>JAWWTY010000160.1:1368258-1405791 GCA_035222235.1 Margarornis squamiger | reverse complement strand
GGCTCTCAGGTGTCCCTGGAGCCTTCCCTTCTCCAGGTGAGCCCCCCAGCTCTCCCAGCCTGGCTCCAGAGCAGAGGGGCTCCAGCCCTGGAGCATCTCCATGGGATCCTCTGGAATCATTCCAACAGGTCAATGTCTTTTGTTTTCATCCAGATGTTTATTCCAGCCCTATTTGCTCTGGGACAAAGTGAGTTGTGTGCTTGAAGTAAAAAGTGGAGCTGAGTGAGGGCTCTACTGTATTCCTAGTGAATTTCTAACAAGAAATTATCCATTCATTCAGAGCATTGGGAAAACAATGGAAAATATCCTTTTCTCTCTCTGCTGTTGAGTCAGAAGCTGGCTCTCAGCACCAGCACACATTGAAAAGGGTTCTTTTGTCTCCCGAGCAGCTGATAGCCCTGAGATGCCACAAATATGTTCCAGTTCCTCTCACTGGATTGGTCCCTACCAGAGAGTGAACAACATTGCATTCTTTACCTATTGGGTTTAATTTCTCAGCCACAAAATGCATTAACAGGATCTTTCAGTTTGGCAAGAAATACTTGAGGCATTTCAGGTATTTAAATTTAAATTGAAAGTGGTTTAAATACATACTTTGGAGATTTAGCTGTCTGTTGTATGTAGCGTTTTACTCATTCTCAGAACTCAATGCTGTGAACCCCTGAGATCTGATTGAGTAAATTTGTGTGACTTCAGAAGGGAAACAAAAAACACACTTAGAGAACTCATCCGATGTCTAATTTGATTACAAGTGCTGGGAGAGCACTTCAAACTGAGTAGCCAGGGAACTGTGCAGTCCATCTGCCTTTGATTTCTGTTCTCAGACGAAGCCCCAGTAATCACATCGTGGAGAACGCAATGCAATTGTAGACTCTGTGTTTAAAATGATCCTCTCAAAGTCCTGCTCTTTCCTGGAGCTCCATTTCTACCAGGCCAATTACACCCAGGTCATTGAGTCATCAGCCTGTGTCAGACTTAGCTGAATGAAAAGCAGCAATCCTTGCCTGGGCTTGATTGATCCCAGGCATGTGTGGTTTCCTCCCTGCTGCAGGTTTCCACGTGTGTGCTGCTGGCTGGATGGCCAAGGGCAGGGTTGGCTATCCCATAGTAAAAGCTGGAGCCAACTGTGGCTTTGGAAGAACCGGCATCGTTGACTACGGGATCCGCCTCAACAGGAGCGAGAGATGGGACGCCTACTGCTACAACCCCCATGGTGAGCTGGGAGCAGCGGTGCTCCTGGGGACAAGGGGCTGTGCTCAGCCTCCAGGCTCAGCTGAACAGTCTGGGGGGTGTAACACACAAACCATTTGCCAGGCATTTTGCCTCTGACCAGGCTAAATTCAATGTAAACCATTATTTCTTCTTTTCTGTGTCTGAGATAGAACAAGTTCTGAAAAAAAAAGTCATGTCTGGGACTGGTATTTTTGGGACTTCTCTTAGGACGAAGTTATTTGCTGGAAGGGTGGGCAGGCCCTGGCACAGGCTGCTCAGAGAAGCTGTGGCTGCCCCTGGATCCCTGGAGGTGTCCAAGGCCAGGTTGGACGGGGCTTGGAGCAACCTGGGCTAGTGGAAGGTGTCGGGGTTGGAACTGGATGAACTTTAAGGTCCCTTCCAATCCAAACCATTCCCTGATTCTGTGATTCTATGACTGAAACCCTGATAGACCCAGCTCCCAGCACTGCCCTTGTGTAACTCGATGGAGAAAAGTGGATCTCCAGAGTAGATCTGGAGACATGGCTCAAACATGACTGACCAGACCTCACCCTTCTCTCCATTCCCCTCCACACACTCCCTGCAGTGACTGACACACGGACAGGGCCATGGTCACAGTTTAGCTTGTTATCCCTCCATTCCCAGGGAAAGGGCAAAAAGCAGGCACCAAGGAGGGGAGCAGAGCTTAACTTGGCCTGCCCTGCTCTCCATGTCCTGCCCTGCCTGGCAGAGCCAGGGCTGGAGTTGTCCATGACGTCTGCACAGCTGTGCACATTTTGTTTGTGCTCACAGGGCCTCAGCTTGTTTATGTTCATCAAATAGCTCTGTGGGGTGGGGGCCGTTCCCAGATGTTCCCCATCCAAAGAGAAACTCCTGCACTTGAAATTACAGCATGTGAGCCCGACCTTCTCCCTGTCAGCTTCTCCTCTGGGCCGGGAGGGACTTACTGTCCAAACACAGTTTGGTCAGAGGACAAAAGGAAACCAGAGCTGCCAACACTCGGCAGAGCTTCAGTCTCTCCCACTGAAAGGATTCGTATTCACACTCTGCAGAGCCTGGTGGGGCTGTCTGCAGGTGGAGAGGAGCAGCTGGGGAAACAAAGACAGATCTCTGCTTGAACTGAGCTTCTGCTCTGCTCCAGGAGGCCAAAGATGGCAACTGATGAGGAACTGGGGGAACTCTTTGGGGTTTGAGATGTACCTCCCACCTAGCAGCGACCATGGAATCACAGAATTCCAAAGGGGTTTGGGTTGGGAGGACCTTAAAGCTCATCCCATCGCAGGGACTCCTTCCACCAGCTCAGGTTGCTCCAAGCCCCGTCCAACCTGGCCTTGGACACTCCCAGGGATCCAGGGGCAGCCACAGCTTCTCTGCCCAACCTGGGCCAGGGCCTGCCCACCCTCCCAGGGAAGAATTTTATCTAAAACACAGAGCTCTGGCCCCAAGTCACTGAAGTCAATGAAAGCTTTTCCTCTCAGTCCAATTATCTCACCTCTTGCTTTCAAAATAACTTCTCCCAAAAGCTGGGAGTGACTGACACTCACCAAGTGCTTGAACATATGAGAAGTTCTATCACTCTGGATGTTCCTGGGTGATTTTTTACAGATCTGTCGGGCCAAAGTGCTCCAAATTCAAACCACAGCCACAGTCAGGAGGAATTCTTGAACTCTGATGTTTTTATTTCTCTCTCAGGGAAGGAGTGTGGTGGAGTCTTCACAGATTCCAAACATGTTTTTAAGTCACCAGGATACCCAAACGAGTATGAAAATGACCAGATTTGCTACTGGCACATCAGAGTCAAGTACGGCCAGCGGATCCACGTGCAGTTCCTGGAGTTTGATGTGGAGGATGACATCGCTTGTATGGCTGATTTCTTGGAAATCTACGACAGCTACGATGACATCAATGGCTTTGTGGGCAGGTAAGGCCAAGCCAGCTTCAGTGTGCACATTAATGATGAATTTCCCCCCCAGAACTCCAGAGGGACACTGTATCCCTGCTCCAGTTAGCACCACTGGGATGCCATAATTCCTGGAGCAATAGTACCTGGTTTATCTTTCCTTTAATGGCTCATCTTTCCAAGTTACGTTAATACCATTAACACGAGCCTGTTAAGAGTTTGAGGCAATTGAGCTTAGCCCTTTTTTGCTTTGCGAAATGAGATGAAAGAAAGCTGCCAGACTTTTTAGTTCACTGCTTATCCTAATTCTCCAGTATTTCACAGGAAGAACTCTTAGGAATCTGAAAGAGCATTTTGTGTTTGCTTTAATTGAAAGGAGGGAGGTGAGGTGTTAAACTGTTAGCAAAAATAGAGTTAATTTAAGTTACTATTTGCTACAGAGCTAAAATATTTTCTGACAGCATCAGAACAAGTGTTATATATCATCTCTCTTATTAGATTTAGTTCCATCTCTCTTATTAGATTTAGTTCCTGCTTTGCTTAATTCCCACTTTCTTCAATGTCACACTTCTATTTATCCTTTATCAGTCATGTCTTGCTTGAAGTACCTCAATTTTCCAGTACAGACACTGCACAAAAGAACCAAAACACAAACCATAACAAGTGATACAAAGACACTTCCCAGTTCCTGCCACTTTTCACAACCTCTCTACAGATCACATGTAGCAAACCATACGTTTTGCCTTTACAGATATTTTTAAATGGGTTTTTTTGGACAATATTCTTCCTTTCTTAGCCTTGGGCCACTTTCTCCTTACTGCCTTGTTAAATTGCTCTTTATCTTGTTTTGCATCATTTACTTCCTGCATGTATTGAAAACTCCTTCCGCATTTTTCTCTCCCCTGAATCTTACTATGGGATAATGACAAAAATTCTTTAGGCAGCAGATTTGACATAGAATTACAAACACTGAAGACCTAAAACCAATTTATCCCCTTGAGCTTCAAGGAAAGCACAGCCTGAGAGCCACAGCTCAGGGCAAGTTCTGTGCCATAATTCCCGCGTCCTTTAACCACCACCATTCCTATGTTTTTCCAGGTTTTGTGGAGATGAGTTGCCAGATGACATCATTAGCACAGGTAATTTATTTCTGGGAGAAAAACCCCCACAACACCTTCTAAACAAATGCCAATGAGCCTCATTAGAGGGTGCCCAGGGTGCATCCTGCTGGCCTTACACAGGTGGTAACATGCACACAGTTTGCACACTCTTTACCCAGCAGATCTGCAGGGAGTAGCCAAGCCCTACCTGTGCACATAATTTTCCTGCACCAGCTTCCCCCATTTGAGGAGCAAGGATTGCAAGAACTCTTCCAAAGATGCTGACAGACCTTGTTCTGTGTTGAGGCCATAAATCAAAGGCACTTTCCCCCCTCTTTGCTCAAGGGCCATGAAGTGGCACAGAAACAGGCGTGTCCCTGGGGATCATCCCTGGATAATCTGTGTGGAAACCCATGGTACCACAGCTGTCAGCAGCAGAAAAAGAACAGGAAAACTGGATTCATGGAATCACAGAACCACGGGATGGTCTGGGTTGGAAGGGGCCTTGAAGCCCATCTCATCCCACCCCTCCCATGGGTGGGGACACTTTCCACTGTCCCAGGTGGATTGCTGTAGAAATCAGCATCTCAGCAACAAAGAGCACTTAAAAACCACAGAAAGCCCAGGAATATCCCATTTTTATGCCAGGCCCAACGTAACCTCTGTTTTTCTTTTTCTCGTGGCAGGCAATGTGATGACCTTGAAGTTTCTCACAGATGCCTCAGTCACTGCTGGAGGGTTTCAGATCAGATACACTACCATGGACATGCCTTCCAAGCCAAGTGATGGAAGGAATGCAACATCCCAAGGGAAAACAAACTACTTAGCTGGGAAATTCGGTGTTATGTGAGCAGAGGAACCAGGCACACTTACTAAGAACCATGTCTTAGGGTGAACCCAATTCACATACCTGTCTTCAGATAAGACTTTTTATCTCTTCCTGACTTTTTATTTTCTACTTTTCTGGAAGTTTTGTTAATAAAGTACAATAGGAAATAAATTATAAAATGTACTTACGTAAATAAAACTATTTTTAGAATACAAGTACTGTAAAAATATGAAGAATCCACTGTTACCAAAGATTTTAAAATTATTTTTGTATATAAACTGCTCCTTCTCCTCACTTCTTTGCACTGTTTGCAAACTCTTTGTGTGACTGTTTCAATTATTTTTAAATTCAGTAGGCTGTTCTCTCCTTATTTTCCTTGATTTCTACATGTTTATTTTTTAGACTGTTGCTTTGGTTTTTTCCTGTTCTCGACACATTATTTTAATTTGTTTAATTAACTGATTTTCTTGAAGTCCAAGGGCCTGTAGAATAAGGTTGCTTTTAAGACACATAAATTCACTTTATGGATGGCCTGGCAGCCACCCATGTGAGGACTGGGAAGAGCACGGGATCGATGATACCAACACCATGGTTTGGTTGTGAGATCAATGCATTTTGTGGCGTTTCCCCATCCAGAGAAGAAAGATCGAAGTCCTTTCACTCCTCTGCTTCCACTTCACAAAGAATCAAGTGCCCAGCTTTGTAATAAGAATAAACCTGATGAGAAGAAGCACCAGGAGAACCCCCCGAGGCCCAGCACACCCAGAAGACACCGTGGAGATGTTGTGTGTTGTTTACACAGCTCTGAGACTGTCCTGGCTGAAACTGAACTCCAATGACTCCCCACGTGTCTTCAGCCTGAAGCAGCATTAAAGCTACCTCTGATTTAATCACACCCCGAGGCTGCAGTGAATTACTTCTGTTTCCTCAGAATGTTTCATGCTTTGACACATTTTCTTGATTTAAAGAAGTATATAAGTTTTAGGAGTTTCTTTATTTCTCTGAGTGTTGACCCCAAATCTAATGTCCACTGAGAATCTTCCTGTGAATTATATGTTGTCTGGAATTGTGAATTCCTCAGAAAGCGTTTTCCACGTGGAGGATCTTGAGCTAATTTGCTTTATTTATTAATTCCTTTTAATTTATTTAATTTCTGAGCTTCTAGTGTTGTAATTTCACCGGGAATGCAGTCCTGCCAGCTTGGCTGTACTGCAGCCCAACACTGCAGCTTCTCTCCTGGTTGTTTCCAGCACTTCATTCGTGCTGCTCCAGGGAACAAGTTCTGTATCCCCACATTTATGGGATGTGGCTGCTCTCTGAAATCTGCTTTTTAATCCTGCCACCTTGTGTTCAGTTACACAGTGCCACTCCAGCTCTCCGAGGCAGTGCTGGTTAACGAGGGGGAGAGGAAGGAAAAGCACCAAGGGAACTGACAACATTTTATTTATGAGCTGCGGTCATGTCTGACAGATTGGGGTTTGTTGTTCCTTTAACTGAGCAGCAACAGGTGCTGATCTGGATCAGATCCAGGGGGGTCCAGGGAATCCTTGCCTGCCTGGAGACCCCCCTGGAGCCAGAGGGGGCCCAGGATTTTGGGAAGAGACCCCTTCCAGCACATCTCTCCTGCTGGGCACCTGCAGTGCAGGGTGCTGGGGAGGGCCCAGCTGAGGTGAGTGCTCAGGATGGTCTCTGTCCTGGGAAAACAGGGATTCTCCATGCTGGATTCACTGCCAGGGTTCCCACTGCATCCCCAGACACACCTGTATCCCCAGGGATCACCTGTACCCACAGGGATCATCCCACGGTGGGACAGCTGTGTCAGGGAACTGGAGCCGGCTGGTGCTGGCTGAAGTTAATTCTCATTCATTAATTAATGATTTGGCCTCACGGGGGTCTGCAGCTGCTTCAGGAAGGGCAGAGGAGGGGCAGGTACTGATCCCTGGAGCCAGGGGATGGCTGGAGCTGTGCAGGGAGGGTCAGGTGGGATCTCAGGGAAAGGTGGGTTATCAGGGTCAGGTGGGATATCGGGGTCAGGTGGGATATCGGGGTCAGATCCTTCCCCCAGAGGGTGGTGGGCACAGCCCCGAGGCTGCCAGAGCTCCAGGAAGGTTTGGAAGTTGCTCCCGGTGGCACTGCCGTGCCTGCGTGCGGGGCCGGGCCCGGGGCCGGGCCCGCCCTGGATGCCCCTCTGTGTGTCCCTCCCTGCCCTCAGCTCCGTCCCCGCCCCCGGCCCGCCCGCTCTGAGCGCCCTCAGCGCCGCCCGGCCCCGCCCCCTCCGCGAGTCCCCGCCCCTCCCGCCGCGCCCCCGCCAATCAGCGGCGAGGGGCGTGGCCCCCGCGGGGCGCGGGAACGGCTCGCGCCGCGCTCGCATTGGCCGCGGCCCGCGCGCCCCGCCGGGCTCCGCGCGCGCCGCCATCTTAGCGCGGGAGGCGCGCGGGGCCGAGGGGCGGCCGCGCCACCGCCATGAGCGGCACCGGCACCATCGCCACCAGTGCCACCAGTGCCACCACTGCCACCACCACAGCCTGCCCCGGCCTCGCACCGCTGCTGCACACCCTGCAGGACCCCGCCGCACCGCACGGCGAGCTCACCGACGCGCACCTCACCATCGTCGGGTGAGCGCGAGGCGGGGGCAGCGGGCGGCCTGAGGGGAGAGCGGGGTGTCTGAGGGGGGAGCGGGGTGTCTGAGGGGAGAGCGGGGTGTGTGAGGGGAGAGCGGGGTGTGTGAGGGGAGCTTGGGCTGTCTGAGGGGAGCTTGGGCTGCCTGAGAGGAGAGGGGGATGTCTGAGGGGAGCAAAGGCTGCCTGAGGGGAGAGCGGGGTGTCTGAGGGGACAGTGGGGTGTCTGAGGGGAATTCGGGCTGCCTGAGTGGAACTCGGGCTATCTGAGGGGAGCTCAGGCCGGGGTGGGCACGGAGAGAGCCCCGGGAGGGCCGGGGAGGAGGAGGAGGAGGAGGCAGGGCTGGGAGCGGCGTGGCCGTGGGGACAGCTCGGGGACACGCGGGGCTGTGGGAGGAGGAGGAGGAGGGAGGAAGGAAGGAAGGAAGGAGTGCCCCTCTGCAGGATCCGCACATCCCAAAGTCTCCCTCCTCGCCCCCATTTCCTGCCAGGATCTGCCGAGGGGTGCGTGAGGGAACGCTGGGAAGTAATAACTTTATTCTTTTTAAAATAAAAAAATAAAAGACCAGCCTCTCAGCTTTATGGTTGTGAAGTTTTTTATTGTGTTTTTCGGGGTTTGAGGTGGTCGCGCCGTGGTTTAATCGCGTTTCTTTCCGAGAGATGCTTCTTTCGCCACGAGGTTCTGCCTGTGCCTTTCCGATTTTGTCATGTGCAAGGGTCGAGCTCTTCCCATCAGCTCTTCCCATCTTCCCTTGGGATCCTGCCCCTCAGTTCTGCAGTCACTTCTAAAGCTGTAACTGCTCAGACACCAGATTTTTCAGATTTGGAGTAAAAACTGACAGGAAAGAAAGGCCTGACTTAATACTTCAGTGCCAACAGGTTTCTCGGGTTGTCCCCAGAACGACTGAACTTATTTATGGTTGTTTTTTGGAACTGATTGTTAACGTTTTATAGGATAATTACAGCATTCCTGCATGGGTGTTCATCACATACATGCAAAGTCATCCTTGCTTCTTGTCAACCAGGATTTTCCTGGAGTGGGGAGCCTGAATTCTGGAGCTGCTTATGGGGAATGTGCTTTTTAAGCTCATATATCTCTGTTCAATGTAATCTTTCAGCAGCCTTTTAAAGCTTGGGTGTTAACTTTTTAATGTTTTATGGGAGCTGACCAAAAAATGAAAGCCTTTGATGATTTTTTTTTTTTAATGCTCTTTAAGCACTAAATGGGTTATTAGTCACTTTGCTTTTTTCCATTATACTATAGCACAGTGTTTTACTGCTGGCTCACATTGTGGCAGACGTTTTTGCCCTTTAACTTCTTCAGTGTTGTGTATATTTCCTTCAAAGAAAACATCCTGGCTAATGTTTATCAGAAATTGAAGGCTAAGTCAGTTACAACATATTTAACCTGTAAATATTGTTTGTTTTCCCTTCTGCTCCTGAAAGTCGCTTAAGTGGTGAAGGAGGCAAAGCATTCACTGCAGATGTCAGAAAACACTTCCCTCAACTCTGCAAAGTGTTTAAGGTATGTTTTTTCATGTTTTTAGGTGGTGAGGTCAGCAGGCATTGTCATTGTCACGTTTGTGTTCATTTGTAGAGTCACAGAACCTTTAAGGTTGGGGAAGACTCCGAGATCACGGAGTCCAAGCTGTAATAGGAATGCAAGTTAGGGACAGAGCAATAAGGGTTTGTTGGCAAATTATATCTTTCATGTTGTGTGAAATTACTGCAGAAAAATAATAAAATCAGGATCTTGGATGTGTTCTAGCAGTGTCCCACAGCCAAATCTAATCTTCCAGCCAGAAAAGATACAGTGTGCTGCCTTGAGAAGCACTTTAGGATTCAGAACGTGCAGTAAATATCAAGCTTTTTCAAAGATTAATGTCCAGACTGTTCTCAGGCTTTTTTCCTTCTGTTTTAGATGTTTACAAATAATTGGAGAGTCAGGTGATAGAATGTAACATACATAACCAAAGTAAAGGACTTGGGATGTTTAGAATTTCCTTCAGGAAGGATGTCTAAATTCCACAGAGCAAAAATATCTTCAGCACCTGGTATCGTTTTATTGATTTGAAGTGTGTGGAGCCAGGAGGGGTTTCCTACATGGGTGCATTTTCCACCAAGTGTTTGGCTCTGACAGCTCCCCAGAATTACTGGTGTTCACACAATTAAGACAATATTTCTCAGCTGCTTCTGTAACCTGAGACTTTGTGTTTTTGGGTTCTTTTTTCAGGCACACATTTCTAGTGCAAACTCAGAGCTCAGTAATGCAGCCTTGCAGGCACTGGGATTCTGCACTTTTAATTCAACTAATACAGCTGAATTATCTGGTAAGCAAACAAACTTGTGTGTATAAATACATCCATCAGGGTTCTTGCTTTGTCTGTCTTAGCATATGTTTCAGTTTTGCTCAGGTTTACAGTTCTAAGTGGTGCAGTGACTTTTGTCTCTGAGTTCACTAATTCCATCTTGTACACAAGGAAGGTGATATTTTTTCACGCTCTCACACTAATTCTGTTGTACTAACTTCTGATTTCATTATGCTCTGTAATTAGTTTTGTGGAATTAGTAATAAAAAAAAAGATGTCCAGGTGGGGAAAGAGTGAAGGACCTTTTTGTAGAATTTGGGTGTGCATTGTAGTGCTCTTCCCTGTTTTCCACTTTCACCTGGTATAATCAAATCATAGAGTGGTTTGGGTTGGAAGAGACTGTTAAAGGTCACCTAGGCCAGCCCCAAATATTGTGCTGGTACGTATTTCAAATTAAACTAATCCAAAGTAATCCAAAATCTTATGACCAGAAAGTGCTAAATCCCCTTCACAAAAGGGTTTGCTGCTCAGAACTTGAGGCTTTGCACAGGGTGTTGGGAACAGGGGAGAGCTGGTGTCCAGTTCCTGTTACACACCCCAGGTGCTGGGCATGTCCAGTTGGAATAGCACACTGGGAAGCTGCTCGGTGCCACCTGTGGTGGTGGAAAGGTGGTGAAACCAAGGTTGTCTTTCATGCACACACAAGGAGTTGTGGTGTGGCTGTTGTGGTGCCTTTGTGGTGTGGGAGCCTGTGGGGATTCTAAATGCAATAGCAAATTATGTGCAGTTATTCTCCTCTTGAGAAGGGTTAAATGCTCTTGGACAGATGTTCTGGAATGACCTTTCCTAGAGAGAAACTCAGACAAGACTGAACTAAATCATGTGTGTGGATGTGCAGAGGGCATTTTTCCTGTGACTGCCATTCTGTTTGAAATTGGTTCATTTGGTTCTTTACTCCATTTTTCAGTGTGTCCTGTTTTCCTATTACCCAAAGTTTACCCTGACTTTCTCTGAGAATGTGGCATCTCTAATAATGTCTGTGCTCCCCATAACTTCTGTTTGCCCATAGCTTGCTTTTTTTTAACCAGTTGTTAAGTTACAGTGACATTTGTTAGGGAATGTCAGGCTCCAGAAATAGTGAAGTACTGAAAACAATGGAGAGTTCAGGAGTGAGGAAAAGAGCTCATGTACTTGTGTGTGTACTTTTAGTTTAGGAAAGGAGTGGGTTTGTCCTTAGGTTCCTCTGGTTGTGAGATCATTTACCCACAAAGCCCAAATTTGTAATAAATCAAACTTAATTCCTTTGGAATTTTAAAGGAATACATGTTTTCTTCATCAGTCTTCCTAGTTACATGTCCTGTGTTAACCTTATTAATTTTTGTGTCCTGAGTTACAGTTTGACCACCTTCTTTAAGGATAGAGCCTCTCCTAGACCCTGAAGTGAATTTATTTATGTCAGTCCAGCAGTGCTGCTAAGTTCTCTTGAAATCCAAGAACTTTGGAATAATTAAATACATAATCTTTAGCTCTAGTGTATTTAACTAAAGTTGTCTTCTAGTTTTATGGGCTTGTGAATTCTTACAAAGGCAATACAGGTGTATACACCAATAGTATCTGTATATTGATACATTTTGAGCTCTTTTGTTGCTTTGTATTGAGAGAAATTGCCAAAAAGTGTTGTTTAAGACATTAAATGGTTGACCCTTGTAGCTGAATGGATCCTTAGGCATGTTCAGTGAGCAGAGTGACCTGGAGCTTGGAGCACAGAGACTGAGGGCTGTGTGTTCTCTTTCAGCCACGGAGATCCAGGATTTGCTCTCAGCAGTGAACGGTGTTGCTGTGAAAGCTGCAGACAAAAACACTCGCACTCGGGCACTTTGGGTGATCTCTAAGCAGGCCTTTCCCTCAGAAGTCGTTAAAAAGGAGGTGAGTTTCTTCCCTTTTCTGTCGGCTGGCCTGCTGTCCCAGGGAGAGGAGGCTTGTGCAATCTCTTGGTCACTCTCCACTCAGCAGCTTTGGAATCTGAAGGGCATTTCCCATCACATTTGACAGCCAAGTGTAGGCCCCAAAGTTCATGGAAAAACTGAGCCAGAAATTATCGCTTCCCTCAAGGGAGAAGCTGCAATGTGAGCAGTTCTGTTAGAAACCAGTGACACAGCAGAGGGGAGAAATGCTGAGAAATGCTGGAGTGAATATTCCAGTTTGCTCAGAGCTCTGACCCTAAAACAAGACCTGGCATAATCCAAACACAGCCCTGGAAAATGAAATTTCAGAATTCCATCTCCTCATGGAATTATTTGTATCTGGGGGCTCACTCTGGTGTTCTCTTGTTCCCTCAGGTGTCCAATATTCTTTCTACCCTGGAAACAGTCCTGACTAAGGGAGATGTACAGTCTGTTGTGGTGGAATATGAAGCACTTAATGTCATCATACGGTAGGTGCACTCAGTATTCAGTTGTTAAAGTAGATGCTTAATTTGTGGGGGAATTTCGTACAAAACCTTAGTGGCACTAAATATACTGAAGAAATATTCTGTATTGCTCTTTGAATTGTTCAGTATGTTAAGGACTGTTTTCCTGCAGTGCTGTCCTGGTTTTGATTGGGATAGAGGTAATTGTCCTAGTAGCTGGTACAGTGCTGTGGTTTGCATTTGGGATGACAGTAATGCTGATAACGTGGGGATGTGTGGCTGTTGCTGAGCAGAGTTTGCACCAAGTCAAGGACTTGGCAGCTTCTCACCCCACCCACCAGTGAGGGGCTGGGGGCACAGCTGGGACAGCTGATCCCAGCAGGCCATGGGGATATTCCATAGGATATAAACGGGAGAGCTGGGCAGGGGGTGGGAGCAGTAGCACTGCTTATCCCTTGTTTGGTGTATTGTTACACTTGCAAACAATTGCCTTCATGATAGTATGCCAATTCTGATGCACAGATTAGGCACAAGTCAGATGAGAGTCTTGCTTTCATTTTTAATGGCTTATTAGGAATTATTTCCACAGGCTGCTTCAGTTACATTTTGTTTTCAGAACCTACCTGGTTGAGAAGTTCTCCCCCATTATAGGGGGGTTTGTTTTAAAATGTCTCCTTGGTGCTTCCCACATTTTCCTGCAGTGTTTCTGGTAACCCTGGTGAGATTCCTGTTTAATTCCAGAGGTGACTTTTAGGACCAATACAGTGTGTCGTCTTGGTCAGCAGTGTTAGAATATTCAGATTTTATCTTTACTTAGTATTAGTTTAATTTCTGTAACTACATTGGATCTTTTATTTAAGTATTCTCTTAAACTTCTGGCACCTGGTTGGAACTGCAAATCCATTTTAGAGTGGAATAGTTCATTTAAACAGTGCTTGTTCTCTGGTTTTCATAAAATTCCTTGAAAGGCAGCACTTTTCCTTAGTACAACAAACCCTTTGGAAGCTGTAAGGGTGGTTCTGACTTACCTGGGTGCAAGGGGTCCCTTGCCAAACTTCCAGGATTTCTAGGGTCAAGCTGGTTCCTACAGGCTGGTTTGGGTATATGCCAGGTACTCCCACTTCTGAAAGTCTTCTTGCCACGTGGGGTGGTTAAACATGTGGAACTGTTGGTCACAGTGTGCTCCAGCAGCTTGGCAATAGGGGGATGAAACAAAAGCCCCTGGGGAGGGGGCTGGGCACACCTGGGCCAGTTCTCCAGGAGCAGGCCTGTGGTTTCCAGCACACCCAGCCTGTGGGAGCTGCTGGGAACACCCTGGCCTTGTGCTTGGACGCTGATAAGGCAGCCATGGGGCAGGCTCTTGGCTCAGCTCCTCTGCCCAAATGGCTGTGGGAGGAAGGAAGGACAGCTGGGCCAGTCTGCCCTGCTTTTGGAGAGCTTTGTGTGGAATAACACTGGAGCTCTGCACTTTTAAATGAAATGTCCAAGCACAGTTGCTTAGAAAAGAATTTTACAAAGTTCACCGTGGTTTCCTATAAATCATAGGTTTATTAGAGCATTTATTGATAATCCTAAGATGATCTGGTTGCCTGAGCAGTGTGTTGGAGATTTGTGATCCCTCTCTTTGTTTCCTGGCTTTAGCCTAATGGAGCAGACTCCAGACCAGATGGGAGAAGAGGCTGTGAGGTGGGCAAAGCTGATCATCCCCCTGGTGGTGCACTCTGCCCACAAGGTGCAGCTACGGGGGGCCACTGCCCTGGAGATGGGCATGCCCCTGCTGCTGCAGAAACAGCAGGAGGTGGCAGCTGTCACCGAGCACCTCATGACCACGGTAAGTGGCAGCCCTGGGGGTTTGTCTGTGGGCAGCAGCAGGGCTCAGTGCGCTCTTGGGTGCTCACAAGGGTCATGGATCTTATATACAGTCTGTCTAGTGGCTGCAAAAATGCTGTGCATTGACAGCAACTTCACAATGACAGTGGTTTTAATGAGAAAAATTAGTGAAACAGCATAAATAGGGGACCAGAAAAAATAATGTGTCTGAACGGGAATCATTAATCAGGAGAATAATCATAAATCAGGAAAATAACTTGCTGTTTTAAATTGTCCTTAAGCACCACTCTCAACAGCATTAATCATAAAAGCAATTAAACTTCTGTTGTCTCACCAAGTGGGATCAGCAGAACCTGTGAGGGTGACTCAGCGTCTGGCTCAGCTTCCTACTCCAGACTGGTGTATGTAGTTTTTAGAATATCTGGAATATATTTCTTGCAGACATTTTGTTTCTTTCTGTCTGCAGAAATTGATTTCTGAACTCCAGAAATTGTTTTCTACAAAAAACGAGACTTTCGTTCTAAAATTGTGGCCGCTCTTTGTCAAGTTGCTTGGAAAGGTGAGTAGCAAAGTATTAAGTTCTACAATGGTAGAGCTTTAGACCAGGAGTTTTTAACAGCATTAAAATACCTGAATCCTGAACTTCTTCACCCTCAGACTCTGCATCGCAGTGGCAGCTTCATCAACTCGCTGCTGCAGCTGGAGGAGCTTGGCTTTCGCAGTGGCTCCCCCGTGGTAAAGAAAATAGCCTTCATTGCATGGAAGAGCCTCATAGACAATTTTGCTCTAAATCCAGGTGGGTTTAAAACAAAAACCTGAATTGCTTTGCCTGCTGTCCCTTTCCAGAACTATAAGAGAGATTCTAATTGTGGTCAATGCTGTGGGAGATATCCCTGGATATACACTTATATACATACATAAAATCCAAGCTGTTGGGTTTTTTTCCTGCTTTTGTTTTTATTTTTAAGGCAAAGGGACAGTTTGATAGTTTTCTCTTAGTTTTTTTTCTGCTAGGAGTAAGATAATGTGTTTGTTTGGTAATACTGTAACTGACCAAAGCAGCAATGAAATAGAGAATAAAATGTTATGCAGATCTTAGTTTGAACTGTGGATTAACTGGAGAGGGCAATGTTTCAGGATTCTAGAGGTGTTAAAAAAGGTGCTTTAAAGGTATAACTGAGACCTGAAGAAGTTTTAAGTCTAGCCTGTGTTAAAACACACAGTATTTTGGTTTTTACCTTCATTGTGCATCTCTGTGTATTTCAAAAGAAAACTAAATGTGGACATCTCTTAGTTTAGCTGAATTTCATTTTGATTATGATTTTATTGTGCTTTTTCATGTCATCACTTGTTCTGATCATTATTTGACATAAATTAATGTAGAGCTTGGATTCTGTTGGGGGATAAAACGCCTGGCCCAGCTGGCACTGGCTGTGCCTGTGCCAGGGTGGCTGAGCAGGGTTCCCTGCTGCAGGAGCAGCTCCCTGTGGATTGCAGAGGGGCAGGTTCTGGTGCTGCTGAGCTGGCCAGAAGCTTTTCTCTTCCTTAAACACTTGCACAGGCTTGAACAAAGTGTGCTCAGATCTGCTGTGCCATTTTTGCTTCAGTGGCACACGATCCTTGGCAGCCTCAGATCCCTCCTTCTCACCCAGGGGCACTGCACCTCCATGGCAAGTGCTTGGTTTTCCTTTTCCTGGGGCAGACAGGACCCAGCACAGCAAGCAGCAGTGAATTCCCTTGTGTTTATGTTGGAATTCACTTGATTTCATTTCACTCTTGGGAAGAAATACTTGTATTTCCAGAGTCGTTCTCGACAACAATTAGAGCAGTAACATAGTCTGAAAGATTGGTGCATTTATATTTTTATATAAATTGATATACATTTAGATGTATGTTTTAGTTTTGCAGATTGCCATTAATTGAATTTTAAACTAAAATATGTTAGGAAAAATATATAAATGTTTCCCTTTTTTTACTGTCCTGTGATTTAATTATTTGTATTGCTTACAATATACTTCTTTGGTTTTCCAGATATATTGTGCAGTGCTAAAAGGCTGAAACTACTAATGCAGCCCCTGAGCTCGATCCACGTGAGAACAGAGGCTCTGGCCCTGACCAAACTGGAGGTCTGGTGGTATTTGCTCATGAGGCTGGGAACTCATCTGGCTTCCAACTTTGAGCAGGTAACACAGCTGAGAGCAGTGCTGGCCCTTAGCCCAGGGGGTGGGGTGTGCAGCACAGTCCCTTCTTGGTCGCTGGGACACACTCCTACCTGCTTCCTCCTCCTCCTCTGCTTTCTGTGATTGATTTGTAGCTTCTCTGGTTTCATTTGATGAAATAGAGTGTCTTGAGGAGCCAAATTGGACTTCTTATTTCTGTGCTCTGTGTGTAACTTGTATATAGTATAGCAAGAATACTTGGGATTAAATATGCCCTCGGAACTTCAAGCTGCAAAACATTTGGGAGCCTGTGTGTGTGAATGTCCCGTGAGCATCTCTGAAAGCTCCAGTGGGAGCATAAGCATGTTGTATAAGGACTGCTTTGTCCTTTCACCAGGAAAGTCTGCCGTGGGAAAACTGCTGGAAAGACCATAACATATTTGGGAACATAAAGGGGAGAAAGATCCTGGTGTTTCATTACGAGTAATTTTGTAACTGCAATGAACATAATGTTTCTATGAGAAGTACCCAAGAGAAGCTCTGAGGCAGGACGCTGTGACCCACAGCACTGTGTGGGCTTGGAGAGGTGTGCTTTATGGCTGGTGTGTGTCCCAGCTGTTGTCACTGAGGTGTCACCTCTTGGCAGGTGTGTGTGCCCTTAATCCAGAGTACCCTGAGCCTGGATCCTGCTGCTGCTGCATTCCCAGGAACCCCCTCCCGCCTGCCAGCCAACCAAAGCCTGGGCTCAGCCACCCCTGGGCACAAACCAGGTATGGAAGGACCAACCTGTTCCCAGCTGAATTCCACATGCAGAATCAGCTCCTTCTCTGGAACATCTTTATGCTTTTTCCTTTACAATATATTATTGAAAACTGATTTTTCTGCATGGCCACTGCAGAGCTCGGGGGGGTGATTTACACTGGGCTGATGACAATTAAGCTGTTGTAGTCAGTATTTAAAGTTTAGAAGATTGTGCCAAATGCATTGTGAGGACCAGTTTTAATGGCCTGAATTGTGCTGTTTGTGTTAAGGGGGCTCTGGCTTGAAACTTGTTTTTTCATGGGTTCATATATGTGCTATTTCTATGTGCCCCTTTATTTCTGTAGCATTTTTAGTTTCTACTTGAATGGTGTAGAATCATGGAGTGGAACCTTAAAGCCCATCCAGTGCCACTCCCTGCCATGGGCAGAGACACCTTCCACTAGCCCAGGGTGCTCCAAGGCCCATCCCAAAATAAAGTTTGGTGTCCCAGAGTTTGCACATTTGGGAAGATATTTATACTTGAAAAACACTTGGTGATGGGTGTGATGTTAAACCCCACATAGCAGGAGTCTCTGGCTGGTAGAGGTCCCTTCCAGCCAACACTATCCAGTGATTGATTAGGTGTTCCCTCTGAGATTTTGGTCTCTTGGATCCTTCTTTTCTCTTGGAATGGGAGCCAACATGACTCTTGTGCCCTCCTCTAGGTCCTTACCCGTTTGTGAGCCCAGGCACGCCGAGGATCCACCTGAACGCCAGCCCAGCAGGAGGGGTGGTGTTCCCTTCCATCCAGCTCCTGGGAATTGAAATGCTGCTGCACTTCCTCATGGGACCAGGAGTTTTAGACTTTGCTAAGCAAAACAAACTGGTCCTTAGTTTAGGTAGAGGAATTTTATTTTTTTTCCCCAACTTTTTTTGCATGATCTCAGATTGCCAATTGTGTTGCATTTGATGTCTCTTGGAATGAAATGCTTTAAATATTTAAGACTGTTAGTTGTCATCTTCAAGATGTTGTGTTAAATGCTCTAAGTACACATATAATTGCTTGTTTGTAAGGCTTATCTTACCAGTAAACTGCAAAATAACAATTTATGGATGATGTTTTTTTCTTCTAGAGCCTCTGCAGTCCCCACTGATTAGTAGCCCTTCTTTCTTTTGTAAGCATGCCAGCACCCTCATAAATGCAGTGCAGGATGGCTTTATTGCAACTGGAAAAGAAGTTCCTGGTAAGAATTTAAGGGTGAAACTTCACTATTTTCTGGAAAATCAAGTGGGTGAGGGGAACATAAGAAATAGCCACTTTGTGTAGCATCCTGATGTTACATGAAATAGGACTGGCCTGACTTTTGAAAACTTGGGTCATTTTTGGCTGAAATCAAAGTCTGTCTTTGGCACAGTTTGTGTTTTAACTGCAGTTTTTTAACGTTTTATTGCCAACTGAACAAACACATTTTGCTCTCTTGTAGATTGTATGCTGAATGTTATATGGAAGGACATAAATGGATATGTAAAAACAGCAATAGAATCAGGTAAAAAGTGTCATTTCTCTTTTGAGTCTGTCAGTGCTGCCAACTAGAAATTGTATGGGTTTTTTAAGACTAGACCACAAGTTACTGCTTCACTGCTGGAGGAGCTTGGGTTTAATCTTTATCAGTAATTGGGGTTTTTTAAAGAATAAAAAAAAAAATAACCCCACCTCAAGTCTTTGGTAGAAATGGAGACACTCAGTGTTTTACTCAAATTAGTGTGCAGTCTTTGATATGTGACTGTGGCTGCCTTTTCCTTAATTAAATTGTGTCGTGGTAAACTAGGGTGTCTTTACAGATGTATAAAAGTTATTTTCTATTTAACAAGTGTCCATTATGCTGTAAAGGCTTTGGAAGTCCAGAATAGTCTCAGTAATGAAATCTTTTATATTGAAAGATCCGAACTGAAAAGGGTAAGAGAAATGAAGAGCATTCTTTGGAAGAATGCAAAATTCCACAACTTTTTAGTGTATCAGACTTAAAGCTGTAAATTATATGGAGGTGTTTTTGTTTACTGATAAAACTTGGCGGGTTTATTTAAACTGTGAAGTATTTGGCATATTTTTACAAATCCACACAGAATTTGTTTGATCTTGCAGTACTTAAATAGGGAGTTCTAATGATGGTCACTGTCCATTCCCTGGTTCTTTATTCCAGGAAATAAGAAAGAAAAACAAGGGTCAGAAGTGCTGACTATGTTGCTCCAGGCCCTGAAAAACACTGTGAGATCCAATTCTCTTCCTGTGCAGAAGATACTGGTAAGGATTTCTTTGCTCTCCTTAGCAGTGCTTTCAGATTTATCGGCACAGCTGGGTACATGGTTGTCCTGCCAGAACCAAAAGACAGTTCCTTGATGAAGATCCTTGATGGTTCTTTTTGGTAAAGGGAACCGAATTCTTCAACTTTGCATTTATTTCTGATGTTACTTAAAATATCTGAAGCCTCAGAAAATTATATTTACATGTATTTTTTTCTTTTCCCCTGCTTAGTCCCTCATTGATATTACTGTTAAGGAGTTGCCTCCAAAAGTACTGGGATCACCAGCTTATCAGGTTGCTGATATGGATCTTTTAAATGTAAGTGTGACTTCATTCCCAAACTTCATTGATGCTGAAAGGTATTAAGAAATCGTATTATTCCATGTTCCAGAATGCAGACTCTGTTTCCAGCCCTCTCTTCTGAGGAGTGATTTAACTGTCTGTAGCTAGGGATGGATGTCCTGGAAGCACTGTAGGAATGGAAAGGGATTTCTCCTGTGCAGGTCAAGATTGAAAGTACAATTGCAGGCGCTTTGCAAGGAGACTGAATAGTTGGAAGGTTGTTTAGAGACTGTTAAAATGGGGTGACCATCAGCTTTTCTCAATCCACTAGAGAGAAGGCAGCTTTTTATTTTGCAGCAGTGGAGATAAAGGTTTTTAGCCCAGCATTTAACACTCCTAGTCAGACAGGGAATTCATTTGGAGGCTTTTAAAAGCAGACAAATGTCTGAGACCCATCCTCAGTATAACAAGGGAAGCCAATGCTTAACTCAACTGAGTAGGGTAAAGCTTGGCCTCCTCGACCTGGCTGAAGAGCTCAACTCTCAAAATTCCTCCCAGCTCTTTTACCATGAGTGTTTTATTTATATTTTCTGACTTGGGTCCAAGAGTCAGAACTTCATTAGGGTGGTTGAAGTATTAAATTCATTTTGTTAAATACTCTAACGTGATCAAACTTGAAATACTTGTGATAGATTTTAACAGAAGTTGTTGAAAAGATGCAGCTTTGAACTAAGCAAATCCAGGATCTAGCAGCAGCTTGAGTTTCCAGCTTTCCCTCTCACTTTTATTTCATTAGTGTTAGAATTGACTATTTTTGACAACTTTTAATAACTGTAGACATCTGGCTCAGTTAAATACAGTGTATGGCTACATATGTGAGGCAGCCATTTCACTTGATCAGTGTATAAGTTTTAACCTCTTAAATTTCTCTTACAAGGGAACACCAGCTTTGTTCTTAATCCAGCTGCCTTTCCATAATAACCTCTTGGAATGCTGTGTAACAGATGAGAGGTATGTGCTGCTGCTTGGTTAGAGCCACCTTCCCCTAGAACACTTCACAGAGGGTTTTTTCCCCTCACTTCAGCTGGACAAAGTGTCTCACCTGTTGCACTTCCCTCCCTAGATTCTTTGTGATTCTGGAGACACTGGTGGGTTGTGTCCTGTCTGGGCCCACATCTCCCCTGGCTTTCACTGAGTCTGTCATCTGTGTCATTAATCAGAGCTCAAAGCAAGTAGAAAACAAGGAGCATCTTTGGAGAATGTGGAGCATTGTTGTTAATCCTCTAACAGAATGGATTAATCAGGTATGGTGGCTTTTGGTTCTCTTCCCCACCCCAAACCCCCCAGGAAAACCTTGTGCTGATGGTTTATCCCTGTCCAGAGTGGGCTTTACAATGATGCCAGTCAGTGAAAATGGCCATTCTCAAGTGTGGTGTTGGGAATGTTTTTCTCCCTTTTTTAAGTTCATAAACGTGTTTATGGATGTGGTCCAAGCCTTTGCTCCTTGGCATAGTCTTGCTGTTACAAAGCCTGGAAACCTGCCCTGCAGGAGCTGAGGCTTTATGTGTGATGTGAGAACAGAATAAACCCCAAGCTGGGATGTTCAGGATGTAGTTAGACCAGAGTTTCTTACTGATGGTAGACTTGGTGAGTGAAAGCCCTAATGAAAGCCATATAAACTGTAATATTTAAGAGGTTTTGCAGGTTACTTTCTAGAAGTACATTGACTGTCATGTGGGAGTTGTTGAACTAATTAATTCTCAGGTGTTAGACCTAAAAATCTTCGAATTGATGAAGAAAGTTTTAGGTGCTCTGACTATTTACAAGTGGATGTGGTGACAGGACACAGGGAATGGCTTCCCACTGCTGGAGGGCAGGGATGGATGGGATATTGGGAAGGAATTGCTGGCTGGGAGGGTGGGCAGGCAGGCCCTGGCACAGGTTGGGCAGAGCAGCTGTGGCTGCCCTGGATCCCTGGGAGTGTCCAAGGCCAGGTTGGACGGGGCTTGGAGCAACCTGGGACAGTGGAAGGTGTCCCTGCCCATGGCAGGGGGTGGGGAAAAGATGGGCTTTGAGGTCCTTTCAACCCAAACCGTTCCACAGTTCCACAATTTTGTTATCATTTACTGCAACAGAAATAAGTGAAAAATGTGTAAGACATTTTCTAATGGATTGGTTTTGTTCTTGGAATTAGAAGCAGTGGTTTTTATCCCTTCTCTGGTAAGCTTGAAAGAGCAGGAACAGCCCTATTTGTCACCTCACTTTTGGAGCTTCATTAACGAGCAAACTGTTCTCTCATTGCAGACCAATGAAGTGAATCAGGGGGATGCCCTGGAGCACAACTTCAGTGCTGTGTACAGTGCATTGTTGCTGCCAGTGTCCCACATCTTCCCCACGCAGGGGTTCCCCCAGGTAACACTGAGTGCCCAATATTGCTTACAACGTGTGGTTTATAAAAGCTGCCTGCTGGCTCAGGGCAGACTTTGCCACCGCTGTGTGCCCACATTGCACCACTGCTCAGGGGTGGCTTTAAACCTCCATAATCCAACGCCCTGAAGAGTTCTGGGGGTTCTGACAGAAGCAGAAACCTTCAATGCAGCTCGTAGCCTGTGCCCCACTGATCCCTGTGTCCTCGGGGTGTGTGTTGCAGCCCAGCCTGAGGTCCCTGCTGCGCTCGTGGGCAGAACTGTACCGAGCCGTGGCGCGCTGCGCGGCCCTGGTGGCCACGGCTGAGGAGAACCAGTGCTGTGAGGAGCTCTGTGCCAAAGTCCTGGCTGGCCTCGAAGGTGAAGCTCCAGTAGTGAGTATAAACTGTGATCCTCAACTCTAGAAGGGCTGCAGCAGCTCTATTCTGAATTAGATCTCAGGGTCTGTAGTGAACTCGTATGCAGTGCGAGTTTTGGGTGAGACTTAAATCTGTAAGAAAGCTCTTTTTGTTAAGGGTTGGAGTTGATAAAGAAATGGATTGAAAGAAGGGAGTAAAAATAGTTATAAAGCTGAAGTGTTAAAAGAACAGTTGGTTTAGATTTGTCTTCTAACTAATCAATAATGATTTGGTGAGTAAATAGGATTTGTCCAGTGTATATTTAAAGTAACTTCAGGTGGAATTAGCAAATAGCACAAAACCAGGCATTTGGATTAGGAAGGAAGGGAGACATAACTTGATACTGGTTAATTCCTGGTGCCATCAGCCTTATACAGTAAAATCTAAAGACTTATAAAGCCCTATAGAAACGAAAACTTTTGAAAGAAGCCCACACCATAAGGGGAGGTGGAGTGTCTGAGTGTGAACATAAAATCCTTTGTGCTTAAAGTTCACTCTTTTCAAAAAATACAGTGAAAGAAACAGATAAGAAAAAAATTGGAATTTGAAAAGCTGGAATTTATAATGCCCCATTATAACTGACCTTGGATGCTGCTGTATCCTGATGATAGACATCACTTTCAAAGCTCAATAATTACTAAGCAAGACAAACAATTTCACATTGAAACTTTAGTCCAGAATATCAATGTTCCTTGTAAAGCAAGTTTGGCTTTATCTAGTAGAATTTGTGATGGACTGTGGTGGGGAAGGAAACCCTTGAACCTTAATTCTTTTGATCCGTCTCAAACCTAACACCCTCCTGCAGCTGCCTGTCGGTGTTCTGCTGTTCACACAGTGCAGTTGCTTATGTTTTGTTTGTATAGAAGGGGAACACTCCTCTTCAGCTTGTGTATCTGCATTTTGAAATGTAATTTGGTCTGAGGGACCTGATAATGCAGAGCAGTTTCATCCACCTTTCAGTTCAAAGTTGTTGCACAAAGTGGTTTTTTCTGTCAGTGTTGCTCTTTTGGGCTCTGCTGGTGATTCCTGTTTCTCATGGTTCCTGTTTCCTCCTCAGATGTTCTCCATGATGGAAGGGCTCGCCCATGTTGTCTCAGTCATGGTTGACTGCATCAACTTTGCACCCTATGGTACAAAATACCAGCCAAAAACTCGATGTAAGGAAAAGCTGGAATATTGGGGGGTTCTGTGTGTCCTCAAGAGCTGGGCAGAAATCAGTGTTGGGGACAGAAATGCCAGCTGTTGATAGCAGGGCTGTGAATGTGCTGCATGTGCTGTCTGAGCTCTGAAGGGCTTGACAAAAAACCATAAAAGGAATTAAAAATACCACCCAGTCAGCCTGTTTGAGTCTCAGATCTTTGCTGAGCAGTTCCTGCAGTTCCTTTTGTTTCCTACTCCCACTTAAAACTTCTAAACTTGAGTTGGCCTCGATGATCCCTGTGGGTCCCTTCCAGCTCAGGATATTCTGTGGAATATTCTGTGAAAAGCTGAAGAAATCATTTACAAAACAGCACAGTTGAGTATCAAACTTGAAGCATTTCTGATTTCTCTGCCCCACATGAATTTGTTACAGTAGTGAGAGGCTGTGGAACTGCTGAAAGAGTGAAATGTGCTTTAAGTGGAACTGTTGATGAGGAACTTATAAAGGAATTATTATTAGAATTAAAATTTCTATTTGCCCTTCCCTCCTCCTCACCTATTCCCAGTGTGTCCACTGGGATCTGTAGAGTGGTGTCTCTTGTCAAATAGGCATTAAAATCTTAAAAGCACAGTTGTCTGACCACCCATAAATCAGAGGAATAGGAATCAGCAGTGATATGATAAAATTATGCATTAAAAATGTACTTATTCTGTTAAGTCTGCTTCTAAACTGAGTGTAGCTACAGTTTGAGAATCAAGGTTCTGTCTCTCATGGAGACCAAATGTTCAGGTGGTTTTGTTGTAGGACATGTTGGTTAAGGAAAGCATGAATTTTTTACTTTTATTTCCTAATTTTAGCTCCACAGACTCCTACAGATTGGTCTAAGAAGAAAAAGGAGCCCCTGGGGAAACTTGCCTCTCTGTTTAAACTCCTGGTGATGTTACTGAACTCCTTCCACACGTTCAGCTCCCAAGAAGCCCATTCAGAAACACTGAACTCTGTTGGGCCTTCAATCCTCTCTGCCCTTCACACCATCATCAGCCACATCTCACTGCCTTCACTCATTGGCACTATGTTTGCCATTTTTTCCAAACCCCTGGCAGTGTTTTATGAAAAAACCACGTGAGTATTTTAGGAATGGTTGGGAACTGGGCTCATTGGACTGGGGGAATGGTGTGTGCCCTTGTAGCAGGTCAGGGTGGAGCTCAGAGGCTTTCAGGCCTTCAAAAAGGCTTGGTATTTGGACTGAAAATGTTGGCATCTCTGCAAGACTAAAGTGTTTGGAGTTCACCTCATGTTTGTTTTCACTGCAGTGAAGATATTTATTAATTACTAATTGTTCTCTACTGGGCAGGAACTGAATAATAAAATTTTACAGGAATTAAATCACAATTAGTTGTACACTCAGATCCTGGAAGGTTTTAAGCAGAAGGAAGTACTGGGAAAATTTTGCTTTGTTTTTTTTTCCCTTTATGTGGCTTTACTACTTGATTCTTTAGTTGTCAAAGGCATTAATTATCATAGATTTGACTGCAGTTGGAGCAGGGCTGCCACCACTCAGCTAAAATTCATCAGGAATCCCCATGCAGAGGGAAGAATCCACTTGTTCCTGTGTGAGGATGAGTTGGATTCCACCCCTCTCCATCCCCCATCTCACCAGCCTTTGAGTGTTGTCTTTCTAGGATTTGTTCAGGAAAAAGGACAAGTTGGGTATAGATTTTTGAAGGAAGATGTGCAAGCAAATCCAGGTTTGGGAAGCTCTTCAGCTCAGAGTGGGTTATAAAATGAGCTCCTGAATGGCAGTTTGCTCACATTTTCCTGGATAATGTACCCATGGATTTATTTCCATGGGGTTGCTTAGGTTAGGGGGGACCTCAGCTTTTGAATGCACATATTTGTGGGGCCTGGGAGAGGGCTAAGAGAGGCACAAAGAAGGCACTTAGAAGTCACTTCATAAGAAAAGCTTTAAGTTTTCACTAATTTCTACTCACTTTTCCATTAATTTCTCTTAAATTCAGCATATGAGTGGGGTTAAAGGACAGTCTGACTTGAAATTATATCAGGAAATTGTTTAATCACCCCCGAGGGTGATTGATTCCAACATGATTCCACCAGGTTTGACATACTGTACCAAACTGTATACACACTATACTATGAACCAAAACTGCTGTGCAGTGCTTGAATGTTTTAGGTGATAAGTTTTGTGCTTGGGATAAACGAGACAGCAAAATTCAGCTTCTCTGTTTGTTTTGGCAGGCTCACTGAGGTACCTAAAGTCTACAGTAATCTCAACAACAAGGTAAGTCTGCTGGAGAAATACCTGGGGTTGGGGGAGGTGTTGGACTCCAGAGTTTTGCTATTCATCCTGTAGTAAAGAACTAATTAAAAATGTAATAAGGTGGAGATTTACTTTTTAAATGGTTTATTTTTTATTGCAAAGGCTGCTGAGGGGAGGAACTGTAAGCTATTAGACTTCTTGTGTGGTGTGATCAAAATTGTTCATTCACACTGCACTATTGGAGGGGATAATGTTTTAAATCAGGTTTTAATTGAAATAGTGCACATATTATTTCAAAGTTTAAATACAAACTCTCTTGTTTCTTGTCTCCCCCAGCTTGAGAAGCTGCTGGCAGAGATTGTGCAGTGCCTGCAGTCTCACTGCACGGGCTCGTATGACAGTGAGCTGCTGGAGCAGCTTTCCCCACTGCTCTGTGCAGGCTTCCAGCACAGGAGCAAACACATCAGGAACCAGTGTGCCCAGTTCTGGAATTCCACCTTTGCCAAGACTGCCTCACTCACATACCCCGAGGAGTTAAAGTAAGATACTTATTTTAAATGTTTTATGTGTTTAAAGGAAGAGATCTTGGGTTATGGACAAATGTGGTTTGTGGGGCATCTGCAGGTCTTGCTGTGTTTCTAAATTCTGTTTTTGTTGGGCAGATCTGTGTTGAGCCAAGCCAAAAAGAAAGTTCCTCTGCTGCTGCCTGGGTTTGAGAGCATTGAGATTGGTGAAGAATGCAGTGGGCCCTTCTCTGACATGGTAAATCCTTTACTGACCCCAGTGGGGGTTTCCTGGGAATTGTTCAGAAGGTCAGTTTTGTTTTTCCCATGATTGGCATGCACTGGCTTCATGTTTGGAGTGATAAGCCATGCTTGGGTGAGCACTGTCAAAAGACTGAGCTAGCTCTAAACATTTTATGCATTTTAAAGCTTGTTTGAGTAATTAACTTTGTAATTTAGAGGAAAACATGAGTGTGGGTAGAACGAACACAGAAATGAATCTAATTAATCTCAGTGTGGGTCTGTTAACTGGGAGTTTGTTCATGCAGGGTGTTCCATGTGTTTTTATTTGACTAGATGGAAAATTCCCAGCTGGATGCAAAGATCAGTGGGATGGAAGTGAAGCTGGGTCAGAAACGAGATTCTGTACTGGCACAGAGGAGTGAAGAGAAGAATGATGTGAAAGACAAGTCCAGCCACGTGCAAGTGACACCTGCGAAGGTGAAGTGTTCCCAGAGAGGGCTGAGAGTCACCTCCCCTTCTGCAGCACAGAATCCACTCTGCTGCTGCTGCAAGTCCTCAGGGCAAGATAATAAAATCATGAGTTCTGTGGTGCTGAAAGGCTTTTTCTTCCAAACTTCAGCTGTGCAGCACACTCTGAGTTAGTTGTCGTGTCAGAATTCCCTGCCGAGCCTGTAGTGGTTGAGTTCTGAGGAGGGTGGGATGGCTGCAGGGAGTGGCAGCCCCACAAAACTCACCTCTCTCTGGTTGTGACAGGTTCAGGTCTCCAGGGGATGTTGGGTTGTGTGCACAGATGTGTCCCAGGGAGGGGAGGCTCTTGTGTTCCTGAGGAATTCCTCATTTTCAATTCCTGTTTCTAACCCAGGCTTTGGGTTTTTCCCTTTCTGCAGTTGAAACTAGAATTTCCATCTTCGAAGGCCCCAAGTGAGATGCTTTTGGAAGAGGAGAAATCTATTGATTTCGTGTTTATTCCTCCAGAAACAAAAGCAAGGGTATTGACGGAGCATCAGAAAGAAGTGCTGAGGTCAAAGAGGTGTGTCATTTGTGCTGTTTGAATGTGAAATGTCATGACATTATCTCAGATTTAATTAACTTCATTTCCTCAGACTACTGCAACTAATTGAGTCTTGTTCTCCCACAGAAGCTGTAAAGTTTAAAGCTGACATCGAGTTCCTTGCTTTACTATTTTAAAGCAACAAAATTATTCCTGGAACAACATTTCCTATTTGGTTAAATATACTGTCTGTAGTCTGTTTGGAGTTTGGTAATTTGGAGTTCACATTTTCACTTCATGACTCACTTGCAGTGTGAAACAGAAGGTGTAATTTTTCTTAAGTCATGAAGTGAAAGGGTTGTTTCACCCAGTTTGAGGGAAGGACTTCTGAGTTGGAAGAGAAGTCTTGTATCAGCAGGATGTCAGAAATTGGGGTATTCCCAGGACTCATCTTAATTGCAAAGGAGTCTTTAGAATTATCCTCTTTTTAAAGGGAGAAGTTAATACTGGGGTGTTTCCTGTGCTTAGGCAGCAAAAAGCAGTGTAAGCAAAGCTTGTGCCATCCCAGCTGCAGGGCTGTGGTGTGTAGTCAGCAAGTGCTGCTGAATTCTTTGCAGAGTGGGATCCCAACCACAGCTTTTATTCCCCAAAAGGGTGTTTGAAAGGAAAAATATTCAGTGGAACTGAAAAGAGTGGCCTCGATGTAAGGAGGTAATAAATGCAAAAGCAGAGTCTGACTTCCCCTTCCTGGCTTTGTTGCAGGGTTGACATTCCTGCAATGTACAACAATTTGGATGCATCACAGGACACCACCTTATTTTCTCAGTATACTCAAAGCCAGGAGGATTCTCTGTAAGTAAAAGTGACCACCGAGTACATTAAAGGTGTCCCCCTTCTCTGCAGCAAATCTAATTTCAGTAACTTCTGTTTTAGGGAAATACCAGCTCCAATGGAAAATGCCAAAGAAGATACTGAAAACAAACCTCAGGTAATTCCACATTGTCTAATGGTGACTAAAATATCAGAGTTACAACCATAACATGGGAGCTTTTGTGCTTTGTGTTCCCTTCTCCTCACCAGGTGAGAATTTAACACCACTGCAGTGGTTCTGCCGTGTCCTGCTTTGCATCATTTACTGGGCATTTTGGTTTCAGAATGGGAGGACTCACGACCAGTTTTAGCGGGGCTGAATCAAAGCTTTGTTCCACACCCCAGGTGTGCCAGGGATTGATCATCAGCCAGTTGCATGTGCTGTCAATAATACTTGATTGGGGTAAAGGTGGTGAATCCTCAATTCCTTTTGGAGGTGACTTGGCTGAGCAGCTGCTTGGATACTGTAGTGCCCATCAGACTGGGTGAAATACAGCAGGCTTTTAATAAAAACCTCCTGGTTTAGCAGTAAGTTTGTTAATACCTCTGGCAAAACTGGAAAAGCTTTTTGCAGTTCTTTGGTTTGGGATTAAATGGTTTAAAAGGAAGTCTCTTTTGTAACTACCAGTGGGCAGACGGTAAATAAGTTGAAGGAAGAATGGTTAGAAAAACCTTGTGGGGGTGTTTTTTATTGCACCAGAACCTTCTTTGAATGATATGTTCCTAAGTACAACTGCAGTACTTTGCTGTTCATGTTTCTGCTGTTCATGTTGTTGGGACAGGAAGAAAACGCCAGGAGTGCGGGATGTCCCTCAGAGGAGAGCTCGGCCCCCAGCATTGAGGGGGAGTCAAAAAGCCATGCTGCTGAGGTGATTGCAGAGGAGCCATCAGCTGGAGAGGGGTTAGATACAAGCTCTGTGGAAGCAGCTTCAAAGGAGGCCTCAGCAGGGAATGAAAACACTTCCAATGTCAGCACCAGCTCTGCTTCCAGTGACGTGATTTCGGGCACCCCGCAGCCCGCGAGCCGCCGGCAGTCCTTCATCACCCTGGAGAAGTTCAGTGGGACAGAGAGCAGGCCCTTCAGCCCCTCCCCTCTGGCAGAGCTGGCTGGGGGGGCTGCTCTGCCAGGCAAACAGGACAGCACAAATGTCAGCAAGGCCAGTGCCAAAGCAGAGAAATCTGGAGAAGGCAAAAAGCCTTCGAGTGCAGCAGAGCCTGAGCCCGCCGTGATGCGGAGACTGACACGCCGACAGAGCAGGCTGGAGCTCCAGGGAAACAAGGCCAAGCTGATGAACAAGTCTGAGCAAGAGTCTCTTGCTTCTGACAGCATGGAGAGCACCCCTGAGCTGTGCTCTACAGTGGAGGACATGGAGCAAGTCCTGCTGTCCCAGTCCCAAGCTCTGCACTCCACAGAAGAAGACATCAGGAAGGCTGAGGATGCAATTGCAGAAATAGAGAAGGCCCGGGCGCTGGACATGGACTCCAAGGAAAACACCCCCCCAGATGCCACCAGCACTCCCAGCCAGGCCCTGGGTGAGGACACTGCGGTGCCACAGGTGTCCCCCCAGCAGAAGGTGCTTCGCCGCTCCCTGAGGCGCCGGGCAGAGGCTGCAGAGAGCTCCTTGGGCAGCCAGGACAGGGAGGATGGCATCCAGAGGAGGGACAGGCGCAGGGAGGACGACAGGTCTGCCCAGAAGAAGGTGTCACAGGTGAAAGATGATGGATCCCAAAAGCAGAAGGGAATTTCTGGGAAAGCAGCAGAAAACACGAGTGCAAAAGAGAGCAGCCAACCCGAGAGAACTGCAGAGGACTGGAGCTCCAAGGACTCTCCTGCTTCCAGGGGCCTTGAGGAGGGAGGGAACAGAAGTGTCAGAAGGTCAGAAAAGCCCCTGAAGGCTGAGGGGGAAGGTCAGAACAGTGGCCTGAAGGTGGTGGAGCGCCCACGGTACCACACCAGGAGATCTTCCCAGGGATTGCTTTCCAGCATAGAGAACTCGGAGACTGAGGGCTCTGAGACCAAGGAGGAAAGCTCAAGGAAGAGAAAACACATGAAAACGAAAACCAGGAGTGATTCTCTTGAAGGTAAATCGAAAGATGGGCAGCCAGGGAGCCACAGCCATGAGGTGTCTTCCCAGGGAAGTGAAACTGAGAGTCCACTGGGGACAAATAAAGGGGAAGCTGAAGTCAGCACAGCTGACCCATGTGGCCTGAAAGAGCAGGGAGTTCCTCCAGCTGCTGGTGAAGCTGTGGGATCTGCCAGCTCTGGAGACCCACCTGCTGCCCAGAACACCAGTGAGGAGCAAGACCAGAGTGACACAGCAATGGAGTCGCTCCCCAGCCCCTCCATGTGTGACCAGGATCTGAAAGCAGCAGAGGAAAACCAACTGGAGGAGATGCAGACAAGCCCAGGGGGTGCTGCATGTGGTGAGCCATCCTCTTCTCAAACACCTGAGTGTCACAGCAAAAGAAGCAAGAGGGTGAAGAAAGTAAAGAGCTGTGACTGCTGTTTTAAAAAGCCAAGGCAAACAGTATCATCATTCACTGAATCCAAGAAAGAGAGAGGTCCAGAGCTGGATGAGGCCCAGCCCAGCCCTGCCCAGACACCTGGAGGGGAGCCAAGGGACAGTGCTCACTCAGATCTGGAGGAAAGCTTGTCCCTGGCACCCTGTGCCATGAGCACCCCAGTGCACCCCAAAAAGGAGCCCAGCACAGGCGACTCGGACAGCCAGGGACCATCCTTGGATAGCCTGCAGGGAAGCAGTGCTGGGCTGGAGGAGCAGCCAAGCATGCCAGAGTGTTCTGCTGGGGACACCACTGACTCCACAGAGGAAATAAAAGAACCTGCTGCTCAGAAGGAACCAATGGAACGGGTTCTGCTAGAGGGTTTTCCAGGTGAGCCTGGTGAGAGCTGCTTGGCCATGGAGAGCCAAAGGGAAGGGCCATCAGCTCCAGAAGAGGAAGGGTTGGGACCTCCAAAAATGGAGGAGCTAGGAGACCCAGAAAAGGAAGAGAAGGAAGAAATGTCAGGAGCTCCAGAAAAGGAAGAAATAAGTCAGAATGGACAACTGGAAGAGATGCCTGAGGAACTGCCTGTTGATAGCAAACCTGAGGAGAAAGAGATTAACGAGCTGAAGGCCAGTCAGGATGATGAAGGAGAAGCTGAGACTACTGTAGGAGAAACTTGTGCTATTCCAGAGAAAGAGATGAAGGAGGAGTTACTAGAAACTGAAATTACAGCCCCTGAAAACGTGGCCTTGGAAAATGCCAGTGGAGGTGACCAGGTGTCACCTCTGAAGGCACCAGGTGATTCTTTGGTGCTGGTGAGTGAGAGCCCCACCAGCATCCAGGCACGCTGCACTTGGTCTCCCTCAGCTTCCCCTTCCACCAGCATTCTGAAGAGAGGGGCCAAAAGGAACCACCCCGATGATGAGTCCCTGTCACCTGCTAATAAGGTATTGCCGTGGGACTGGCGTGGTGCTTGGGTGGGTGGCAGTGTGTGCAGGGGGACAGGTTGAGCTGCTGGGTCTCATTGTGAAGCTGAGGGTTCCTTTTGGAATGTGCCAGCACTGGCAGTCTTACTGGGGGCTTGGGTGAGGGGTTTTAGTTCTGGGGCAGAGCCTGGAGCAAACGCTGGAGCAGCATCCTCAGGGCCTCACCCTGCATGTGGAGTTGCCTTTGGCAGGGAGGATCCCACAGTGTGTCCTTGGGGGGGACATTTCCTGTGGCACTCAGGAACTTCAGGGGCTTCATCTCAAATTGAAAGTTCTCCCCAGGCCGTGGTGGTTCAGGTTCACACCAAAGCCCCTCTCCCTCCACCAGATCCGTCGAGTGTCTTTTGCAGACCCCATTTACCAGGAGGGGCTGGCAGATGACATCGACAGGAGGAGCCCTGTGGTCAGAGCCCACTCCTCGCCCTCGTCCCGCAGCCTGAAGGTCCTCTCCAGCATTCAGGTCAAGGTAAACTCCTGTGCCCCCTCTGTGTGTCACATGGGGTGCCCATGGGGTGTGGCATGGGGCACATGGGGCAGTGTGTGTTGGCAGGCACCTGCAAACAGCTGTAAGAGAGCGTCAGTGTGAGAAGTACCTGTAACTGCTTTAGACTGAACACAAATGCACCTGAGCTGTCAGGAGGTAGTCTCACAGTTAACTGAATTCCTGCTATTAACTGAAGTCCTTCTATTTACTGAATTCCTACAATCCTGAGAGATATTTTTTCCTCTTTTTCTATCCAGCACATTACCACTCCAACCAAAGGATTTCTGTCCCCAGGATCTCGTGCTCTTAAATTTAAGAGCTCAAAGAAGTGCTTAGTAAGGAGTGCTTTGGTTCATGTTTCTCTTCTAATTTTTTGCCGGTATTTGGCTGTGTGATAGTTAATTTAACACTTTTTCTGTGTTATACCAGATTGCAGAAATGGCCAAGGAGTCTCTGCCATGTCCTGTGGAATATGTGTACCCTGCCTTGGCTGGCTGCAAAGCTCCTGTTGATGTCATTTTACCTCAGATCACATCAAACATCTGGTGAGTGTGTTTTTCCTTTAAAGAGGGCATTTCAACAGAAACTGAATTCTTACTGACTACAGAGCCACATCCTGTGAGAACATGAATGGGCTTTATCCATTCACTGCTGGATACAGGATAAAGTGCATTTTTGGGTGTGGCTCTGCAGAGACAGTCACCTGCTTCTGTCTTAACTCCACTTTGTGCATGTGAATCACCATTCCTGTAAGATTTCTTCCTGATCCACTTTCTTCCTATGCCAGGCAGAAAGAGCCTGAATTCCAGGATGTGTAAGGCAGGGTTAGGTGGGATCTCAGGGAAGGGTTCTTCCCCCAGAGGGTGGTGGGCACTGACCAGGCTCCCCAGGGCAGTGGGCACGGCCCCAAGGCTGCCAGAGCTCCAGGAGGGTTTGGATGATGGGACAGGGACAGGAGGGGATTGTTGGGGTGTCTGTGCAGGGCCAGGGGTTGGACTCTGATCCTGGTAGGTCCCTTCCAGCTCAGGATCTTCCATGGTTCTCTGGTAATGAACCCTTTTCCTCCCCTGCTGCAGTGCCAGAGGGTTGGGGCAGCTCATCCGAGCGAAGAACATCAAGACAGTGGGGGACCTGAGTACTCTGACAGCCCTGGAGATCAAAACCCTTCCCATCCGCTCTCCTAAAGTCTCCAATGTCAAAAGAGCCCTCAAAGGATACCATGAGCAACAGGTAAAGCTGACTTTTAGTACCCAGGAAGCCAGTATTGGCCTAATGAACTGGTAACATCTGCCTTGGAAAATGATTTATTTTTTGTCTGATTAAAAAACTAAAGCTTAATCCCTGCCTGTCTCAGTGCGTGAGAACCCAGGGTACAGAGGGCTTGGTGACACTAACAGGAATGGTGACTGCATTTATTCTGAGGTTAGAACATGTCCCACCATTTATCCTAATCTTGTTATTCTAAAATTGTCTTGTTGTCTCCCCAAAAATGCTCAGGTAAAGTCTCGAGTGATGGAGGAAGTGACAGTGCTTGAAGATGCTGCAAAGCCTGAAAGTGACGTGGAGGACAAACCACTGTGTGGAGATGAAGAGAAACTGGCAACAGGTACCTCTTGGTGGCTTTTTGATCCAGGTGTGGAGGGCCCTGCTGTCTTAATTCTCTCCTGAGGGGAACCCTTGATCCTTCTGTTTTCGTTTTGGGTGTGTTAGTAGCCAATATTAGCACATGGGATGCTGCTTTATGCAGCCCTATAGCAATGAATTTAAAACTTACGTATTTTGAGGGGAAAATGCTGGTTTTCTCTAAAGAAGCAAAGAATTGTGGAGGACTCAAGTAGTTCACGTTCTGAGCCTCAGCCAGGTGTGTCTCCTGAGCTGTTCCATGTTTAGCAGCTGCTGGGGGTGCACAGTGACAAACATCACGAGTGGAGAGAATGAAGTGGTGCCTTTCCCTGAGGGGGTGGGGCAGGAGTGGGATGATTCCTTGGATACCCACTGGGATTTGGGGGTGTAGATTCTTATTTGGAGTCTCCTGTGCCCTTCTGGAGTTTGGCCTGGGAGCTCACATGGGGGAATCTGTTTGTTCTTGCAACAAGAGTCTGGAAGCAGAACAAAAAGCTTGGGAGCAACTTCTCTGTCCAGTTTAAATGTGGGGTTTGGGACAACACAGCTCAAAGGACACTGGCATTGTCTGACTGGGATCAAATCCTTTCATTTCTGCTCTTGGATCTGTTGCAGTCATGATCAAACCCAACAACACTCACCAAAGGGAAGGGGAGGGTGGAGTTCTGAGGGCTGACTTTGTCAGGAGCACTCCTTGTGTGGAACAAACACTTTGTGTGCTGCTGGGAGATGTTACTGTGTACAACAGCTGCAATTCTGCTCAGGTCTCCCTGCACTGCCCCATTTCCCTTCTTTCAGCCTTGGCCGAGCCGGTGGCGCTGAACACGAGTGAGCAGTCCCCAGCAGATCTCCTGAGCCAGATCGATGCCCTCGCTGCCCAGCTCAGCTCTGAGGACCTGCACAGCTATTCTGGGAGCCAGCTCTTCCATATGCAGGAAAAACTTGCTGGCATGTCCACCTGCATCCTGAGAAACCTGCAGTCCCGCTGGAAGTCATCACCCCACCACAGCTCCCCGTAGCTGCCTCGGGGCTCAGCAAGGAGGATTTTGTTACAACAGTTTTTTATCCAAAACTGGTTTTTCTTCCTGGTGAATTACTCCTTAAACTTTGCATTTTTACCAGAAGATTTTTTAACACCCCCGTCAATTTATTGTCACAGGGTTATTTTTTCCCCCTTATTCTTTTTTTGTTATTGTTGCTGGTTCCCCCCCCCCCCAAAATCGTGGGACTGTTTCCTCCCTGTCAGAGGTATCTGTCTTGTATTGCTATGCATATTTCTTTCAGGCACTGAAAGAAAACTTGACAAAAGTTGTGCAATAGCAAAGACTGTGAACCAAACCAACAGAGTAGTTAAATTATTTTTTCAAACCCGAAGTGTTCTTAGTGCTGCAGACTCTTCTGTGGAGGGAGCTGTGCCCACATGCTGCCCGGGTGCTTCTGTGGGAGCTGCTGGGACTCTGCCAGGGTGGCTCTTTCAGCACAAGTGAGGTAAGCTGGGCTTAATTCCTTACAGCAGGAACCCGGGATTTGTACTGGATCTATTTTTCCACGTATTTTTGTACGACTCACACCAAGCAGTGGGAAGGGAATGTGTATGTACAGGCAAAGACTCTGCAGAGCCTCCCGGGCTTTGCCCGTGTCCTTTGGTGGCAGCAGTTCTCCTGGGGGAGAAGGCTTTTTCCTTGGGGAAAGATGAATGGATTTGGCAAGAGCTTCTTGTATATTGTGTACAGACTGACAGCAGATGTTGGTTAATAATTTATGATCGGAGTAATAATTGTATGGAATGCATTGCTGCTTCTCAGAGACCTTCAGTGAGAGTTCCCGGGATTTCCTCTGGAATTCTGATCTGTATATATTGTACTGTAGCTATCAAAGTGATGTTTATTGGAAGGAACTGCTGCAGGTGGTTTTAGGACTTACACATGGGCAAATAAAAGAGAAAATAGTTCCCGAACTTGTTCATGTCCTTGTGGTTTGGTGGCTCTGGGGTTTTGTCTGTTCAGCTGCCCCTCAGCATTGCTCTGGATTCCCCAAGGCTGGGAGAGCCCTGGGCAGGTCACAGTGCTGCTCAGAGGTAGGAGCAGCTGCTCCAGGGCCTGGTGGCATCTTGTCAGCAGGACTGAGTGTTCTGTTTGTGTGTCGTGGAGAGAAGAAACAGGACAAAGATGGCCTGGAGTTACAATGTGAAGTTGTCTGTAGGTTTTTGTGCTTTCCCGAAAAGGTAATTTTGGTTCTAAATGTGCCTCCTTAGCTGTGTTGAGCTCTTCTTCTGTGACCTGTACAGGTAAAGGATGTTCCTAACATGTGGAATTGGTGTTAACATCCCACCTACCACCCTGCAGTGCTGACAGTCCTGAATTCCACTCAGAGCAATTTCCCATCGGGGCTGGAGGTAAAGTTTGTGAGATCCATTCCTGTTTCCAGCACAAGGGAACACACCCATCCTACTGCAGAAACATCAGCTTTATTCAGTCACTAATGTACAAGAAAGAACAGCTTTTGACCCCAGAACATGAGCCCTCAGCAAGCAGGAGGAGAGGGCTTGTTTTCCCCTCCCCAGATAAATTGGTTTGAAATACTAAGCTTAGATGTTGTTTATAGGGTAAAGGATGTGAATAGATTTAAACAGCCCAGAAAATAGTTTTCAGAGAATGAATAAGGTAATGCTTGGGAATCTTAGTCTTTAGTACCAGTATCAGATTTTGGGGACACTGGACTGCAGTTAGAGCATAGTGTCATATTATGAAGTGTTAGAAATTCCAGGCAATGTCTAAAAAAAGTTGTCTGTTTTCTGCATTGCAAGAAACTCAAAATAGTTTTAACAGGTGATTTTTCACAGCTGTTTTGAAATCACCTTTCCAGAGTATTAACTCTGCAGTCACTCTTTGCACACAAAGCACTTTGGGCCGTGTCCCCCTGTCCCCTGGCAGGATTTGCTCACACAGCCTCCACGTAGTTGGCCGGGAGCATGCCGGTCTTGCCGGTCCTCTGGACAGTCCCGTACATCCAGCCCTCGTCGATGGCCTGCACGTTCACGATGGTGTCGCCGTCCTTGAAGGAAACCTCATCTGCATCAGCTGCTGTGTAATCATACATGGCCCGGTACGTCTTCTGTGGGGACAGGGCACAGAGGGGCTGTTACAGCTGCCACCACTGCTGGGTGGGACAGGGCACAGAGGGGGCTGTTAGAGCTGCCACCACTGCTGGGACAGGGCACAGAGGGGCTGTTACAGCTGCCAGCGCTTCTGGGACAGGGCACAGAGGGGGCTGTTACAGCTGCCACCACTGCTGGGCTGGGACAGGGCACAGAGGGGGCTGTTACAGCTGCCAGCGCTGCTGGGTGGGACAGGGCACAGAGGGGCTGTTACAGCTGCCACCACTGCTGGGTGG
>JAWWTY010000160.1:1310918-1343236 GCA_035222235.1 Margarornis squamiger | reverse complement strand
ACTGGGGTTAAGGGGATCTGACAGCACTGGGGTTAAGGGGATCTGACAGCACTGGGGTTAAGGGGATCTGACAGCACGGGGGGTTAAGGGGATCTTACAGCACTGGCGAGCTGGCTCGTGCTCAGCACATGGTTCATCATTAATGACTGTGACATGTCTGTGACAGGCTTGTGCAGCTTCTTCAGGTCAGCCTTGTACTTCACCTGCAGCCAGAGGGACACACCTCATCAGCACCCCAGGCTGGGGGACACTTCAGTGACAGTAAGGAGGGGTTGGGAAAGGAATTTGGAGTTTCCCCCAGGGAAAAGCAGGACCCACTGTACCTCGCTGGCCATGTTGTGGGCATCCTTCATGGTCTTGTAGATTTTGGCCTCCTTTAGGTCATACTTTGGCTTCTTACCCAACTCCTTGGCAAAGTTCTCCTTGTATTTCACCTAAATAAAAACAACCAGGGGTCAAGACTGCCCCAGAGGACTCACTTGTTTGGTGCAGAACAAAGAGGCTCAACAGGGCTGGCTGGGGGAAAATCAGAAATGTAATGACTTGAAGGACCCACTGGAATAAAGAGTGTTTAAAGGTGACCTGCCATGGAAAAAAAATCTACATGAAAAACTGCATCTCCTCAGTGTAAAACTCAAAGAGCCAAGAGAATTGTGGTGCCAAAACACAGTGACACCCTGACCCTTGGACAGGAGAATTTTTCACTTGGCAGGAACTGGCCATTGATTAAAGATACTTCACAAAGAGATGAAAGAGGGACAGGTATAATAAAAGAGAAAACATTTAGATATATAAAAGATGGATTATATTATATGTAATATAATAAGAGGATATAGTGTAATAATACAAGAGGGTATATAAGAGTGTTCAAAAGAAGTTTGTACATCTTTCTTGGAGAAAGAAGAGCTTTAAAGACACAAGAACACTGAAGATGTCACCACATCCAATGCTTCTCTGTATGTTGTTATACACACACTGTGCTCTGGCTGAGCAAGACATGAGTGACACTGATGGCCACAAACAGAGCAGGGACACAGTTAATTCCCAGGAATTAGATTCTACAAGAGCTTTAGGAACACTCCCCAATCAGCAGCATCAGCCAGGGCATGTGAGCCATAATAATCCAGCAGGTCGAGGTTGAAAGTACAGAAATAGGAGTTTTTAACCCCCCAAAAATGCAAAACTGAAAGCAAGCATGGCAGACAGACACAATCCAGCCAAAAACCCCAGCTGGAGACACAAGCTGGACATAATGGTTTACAAAGAACAACTTTATGAGGAGACATGGCCAAGAGAAAACAAACCAGTTCAAGACATTCCAATTATCCTCTGCTCCCTCCCTGTCTCTACAGCAGCTCATTTTGCCTCAGGACCAAAACAACCCCAGCAAAGAATGTTTCACAGCCCCAGAGAAGTGGGAGCCCTGGGGCAAAGCATGGAGAAGGAGGATTTCAGCACTGGATGGGAATAAACTCCATTTCTTCTTCTCTTGGAGTTCAGTGGTTCAAGTTCAGGATCCCTGGTCCTGCTGCAGAGATCCTTGGGTCTCCTGACACTCACACATGCAACAGTTACATGCAGCAGACATGGACAAACCCAAATCCCCCTTTTTTCACGTGGAAATGTGTGTGTAACACTGAAGTGGCACAACACCTGCAATCCAGGCTCCTTTTTTAATTTTCCAAATGTTTAGGGATAGCAAAAAGCTTAAGAAATGATCCCAGACTCTGGGATGATTCAGGCACACAGTCTTTCCACTGGGAAATTCCAGCATGATGCAAAAAGAAGAGTTTCAGTAAAGCTTAACTGAAGTTTGAATGGTTCAAATGAAGTTCTAGTGATTGTTCACTGAAAACTTCCAGCACATCCTTCAGGTTTGTCACACATATATTTCCTTTCCTTTTTTTTTTTGAAGTATCAGAAAATAACGTCTCAATTTTAAGTTTTTTTGGGTAGGAAAAAAAAAAAAGAGTTTTCACATTCATCAGAAACTTCCACTAAAACCTGGAAGCTGCAAAACCACTTTGGAGGGCACAGTAACCCCTCAAGGTGCACGTGGTGTGTTTCAGAATTGCAAGGTGATGTGCAAGCAGAGACAGGTGCAGAACAGAGGCACAAATGGCACTTATCCAGGTGATCTTACATGGCTACTCAGCACATTGGCTTTCTTAAAGGTTCTCATCCAGGGTGTGTCATAGGATGCAGCTCCGTGGCCCCTCATGTGTTGTTTGAGATACTCAGCCTACAATCAGCAGCAAGAAAGCAACATCAGAAGTGCAAAGTTCCATCATTAAAGCAGGAAAGGGGCAGGAGAATCAAGTTTTGAGGTCCTGGCACAAGGTTCTTTTAAAGACACAACGTAAAAGTGGCTGCAAGAAACCAAAAGGTGGGGAGGAAGAGTTGGCCCAAAGGCTGATTCTTGTAAAGCCAAGACCCAGAAGAGCTAAAACAGAACAGGGCAAACACTTCAGCTTTAGCTTTTAGAAGAAGATTTTACACCTCCATTTGTGACATTTGGTAAATCAGTAGAAAAGCTTCCTTAACAAAGTAATACCCTGAGCTGGTATTGGATTTTTACCTTATATTTTCCCTTTCCCTTTTCCCCTCATGTAGAAATAACTCCACTCCCAACAGTGACACTAAGTTAATGTTCTGCCCCCTTTCTCTCACTGCTGCCCCAAGTTTTGAATTTCTCTTACCTGGCTGGTGAGTTTGGACACCTCCTTGGCCAGCTCGATGTCGGGACGGCCCAGCATGGTCACACCCAGCCCCGCTGCCCCACGCTTCTTGTACTCAATCTAGCACAGAAAACAAGGGTACAGGTCAGGAGAGAGGCCATGCCCTTTTACTGCTCTGCTGGCACTGGTTTTGGGAGGAAAATTAATGCTAAAGGGTTACACATAAGACTGAAAGGTCACTTACATTGCTGATTAACTTGGCAGCCTGAGTGGCTTTCTTGATGTCTGGTCGATCTGCTATCGGTGTGTAGTGGAGCTTGGACTTGGCATCCTTCTTGTATTCAATCTAATCCAGGAAAAGAGGCACAAGAAAGGGAATTCCTGGGGTTTATCCATGAGGAATACACCAGGGAAGGACACAGCAACGTTGCTGAGAAAGTGCAGGGCTTATTTTTGAAACAATTTCACAAGGAACGGATTTGGGAATTTATTTTTGCAAGTTATCTCCAAGTAAAGAATAAACATGGGAAATTCTGTCTGTATTTAAAGTGGTGAAAAAAAATATTAAATGTGATTTAAATCCTATCATGTGATTAAGTACAAATCCTTTATTTCAGTGCAATGTTATATTTGTAAATATTGGTACTTTTATCTTTCAGGGTTACACCTGAACCTGGGGGCTGGGAGGAAAACCAGAAACACATAAACTTGGGTTTCTGATTGCATTTCCTTAAACAACCTACTTAATTAGGGGAAAGAAAAGGCAAACTTACTGTGCTCTGGTTTTTGGCAACTTCCATGGCGTGTTTCACTTCAGGAGGCTCCAGCATGACAGAATAATTAGACTTGCCTTTCTCCTTCACAAACTTCTTTTTGTAGTTCGTCTGTTAAAGAGCAAAAAGGGCCATGTGTGACTTGGGAATGTCCCAGGGAGGGAAATGCTCCTGAAAGTTGGAAATAAACCCCCTGAGACTGCTGAAGGTGGAGGAAGGGGAGTCTCTCCTCAGCCTCAAATGTCTGCTCCCCAAAATTGGTCCCCAGCCCTTTTGTCATGATTTGCAGTTTGGATTCAAAGCTGGTTCCTGGAGGGAAGGGGCAGTTTGGATTCAAAGCTGGTCCCTGGGAGGGAAGGGGCAGTTTGGATTCCAGGGTGGCTCCTGGAGGGAATGGCTGGAGTTTGGATTCCAGGGTGGCTCCTGGAGGGACTGGCTGGAGTTTGGATTCCAGGGTGGCTCCTGGAGGGAATGGCTGGTCTGGACTCACCTCACTGACATTCTTGGTCACCTCTTTCACGTGAGCCGTGTCCCGTGTCTCGGGCAGGGTTGTGAAGGAGCCATGGGGAAGCTGCTTCTTGCTGTGCTCTTTGTACTTGTTCTGAAAGCACAGCAGAGAAGGAGGTAAAACCCAACAATTCAAGGATGAAATCAAATTAAGAGGAGCAAATGTGTGCTGGTGTTTTACCTCAGAGACAAGAGAGCTGACATTCTTGGCCAGGAGGATCTGAGGAGTGTCTGGGACCACATGGTACGTCCCTCGGGCTTTGTTGTGCTTCTCCTTGTACTTGATCTACCAGGAAGGAAAGGTCAGGTTTTAAGCCATGTTTATCTCGTCTTTTGGCAGATTAAAGAGTAATTATTATAGCTGTGTTTGATTGTTAGGGCAAAACTTTGCAGAAAATCCCCTATTTTAATATATTCCCAGATAAACTCATTTTAGTCTATACATTCCTAAAGCTCTCACTTGGAATTTTATGGATATACTGAATATTAATATACTGTTAGTAGTTATTAAAGATACTTTGTGCTATGCACAGTTTACAGCTGCAGCTTTTTTTGTTGTTTTCTCCAGATATTTCCTTTTCAATAACAGGAATGCAGAGATAACCTGGGTGGAAAGTCTGGGGTGTTCAGGCAATGTTACCTTTGAATATTAATTGAATACTGTGTGACACCAACAAGACCAAGTTATTCAGGTTTTGTGGATTCATTAATGAAATAAGCAAATCAATTAAAAAAATGGAGTGAGACAGAGAGCAACTGTTCAAAGCTTCACTCAGTAATATTCCTAATACAGCAATTCCCTAGTAAGTGAATGCTAATGAAGACCTTGACTCACTCAGAGAGGAGGGGTGAGATCAGTACTTACATCACTGGCTAAAATGGCATTATTTAAGGCCAGCACCGTGTTTTTATCATCCGTGACAGAGATTTTGCAGCCCTTCAGGAATTCCCGGTCCAGCTTGTATTCATACTGCAGGAATCCAAAGCAAAGAGAGAAGAAGAGCCTCAGACCTTGTGCCTTGTGCTTCTGAGTGCCCTGGGCAGGGGAGGGGTGGGCAGGGAGCACCCAGGGGCCCTGCCTCCCTTACATCGCTCTGCTGCAGGGAGGACTTGGCTGCCTGCAGGAAGTCTGGCCTGTCAGCAATCAGGTGCCAGTGAGCCTTGGCTGCTTCGTATTTCTTCTTGTAGTCCAGCTGTGGGCAGGGAAAAGCAAGCAGAAAGTTAACTGGGAGCTGTGTGCTTTACACACGACACAGAGACACGAATTCTCTCTCTCTGGTCTGCAACAAAAAACCAGAGAAGGTGTAATAAAGGGCATCTGCATCAGCCTTGGGCTTTCCTCTGACTCAGGCACGGTCCAGTTAGTCCAGTTTTCCCACTGATAGATGGGAAAAGGAATATGAAGGACTGAAATATCTCCTGGCTCTGAGGAAGGTGGAGCTTTCAGACCCTTCCTACTGAAATGTCTGGGGGGCCACCAATAACAGAAAACATGGGGAAGCTTCCCATGGAATGCTCCCTTTGTCTACAGGAACATCATTCCAGGGAATTCTGGGACAGAGGGGTGTCTGTCAGGAAACAGGACAGCCAGGAGAACAGTAGATTGTGACATACAAGGACCACTTGCAAGAGCGAGCATTTAGCACAAAATAGATTAAAATATATTTAGTTCAATCCTCCTAAGAATTAGAAATTACATCCAAGCTCAGAAAATTCAACGGAACTGAAAATGGAGCTCTTGGCCCCTCCTGCCAGCCCAAACCAGTGTCCCCAGGAAACAAAAGCATGAGCTGAAGGGAACTCACGTTGCTGTTGAGCTTGTAAGCGTGCCTTGGGGTCTTGATGTGAACAGAGTCTGCCACGACGTTGCAGCGCGATTTGCTCCTCTCGTACATCTCTTTGTACTTCAGCTACAGAAACACAAACACACCAAATGCCCCAGGGATAACACCAGCAGCAACAGGGAAAGCATCCAAATGTGAGGCATGGAACAGCAAAACTGTCGTTTAGTTCACTTTGGAACAGCTCTGTCTCCCAGTTATTCCATTGGTATCTGCATAATATGGTTGTTTTCCCCTCCCAGATTTACTGATTATAGGGATAACCCATGGAGCACCTGAATGACACTCAAGCTACTTATTCTGACAGAACTATACTGGGTTACAGAAGTCTTAATACCCTCAGTTTTTATGGGTATCTAAGGAACAACAATACATAGGCCAGGGAGAAAGCCTAAGGCAGGAGGAGGAATTAGGAGCAGGAAGAAAGCCTAGAAGAAAGCTCCCCAAATTCATGAGTTAGAGACCAGTTCCAGCTCATGGCTTGTATTACTAGGGAGGGGTGGTTTACCCCCAAAAATGCTTCAGGAGCTACAGAAGAACATTCCATGAAAAGCTTCTTGAACACCTAGTTTTTGAGAAAGCATTACACGAAAACAGAGTTTAACAGGCAAACAAGAGGGCAGTTTTTCAGAGTGTGACACGTGGGTGAAGGGCCTTGGGCATGGAGGAAGAAGCTCAGTGTGAGGGTTTGCCCCAGCCAGGAGCTCCCTACTCACATCGCTGATCCTGTCCTTGACCTTGCGCACGTGGAGCAGCATGGGTGTGTCCTGGATGGTGGTGTAGCCCTTGGGCTTGGCCTTGTTGTACTCCAGCTTGTAGATGATCTGCAGAGACAGGGTGGGGAGCAGAGTGAGCAGCAGGACAGTGGCCTGGTGAGCATTCCCTGGGGGAATGATGAGGGGGTGAGCTCAAAGCACACTCACGTCACTGATCTGCTTGTTGACTTTGGTGGTCCTCAGGTATTCCGGGGTATCCACCACTGTGGTGTATTTGTCTTTCTTCTTCTCATAGTCCTTTTTGTATTGAATCTGTGATGGGGAGAGAGTGTAAATGAACACCCAGGGCAGGACAAAACCCCTTGGAGAGATGTGATTTTCTGCAAACATCCCATGGCAAGACCCTCCCACAGCGCCCAGGAAAGCTGAACATGCACCATGAGCCGAGCTCTGCAAACCCCTTCTGTGCCCAAGAGGCTGCCTGAGTAACTAATTTGCCTGATTAAGTTTATTAATTTATCATCAAGATTGAGCTAAATAATCAGTCTTGACAGACCAGGGACTTTTAAATTTCCTAACTGGACAATATCTCCTTTGAAATATTCACCACGTTCGGTCCGGGGTTGGGCTCGATGATCTTGGGGGCCCTTTCCAACCTCACTGATTTTATAATCAGAATAAGGAGAAATGTAAAACACCTTCCACAACCAAAGACTAAACCAGCCACTGAATGTCTCAGAATGCCAGGATATTCTCAAGGCTTTGGCAGCAGGATTTGTGCCTTGGGAACACCTTTCTGGCCCTGTTTTCCCAGAGTTTAGTGAGAACAGGCTGTTCACCAGGAGTTTGGGCTCATTGTAGGCAACCTGAAGGCAGCTGGAAGAGGTTTGGAAACATTTTAAAACCCCATTTTTAAAACAGAACTTTCACAGCATCAGAAAACAAACGCATGCTTTGGAAACAGGACTGGGACAGACAAAATGGAAAACCCCAGAAACAAATAATCAAAACAAATAATCAATGAGAACATGGAGTGGACATGAAGTGAACACACAGCTCAGACACTTCTTGGTGGAAATTCAAACACACTCAAAGTTACCAGCGAGGAGTTTTGAATGGGATAATAGAAATTAAAAAAAATAAATAAAGGAATAAAAATGTCTAGTAAAGACCTTCAGTAACTTGTTACTGAAGATTATTATTTGTGCTAAGAGTAAAGGATAACACCTTTCTTCCTCTCATGGAATTATTCTCTACTGTTGCATTTCCACTTTATAATTTAGATAGTATTTATTAATAATGTATTATTATTAATTTCCAGTTTTGTAATTTCTCTCATGATCAGGAAGTTTGTTACTGTTGAAAAGATAAGGTCACTGGCAGCAGCTGTGATTTCAGAGCACAACCACTATTCTCTATCTGACACCATTCCAGGCAGAGGGAGACAAATGTTATAACCCACTTGAAATTACATCATCACTAATTCCTTAATGAAGGAATTGGTGTCATGAGAGGTGGGCAGTCCAAGAAATGGTGGCAGAATGAGAACTGGGTTAAGGAAATAGTGGGAACAGACAAAATACAATATCTGAATGTCTGGAAAGTTGCTTTTTATGCAAATAGGTGAAATATATCACAATTATTTATAATGAAGGGAGGAAATGGCGACAAGATAAGCCCGAGCTGAGTGACCAAGTGAGAGCAAATCTGATATTCTGTGCTCAAAACTATTTGATCGTTGCCAGCATAAAGCACATCAGCAAATCCTTGGAGTTCATAGGAAAGCAGGAAATATTACAAGTTCAAGCAGCTAATTGGTGTCTAAATGTCTCCTAGAGCAGTTCTTCATATTACCTGGCTCCACAGGTAAGTGTTGTAGAGAGCTGTCAGCATATCTGGCCTCAGAATTTCATTACATCCATGTTGCAGGAGCATCTTGGCAAAGGACTTATAGCTTTTCTGTTCATGCAAATGGCAACCAAGGACAAGAGAGACTCATGAACAGCAAGAACAACAACACAGCTCTAGATCCCAGGCACTTGGAGAGTGGAGAGATGTAGGCAAGGGACTGTGTGGATTCACTGACATGTGCATACAACTCACTTCTGCAGAGGCTGGGATGTCAGAGGCAGAGACTAAATATATATATAAATATTTATATATAAAATATAAATATATATATATATAACGTGCACATATACAAATATATAAATCTATTTCCTTCCCTATTTGCATAGGGAAGGAAAGGAATTCTGAATTTCTGGGGGGGAGAGGATGCAGGTGAGGGCACTCAAAGGGCAAATATGGCACTGTTGCTTATCTAGGAAGGCGAAGATAATCCTGGTGAAGGCCATGAAAAGAGAGGTGTTAATAAATGCTTCACAAACAAAGGCATTTTTTAACCCCCTCCAATGGCTTGCAGAGGGCTCAGGTCCTGCTGTGAGTTGATGCACAGTATAGAAGTACACAGAGCACAGAGCAGCTCACACAAAAAGGCCCAGTTCTTTTTGGGTGGCAGAACGAAGAAGAGTGATGGATGAGCTGCAGCCACAGCAGAGTCCCAGGGGACAGTGCTGGTGTGCAGTGACACAGAGCTCTGAGAGAGCCACTGCTCCCAAAGTACCTGACTGCTCAGCCTGCAGCCCCACTTGGCCAGGAGGTTCCTGGGGTCATCCACAATAACGCTGTACCTATCTTTGAGCTTCTCATAGGCAGCTTTGTACAATTTCTGCTCACAGGAGCAGCAGACAGTGTGACAAGGGAGTGAAAACACAGAGAGGTCATTGATCTAACCACCTGAACCTCTGGACATGGATCATTACAGGCTGGGAGGGAAAGTCATGTCCAGAAGAGAAAAACACATTAAAAACAAAAAGAAGAGAGGATATTTTCAAAGGTACATGCATTTTTAGGTTCCCACTGGAAGGCCTGAACCACAACTCCAGCATATCTATACATCCCTGCCACGGCAGTGAGCCATTTCACCACTGTCTTTCTTCATTAAAAATAACAGCAGAACTCTGCATTGTGCATTCTTGATTATAGAAAACACAGTGAGGTGTGGGGGCAAAATACAATGTTGTTTGTAAGCAAAACCCATAATCTCTTATTAAGAACCCATCACTTCTATAGCAGAAGACATTTAGGCAAGTTCCTTTCAAAGCATGGAGCCTCCAGTGCTAAAATTTATCTTTCTGATACTAAACTTGTCCTTATTTGCTCTACTGAACAATAAGAAGTAAAGACTAACAATAATCCTTAAGAAATTCTGGCTCACTGTTTATCTGAGTGTGAAATTACAGCAACTGGGCTGGCAGTTGTTGTGGAACAGCTTTTCTTACCTAGAGCAGGTCATGCTGCAGTGCACTGACTGATAAGAAACAATTTAACATAACAGCTGGGGAAAATAATAAAATACCAAAATGTGAAGCTCAGTGTCTGCCTCTTTCATGGAAGCCACCAGAGCTGGGTGTGATATTCCAGCTCTGAGCTGATGGGAATCACCTAGAAGGTGGTGGTTCTCCATGGGCTTTGTCCTGTGGGTGTAGAGAATTAGTCCCACAGATTGCAGAGGTGATTTTAACCCTAAACCCTGGGGTGCTCATAAACCTCCTTCACTACAAGGTGTATCTATTGATTCTTTAGCCCTAGAGGAGAAAAATAAGATAAAAGTAAGTCGTAGAGTGGAAACATTCAAGGCAAAATATCTGAAATGAAATGAGCTTTGGTAAATTCAGATGTAACATTGTTTTCCTAACACTGGTTTTTCCAACACTTTAGGAAAGCAATTGGAATTCTCTCTAAACCTTTATTAGATGGAAATCAACAACCAGGGTTACTCCACGAGCAGCATTATTTAACTTATCATTTATTTCCCAGTCAGCAAAAGAAAAGTTCCTTTGCAATGACAAATTAACGGGGCGGGGTGGAGATTTCACCTTTTAGGTGTTATAAACCCGCCCTGCTCTCCTACCAAACAGACAAGAAGAACAGCCTTGTCTTTCATGATTTTAGCCTGATCTGAAGGCATCTTTAAGCCTGAGCATGAGGCAGGTGAACCTTGAAGTCTGTCCTTACACACAGACTGTGATTCCTTGGGGTGAGACCCAGAGGGCCCCGGGCACTTACCCCGTCCATGAGCTGTGTTGCGTATCTGAAATGCTCGTTAATGGGAGAGTCGGCCACGTACTTAAACTGGGACTTGGTCTTCTCAAAGTTCTCCTTGTACTTGCACTGGGGGAAACCAGAGCCAAACACACAGAAAATATCCCCATTTTAGTCTAAAGAAGAGCCAGGCAACAAAACCATGATTTTGAAGACAACCCGCAGCAAAACCACGGTAGAATTATTACAGAGGTGTTTAACTTTTTTGCAACAACAAATGGCTGTAAATGTACAGCAAAAGCCAAAGAAACACTCAGCAACAGCTCAGACTGTTCTACTCACCCCACTGTAGAGCACTTTATTCTTTTCTGCCAGGACAAAGCTTGGAGTATCCCACACATAACAACCAGTGCCCCTGAGCCATGCCAAGTCCTCCTTGTATTTAACCTTTAGAAAAGGAAATAAAAGGATTCAGTTTTGAGCAGACCATCAGTGCTGAAATGCCACCTCGACACAAGGTGTGGCAAACAGTTCCATCTCTTATTATTCCATTAGAAAGTGAATTAGTTACTCATATCTTTTGGATGGAGTCAGATTATTCACATACCTAAACTGTCATTAGCTGGTGGAGTGCCTGTGTCAGTTAAAACATTTACTCTTTTACAAGTGAGGGGTTATTGTGTAAGTACAGATATGTACAATTAAAGGTTGTTCCAGGGTTAACAAACAAATGGAACTGAAATTGAGATTGTTCTGTTAATTTGAGGAGGGGATGGGCTGCAATTTTAACCATATGGTTTGTCTGTTATTTCACAGACCAGGTGAAAATGTAAATCACTTCAAAAAGTTCTTTCTCCAGAAAGAAGAGTTGGGTTTCATTTTGGAAACCTCCTCCTGGCTTTGAGCCTGTCCCACCAGGAGCTCTCTGGACTCACATCACTGATGGCATCGGTGACCAGGCGGTGATGGAAGTGCTCCGGACGGTCTGGGATGGATCTCCAGATGCCCAGCTGGCTCATGTAATTTTCCTTATATTTGATCTACAAAGAACATTGAAGAATTGAGCACAACAGTAGAAAAGAACACTCCAGACCACACAGTTGCAGAGTTTTCCTGAAACATCCGAACTGAGTGGGAACGAGATTCACTTTGGTAACACCAAAGGCAATCAAGTCTAACATTGCAGGGAAGGAGGGACTCCCCTACTAACAGTGCTGCTGCCCCCATGATTGCTGTCACCCTCTGGGGGTGGGCACAGCAGCGAGGGCTGGCCCTGCTGTACGTACACTGCTGATGTCGTCGGTGACCTTGCGATGGTAGACAATGTCCAAGGCGTCCTTCACCGTGTGGTACTTGCCCTTCGTGTTCTCAAAGGTCTCCTTGTAGCGCAGCTGGGCACGACAACAACACACACAGCAATGTTTTCATCTGCCAGGGCTGCTCTGGGTGCACTCCCCCTCAGCCCTCAGGAGGCACACCCAGGGATGTGCTGCTGCCCAGCATCCTCCTGAAGCCCTGAGGAGCTTGAGGAAGCTGCATTTCCTACAATCAGCAGTAATTTGACTGACACTTATGGTGAAAGTTTGAGAGAATTTCACCCAATTCAGACCAGAAAAAATATCCCTGTTTCACAGGACACAAGTGGCACTTTTGGTACAAAAAACTACTTGTCCTTTCTTCCATATCCTGATCTAGAACAAAGCAGGAAGATTATCCCAGTCCTTGGGGAAAGGCTTTCTCAGAGGAGAAACTGAGATGTGCAGAAGAGCTGGGATGCTCCTTTAAAGTATTTAAAAGTCACTTTTACGAAAGCAGCAAGACTAATTAATCCCTAGAACCAGCCCAGCACATGGCCTTTCATATCCTGCTGGTTCTGCAGCACATAGGAAAGACCTTCCAAATGATGCTCTGTCCATTGCCTTAAATCACAAATAACTATCCCACACTTGAAGGAAGAGATCAATTCCACCTTAATAACCTTCTGTGCAGCAGCTCAGCTAATTTTTCTCTCCAATTCACTCCTGAATTACAAACTGCCCACATTCTCAGTGACAGGGCAGTTTACTTCTAACACAGAAAGAGATGAAAAAGCTGATAAAAGGCACTCTGTCCTGGCTCCAGCATCAATCATTGCACTCCAGTCTGCACTGTTTGGAGACTTGATGTGCAAGCAAATGACTTTAAATCTGGTTTTCCTTTGTTGTTCAGTGCAGCGGGAAGCAAGAATGAGTTATAACAACTGAAAATAATCACAGTGCCATCAAGACAGAACTTCATAATCTCCATAACATCAAAGGGAAATGGCCATGCAAGGGAGGTGACCTCGTTCATGACCCACACTGAGATACTCTCTGCTTGGAATCCTTGCTCCCTGGTGATGCTCTTGCTGTTGTTTCTGGCAAGAACCCAAGGCCCAGCAGCAGTGGAAGTGCTCCTGGGGTACTCACATCACTGGCATTCAGATAGGCCCTCTTGGCTCTGATCAGGACTGGCGTGTCAGGGACAGGGGTGTATTTGTCCTTCATCTTCTCATACTGGGTTTTATACTTTTTCTAGGAGAGAGAAAAGGGAAGAGTTTCAATTTCAATATTTGAAAGCATTTTCCAACCTGCAAACAAGCACTTAGAAACAGGTATCTTATTAAACACTAAAATTTATTTCTAAAATGTTTTATTTTACCAGAACTTCCAAAGGAAACATGGAACTTCAGTATAAAAGAGAAAGAAATAAATGAAGGGTAAACAGGCTTGAGCCTTGAAATTACCACTAAAATCAGAAATAAAACTTCTGGAGGGTTCTGGATAGTGGTGCCAAATCCCAAAAGCAAACTTTTACCTCGCTGATCATGTCCTTGACATGCCTGGCATGTGTAAAGGCTTGAGTCTGACCATCAGCGTGATGATGGGGCCTCTCTTTTGTGGCAAGTTCCACATACAAGTACTGCAGCAAGAAGAAAATAATAAAAACCAAATATCAATTGCAAGTAAATCCTACTTTATGTCTCTGAAAAATGTCTGTAAATTAAAATACACACATAAGCACACAATTTCTCTGGGAATTCTACATTGATTTGAAATGGTGTGGAACGATTTGGCTGTACTTTGCCAATATATCAAGAGGGGTCCCTGATGGGGTTTTTATCCATAAAGATTTTTCACCTGGCTCTGTATTTTCTGTCCTTCCTTGGCTCTTATCAGGTCTGGTGTGTCAAGGATGGAAGTGTACTTTGTCTTGAGCTCGTTGCCTGCAGCTCTGTAAACCAGCTGGGAAGAGACAGTGCATAAATTATTTCTCCTGTCCCACATGTCCTCTGAGCAGCTGCACAGCCCCAGCTTGGCATTCAAACATCTCAGCTCTCTCAGACACAGAACACCAGGGGGATGTTCATTAGAGCTGTGAAACTGTGCCAAAGTAACACACAACTTACTTCACTCAGGTGGGTTTTGAGCTCCTGAACTGCTCTGTAGCCAGGAGTATCCAGCACCACTTGGACTTTGGGCCACATCTTCTTTGCAGTACTAGTGTAGATGTAATTAGACTGGAAAGGAAAAGCAGCACTACTCAGGAAGCTTTTGTTATCCTGGAGGAAAGGCAACTTTACAGCGTAAAGGAAATGTTTCCTGTAGGCTGATAATGCTTTGACACAGGTAACTGGCTGCAAGGCAAAGAATTCTGCCACTGGCCTTTGCTCATTTTCATGTATTTGCCTTCCTGAATGCACAGAAATAAATCACCTGTTGTCAAATGTGGTTCCTGAAGAAGCCTCTTACCCAAAGCTTTTTGAGCTCACGAGCACGGACCATGTCAGGAGTGTCATACAGGAAACAGCCCAAGCCCTTCAGCCACCTCAGGTCCTCTTTGTATTTATTCTGTGAGACAGAGAAAAAACAACAGTCCACTTCTGAGGGAATCTCTCTGGCCAGTCCCCAAACCCTTATTTAACAGAGAACAGCCTGGGAGTGAGCGAAGGCACATCCCCCTGTGCATGAGCAGGGTCACTCACATCGCTGGCCATGTCCCCGGCATAGCGGCAGTGCAGCACGTGGGGCGTGTATGGCAGGGAGATCAGGTGGCCCTGCATCTTGAAGAAATCTGACTTGTAGATCAGCTGAAAGGCAAAGGGAAAATCAGCATTTCACGTGTGTGCTCATGGATAATGCAAGCTTTGTCTGTCCTGCTGGGAAGGCACCTACATCGCTGACAGCTTCCTGCGTCGCCCGGACCTGCCGGATTTCGGGCGTGTCTGGAGTGGTGTGAATCTTGTCCTTGTTCTTGTGGTACGTGGCCCGATAGAGCCTCTGTGACAGGAGACAACACGGCAGGTTTTAGCACATTTAGAACATTTTAACACGTTTGGAAACACTTTGACACATTTATAACATTGAAATGGCCAAGCAGTTTGGCACAGTGGAAGTTCTTCTGCCACAAACACCCTTTTCTAACCAGGCAAAGGTTTTCCATTATTGCTTTCAGTAGCAGCACCTTCAGTCTTTATAAATTAAATAATTCATTGAGAATCTCAGACTCTAATCCTAACTAAAGATGTGCAAATATGTATGTTTCATTCTAACGCTATTAAAGCCAATGATCAGAGAAGGGAGGAAACATATAAAGCCTAAAACCACTTAGACCCAATGCCATACAGATACAGGATTTTCTATTCAACTTTACTCACAGAGCAGCAGATTAGCCAATAAAACTAGGCTGCAATTTTATTTTATGGTAAGAGTTGTGCCCTGGATTAATGATGCCCTGACATTCTTCATGGGTATTTATCTGAACTGCATTGAAAAGCCCCAAAGAACAACTTCCCAGTCAATGAACTTTCACCATTCACATTCTAGGGACTCCAAATACCCCTGAAAGCAAATCCGTGCATTTCCTGTACCTCATTAATGACTTGGTTCACTTTCTTCACGTTTTCAAAGCCAACATCTTTAGGTCCCAGAGTATAACCTTTGGCTTTCATGTGTTCGTAGGCTTCTTTATATTTCAGCTACAAAGTGGAAGAAACACAGAGAACCTGACTTTGATTGTGGTTCTACAGACACTGCAGTTTACACTGTACAGTGAGCCAGCCCCTTAGAGCTGAACAAGTGAGATGCAGCTGTATCAGAGTTAAAAACCATGACTAATAATACACCACATTTCTCCTGCACCTAATAAGGTATTTCATGGCCCTGAGAAAATGCCCATTTGGACAGCAATTGCCCAAGGTGGCAGTGCCTCCCCTCCTTGCTGCGGTGAGAGGGATTCAGTGCAGCACTTACATCACTGCCGATGTGCTGCACGTGCTTGGCGTGCTGGAAGTGCGGAGTGTCCGTGGGCAGGCTGTATCCAGTGGGCAGAGCATTCACACCAGCCCAGCGGTACAGGTTCTGCAAGACAAGGCAGGCACAGTTTGTGACAGATGGGGGCAACACCTCGGGCTAAAATCCCAGTCTTGGCAATCTCTGGAGCACAACTGGCAGAAGATTCCCCCCATGCCCACATTGAAGTGCATCCTTGGAAATAAATAAGGACATTTCCCCCTTTCACTTCTGACAGTGACACGTGGCTCCATCTGGAAAGGTGAAATCAGACATGGACGTGGAAAGCATTTGGGTTTGGGGTGTGACAAACCCTGAGGAGCCCAAATCCCATACTGACCTCACTCTGTATTTTGTTGGCGTTGTACGCCCGCTCCAAGTCAATGGTTTTGTCAGTAGGAATCATCTTGCCTTTAACATTCCTCAAATATTCCCCACGGTACACAGCCTGGGAAAGAGGAGAGGTCACAGTTGTGATGGTCTCTCACAGCAGGTGTTGTTTGGATAAAAAAATAAAACCTGCATGGAAGTTTTTTGGCTCCAGGCAGTTAAGGATTTTAGTGATTGTGCCTACAATGAGCTGCAGACAACCAGGAATGATTAAGTTGTTAAAAGAATAATTAAAAAGTCACATTTCTAGACCTTGTGAGGCAGTGACATATGGAATACTGGGGGGGAAGGTGACACAAACACTTACTTCACTTAAATTCAAGGCACTGAGGACATTCTGGACATACACAGGGGTGTCTGTGACCACAGTGAAGTCCTTCTTCATTTTTTCTGCCTTAGACTTGTACTTAATCTGCAGAGAGAAATACAAGAGCTCTAATTAGCAAATGGAACTGTTATTATTTGAATTTATTTTATTATTATATTCACTATTAATGTTAACACTGAGCTGTCCTCTTAGGGAAGCAGCAGTGAAAGAGGACTATATTCAGTGATGGCTATTTAGTGAACACTTGAGCAGAGGACTCACGTCGCTGCGCAGATCATAGGCCTGCTTGGCGTGCAGGATCTCAGGGGTGTCCCACACAAAGCAGCCAATGCCTTTCAGCCAGTTCAGATCATCCTTGTAGATCACCTGCAGTGGCAGAGCAGAGAAACAGCCTGTCAGAGCTGCACCAGCATCAAAGCCCTGATTTCTAACTCAGGCTGAAACATGAGTAAAGTTCCCAGTACTTTGAGTTTTGTTGGAAAAAATCAAGACAATTCTTTTGGGAATTTAAATCATTTTTCTTCATTGCTTCAGGTTGGTCAATACATTAAAAATCCAATTATTTTCCAGAAAAAACTACCTGCACATCCTACTGGGCACTGATTTACTGACAGATCACTGGCCTGCTCCTGGGCTGCCTACACAAGGCAAGGGTGTAGGACCTTCACCCAACCAGGATTTTCTCAGACTTGCAAAGTTTCCACACCTTATACAACCAAATAAAGGACAATTTACAGACAGGGGTGGTTGAAGTGGTAGAACTGTAATGCCATGACCCAATGCCTACAGTGATAACACTGAAATTACTGGAACTGTTGCCCAGAAAGGTTGTGGACTCCCCATCCCTGGAAGTGTCCAAGGCCAGGTTGGAGCAACCTGGGCTAGTGGAAGGTGTCCTTGCCCATGACAGGGGTGGCACTGGATGGCCTTTGAGGTCCCTTCCCACCCAAACCAGTCTGGGATTCTATGAGTCAATGAACTAAACCCCAACTCAACTACACATTTATTGCCAAGTGTTCCAAAACCAACACAGCAGGCTCAAGGGCCACCTCAGAGTGCTTCAACTCAACCTTAGCAGAAATACAAATCTTTGGTTGAACCTTTTCATCCAACAGACAGAAACAGGAGCCTCCTCAGGACTTACATCACTGATTTGATCGGTGACCGTGCGCACGTGGGCGTTGACCTGCAGGTCGGGCAGGCAGATCCACTCGTGGAGGTGCGTGCGATAATCCACCTCGCTGATCTTCTTCTGAGCATCCTTGGCAGAAATGATGTCCACCATGTCTGGAATGATGTGCACCTTGGCTTTGGTCTTCTCGTAGGCTTCTCTGTACAGTCGCTGTGGGGTTGGAGCAGAACAGCGGTGATAATTCTGAGCATTAAGGGTTGGGAAGTTTGAAGAACATCACTGATATCACTTCGGTCGTGACTAGAATTGACATCTTGCCTGCTCGAGAAATAACTTGCAAAACTTTATCAAGGGTGATAGAATAGGATTTGTTCTATTTCCATTGTGTTGAGGAGTTAAGGAGAGGCAGAATGTGCAGTTTTACCTTCACACTAAAGGTTTGGCTGCACAAGCAAAGTGCCAGTTGAGTAAAAAGCTTAAATTTGTAGGTGCGTTCCAGAATTCACGTGGGAATGGGACATTTGGGTCAGGGGGGATTCTTTGAGCAGCTCTTCTGAGGCAAGCATGGCTTTGGCAGGGACACACACATGCCAAGGCAACACTTACATCAAGGTTGAGCTTTCCCACTCTGAGGCACCGCTCCGTGTTGGGATCCTCCTCCACGCCCCGGGGCAGCGTGTACAGCGCCTTGAACTTGTCGTATTCCTCACGGTACTTCACCTGAGCAGCAGCAAAAAAGGCAACAGGGACTGACCCCAGTGAGCTCAGACACAATTGGGAACAAAAGTCCTCAGCAACAAAGGGTTGAGTTGAGTCCAACAAGCAGAGAAAGGCCTTAAAGCAGGATTTTGGTTTTCTGTTTTACCTTACATGGCAAAGGAAGCACACTACAACCATCATACTGTAACAATGACAGCTGGCTAGATGATTTTAAAAATAAACAATGTAGAATAAGGTATTTATTTATTGTTCCAGCTCTTCCATTTAAGCAGATCCGTGGAGTTATTTCTCCTAACCTTCAGCTGAGTTAAGCATAAGATGTTCTTCTATACTTAAAAAAAAGCATTATTTAAAGTTTTTTGGCATTTTTCTGATCTAGATTCTCATGAAATTTAGGCTAAAAAAACGCTGATCAGGAATTTCCAAGAGACAGTTTTGATTCCTACAAAATGTGACCTTTTCCCATTACAAGAAGACACAAAGGAATAAATTATCCAAAGGATTATCACAGAAAACCGATCATCTACAGATACATATTAGATCTCAATTGAAAAGAGAAAATAAATATTAAAACCCCTTTTTATACCTGCAGCACATGCAAGGAGTGAGTTATTTGTTATAACTGATGATCTGATCAAAAGTAAAGCATTTAATTCACTCACAATACTGGCATTGTGCTTCAACTCCTTGGCACGTGCCAGGGCTACAGAGTCCGAGGGCAGCGCATATCCAGTGGCCTTCACTTTATCCCAGGCTTTCCTGTAGAGGTTCTGGGGGGGAATACAAAGTCTGTGTGAGTGGGAAAATCCTTTTCTTCAGTAATAACCAACTACCAAGAGAAATCAGTAGAAACTTCAGTAGAAATCCAAAGCCCTTTTGGTTTTATTCAGACTCCAAAACTGTTCCTTGACATCAAGTTTCATCTTGACAGTGCACACAAAGAGTGAGAAAAAAGCTTTCTAGGTATTCATGTTTGTTATCATAGGAGGTTTTAATTTTGTTCAGGTGTAATTTTATTCAGGGAATCCATTTACTAATGTCTGTATTTGGATAAAACTGGGATTACAGTGAGAAAATAATCCATCTGCCTGAAATACAAACATCTCCTCCGCCCTCAAGTAGTGCAGGGGGTTCTCACTGGCTTTGAGAAGCTCCTTGTTTGGATATTTATCTTCAGACAGAGGGAACCAACAAAATAAAACAAAACTGCCTCTTGGCAGCAGCTTAAGAGAAGAAAAGATGTGTAGAAACATCTGAACCCCAGAATATTCCCAGGTGGAAGGGACCACTTACATTGCTGTAGAGATGTTTCAAATTCTGAACCCTCTCCGAGTCCACTGTTTCAGTCACAGTCGTGTACTTGTCCTTGGTTTTATGGAATTCTTCCTTGTATTTCACCTGGAATGACAGCCAGAGTTAGTTTCAGCTGTTTCAGCTCTCCAGAGGAACACTGGAGGGGCTGGAGTGGGAGCAGAGGGGCTCTCACCTCGCTGGCATTGGCAGCACTCTGCAGGGCAGTCACGTACACAGGCGTGTCTGTCACCACACTGAAGTTCTGGAAGTTCTCCTTTCCTGCAGAGGTGTATTTTATCTAAGGCAAAGAACAAACAAAGAACTCATTAATGCTGAAAACAACATGGAAATTCCCTGCCAGCTCCCTTTGAAATCAGTTCTGAAGCCCAGGATTACAGTTCAGTTAAGACAATTCTAAAAGTGACAGGTCATAAGACAGAAATACTTAATATAAAGGCAGTCTGAGCTAAGGAATAATGACAATTATACATCACTGTGTAGAATCTGGCAGGCTCAGAGACAAACAGCCAGGCAGGAGACACTATTTCCCCAGCAGAAATGTCTCCCTGAGGTACCTTGTCCACACAGAAATAAAAAAGTGGTATCTTCTCACTGATAAAATGCACAGCCTTGCCCTCCTCCCTCCATTCTCCTCTTTTCTGCTCCTTCAGTAACACAAGTAATGTCTCTACAGACAAAACTCAAAGACTGGATTCCCCCAGATTTAACAACATATGATAGGAATTATTTCATTCTGCTCTGGACTAGAACAGGTCCCAGGGAATCATTAAGAAAAAGTCTTACAAATATTTCTTTTCTCAAGGAAAACATACTTACTTGGCTCTGGAGGTCATAGGATTTCTTAGCCTGGATGATCTGTGGAGTATCCCAGACATAACACCCAAGGCCCTTGAGCCAGTTTAGGTCATCTTTATACACTGCCTACATGGATGTAGAAAGAACATGAAGTTAGGAAGAAACTTGCCTTCTGCTTGAGAAAAACTAAGGAGAAAATGAATATTATTGTTGGGAATATTGTCCAGGGGGTGGTAGCACTGGAACAAGCTGCCCAGAGAGGATGTGGAGTCTCCTTCTCTGGAGACATTCAAATCCTCACTGCTCAGGATCCTGTGCAGCCTGCTCTGGGTGAGCCTGGGCTGGACCACACAATCTCCAGAGGTCCTTTTCCAACCCCAGCAAGTCTGGGATTCTCTGATAAAAGGATGGTATTTGTTTCTTCTCTCTATTCAGCATCTGTGACTCGTGCAGAGCAAAGACATTTGAAAGTATCTTATATTTTAAAACCATGGAAAAAATTGCATGGAAGGTGCTACTATGATGTCAAATAAGTTCCAGTAAGTTCAAGAAGTATTTGGACATTGCTCTCAGGGACATGGTGGCATTTTTGGAGTGTCTGTGCAGGGCCAGGAGCTGGACCTGCTGCTGCTGATGCATCCCCTTCCAACTCAGCCTATTCCAAATAAATGCTAAACTTACATCACTCAGGATTTCCTGGGCTCTTCTGGCCAGAATAACATCATTTTCTTCAGGGGAACAATTCCACTGATGGAAGTAAGTCCTGTATTCCAGGTCACTGAGGATATACTGGCACTTCTTGGCCAGCACGTGGTTCATCATGTCTGTTGGAATATGGACATTCTTCTTGGTGTCTTCATAATTCTTTCTGTAGGCCAGCTGGAGAGGAGAGATGGGGAAAGGGCAGAACAGTGATTTTGTGCACAACTTTGACTAACAGGCCACAGCATAATCTGAGCCATGGTTTCTGGATTTAGCAGCTAAACTCCCAGGGGATCCAACAGGATGAAATCCTAACTTGGTTATTAATCACCATTTATTCTGATGGGGGTCTAGAAGGACAAGAATGACCTTCTTCACTTGCAGATTTAAAAACTGGTAAAACTAAAAAGACTTCAGGATTAAGAAAGTCTTACGCTACAAACATGGTTTTCATCTAATTAAGGACAGAACATTTGGGATCACACTCCTTTTATGCCCTGCATCACTTGCTGGACGTGCAGTGGTGATAACAGCAAATCACCACATGTGCATTCACTTGTCCAGTTCTTAAATTCCTTTTTCAATTCAAAATCTACACTTTTATTTGTAAAGCAAAAGAATCCCATGTGCTATTTCTTACTCCTCATGTTCTTTAACTGAAATAGAAATCCCTTGTATTCTACATTTCCTATTCTAGTCCATCTAATTGCTAAACAAATCCTTTCTTAATCTCCCAAATCATTCCAAGTTGAGTTATTGAGCCCATGTAGAAAATAACACAGACATGCTGAAATCACTTTGAGTGATGTTATTGTGGCTGGATGTTAAGGTTGGACTTGGTGAGTCCAACTTGACCTTGGAGGTCTTTTCCAACCACACTGAGTCTGTATCATTCTATTAAGCATTGCATTATTTATGTTTAAATAACGAAACAGTGGATTCCATTAGTGAAATCAGTGAGACGACCAGTGCAATACAGACACTGGAGGACAGCCCAGTCAGGTAATTCCTCACCGCGCTCCTCATTTTCTGGAACTCCAGCGAGTGGACGACACCAGGGAAATCCCCAATGTCCTTCCCAGCCAGGTAATGGCCTTTCAGCTTCTCATATATTTCCTTATATTTGCGCTGGAAAACAATGTGGCAGTTTTAGCATTCATTCTACCAACAAACACAGGGAGAAGAGGGAAAGAAGGGGGATCCCTGCTGACCTCACTGTTGACGTGGTTTGCGTGCTTTGCTCCCACCAGGGGCACGTACTTCTCGTCCAGGGTGTACCCAATGGGCTTGCTCAGCTCCCAGGCCTTCTTATAATGTTTCTAGACAGAGCACACGCAGGTTTTGTTAAAAAAACAAATTAAAAAATCATACTTTCCAAGAAACCTGACTCTGCCATTTATACACACATGGAATGTGATTGTTTTTAGGGAGGGGTTCCCAATAAAGTAAATTATGTTTATTTCAAACAGTTTCACAGTGCAAGGCAAGCAGGGTCTGTGTTCAACACCAGGAAGGTACCTGAGCACAAATTTGAGCTCATTTCTGCTTTCTTTGTTATATTTATATCCAGAAGAGTAACAAAAATATCCCAAATGTAGATACGAACCCTTGCTTAAAAGTGCAGTGTAGAATTGAGATGGATCATTTTGTAGATGTGATCAAAAATCCTCAAGTGATATTGGTGTTTACTATAGAATCAGTAACTCTGTCAGTGGCACTTTTCTGATACATCTCATTTTGTCAAATATTAAATATATTTGCCTTCAGACTAAGTTATGAAGTGCCCATTCCTATGAATAAGCGATCACTTATATTTCCCCAAAAATTAGAGGTTTCCTATTAAAATCAGCGAGACTACCCAAAAGTAGAAGTTTAATAATGTAAGTCATCTACAGTTTTCCTTTCTTACAAAAAAATAAATGTAAATGTCATCAGTAGTCAAGGAAGAGATTATTGGATGGAACTATAAATTGCTTTTGTAACACAAACTCTACTGTTATGACTACCAAACACCACCCAGCTGTGCTTTAACATCAGTAAGGAAGGAAATTATCCTGATTCCAATGATCCAAACCTGGAAATTAAATAGCTTTGCCAGTGCCACCCAGCAGACCACTGACAGAAACAGAGACGGAACAGTGTCCTGAGGTCCAGTCCACACTAAGAAATCAAGGATTAGGGGGATATTTCTGGGATCTTACCTCACTGTGGAGTAAGGCCATGTCCTTGGCATGGTGCAGTGCAGGAGTGTCATCAGACCCAATATACTGGCCTTTCTCAAGGTTAAAGGTTTCTTTGTATTTTAGCTACAAAAAGAAAACCAACACAGTGTTAGTTCCACAGGAGAAACACATTATTCCAACTCTCAGAAGCAGACATTCATTTTCTCTTATGTATATCCTGAGGACTCAGTTTTCAACCACTATAAGCAAAATCTAAACCAGACATTCTCTCTAGTCTTCTACAGAAAAATGTTGAATTATTTTGGGTAGAATATTGTGCTGTTCATTCATATCACTTCTCACTAAATTTACTTTCCTCAAAAAAGCCTCTTATTAATGAAGCAGCATTTTCACACACACACAAGGATAGACATAGGATAGTTCAGCAAGAGCAAGTAAATAATTTACTAATTCTTGTATATATGTTTCTGTAATAAGAAAAAAAGTACATACATCACTCTGATTGACAGAGTTCATCTTTGCCAACACTATGTCAGGAGTGTCAACCACGCTGGTATATTTGGAAAAGTTATCCAGGGCTTCTTTGGTGTATGATCTCTGCCAAGAGAGGAAATAATACCTTAAACACCGTGCATGAGAAAGAAGAGCTCTTTGAGGCCCTGCTGAAATGTTCTCTCTTACCTTATTTATCAGTTCTTGGGCGTTCTTCACCTTCTTGTGCTCCACCGAATCCAGAGGGATCCAACCAATGCCACGCAGCCACTCCAAGTCGGCTTTATAAACGTTCTAAGTGATAAAGACAAGGCAAAGGAAGGAAATGGCTGAATCCAGGCTGAGTGCTGCACTGTGCTCAGGCCACACCAAGCGGGCAGGGCCCCGTGTGCCCCCAGCCCCACTCACATCACTCTGCAGGTCGTAGGCCTGGCGCGCGTGGATCACGTCGTTCTGGTCGGGCAGGCACGTCCACTGGTGCAGGTGCTGCCGGTACTCGGTGTCACTGACCAGGGTCTGCCCTTCCTTGGCTGCCACCACTGCCAGGGCATCCACGGGCATGTGGATTTTGGACTTGGTTTTGTTGTAGTCGGACTTGTACAGGCGGTCGTTCTGGATCTCGCCCGCGTGCTCGTACCACACCAGCTTGGGGTCATCCCTCATTTTGGCCACCCCAACGTAGTGCCCTCTTTGCTTGACGTACTCAGCCTTGTATTTCAGCTGAGGGGAGAGGGAGATATACAGGTAAATCAGCACTGATGATCCCCACCCTGGATCTAACTGGGAACAGCTCAGGGTCTGTCAGCCCAGAGAGCAGGTGAGACACAGAACTGCCCAATGCAGCTTTAGGTTTTCAGTATGGGGCCAGATGAGAACATGGGACAAACAGCAACAGGCCTTTGTACAGGCCTCCTAGTTCAAAATATGGCCTGTTCTAGACTGAAATGCTTCCAATTTTTAGTAAATAGTATTGTCAACACAAGGGGAAATGTTTGCTATTAAGTGCATTTAGTCTCAATCTTGCAACAAATTCCTGAAGTCTGACTGAAGAGTGGGTGCTTAGTTAAGGTATTTACATCACACTGTTTTGACAAAATGTAAATTCCAAATCAGAGTCATGGAATAATTTCAATATCCGTTACGCACAAGGTTAAAATGGAAAGTGGGTACTGTCCTACAGGTTTCCAAAGAGGAAGCCTCCCTGATATGCCAAAGAAGTGAAATCAGAGCTATACACTGCAATCATAATATCACTTCAATTATTTAACACCTATAAAATATGAATATCCACCTCCGTTGATTTTGAAAGGACTGTTTCTGGAGAGAGCAAATGTGGAAGGGTCAGTCTGACCTCTCAGCACTGACATCTCCAAAACAAAAAGTCTGGATATTACCTCAAATGGAAAGCTTTCTAAGTCTGTTGTTGTGTTTTCAATGCCTTTAACGTTTCAGGCTCCCAAGCACTTGTTTTCCCAAGGAGAAAAATCCTTACCTCGCTTTGGACATCGCTCGAGTGCTTGGCATGAGAGATCTGCACCGTGTCAGGGGGCAACAGGTACCCAGTGGCTTTTTCTTTCTCCCAACTTTCCTTGTAGAGATTCTGTGGGCAATAAGAGTGAGGAGGAAGTCAACACTACTATAATAATAACTACTACAGTGTAGATATAGATATATATATATAGATATATTTCAAGGCCAGGTTGGATGGGGTTGGAGCAGTCTGGGCTAGTGGGAGGTGTCTCTGCCCATGGCAGGGGGTGGAGTGAGAGGAGTTTTAAGGTCCCTCGCAACCCAAACCATTCTCTATATGTAACCTATATTAAAGTATAAGGATAACAAATCCCTCTTTTGGATTGTTCTTAATAAGGCAGGTTTTCTAAACACCTTAAAAGAGTTCCTAATATGAGTAGAAACTGCTAAGGAGAGCTCATGTACCTGATTGAGAATCCTGGCTGCCTCCCTGGCCATATCCAGCTGTGGTGTATCTGTCAGAGTGTAATTGGACTTGGCCTCATTCCAGGCTTTGTGGTACTTAATCTAGAGCAGAGAAAGAAAAGCCTTGGAGCACCATCACAGGATTGGGAAAACACCGTCGTTTATACATGAAACAATGTACAAAGCCCTGAGTTTGCAAGGCTGTTTGACAAAACACAGCAAACACAGAGCCCCAGAAGCCCAGTGGAGCCCAGGCAAACTCACATCACTGAGAATCTCGCCGCTGTTCTTCGCGGTGACGAAATCCACCCTGTCAGCCACGGGGGTGAAGGGCAGGGCAGCAGCCTTGGTGCGGTACTTCCTCTGGGAGAGGAGGGAACAGTCACAGCCCTGCACCAGCTCCTGGCTCAGCCAGCCACTCCAAACACAGCCCAGGGCAAGGAGCTTCCCAGGGAAGAACACTCCCCATACACGGCAATGTTGTCAAAATACCACAGCTGTATTTTGCACTAGAAACAGACTAACGTGTTTAACCATTTAAACCCCTTTGGGTGACAAATAGCCTGCAGCAAATGTCAGTCTGAAGAACATTTGGTTACCTCACTCAGGAGATCCCCAGCGTACTTGACATGCTTGACTCCGAGGGAATCATTTGGCAACCACCCGATTCCCCGCAGCCATTCCAGGTCAGCCTTGTACACAGCCTGCGGAAACAAAGCAGGGCCCAAGCTGTGAGCTGCAGCTCCAGCCAGATCCAGGAGCACTGCCACCCACTTCCAGGGGCTAAAAGGAGAGCAGTAACCCCACCATGAGCACTGCATCTGAATTTAGCACCCTTGACACTTGGCAATACATAAGTGGTATATATTTTGTAGTCCTAACAAAGAGCAGAGCCAATTCCCTGAGTTCAGCAGGTTGCCACTGCTTGGAGCTGGAGCAGGGTGAGAAGGGACAGTACAGCAATAAGCTGAGGGATGTTTCCAGGATATCTTACATCACTCTGGAGGTCGTAGGCCTGCCTGGCATGGATGACATCGTTCTGGTCCGGGAGGCAGATCCACTGGTGCAGGTACTGCCGGTAATCGGCATCGCTGACCAGAGTCTGCCCGTGCTTGGCTGCCACGATGGCCATCATGTCCACTGGGAGGTGACACTGGGTCCTCCACTTGGCAAAGTGCTTCTTGTACTCTCGTTCGCTCTGAACTTTGGCTACATCGAGGGCAAACTGGATTTTGGAGTCTCCTTTTGCGTTTGGAACTCCAACGTAGTGTCCCTTCTGCTTCTCGTGCTCCAGCTTGTACTTGTACTGGGGGAAGAGCACAGGCCACCATTAACAGTTATCAGGGATAGCTCCTGGAGCACATGAAGATCTAGATGTCTCTCTTGGCACTTACATCACTGGCAATCTCTCTGGAAGCCTTGGCTGTCTTGATGGGGATGGCGTCTGCTCTCAAATCGTAGCTCACCTTCAACTCATCCCAAGCTCCTTTATACTTTTTCTGAGAAGACAGAAAAATGCCATACATGTGCTAAATTACCTGGCATTTACCAGTAAAGAAACACAGAGTTTCCTGCCCTTTGTTTGCTGAAATACCATGAATTATTTTGTGCATGACTCCTGCTCCCAGCAATAAATTGTGCTGCAAATCTTACTGCCTTTAAAACATACCCTGGACCTGCTGCATCAGTTTTGCAACCTATAAAGCACAGAAGGGTGTTTGTAAAAGTTGAGAAAATATTTATATGCCTTGGGCTCTCACCAACAAAATGTCACCTGAATGGTACATGATATTAATAGTTTTTAAGCAGCTCTATGCAAGCATTTATTTTTAAATAGCTAAATATTTTAAGGCTAGTCAGTAGAGGGAAGGGAATGTTGCAAGTCCTGGATGAGGACAGACTTCCATGAGTTTGAGTGACTTTATCTTCAGCTTTGGAGCAGTATCTTAGAATGATATAATTCACAGGACACACATCCCATTTCAGAGACAGGTAGAAAAGAGTAGAAAATGATAAACAATAGAAATGAAAGTATAAAATAATGATAAGCATACCTGGCTATAATTAACAGCATTAGCCTTAGCTAGGTTGATTTCAGGTGTGTCTGGCATAACATGGATCATGGTCTTGTCCTTTTCCCAGGCTTCTTTGTATTTTGGCTGTTAAAACAGTTTATTTTACTTTATAATTACAGAATCCCACTCGTCAATACCATAGAATACCATAAATCTCTGCTGAATTATCATCTCTAAGGAATAAAATGCTTGGAAAAGCATTTAAGATGCCACCAATCAATTCTATATTTCAGCAGTGAGATTCCTCTCCCTGGGAGCCCCAGAAGGTCATTACGTACAACGCTGAGCTGCTCAGCATTGGTTTTAGCCAGGACCACGTCTGGGGAATCCACCACACTGGTGTACTTGAGGCTGTCGATGGGTGTCCGGTACACGTGGTCACTCAGGAGATCCTGGGCATTCTTCACTCTCTTAATCTCAGGAGACTCGTTGGGCAGCCAGCCGATCCCACGGAGCCACTCCAGGTCTGACTTATACACGGCCTGGGTGAGACAAGGGCAGAGAAGGAGAACATGTGGTTCAAAGTGATTGTTAATCCTTCTTACACACAAGAGATGTTCGCTGTCAGAAGTAAAACTAAAGATGGGAACCAGGTTCTAAGTAGTTCCTTTCTTAAACAACACAATCTAAACCTTGGAAAGTTAAATACAGGGGAAACAACTGAAAGGAATTGCTGCTAATGATGATGAATATTAAGATCTTAAATGAGCCTTCCTGTCCCCTCTAAAATACTTATTCCTCTAGTCATTCCAACAGTTTACAAGCCCAAACAAAAAAATAAGATGCCCACCAGGAAATGTGACAAAAAGCAAAGAACATAAATCTCACCTTGGAAGCTCAGAATTGGCAGAGTGCCTGCTGCTGGCTGACACACAACAAAGCCAAGTGAGGAAATGCTGCACTGACTGCTCCTGCTCAATCAGCCACTAAAACATTTCACCTGTCCCTCTCACGGTTTGCTTCCAATTAAACAGCTTTCCAAGTTGACTCAAATAAGCAGGAGCACTAAAAGCCACCTGATTCCAATAACAGCAAACAGCTGTTATTGATTAGTCCCAACAAAGCGAGAGGGACCAATCCTTCACCCTCTCCAAATCACACCACTCCAAAAGCCCAGCAGATACCAGCCAAAGTTTTATAAAATGTAAGGGAGAAACTAATGCTTTTGAAAAGTGAGAAAGAGCAGATTACAGCAGTAAAATAAAAAATGGAAGGAAACAGTCTAAAGATAAGTCTGTTGGGACTGTAAAATATCAATCCCCTGGGACAAGGCTGTAGTACAGTAAGTAGCAAGAGTGGCAGCTCCCAGGTGTTAGAGACACTCACATCACTCTGCAGGTCGTAGGCCTGGCGCGCGTGGATCACGTCGTTCTGGTCGGGCAGGCACGTCCACTGGTGCAGGTACTGCCGGTACTCGGTGTCACTGACCAGGGTCTGGCAGTCCTTGGCTGCCTGCACTGACAGGGCATCCACGGGAATGTGGATCTGGGTCTTGGAGTCGTGGTAGGCCTTCCTGTAGAGCCGGTCGTTCTGCAGCGCCATGGCCCGCGCCGCCCACGCCAGCTTGGGGTCCTCCTTGGCGCTCGGGCACCCGATGTAGTGCCCCTTCTCCTTCTCGTGGGTCTCTTTGTACTTGTACTGCAAGGGCAGAGGTAACACCAGGGGTCACATACTGCTCACCTGGGCATGACCCCTAGACAGAAGGGTTTGCAGCTTGCCAAGCTCTCAGCTCCATGAGCTGAGCCTGGCTCAGTTCTGCTGAGCTGGGCACGGACACCACCAGCACACTGGGAGAGGACTGTACCTCACTGCAAATGTCCCTGGAAGCCTTGGCCTGTTTGATGGGAATGGCATCAGCTCTTAGGTCATAGCTCTTCGCCTTGGCCTCATCCCAGGCCTTCTGATAATGTTTCTGCAAAGCAAATTAATCACCTTCATTAAACGCAGCGAAGTCTCTCTGATACAAATTCCTTTTCTGAAGACCTCCTTCCCTTGGAATTACCTGGGAGCCCTGTTTGCCCACTGTAACTGGCAGGGTTACAGGAATGATCCTGGCAAGTGTCTTAACGTAAATTTCATGATTAAATAGGTGCAAGATGCAAAACACAAAGAGGCAGCAGAAATATTCCTGCAAACATCTTACTGTGTCCCCTCTAAATGCCAGCCCTGAACTGGGCATGACCCTCTGCCCACACACTCCTGAGTGCAGGGTCACAGGACAGGGACAAAACATCTGTTCCACTGACAGAACACACCCACACTGTCCTTAAGCTCTGAAGCCCCTGACAGCTCCCAGGGACTTGGTTCTTTACCAGTTTCTTTTATTCCTGTCCAAAAAGGTCTGTGTAGGCAGAGAGGCTCAGTCTATTTTTGAGGCTGAGCAGAAACCAAAGTGCCTTCTCGCGTCCAGAGACACCCAACCTGTCCAGGACACCAAGAACAGGAGGCCTTCTGACTTGTGGCATCTCAGTCCACATAAAATGGGTCAGCCCACCTGGCAACTTTGTCATTAGCACAGGCGGGTAACTGAAGGACTTCTTAATTTGTTTTTAATGTCTGTAAAAATTCAGAAACCAAATGCTATTGCAGGTCAGATTATAAGGAACTCAGAAAAAACAGTAATCAAAGCACAAGCAAGACAAAGATAGGGACAGTGAAATGCCTTTTGCAATAGCACTTGAAAGACTTCATGCCTAACCCAATCACATCAGGTACTTTTGAAAAATAATTGTATCAACAGCAAGAAAGCCTGGGAGTAAATGCATTTTCCAGGCAAAGCCCCAGTCAAGTCCTGCTGGAAATCCAAAATGGGAAATGTTTCCAGCTGTACAGAATCTCCAGTGTTCAAGTCCTGTGAAAGTAATGAGTGAAACAACACAAGTCTGCAAAGGCTGTCAGGGCTGATGAGTCTGCAGGCTCCAACAACTCCTTCAGGGAAAGTGTTTGGCAGGTTTGCCAAAGGGAGCAGGAATTGCACACTGGACTTTGGAGTTGGCTCATGAACACACAACCTCTCATCCTAAAGGGAATCTAATTTCCTGTTTACAAGCACATTAGAAGATAGTGTTTGGGCACCACCCTTTACACCAAAACCTTAAAGACACGGGCCAAAACCTGAAGAACAATTGTCATTCTTCATTTTCTAACACTGCACAAGCACTGAATTTCACCCTCTTACATTGCTGATGTTGAGGGCGTTGACTTTGGACTGCAGCATCACAGGGGTATCAGAAGGTACAGAGATCTGTGTCTTGTCTTTGTCCCAGGCCTCACGATACAGACGCTGAGGAGAAAGGGAAAAAACGGCATCTCACCACAGGGTAAACCCCTGCAATGGGAATTTCCATGACTGATTTCCAACCAGGCATTCCCGTGGTGGAAGTTCCACCACAGAGGAAAGAAACGCCATGCCATGAATGGGAGGGCAGTGCACGGTGAGCTTACGTCACTGAGCTGCATGGCGTTGGTCTTGGCCAGGACCACGTCTGGAGAGTCGGTGATGCTGGTGAACTTGAGCTGCTCCGGCCGCGTGCGGTACAGCCTGTCACTGAGCAGCTCCTGTGCCTTCTTGGCTTTGACCACTTCCACAGACCCTTCTGTGAGCCAGCCAATGCCTCGCAGCCACTCCAGGTCAGCCTTGTACACATTCTACAAACACACCGAGGGTTACTGACATTGCAGGGACAGCTCTTGGCCCAGAGAGGTTGAGGACTCTCTCCAGCCCTGGAGGTTCAAGACCAGTCTGGATGAGGCTCTGAGTGACCTGGTCTAGTGGAAGGTGTCCCTGCCCATGGCAGGGGTTGGAATGAGATGATCTTTAAGATCCCTTCCAACCCAAACCACTGTGGGATTCCGTGGTTCTGACTCTTTGTGCAGGGAGGTTCCCCACAAGGCTTTCCCCAAATTCCTTGTCCCACAGTTACACAACAAGCAGCCAAGGGCACTGTGATGTTTCATGTGCTTTCCACACACAGCTGAACCAGGGATTTTCACAGCAACAGACACTTGGTACATGCAAACCAGGGGCACAGTGTGCAAGCAAACATTCTATGGCACACCAAGAAAACGTGGCTGCCTTATGAACCCCCCGGAATATTTCTGGCCCCCAAGCTGAAAGCACAACTGATCTGGAAAGGCTAAAATAACACAGCAGGACAGACTGCAGGCTCATGAATGTCCATCTGAAAGGACATTTACACAGCCACTGACAACCAGAGCCTCAGGCAGGCAGCTTCCCTACAGCGATTCCCACTCACATCACTCTGCAGGTCGTAGGCCTGGCGCGCGTGGATCACGTCGTTCTGGTCGGGCAGGCACGTCCACT
>JAWWTY010000160.1:1267664-1288724 GCA_035222235.1 Margarornis squamiger | reverse complement strand
TTGGCCACGTGCATGGACCACATCATCTTGGGGTCGTCCTCGATGTTGCGGGCCCCGATGTGGTGGCCCAGCTGCTTTCTGTAGGCAGTTTTGTATTTGTACTGGTGGAATGCAGAAACAACAATTAACAACTCTTGTCAAGCTGCAACTTTCAATTTCTCTGTTGTTAATACAGTGGTTAATCATTTAACATCTAATAGATTTTAATTTGTTTATTTTCCCAACATTTTAAACATTTTCTATAAGGTCCAGGGAATATGAATAGATCTTCTGTATTCATACACTGACTTACTTTAAATTACTGTATTGAATTTAATTACCCTTACAGCATTAAGAATTACAGAACCTTGGAGGAGGGAGCAATGTAACAGTGTTCCAATTTTAGACCTCTCTTCCTTTTAAATCTAAACCATTTTTATGCCCCACTGCAGGTCCTACCTCACTGGCAATGTCCCTGGATGCCTTTGCTGCCTGGAGGGGGATGGCATCAGGAGGAAGGTCATAGCCCTTCTTCTTCAGCTCTTCATATCCTACCTTGTAACGTTTCTGTCAGGGAAGATTCAAAGGAATTATTGCAAAGAAATCTTTCCACAGAGCTTTTCAATGGTACAGCTTTCCAATAGTGAAAACAAAGCATAAGTTTAATTAATCAGATTCCATATCTTGCTCTTAATGGCTTATATTTTGTAATTGATGATATAAAATATTTAAAAATTGCTATCTGAATGTTTTCCAATTATCTCATTTGAGATCAAAGTTTTCTTCTCCCAGTGGATCTGAATGATCCACAGGGCCTTCTCCAGAGGTCAATAATACAACCCCATGATTCTCCACCCCCAATTCCACATGCAATTATTTTTGTCTTCTTGAGTTCTCCTGATAGAGCTCCTGATATTTCTTTACTTTTGCATATAGTCTGCATTTGTTCCTTTAAAACCAGGATTTTTACATGAATTATATAATTTTATATAATTCTAGAGAGGCAATTTAAAATAATCAGACTTTTTCACACGAATGACAGGCTTACTAAAAAGTACTGAATATCTACAATGGTAACATGATCAGTAGGGATGAGAGAGAAAACTGGTAACATATTGGATATTTTCCTAGTATTTCTTATATTCTGGCAACTTCTCTTGCACTTCAGAATTCAGCAATTCCCCTCAGGCTTCCCAGGGCATCACAGTTTCCTCAGGAAAGATCCCAGGTGTGTTTACAGCTGTTAGAACTGCAGAATGGCACTACTGTTGTTTAAAGGAGAAGCACAACTGTAATTCCATCAAGGACACACTGCAGAGACTTACATCACTTGTGTTAATCAAGTTGGATTTAGCCAGCAAGATTTCAGGGGTATCAGGCATGATGTGAACCTGAGTCTTGTCCTTGTTCCAAGCTTCTCTGTAGAGGATCTGAAAGAGCACACAAAAGCCTTGTCTGACCCAAGGCTCCCCTGCACAGCAGGAATTTCAGTTCCCCTTTTCTCTGCATCAGCAAAGCAAAGCTGTACTGTGCAAGAATTCAGGATGGAAACAACACAAGAGATTAAAATCACATGATACAGTGATTTCTTACTGAAGTACAACCCGTTTTTCCTTCTTTACATCCATGCCAAGGAAACAGCATTAAGGCAATGTATTTACATACTACCTGGCAAAAGTCTCACTTGCAGCTATTCCTGGGTAAGTTACCCAGCACTAAAAACCTTGGTCTTCTCAACAAGGCACAGTGGGGCACTGACTGCAAACATCTGCTACTTCTGTATTTTCAGCAAGTGTTTCCATACGGAGCTCATTTAAAAATATATATAAATGTAACTCTTTCTTGAATCCCACATTCTGTCTCCAGAGGCAACTTACATCACTCCTGTTCTTGGCATTAGACTTGGCCAGAACGATATCCATGGCATCTGGGATACTTGTGAACTTGATGGTGTCTGGGTGCTGCCGGTACTTCTTCTCACTCAGTATTTCAGAAGCTTTCTTGTTCTTTTCAGACTCCAGAGATCCCAGGGGACTCCATCCAATGCCTCTGAGCCATTGTAGATCTGACTTGTACAAATTCTGGTAAGGATGAGAATCAAAGCCATAGCAGATTACTTCACTGATCATTTATTAAACTCGATGAAAAGCCTAACTGGTATTTCAGCTTCGGTCTGATCTATACTGACATCAAAAGAGTTATTAAAGATACTTTCCAATAATTTAACAAGAAAAGGAGTGAATTAACCCCAGAGGAAGCTTACATCACTCTGCAGTTCGTTGACCCTCTTTGCCTCGGTGACATCAACCTGGTCTGGCAGACAAGTCCAGCGGTGCAGTATCCGCTTGTAGTCCACATCGCTGACCAGCTCCTGGCATTTCTTAGCCAGGAGGAAGCCCAGCATGTCCACAGGCATATTAAACTTGGTCTTCCACTTCTCAAAGTCTTTCTTGTACTCCCTGTCACTCTGCATTTTCGCCACTTGCATAGACCACAACATCTTGGGATCATCCTGCAGGCTGCGGAAGCCGATGTGGTGTCCCTGCTGCTTGCGGTAACCCTCCTTGTACTTGAACTGCAACCAGAGGGGTTGGCCATCAAACAACAGCATCAAAGAGCAGGACATTCTCCACTTCCACCACCACTGCCAAGGAAGCACCCCTGGAAGTGGCCCAGGCCAGGCTGGACGGGGCTTGGAGCAACCTCGGCTATGGAAGGTGCCCCTGTCCATGGCAGAGGTGGGACTGGATGAGCCTTAAAGTCCCTTTCAACCCATTATGTGACTCTGTGATTTTATAAAACACCAACTTATGGCATTTCATGTAAAGTTTTAGTAGCCCCTTGATTAAAGTGCATCACTTGGTGGCAGTGAATGCTCTGTCTGGGAAGGAACAGAGCCCCTGGAAAGGAGGAGGGCATGGCCAGAAGGGTCTCCTGTGCCTCCGATTCACAGTGCTCAGAACTCCCTAAGACTGACACACTGAAACGTTTTGATCAATAAAATAACCAACCATGAAAACTGCAGATGCTTAAGCACTGGAAGCATTTCCTAATGAGTGACACAAACTCTTTCACAAATGCAGGAGCTGTATTTATACCAAGTTGTGATAGCAGCAGCACATGTGTCAGCACATCTGTTTCACAGTTGTGAGGAGGATTTCTCTGTGTAGGCACTGGGCTAATTGGACCAAATTTGCTGCTGCTCTGGAAAGGAAACATTCCAACCAGCAGACAAATCCTCCCTTTGTATCACTAATGACTTCCTGGATGGACCACAAACTCTGGACTCGTTTAGATGCCACAGAAAGCCTTGTTAGATTGTTTTCTGCACTGACAAGAACAGACCAGGAAGGGGTTTGCCAGCAACGTCGGGTTTGACTCCAGGCCACACCTTAGCAGGGAGGTGTGTCTCAATCTAGTGTGAGGGCAGGGGATCCCAACTACACCGAGCCGTGTCCCAGAGCCAGAAATGCTGCTTACATCACTTGCAATGTCCCTTGATGCTTTGGCAGCCTTCACTGACATGGCTTCAGGTGTGAGGTCATAGCCTTTCTTTATCATTTCCTGCCAGCCAAGCTTGTAGAGTTTCTAAAATTGAAAACAGCATTAATTCAACAGTCTTAGTAGCACGTATGTCCCTTTCTATTTAGATACACTAATGACCCATATTACCAAATTCTGGGCACCTCACAGGCTTCAGTCACGACAGAAGGGCTGCTGGAATGGGAACTGAGAAATGGGAAACTGATAAACAAGGAATGCTGCTCTTCCAAGGCTTAGGGAAGGGACTAGATAGTTTTGCACTACTGCAGCAGCTTCCTAGTAGAGCTTATCCTGGGGATTTGAAACATATCTGGGGAATTTGAAATACATACACCTGGGATAACTGTTCAACTGGCTGAACCAAATTTTAATCAGTAAAGGTTTCATGCAGCCATTCTATAGTCAAGCCAGTTTGTGCACAGTGCATTTTTAAGTACAGGCACTTGAAAGTCAAAGCTTTGCCTCTGAGCAAGGATGCAAAGCAAAACCTGAGGATGTTTTACTGTCACAATTGTCGCTTTCTCCTATTTGGAAGCTCATAGAAAAGAAGGAATCACTGCATGTATTTCTTTTCTCATAGGTTTAAAATATACTCAATTAACTTGTCATTTTATAGTAAGGAATTCTATGTTAAGCATAGAGTGTGGCTTATGCACTTCCAGATTTCCAAAACAGGACCTGCATTTTCCATACATTACATTGCAATTCAGTCTGGTAGTTTCCTAGCCTGAGGCTGGTACTTAATGTTACTGGGAAAACATTACTCACATGAAAATTCTTGCCTCCGTTCTAAATCCCCAGTAGATATTAATTTAAAATGTTAATAGGAAGAATTAAAAACTCTACCTGACTGTAGTTTGTCTTGTTCTGTTTGGCCTGGAGAATATCTGGTGTATCTGGCATCACATGGACCTGAGTTTTGTCCTTCTCCCATGCTTGAGTATAAGCATGCTGTGGATAAAAAGTGCATCAGATGTGTTAATATAAATGACAAGAGATGGTTCTTTTGGGTTTTCACCTTTCCATTTGTGCACTTTGGGAACAGATGGGTAAAAGGATATGTGTCCTGGCTTAGATTTATGTTACTGTGTAAGAATCTGATCCAGAATTAGCTGAATTATTAACCGGTCTTGCTTCTCATGAAATCCAACTACCAAGACTTTCAGGACCAGTAATTTCTATATAAGAATGGGAAGAAGAGAGGTTGGAGAAAAATGAGAAAATATTTTTTAACTAATGCTATTTATCAATAACTGTGTCATTAGGAAACAAACTGAAGGAAGAGGAGCCTTCAGGTGACAGGAGTTTTTCCCAGGGAAGTGCTGCTCCATAAAGGAGCTGACAGAGACTCAGAGACTGTTTATTGGAATGGATTCTGTGTGAATGGTGGCCCAGTTGTCCCCACAAACACTCACTTTGTTCATTATATTTGCATTCTGCTTGGCAAGGACCAAGTCCATGGCATCATTCTGCTTGGTGAAGGGGAACAGGCTGGGGTGCTGCCGGTACTTGCGATCACTTGCAATCTCCGTGGCTTTCTTGGATTTCTCCACGTCCAGGGAACCAATGGGGCTCCACCCGATGCCCTTGAACCACTCCTTGTAATCCTGCTTGTACTCATTCTGCCAACCAGAGCACAAAAGAAAGCTTACAATTCACCCTCAGGCTGTGACCCTTGGGGATGGTGCCAGGCGGGGCCAGGAGTTGGGCTCCAGGATCCTCGGGGATCCTTCCAGCTCAGCTCATGCTGTGAAACAGCTCACACAGTGTAATCCCCCCATTTCCAGAATGCAGCTGTGAGGTAAAACCAGGGAAGAAGCCCCCAGAAGAAAACAGACACTCACATCACTTTGGATCTGGTTCATGTTCCTGTACAGCTCCAGGCTCATGGCATCTGGCAGGAGCATGTACTGGTGGATCAGGCGTTTGTAGTTGGTGTTGGTCACCCGGCCCTGGGCCTCCTTGGCTGCCACCACGCTGAGGGCATCTGAGGGGGTCTGGTAGTGGGTCTTGCCCATCTCATAGGCCTTCTTGTACTCCCTGTCTGACTGCATCTTGGCCACTTGCATGTAGTGCACGAGCTTGGGGTCGTCCTGCAGGCTGCGGAAACCCACGAGCTTGCCCTTGTCTTGCTCATAGCCCAGTTTGTATTTGTACTGCAACAAGAAACAGAGACTTTAATTTGGTAGATTGGACATTAGGAGGGAATTCCTCCCTGGGAGGGTGGACAGGCCCTGGCACAGGTTGGGCAGAGAAGCTGTGGCTGCCCCATCCCTGGGAGTGTCCAAGGCCAGGCTGGAGCAACCTGGGCTGGTGGAAGGTGTCCCTGGCCGTGGGAGGGGGTGGCACTGATAATCCTTAATTTCCCTTCCAACCCAGGCCATTCCATGATTACATGACTCCATGCCTCTTTTGTTTAATAAGGATTACGTATCTTATGAGAAAAATAACCCCCCAAACTCAGATTAAAATCAGATTTTTACATTGTTAAGAAAACACCAGAAAGCACACAGAGGTGGTGGCTTTGCCCACGTCCCCTTCGGGTGCTCTCTAAGGCAAACCAGATGTCTGGGGTCCCTCCAAAAGCAGAGTATTTAAACCACTTTCTTAATAAAGGAAATTGCCCTACAATAGTTAATTGTGCTCCTGCACAAGGCTCAGTGTAACCTGGGGCTCACCTGATTTTTAACCTCTTCATAAATGAGACATAAAAATATGTATTGCAATATATCTCACAATGCCTCAAATATGTCAGAATTATTTACAAGGCAGAGAATGAAGAGACTTTGTACATTTGGCATAGAAAATTGACTTGGTGCAAGCACTGAACTCTTTGCCACCTCCAAAATGGATCACTTTTGTTTTTAAGAACTCACATCACTGGCAATATCCCTGGAAGCTTTGGCAGCTTTAATGGGAATGGCATCAGCCCTGAGGTCATATCCTTTCTTCCTGGATTCTTCAAAGGAAGATCTGTACATTTTCTGTCAAAACAAAAAGAATCATCTTTAAAAAAGCAAAAAATGGCATGTTTTCCACATAACACAAATATTGGGGAAAAGTTATATTTATGAGGAGGTCAGATTTAAAAAAAAAAGACACCAATATGTCCATTTCTGCCCACATTAAGTGCACCATTACAACCAATGCTTTATTTAGCACATGCAGCTTTGATCACTGGCTACCAAAACCTGTCTGTAATTTCATCTGTTCCCAAAAGAGCAGGTGCAACTTCAGCCCAGTACAAAACCTTGTACATGGGGAAGTAAAATAATAAATAAAGATGCATTAACAAACATGAAGTGTTTATTCAAACTGTATTTTGTTAGCAACTATTTCATTTTAATGACCTACATGGACATTTCATAATCTGGCTATAAATAATATGCTTTTTTCTTGGCAACTTTTGGTATTTAATTTTGGGGAAGGAAGCAGAGAAAAGGAAAATGAATAGCTTTTTCTGAAATTACTACAGGAAAGCAAGGTGAGAATTAGGGGGACTTTCTTTTGTTGTCATCTCACTTATTCCTAATAAAAAACCAAGAGCTAGGCCAGAGCCTTACAAACAGTACTCACCTCACTTATGTTAAATGCATTTGCTTTGGCCAAAACAATCTGGGGAATATCTGGGGTGATGTGAACCTTCTTTTTGTCTTCTTCCCAGGCTTGCTTGTACTTGTGCTGGAAGGATGAAAAAAAGAGACATCAGCACCTCTTTTTACTAAACAAAACAATTTAAAAGACTATTTCCTATTTGAAATATAAAGTGCCTTGATAATAATGAGATACTAATGTTTATCTTTTATTTCTCTTTTTATATTTTTTATGGTTTTATGTTTATCTCTCATATTTTTTATCTCATTATTAACATTTCTCCCAACAATTTATCTTTTTCTTTTGGCACTTAGAGCATGTTGATTAACTGCAAAAGACTGATGATTTCTAAAGCTCTGACCCCAGGCACAGTTTGTTTCTGACTTCTGCAAAGCTGAGTGAATTTTGCTGACCCCTTCCTCACCTCATCCATGATTTTAGCATTGTTTAAAGCCAGGACCATGTTCATGGAGTCCATAGGAACAGAGTATTTCAGCTTGTCCGGGTGCTGCCGGTACTTCTTTTCACTGACAATCTCCATGGCTTTTTTGTTCTTCTCAGCTTCCAGGGAGCCCAGGGGGATCCACCCAACCCCCTTCATGCTTTCATCATAGTCTGCTTTGTACTGATTCTGGAGACAGAAAGGGAAGAAACACCAGATATATAAAACAAGTCTGTAAATTGGGACACTTCTTTCTGTTTACAGATTTGGAAGTACAAAATAAAAACAGTTAATGAGAAGTTATGCTTTTCCTGTGTTGGTCTACACAAACTGCTGCTCCTCAAGAGCCTGGTGGGACATGTAAGGAGGAAATATCCATTTTGCTTTCATGAAATTGTGTATTTCTGAGCTCAAATTGTTTAGCAATAAGTGTAAGTTGACATTTGAGAGTCTGAAAAAACTGAAGTGGCTATAATTGCTGAAGAACTCATTTAATTGACTATATTTTGGCATATAGCTGAACTATGTCACTAAGAAAATAATATTATTTATCTTAATATTCATCTTAGTTGTTCCCTGCCAGTCAGGTTCCCTAGACCTTACCAGCTACACATAATTCTGGTAATCTTTGGAAAATCAATGGTTCCAGAGCAGTCACTTCCATCCCAGTCTGCTGTTAGGCCAGTACAACACACATTGGATTATATACATTATCTCCCAGTGTGCTTTCATGAGCATGGTTGCATGTGCAATGCAAAGGCTGAAAACAGAAGCCCCCACTCACATCACTTTGCAGCTGCATCATGTTCTTGGCCAGCTCGATGCTCATGGCATCAGGCAGCACGTTGTAGGTGTGGATCAGGTTTTTGTAGTTGGCGTTCGTGGCCACCTCCTGGGCTTTCTTGGCTGCCACGATACTGACCATGTCAACTGGCGTTTGGAAATTGGTCTTGGCCTTCTCATAGTCCTTCTTGTACTCCCGATCCGACTGCATTTTAGCCACCTGCATGAAGTGCACCAGCTTGGGGTCGTCCTCGAGGCTGCGGAACCCGATGTGCTTGCCCTTGGCTTTCTCGTAGGCCAGTTTGTATTTGTACTGGCAGCAGGAAAGAGAAACAACAGCAAAATGTCAGTTAAAAAAGGCACTGAAGCTCAGTTTTATCACTGCAAGCATCACAAGATGCCAGGTTTAGTCACTTAAACGCAGCCACTGTGTTCCAGTGAGGGTATCACACAACTCACGTCGCTGGCGATGTCTCGGGAGGCTTTGGCTGCTTTGATGGGAATGGCATCTGGCTGCAGGTCATAGCCCTTCTTCTTGTCCTCCTCCCAGCCAGCTTTGTAGAGTTTCTGGTTGCAAATGGGAAAGAGAACAGGGATCATGAAGGCAGAACTGCTGAGGTGCCCTACAGCTGAATTGAAATATTTTCAAAAGGACGTTGAATGACACCAATTTCTGGTGTGTGCACCACGAGCACGGTCACTCACATCGCTCATGGTGATCTGGTTCACTTTGCACTGCAGGATTTCTGGGGTATCTGGCATGACATGGATGCTGGTCTTCTCTTTGTTCCATTTGTCTGTGTAGAGCCTCTGCAATACAAAGTCATTCTTAGCACTGAAAAGGCATTGACCTCTATGAAAAATAAGAGTTTGCTTTTGTTCTGCTCATTGGCAATAATTAATATTTTACAGAAAGCCCTCTAAGCATGACAAACAGCCTTCACAAATGTAAGTGCTGAGGGACAATGTTCTCTCCCTCCTTTCCTTAGTACTTTGAGAAATCTGAAAAGTATGTTTTGATAACTAATAAATACTGAAAATGGGAATTTTCAATCTGCGTTCTTCCCTGATTTAATGGAAAGAATATTTTTTTTTTCTTCAAAGACGTTCTTTCCATGGCAAACATGGAATAAGGATCAGTGGTGTCCCAGATAACTAGAGATACATTTTCAAGGAAAATTGTACAAAACTGACAGAATTCCAGGGTGTTTTCAGCTCACTGATTATTAAAACTTCCTACAGAAAAAAGCCAAAGTTACTAAAGCACTTTAAACTGGGAGAAGAAATCTTTAATCCCATAGACAGACAAGAAATCTTTATAAACAGATAAGGAAACTCCTTAATGATGAACAGTCTGAGGTTTCCATGACCTCTTAGTGTCTGGTGTTAACCAAGAAACCACTAGACCCACTGGAAACTTGAATAATCTCAGTGGGAAGGCACCTGCCCCACAACTTTGTGAGCCAAAGCCCCAAACTGGCTCAGCCACGACCACCTGACCAACTTCCCACCTTGTTCATGGTCTTGGCGTTCTGCTTGGCCAGCACTTGCTCCATGGCATCCATGGGGATGGAGAACTTCAGCTGGTCAGGGTGCTGCCGGTACTTCTTCTCACTGAGGATCTCCGTGGCTTTTTTGGCCTTTTCTACCTCCAGTGACTCAATTGGTACCCAGCCAACTCCCCTCAACCAGTTATTGAAGTCAGATTTGTACAAGTTCTTTTAAAAAATAAAAAAGGGAACAGAGTGAGGCCAATAAAATTATCATGTCTATATACAGAGACACAGGTAAGGCCTTAAAACTTCTGCTGGTTGTTCATTTCTGAGGGGAAATGTAGACTTAAATAAAATTTAAATATGACAGAGTCAGTATCTGGACCCTGTACCTAACCTATGTTCTCTGACAGGACAAATAAGAATCACAGTAACAACACACTGTAATGATAAAACTACACGAGTTAGTAAAACATGCTCCTTTGCTGGGAGAAATAGCCAAACATGTAGAGATGCAATGAAAGTTGTTACTCATGAGGTGAGTTCCCTAGAATGTAATTGTGATAATCTTTGGAAAACACACGGTTCCAGAGCAGTTATTTACATCCCAACCTACTGTCAAGCCAATATAATATACATTGGATTATATAAGTGAATTTTTTAGCCTTAAAAGGTTAATTGCACAACCCAGTCATTCAGAGAGGAAAACAAGGAGCTGATGAATGACTACTTACATCACTCTGAAGCTGCATGACGTTCCTGGAGAGCTCCAGGTTGACAGAATCAGGCAGGAGGGTGTAATTGTGGATTGGCTGTTTGTACCCCGCGTTTGTCACCACCTCCTGGGCCTTCTTGGCGGCCGTCACGCTGAACATGTCCAGGGGCGTGTGGTACTTGGTCTTGGTGACCTCGTAATCCTTCTTGTACTCCCGGTCCGACTGCAGCTTGGCCACGTTCATGTAGTGCACGAGCTTGGGGTCGTCCTGCAGGCTGCGGTACCCCACCTGCTTGCCCTTGTCCTTCTCGTAGGACTCCCTGTACTTGTACTGCAGACACAGGACAAGAGAGGTTTGCCCACTCAGGCAAGAGGAAACACGGCCTTGGGTGGTTTTTAAACACTGAATTTCAAAGTACTGGTGGCTGCAGTTCATTCTATAACCTCACCAACTGTGGCCACATGCCCTCCCTCACCATTGTCACTGGCGTGTTATATTCCTCTGCCATGTTATATTCCACTGCCATGTTATATTCCACTGCCAGAGACTTCTAACCCCCAGGGACATTCGGCTCTTAATTAAGACTATAACAATGAATTATTGAAAAGCCCCACCAAACAATCAGACACCCCAATCCTCATTTGGGATGTTTAAGAGGGGGATGGAAGAGTCACTTGCCACCTTTTGCTAAAGCAGAAGGACAGGTCTCCAGCAATCAAGAACAGAGCACAGGTCAATAATAATAACCAGTAAACTCTCAAACAAGCTGGTGAATACCCCAAGCACAGACGAAGAGCCCCAGCTCAGCAGCACCCACACAGGGCACGATGTGTTTCTAAAGGAACATGTTTTTCCAGAGGTTCATTCCACCACCTGAATTCAACCATTATTTCCCAGTCTCATGAGAGTCCCAGCTCTCAGGTGAGGTGTCTCCACCATGGTGTGCCTCTGGAAAAGCTGCTCCAGAAGGATGCAGTGCAGCAGGTGTGTGTGCTCCACTCCATGGACACAAATGGTACTCACATCACTCGCAATGTTGCGGGAGGCTTTAGCAGCAATAATAGGAATGGCATCTGGTTTCAGGTCATAGCCTTTGGCAAGGGTTTTCTTCCAGTCTGCCTTGTAGTTAGCCTGGGATGGAAAAAAGAAAGGGGTTAGTAATGTCAGGAGCAGCTATTTTAACAAAGTGTTTAAGCCATTACTTTTATTACAGTTATGGAACCCAAATATTCAGTGCAGTCTGAGAAATTTCAAGGGAAAATGTCCCCCTGTACACAAACTACAGTTCTACTGTGATAAATAAACCCACTACAAAGCTAATCTCTAACTCCAGAAGCATTTTTTGCAGTTTTTAGTCAGAGCAACTCCATCAGTGGCATTTTTGCCATTGATTAAGCAAAGCCGTTTTCCATTTGACTGACCCTTCAGAAATTCTTTCCTGTTAGCTTCAAACTCAGGCTTTGTGGCCTTACCTGACTGGAGAAGGCAGTCTGGGTGATTTGTTGCTATCAGTTTGGACAGACTTTGCAATTCAGGGCTATTAGAGGAGACATCAGCTTTTACCTAGTTCCTGAAAGGCTGATAATGCCCCCCAAAATTGAATATCATAAAGGCAATACAATGGATACTCTCAGTGGAGATCTTCCTGGTGCTGAATGGATGTGAGTGGGGATGGAAAGCAGGCAGACTAGTGGCTGAATGGCAGGAAAAAGCATCCCTATTTTCCACTGGATAATTTCCTTTGAAAGCCCAGCAGCAGGGAGCAATACAGGGAACTTGTACTGCTTGCCTGTGCAATGGGTTTCATATAAAAATAGATGACAGAAATCTCCCAACCTACAGGAATCTGAATAATACCATGCTGGTTTTCTCAGCCAGCCTATCCAAGTAGCTTGGCAACAAACCACCAAAATGTGTTTATGATCATAAATGCTCAGACAGCTTAAAATGTGCTTAACAAGCACAAAATTAAGTTTAGGTGAATTCAGAGCTTGAATATTTGGGATAGGATAGGGATAGCATCACTCTTTAGATCATACCCCTGTTTTTAATTGTTCCAATCCCATTTAGCAACAGTTCTAGAAGAAAAGGGGAATTTAACAGACAATTCATACAATAAGTCGGGTCAAGAGCTCTAAACTCCAAATACACTCACATCACTAATGTTGTAGGCATTAACTCTGGCCTGTATGAACTGGGGCACATCAGGAGGGAGGTGGTATTTGTGAATGATTTCTTCACCTTTGGATTTATACAATATCTGCCAAGAAAAAGAAAGAAAGAAATTTAGCAGCCCAAATTTAATTGTGAATTTAAAAAAACCCAACTCTTAATAAAATGTAATTTCCAGGTGATTTTCCTCTGTAACTGTGAATATACACACAGAGTCACCTACACATTTATTTCAGGAGTTCTCTTAAAATTGATGATAAATTGCTGATAAATTAAGAGACATGGGGCAGGAATTGGTAGTGTCAGAGTGTTTTCTAAGTTTACTTACATCACTCAGCTGTTTGCTGTTGATCTCTGCTTGCTTCTGTACTGGAGAGTCAGTCACTGCAGTGAATTTGGTTTGATCAGGATGCTTCTTGTAGGTGTGCTGAAGGGAGATAAAAATACATTGGCAGAAAAGGCATAGGAAGCATTTTCTAAGTATTGATAAAGTAAAGCAAATTATTAATGAAGTAACTTCACTGTTTTCAAAGTATTAATTTAAAAATATGTTATGCAGGTGAATCCTTGAGCCTCATTCTTCATTTTGGCATTATTTCTCTAATTTTATGGTTTTGCATGTTCAAAAAAGGCTTGTGCTATATCTGTCTTGACCACTAGATGTCACAAAAGGCTCTAAAATAGAGATGAAGAAGGTGTTTTGTTTTTTTTTTCTTTTTAAACGTCATTAATGCTATTCAGGCCAGATTCAAAAGCACTGACGTTAACAGGAATCAGGTAATTTCTACTCCCGTTCTCTACTTACATCTTTACATTGCTCCAACTTCTTAATGGCTTCATACTCCTGAGTTATGGTCTGGGGGAAGTAGCATTTTGTCTTTTCCTCCTCATAATCTGCTTTGTAATTTTTCTAGGGGCAAAATCAACATTCAGTAAGAACCCACAGCTGTGCCTTCCCTGAAATGCAGGTGTGGGGGGGCAAAGAGAACAACGGCCACACTTACATCGCTCTTCATAGCTTCAACTTGCATGCAGTGGGTGTGATGTGGGTCCTCAAAGCTGCCCAAATAGTGCCCCAAAATATTCTTTTGATAGGCCTCTTTGTATTTCACCTGGGAAAATAACCCTGAGTTGATAAAGCAAAGCAGCCCAGAGGGGCAGTGCTGAAGGGCACATCACAAAGCAGATACATACGTCACTGAAATTCTTCAGAGCAGCATCGGTCTGGAACTTGGGAGTGTCACAGTAATTCATCCTGTTGCCTTTTGACTGCTCATAGGCTTCCTTGTACAGTTTCTGCAAAAGAAGAGAAGGTCACACAAGGCAGGACATTTCACTCCAACTCACCCAAAGCTTGTTAAAAATCACGAGAGGAAAACTGTGAAACTGTTCCAAAGGCAAGGTTTCCCTCGGGACTGAAAAACAGATGGCTCTATTTTCCCAATGATTTGTTAAAGTAACTTTTCTTAGGTTTGTAAGGGAAGACAGAAAGGTCTGACTAACGGTTTTTGAACTTCTGACACTGGGAAATATGTAAGCTCTTTCCATGCAGATGAAAACAGCAGGAAGAGAGACATTGAGAAGACCATTACAGCGAGTGACCAGAACGTGATATGTAAGGGTGTAAAAGTAACACAGACTTCATAATTAATGCACCAGGTGAAAGTCCTTAAATCAGTAAGGGAAGAATTGTCCTCTTGTGAGGTTGGTGGCATCTCATGACAAATACAGGTCTACAGAAATAAAGCACTGAGATCCAAAGGAGAGGCCTTGGGAAGAAATGCTGAGTTTGGGTTCTTGGACATGGTTAAAATCCCAATACTTACATCACTCAGGATGTTTCCTGCAGTTTTTAGTTGCTTCAGCAATGGGTTCTCTGTAGCAGGAAGCACATTATAATCTGAAATAGCTTTCTTCTTTTCATAGTCTGCTCTATATTTTACCTTGAAAAAATAAAAATAAAAAGGGTGAGGTTTTAAAAACCAGTATTAAAAGCCAAACACTCACTACCCTATATAATTGCCCAGAGAAGCTGTTGCTGCCCCTGCATCCTTGGAAGTGTCCCAGGCCAGGCTGGACAGGGCTTGGAGCACCCTGGGCTATGGAAGGTGTCCCTCCCCATGGCAGGGGGTGGCACTGGGTGGGCTTTAAGGTCCCTTCCCACCCAAACCACTCTGTAATATGATTCTATTCTCTGATGAATTTTTTGAATTTTTCAGGGAAAATGCCCCTGTTACTTAACTGACAATTAATTCATGGTGACAAAGGACCGCAAAAGGCCCCAACAAAACAGTTTCAGCACAAATTTTCCTGCCTTTGGAACTGTTGTCAAGCTGAGGAGTTAGGACACCCAGAACTCACCTTGCTGACATTATCTGAAACTCTCTTATTGGCTTCATATTCTGGAGTTTCAGTCTGCATGAAGTAGATTTGGTCTTTTATGTTTTCAAAGTCTTCCTGGTATTTTCTCTGTTAGGAACAGAGACAGACAGAAAACAAGGTATCAAATACACTTACATTGCAAATCAGACATCCTCAAAGTGGCTTATTTGGGAAAGGAGCAATACCACAAAAGGAGCAGGCAAGTGTTGCCACTATTCTCCATGTTAACATAAGCAGAGGATAAAGCTGTCCCAGAGTTCCTCAAGAACTCACTCACCATACTTAGATTTTCTGCATTCATTTTTGCAATCGCCACGTCATAGCACGGAGTTTGACTCCACTTGCCTTTGATTTTGTTTTTATAGTCCTCATGGTAAACAACCTGTGAGGAGATGAAACAATCACATTTAACCCCCGAGACACAGCTCCATTTTCACTTGACAGGTTTGTTTCTCCCCGCTGTATTTTTCAAGTTGCTCCACATTTTACATCTGCCTTATAAACACTTGGTTAGGTTTTGGCAAAAACACTTTACATACAATTTGGCCAAACCACCTCAGCGTTCAGTTATTTCTCTTAGTTGCTCCCCTGACCCAAAAAGGATAAATGACCTCTTTGGAGGAAGTTATCAATAAGAAAAATCTCTCTGTGATACATCACCAACATATTGCTTTAGTTCTGTTTTCTCACTGCTCACATAATACGGGGACATGGTGTTGTCCACTGGCCAGGTCAGACTATACTGTTATTGCTGCTGGAAGGTGTTACACAAAAACCCTTTTAACAGATGGATTATGTGGTATTTGTGATTTCTATTAGACTTTATTCAAGCTCACAGAAATCAGGGATCAACTGTTTAAACAGTTTGTCTAACAACAAAACACCTTCCTGAGTTTTAACTCAGTGCTCCAGGTGCATTTTCAGCCAGAGCTGCACAAAAAATACTTCTCCAACACCTTAATTGTTACCACGTTGATAAAGAACTTATATACCAAAAATAACCCTAAAAATGTTATATTTTATTGGTTTGGAGGAGATACTTATACAGCTAATTATTTTATTAATTTCAAAGAATTATGATATTGGGCTTGTTTTTACATGTTATAAAATCTTTATGACAATTTAGCTTTTAAACTATGGAATAGTATGATCAAAGAAGTTTTCCCTAAATGAAATTATTTCACCTTCCAGATGGCTTCAGTACAATATTTTACGAGTGGTTTTGCAAGCAGAAGTTAACAGTGCAACTCTCTAATACTAAAAAGCAGAAAATTTTCAATACACAATCTAATAAATAAAATAAAAACAGGCATGTCCTAAATTCTGAACTGAGTTAAAATCCTGCTTCTACTTTACACAATTTTGCAACTTGGTTCCAGTTTCTTCAGGAAATTTGGGTTTCCTGTGTTTCTCTTGCTTTGCTCTCCCTCTCCTCAGGCACTTTGAGCCTCTGTAACCCCCCCAGTGACGTTTCTCCAGGCAGAAGACCCTGACTGTACTCACATCACTGAGCTGCCTCGTCACTTTCTTGGCCTGTTCCACGTCGGGGGGGTCTGGCAGGGAGGTGAAGTTCAATTTGCGCTCGTCGTGCCCCTTCTTGTAGACAATCTGCAGGTGTGGAGGTGGTGGGCACTTCGGGGGGCTGCCCAGGGCAGCAGCAGCAGCACCGTGCCCACCCCAGCAGCAGCAGCACAGCCCAGCTGTGCCCACCCCAGCAGCAGCAGCACAGCCCAGCTGTGCCCACCCCAGCAGCAGCAGCCCCAAATGCCGACAGCTTCAGGGGACACCCCAAAGCCCTCCCTGCAGGGCTCGGTGTGTCTAAACTGGCCTTGCCAGCTCCTCACGTTCCTGAGCACTCTTTCAAAGGCAGACTGGCAGACCCACCACAATGGGGTACAGCCAGCCCTGTGAGTTCCTCCACTTGGAGAGATACTCGAGGTCTTCTTACTGATTATGAAAGATCAGATGATATTTAAATCATTTTATTTAAATGTTTGTATATTGAAAATATTATAAAAATATAATGTATAATAAATATATAAAATAATTTTTATTTAAATTTTATTGAACTAGTTTAATATAACAGTACAATATTAAATTTGCAATAATAATATCATTAGCAAATTTATAATAAAAATTACTTAATTTAAATGATATGTTATTAAATTAAATTTAATAAATTATTTAAGTAATAATACTAAATAGTTAATTTATTAAAGATCAGAAGCTTTCTAATAACTTCTCCAATCCATTCATGATCTGCCATCAGACTGCCACCAGATTTATGCTCTGATATTGAGCCCTTATTTTTCTATGAAATATCCCTGCTCTCAGTGCACACTCACAGCCTTTTATTTTCTGCCCCCCTGGTGAAGCTTTTCTATCTAACCAAGGCCAGCACCACATCTGCCAAGCTGTGCTGGAGCCCAGCGGGCTTTGGTACTCACATCACTCAGAGCCTTCTGAGCCTGTGCCACCCTCCTGAGCTCAGGGCTGTCGTTGTAGGGATAAAACAGGGTCTTGTCTCCTTCCCAGTCCTCAGTGTAGAGTTTCTAAAACCCAGAGAAACACCAGAATGCTCCTTATGAATTGATCTCTGCCTTGGAAAGCTTCTTGCACTTCAGCTGCTTGGAGCTGTGATTGGGTTTTCTTACCTTGCTGAACATTGCTGTGTTTTTTATGGCATTCACAAGCTCTGGAGCATCAGGGGGAAGCAGGTACTTGTCCTTATTCTCCTCCCAGTTCTGTTTATATAATACCTGGAAGGAGAGATCAGCAAGGCGGTCACTCTATCAGTAGGAAAATATTTACTTTTGTGAATAAACCACCTGCTGGAAAGTGAAAGCCTCAGACCATCTGAAGGCAGCAAAGGGAAACATTTAAGATGATATTTATACCTGCCTTACCAACTTCCCTGCTGTCCCTCCCTGTGCCTCTAATCTGTTGTATAAATGCTGATTTAGCTCAAAACTTTATTCATACCAGTAACCTGCCCATCCACTAATGTTCAGACCCCACTCACCTTGCTCACTTGCTGTGACACTTTCTTGGCATGTTCTATTTCCTGGGCCTTTTCATCAACGTGGCAAATAGTCCTGGCAATTTGCCCAGCCATGCGGTATTTAACCTGCAGTGCACAAAACCCAGTTATTCTACAGCAAAACTGGCTGCTTTTCCTAAAAAAAAATAAAAAAATCAGAATATTGATGTTTTGACACAATACTGTAAACATCCAAATCCTGAACGGACCTAGAAATGCAGGCTATGGAAACCAATGGATTTTGTGAATTAACTGAGGAAGAAAGGCAGCTTTGAGAGAGTTGCAAGAGATGGGAATCCAAGTTAGAGGTGGTGCCTGGCTCTAATCACAGAGCTCTTCCTAAAAGCACTTCCACCCTGTTTAACAAGAGATCCATCCCTGGGATATGCAATGTAGCTCCACTTCCCAGCCCATTCCCACAAAAACACTGGTTGTAGTGCCAAACCAGTGCAGTCACATTGCCATGGCAAACAGCAGCTTGGTTGGAATTCTAACCTCTTACCCAGCATTTCAAATTCAGACCCCATTTGCTCCCTTCCTGCTCACTAAACATGGAGTTACCCACCTCGCTGAGCTGGTCCTGCACTTTCTTGATCCTGCGGATTTCTGGGGTATCAATTGTGGAAGCATAAGGCTTGCCTTTCTCCTTCTGAAATTTTTCTTTGTACTTGTTCTGGAAGAAAACAGTGGTAAAATAACTCAGACAGAGCCTAAAGCTCTGGCAGAAATCTATGGGTGATTATTGCCATATTAATCTGGCCAGGATAGGAATTTGAGGTTTATTCAATAATACAAACAAGTATCACTCAATTACACTTGCAGTTATGCTTATTTTGGCCAACTGACTTTATTCTATCTGACACAATAGAAAAAAATCCATCTCTAACTTTAGCCTTTAATTGATTATATTCTCCTTAGTAGCTTAATATTGATATAAAGTTACTAATAATCAATAATACTGAGATATAACATATATAAACAATATATATAATTGATATATTAAATATATAATTGATCTGGCTATATAGCAATAATTACTGATACATAATAATTAAGAATTAATTCTTGATATTATTATGATTTTAAGTATAAATTAAACAATAAAAGTAGTTATTTGCAATATAAGAATCAAGTAATCCCTATGAACCCTCTTGAAGGTGTTCCTGAAGAAATCAGAGATGTGGGACAATCCTACCTCACTGAACAGGTCCTTCATTTTATTGCTGTGCTCCAGGTAAGGGGTTAAAAACTTGGATGGGTCCACTTTTGTCCGTATTGTCTTTTTCCTGACTGGAGGGGCCGCATCCTCCCCTGAAGGTTTGTCCTGCTCAACAGTGTAGGTGGTGGTTGTGGTGGTTTCAGGACCTGAGAAATCTGTGCTGATGGTCTCAGTGATCTCAGTGACCACCTGGGAATAAAGGAAAAAAATAATTACTTGACACAGAGCTCTAAAAGTTCATTATTATAAGTATTTTTCACCTCTGTGCAAGTAACAAGGCGCTCAGCTCTTATCCAGATCCACCTGGAGACAAAACACCAGTGACACTTTTCCTACTGGGATTATCCATTATTTCTACTATGCATCACCCAACCTCAAAAAGCCACAAGGAATTAAATGTCTGGCTGGTTTCTGTATCAAACTCATGTAATTATTCTCCAGAGAATCTGGAAGCTGCCTCTGTTTTATATGCGTAACTCCCAATGAATTTATATAGTTTATACACTTGTTTATCCACATAGTCATGCTTCAACCAATAATTTTAACAGTAAGATTCTAATGAAAAGCATTTAAAAATAATCATTACAACTTTAAAATGTGTTCCAAATTCACCTGAGTAAGAGTGAAACTTTATTTCATATCAATTAGCTTTATAAAAATTTGCCTTTAAGGTCAGATTTCTGATGGCTGTTTGCAACAGTTTAAGACAATCAAAAATGCATCAAAAATTAAACATTTAATAGATTTTCTTTCTGCATGAGTCTATGCCATAAAGAATAACTCATTGTTACACAGGAGAGAGCTGAGACATATCTATTTTATAATCAGAATTTCAAATTCTGGCAATAAATCCTTGGGGACCCAAATATTTGTTCCCAGTGACATGAAGAAAAACCTGCAAACCACCAGTTTTTGATGAAATTACACACGGTGAGGGAACAGAACTGATAGAACCACAAGTGAAGTGGCCCTCGAGGTCACCCCACAGCAGGGGCTGGCAGAGGAAATAAAGAATTAAACAGCACCCAATCGTTGATATTTGTGTGTTTCAGGTGGGAAATTAAACCTCAGAATACCAAAGGCTGCTAATTTAGCATTAAACATGAATTCCATGCACAGAGACACCACACAAAAAATCACAGGGCCCTTTACCTCATGTGGCTCACCCTCCTCAATGACCGTCTCCTCAATGTAGTACTATTTAAAAAAAGAGAAAAATAAAAACACTGTTAGGCCGGGTCAGCAAAGTGCAGCTCCTGAGGAGCTGTTTTAAAACCTCACTTCTGGATAAATATGATTGTAGCTCACAGGGTCTTATGGAGTCACCGGGTAATGCTGAGTATCTGCTCATCCTTCGCATTAATGATGGGATTTATCCAATATATTTCTCCCTTTTTTGTGCTTTTGTGCAATCATTCTCAAAGATCACTCAGCTTGCCCGGGCCCCACAGGATCTTCCCTGAACCCCAAATCTGTTGTTCTGCAGTTTGGGGCTGTAATTGTGTTTTATCTCGCCCTTCCTCGCTGACCCCTCATCATCCCCTGCGGCAAATGGTGGCTGGGCTGAGGGGACGGGGCTGAGGGGTCCACAATGAGGGGATGGGGCTGAGGGGTCCACAATGAGGGGATGGGGCTGCGGCGACGGGGATGAGGGGTCCACAATGAGGGGATGGGGATGAGGGGTCCACAATGAGGGG
>JAWWTY010000160.1:1256290-1266376 GCA_035222235.1 Margarornis squamiger | reverse complement strand
ATGAGGGGATGGGGATGAGGGGATGGGGATGAGGGGATGGGGATGAGGGGATGGGGATGAGGGGATGGGGATGAGGGAAGGGGCTGAGGGGACGGGGCTGAGGGGACGGGGATGAGGGGACGGGGATGAGGGGACGGGGATGAGGGGACGGGGATGAGGGACCCCCACACTCCACTCCGGGGCTTTGCCCTCGTTGTCTCCCCTCGCTGCGAATGAGGCACCACAGCGTTCAAAGCCCTCGCCCCAGCCGCTCTAACACAGGCACCCATTGCACCCAGGAGGTGCTCAGGTGCACAAAGAGACCATGGAAAGTGCAGGTGTCACTTGAAAATCTGCTCAGGGACACCCACTCTGGGTCACATGCCAAAAGCATGGCTGCAAAAACCCCTTTGAATCAAGACCTAAACCAATTCTCATTGAAATGCAAGCCCTTTCCTTTCCCCAGAGCCATTCCTCAAAGTTAGTTGATGTGACCAGACTGTACTTTTTAAGCTGCTACATATTGGGTTGTTTTGAGGCAATTGCTGCTCAATGGCCCAGATGTGCTGGACCCACCTTCCACCCGACCTTCCACCCACCCTTCCACCAAGCCTTCCACCAAACCTCCCACCAACCTGCCACAACACCTTCTACAAAACCTTCCAAAACACCTATAAAAACTTCTACAAACTTTCTACAAACCCCTTCCCCAGCACCCTCCAGAACACCTCAAGTAACTCAGCAGTAGAAGTTTGTGTTGTTCCATGTGGGTTTTTGGACATCCCACGATGGCTCCAGTGCCAAGTGCAGGTTAGTAATTCCAGAGAAAGTAAAAAAAAATACTATCCTAAAATCCTCTGCACTGTCACAGCCACTCAACATTCAACAAGCACCTTCCACTCTTTCAGAAGATGAATTTCTGATAGAACTCCCAGAGGCCTAAAATAGTGGATTCATATAGAAGTGGGATTTTAGGTAAGAAAACTCTGAAATGGTTTAATCTGCCTTATAACTGCACCCAATGCTGCTGTTCCTCTTTTGTGTAACATCTCCCCAGGAGGATCCCAAGGGAAGATGCTGAAGCAATGCCACCTGGGTCTGCCCCAGGGACGTGGTTACAGCAAGTGGTCACTGGAAATGAAACCCTGAGGATGAAATGGGGCTCAGCATTCCATAATTCCAGCTGGAATAAAGAGACTTTGACAACAAATATATATCCATGACTGAGAGCACACAGCGCTCGGGAAGCAAAAAGGCAATAGGGAATTTAATGAAGGCTGGTGTTTTGTAACTAGGTGGGATGATGTCTTCAAAATGGACTTCATGAGTGGTAACTGTTGTTTTCTAAAACACATTTAACTGATCTCTTTGGCCTTACTTCATTCACTATTTGAAAAGTGTAAAATCTGCAGTCAGGGCTTGGTGCCTTCACACCCCCTTAAATCAACAGTCCACCAAACTGTGGTGACAATGAGCCGTGAGATGCCTGAATTTATACTTTTCTTCTTTGCCTCAAACACTGAGTAATTTTTTATAATAATCTAATTATTTTATAACACATAAGTTGATTTCAGAATAGTACTAATGCAACAGGTGAGACCACTCTGTTAACTTCATGGACTGTTTCAGTACCAAAGTCATCACTCCAGTGGCAGTCACTCAAACTGTGGGTTCCCCAGCTCCAGGGCATTTTTAAATTGAATTCAGAGTTTAAATGACCTCTTGGCAAATTAATTCCTGATGCAACTCCACAGGCAAACAATCATGGAATCATAGAGTGGTTTGGGTTGGAAGGGACCTTAAAACCCATCTTGTTCCAACCCCAACACCTTCCACTACCCCAGGGTGCTCCAACCTGGCCTTGGACACTTCCAGGGATCCAGGGGCAGCCACAGCTTCTCTGCCCAACCTGTGCCAGGGCCTGCCCACCCTCCCAGCCAGCAATTCCTCCCCAATATCCCACCTATCCCTGCCCTCTGGCAGTGGGAAGCCATTCCCCTTGTCCTGTCCCTTAAATCTGCCTCTGTGTCTACAACTTCAAAGGCTCAGCTGGTTGCTGGCCCCTTGGTGGCACAGCCTGCTGTGTTTCTGCCTTGCAGTGGGCATGGAGGCAGGGCTGGGAAGGGGCTTCCAGAGTCCTCCTCTGCAGCATGGATTGGGTGACAGAGCAAGGCAGGAGGGGAGAGACATGGCCCAGCACATCTATAATTACGCAGCAGAGTAATGAGAAAGCCTCGCGCTGTGGTGTGGGAGGGTTACAGTCCTTATTTAAACTCTGAAACTATGGCAGGAACCAGGAGACTTTGCTCCACTGAGAGCAACTGTTGTTGTTGTTGTTGTTTTACTGATTAAACCATTTAATAGATATCTAATCACCTCCTACTCTTCAGAGAGCAAACACAAACAGCCACCTATGCTCCTGAGCAGAGTCTCATTACAGGGATTAATATATTCACTCACAAGGCAGGAAACAAATATTTCTACTGTAGGATTTTCTTCTTACCTCCACAACTTCCTCGTACTCTTCTTCCTCCATTCTGAGGGTTTTCTTCTGTCTCTCCCCCACTCACTGGTCACACAGAAATAAAAATGTGAATAAACAATATTAGCCCAAGACTGAAAGTCCCATGAAAAGTGACAAGACAAGCTCATAAAGCACTTGGGGTCGTGGTCAGTAACTAGTCAGATCATAAATAAAGCTGGGATCTGCCATTACTTTGACTATTATGGAAAAACATTGGATTAAGTTTCAAATGTACTGATATAAATTATAATTTTCGACAAATACGTGATTCTAAAAGTTGTAACACCAATACTGGAGTTCAATGAAAATAAAAAGAAGAGATTTCTTGAAGTGATTATGTGATATTTGCATTACAACAGAATTATTTGAAGTGTTTTTCTTTTCTCTGTAACTATTCTCTGCTCTTTCATTATATTATTCAAGCTCTTGATTGAATGGGAGTTGTGTCTGTATATTCTATGATATTCATTCATAAGTAAAAGCCTAATGTAGAATAGTATAATAAATATGTTTTTAAGTGTCTTTTGGTTAATGAGGTAATTTCTGTCTTCCCAGCATCAGCCTATATTGATGCTCTGGGGTTGGTTTTTTTAAACCCTTGTGGCTTTTTTCTCTCTGTTTCTTCAGACCTGGAAAAGATGAAAATCCACAGAGCTGGCTGAATTACAAAGCACAAATTACTGTCAGAAATTAATTAACGCTGCTTTTGCTGCGAGGCAAGGCTCCACTTTTCCAGCAGAGCCTGCAGCCCTGTTTCTAATGTTGGGAGGGGATGAGGCTTGGGAACAGCTGCTCCTCAGTCCAGGCATATTTGCCGTGTAAGCCGATCCTGCCAAGAGCCCACTGAGTTGAGCTGGTTCAACTGCAATTCCTTCTGAGGCAAGGGAAGTCGAGTAACATGGGTTAAATATAGGCACATGCAATGCTGCCCCCTTGGAGTTCCAATGAGGAGAGAAAAACTGCCCCAAAATTCATCTGTAAAACCACAGCATTACCTGTTCAAATAAATTAAGAACAACTCAATTAACGGGCAGCAAATCACATGAAAAAGTTGGCCAAAGTGGAGGATTAAACCCAAGAGTGGGGATTGCATATCCAGATATAAAAGATCAAACCTGTCACTGTTATAACCTTTGGAAATTACACCTCCAAACACAATTCCAGGTCCTTTCCCCCTCCTGCACTCTGGAGCTGGTTATCCAGACAGAAAACCTCACTTCCATGGGCAAGGCAACACAACTGCTCCCGAAAAACTACCACAGAGGGAAACAGCTCACGGCCCTGCTCTAGGAAAAGAAGTCAAATAGAATTAAATTGTCCTTACCAGAGACATCCAGCAAATATCCTTTGGAGCAAAGCCTCTCCAGCCTTCCCTCCTGAGCAGCACTGGGTGAGAGCGAGCAGGGGCAGCGGCTCTCAGGGACACGTGTGGCCAGCACAGCCAATCTGGCTCCAGCCCGCTCCAGTTTCATCCCTAAATATACTTGGTGACCCCAGAGGAGCCACCTGTTCTCAGCAGCATCCAGGGGACGGGAGCTGGGCACCTCCATGCTCTGAGGAAACCCAAAACACCCTTGGTTGGGCTTCTCCAGGTCTCTGCTGAAATGGGCCCCAGGCAACCTCGGGAACGCTCCAGTAGAAAACACAGCATTCAGAGTGGAGAGCAACAACCAACTGCAATGGATTGCACTCCTGCATCCACCAGAATCAAAACTGCCCAAATGCAAGGACTTCTGAACTTCAGCCCAAGGTCCCTTCCAACCCAAACCACTCTACGATTCCATGATTCTTTGTCTGTAGAGTTGCATCAGGAATCTGCCAGGAGGTCATTTAAACTGCATTTTTAGTATAAACCTGTCTTTAGTTCCACGCTGTAAGTTCACCTTTATCATCTCTATGCAGATCACATGTCCATACTGGTATCACTTATGAAATGCTTTGCAGCTGAAGACACAGACCCAGGAATATGTGAGAAGTGCTGCTTGCACACAAAAAACTTGCAGGGAGCCCGAGAAACAGCCAAATTCCCAGAATGTGCTGGGGTGGAAGAGACCCTCAGGGACCATGGAGCCCAGCCCTCAGCCCTGCACAGGGCCCTGCTGACTCCTGGCCAACCTGCCCCAGTGCAAACACCTGGTGAAGGAGGACTAAGAATACCTAATAAACAGATTAAGTGACAGGGGAGCAGCCCCAGTGCACAGAGTGTTTTGGAAGGTCAGGAATGACGTGATGTACGGAGCAGAATCAGGGTGATGATAAGAGAAGTGACCTCTTGGGTCAGCGTAGGGCTGGTTTGGTTCTTCAGGGAGGTGCATTTCAAAGCCAGTATCAATAATGTTCCCTTTCCATGTACCAGATCACATAATTCAACAAATAACTGTATGGGGCCCTTGGGAGACATCTTCTTTTACCTTAACTCTTTCCAGAAGTTCATATTTATATCCAGACGAAATATTATATCTCATTCACTACTGCCAAGTATTCAATACTGTGACAGAGCTGCAGACCCTCCCCTTCTCCTCTGGGCAAGCCATAGGCTTTCAATTACTCCACGTTTTGCTTTACTAGGCAATCCTCCTCCTCTTTATCTGATTTCTGTTTATTTAAAGGTTTCTTACACCTTTTGAAGATGTCTGGAAATTAACACAACATGCTGGTGGAGTCTCTCAAGAGCAATGCCAGCTTGACCTGCTGCTCTCTGACCCAGATCCTCTGCTGTGCATTCCAGAAATAACCCACACACTCATTTTTCTCCAAATTGCTGCTTCTCCATTGACTGGATGCAAAATGTGGCGTCTTCATTAGCAATAACAAACCTGCATGGAGTGAAGGGCCAGTTTTTCTTATTGACCATGGGATTCATTATTGCCATTTCAAGTCTTGGAAGTTCCTGCAAACAGTTTATCCCTCAGTGACTGGAACATCCCCTTCAGCCTATTTTACACTGCTGGTCGATAAGTCTTATTTAGAAAGACACTAAACAAGGCTAAAATTACATTACCCACCAAAGTTACAGAGGGGGTTTAAGAACCAACAGGATTATTAACGAAATGACAAGTTGGGCTGAATGTAAGATCTTAGTTCTGACATCAGAGCACAAAGAGGGGAGGAAGGTGCTCTTGGGTCACTTGAGGCTGCCAGCAAATCTTTCAATTCCTGCATTTGCTGCTTTGCTCCTTCAGCTCTGAATCCCAGGGAACAGCTGTGACAAAACTGTCACTACAAGCTCCATTTCTCTTTAAACTGGGAAAACCACCAAACCAAACCCAACCCAAATGCAAACCTACTACATTTTCTGTGACTTCTACTCCAAACCTCCCTGGGCAGCCCCTTCCAAACATGTATGAAGTAAAGGGAACACTAACGGTCAATATTCCTTTCATTTTTTTTTTAAATTGTTTTGTTGTGAACATTTGTGTCTGACTCAGATTTCACGTCAGTGTTTGATGGAATGCTCACAGAACCATAAAATCATTAAGGTTGGAAAAGACACCCAAGATCATCACATCCAACCTTTGAGTTTGTGCTGAGAACATGAACTTGGCTTGGTGGGGGACAAGGATTTGAAGGGCATGAGGAGAGCTGTGCTGGAGGTGAGAAGGTAGCAGCTCTGCTGTGGGCTGACACACCAGGCCAGGCTTCATCCACAGCCCACAAACATCCCTGTGCTCAGCACTGCTGGGCTGAAGCCACTGAAAGCTGCACCATGACTAAGGCAGGGGGGGACGCTGCTTTGCATTTCAATCACCCACGATCTTAAGGCAGAAAACATTTTGTTGTCCTGAAGTTATTTCCATATTGAGTGCAGTCAGTCCTACTTACCCAAGAGCAACCACTCAGGGCAGGAGGGACAAACATCACAGGGGCTGTGTTTGACCTCCTGAGGTAGCCAGGAGACCACCTGGGCTTAGCCAGCATTGCAGCCTTGAGAAAGGACATTTAAATACGTATTTGTGTCACTGTGTGTGTTTTTAACCCACCACCAGTGAGTTCCTTCTGGTTCTTTTGGCCATTCCCAACTGCGAGGCATCGCTGCCCATTTCAGTCCCATGTACAGAAACACTGTGGAGAGGATCTTTACCAAAAAGGGCATATTTTCCAAAAAATACAAAGGGAAGGGCTTGGTTAGACAAATGCAAGGGGTTGTCTCTGAGTTAAATATACATGTAGACATCTCTCTGAGCCCTCCCTTTGCAGCTGGCAGGACATTGAGCCACTCTTTTTCCTTCTGCACCAAACCAGGCTGGGAGCACAGGCCTTGACAGGGATTGGGCCTTGGCTGATGAAGGAAAGGGATTTTTAGGAGAAGATAAATGCTCTAACATGCTGAATTCCACTTTTTCCCTCAGTGCTGCTTATCCTCTTTCCCAAAGTATTAATAGAAAGCATTAGATCATAACAAATAATAATCTCGGAGGCAACGCCATCAAAATGCTGTGAGCAAATCACTTACACATCTTATTTTCAGGTCTATTTTTGACCCTGACAGGGTGAGTAGCAGCACAAGGTAGTGTCTGTATGGGTGTAAAACAACCACTTACTCTACTGCCAGGAGTCAAAAAGACTGTACTGGAAGAGGAGGATCAAAGGAATCTTGGTATAAAACCCAAATTCCTTTCTTGCTTCCTGGTGTTTCTGGACAGAGAGGGAACTGTCACCTTACCAATCAAATTTTTTGGGTTATATAGATCATAGGACTGAAGGTTTTACTATAGAAAGTGTTCAACCTGAATCAAGAAAGGATTCAAAGGAGGGGAAAAAAGAAATCCAAACAAACCCCAACGAAAAGAATAGGAACAAGCCACCAAATATTTGTTCATTTTTTCCATGATGAGATGTGATGAAGCAAAGAGAAATCACATGAACAAACGCACCTCAACCTGACTCCAGCTAGTTGCAGAAACTTAAAAATGGCTTGATATTTGAACCCCCCAGCAGTGAAAGTAAAAAATCCCAGTAAAAGATCCTGTATATCGACACAAGATACTCCATGTGGCCATTGGCACCAAGGGCAGCGTTCCTCACATGACTGCATCTGGCACTTAGGGCCTTTGAGAACCCCAAAAGAGAATATTTATCAACAAGATGATGTCAAGCAGCCTGATTTATCTCCCCTGCTAATGTTCCCAAGGCAGCAGCAGGGGTTTCACACAGGCAGAAAGAAGAAACACTGAAGGAAGGTTCCTCAGGAAGTCAAAGCCAGCTCTGATTGTATTGGGCCCATTTCCTGATGATGTGGCAAGCTGAGACACAGCAGCCAAAGCACTCATCTGCACTCAAAATACTCAGGGTTTTGGAATAATAGTTGAAGTTAGCAAAAACTAGGAAAGGAAGGTAAGGTCTTTCTCAAATATCTTCTCCTTCCTGCTATTTATAAGATAAATAATCCTCTATATTTTTAGAACATGCCTTGACTTCCCAAACCTACAAGTTTCCCCAGACCTGCCTCCTTCTCACGAACTCGGCCGAGCCTTGCAGTGAACTCAGAGCACGGTTGTGCTATTTTATGGGACTGAGCTGAAACAATTCATTAGGAAACCATAAGCCCCTCCAGGTTCACTTCTGTCCCAGGTCACACTCTGGACACTTCCCAAGTGTTCCCATTTCTAACAAAGCTTGGCAGCAGGGCAGTTCCACGTGGCATGGTATGGCGTGGCCAACTTTCCATACCACCCCAGCAAAGGGATGGATTGGCACAGCTGGAACACGCAGGCACTCCCAGTGTAAATCCCCTGGGATGGAGGGACAGGGCTGAACACGGCCTTTGGGACCATGGTCAGTGCATCACCTGAATTCTGCAGTCCCCTCTGCTGCCTTTTGCAGGCCAAAGTCTGTCCTGAGATTGCTGGAAGGTGTTTGTGCCCCAGAGAATAAATCAAGTATTTCCTACATGGCCCTCCATAGCTTTTTTCTCCACAGACATGCCGTGCTCCCACAAGGGAACAGAATCACAGAGTCACTGAATGCTTGGGCTTGGAAGGGCCCTCTGCAGATCATCTGATCCAACCCTCTGCCCAGGCAGGGTCACCTGGGGCAGGTGACACAGGAACACATCCAGGTGGGTCTGGAATGTCTCCAGAGGGACACTCCACAGCCTCCCTGGGCAGCTGTTCCAGGCTCTGCCACCCTCATGGAAAGAAGTTCTGCCTCGTGTAGAGGTGGAACTTCTTGTGTCTTGGTTTATGGCCATTGCTCTTGTCCTGGGCACCACTGTGGCATCACCCCCTGGCACCCACCTTGGAGACATTTGTAAGCATTGATGAGATCCCCCTCAGTCCTCTCTTCTCCAGACTAACCAGGCCCAGCTCTGGCAGTCTCTGCTCACCAGGTTGATGCTCCAGACCCTCATCATCTCTGTGGCCTCCACTGGCCCCTCTCCAGTAGCTCCTGGTCTTCCTTGCACTGAGGAACCCAGAACAAGCTCTGAACAGAGAGGTGTGATTCAGGTAACACTCCTTTGCACATTTTTTTTCTTGGAGAAGTGCTACTATCAATTTTTCCCATTCCAAGAATTTTTAAATTAGTGCAGGGCGCATGTGCTGAGCTTCCAGAAAAATGGCCTCATCTCTGCCTCTTGATCCCTCTCCTTCCACATCTCTCTGACTTCCCTACATTGCAGAGCAGTTGCTACAGTCAGTGGAAAAGCAAACATGCAGTTCAGAAGAGGTATGGGCTTCCAAAATAATTGTTCAAGGGCAAGATCACAAAAGCTGCTGTAAAAGAAGGCAAGTTTTAGATCCAAGCTCAATGAATCTACTCAAGAAATCCCCAAATAACTGCATCTCCCCACCAATATACAGTTCATGCTCCATTAGCCTTCCCACCCTGAGGGATGCTGACCAAGGAATGGACAGAGCTCACATGGCCAAATTTCAGTGCCACAGCCTTTAGCAAACTGTAACCTCTGCCTGAGGCTTTTTTTTTTTTAAATTTCTTTTACTCTGCTCATTTAAAAGGAACATGTTTCTATGAAAGGTCCAAACACCTCTGACTGTAAAAGGAGGGGGGGACACTGCAACATGCTCCACATTCCAAACCTGCATTGCTGGGGTGGTGTCTCATATCCTGAAATACAACCTGCACTAGCCCATGAAACATTAAGGCTGCTCATAGCCAGGAATACCCAGCAGCAGCAGTTCCAGGGGTACAACACTGGGAAAGGTCACTGACACAGCACAGAGGTCCCAGCACAGCAGCCCCTGGGGCAGTTCTGCTCTGCTCTGTCCTTAACAGCCCTGAGCAGCCCTCAGGACCTCCTGCTGCTCCCCCTGCTCCAGCCCACGAGCAAACCTGGAAAAAAGAGACACTTCATTGCAATAGGGAATGACACCATCACAAATAACACCCCCAGTGTCATTTGGCCCAGCAACAATGTCCTCAGGGGGGAAACCTGCAGGAGCTCAGGAGCCAACACAATCTTCTGCCAACTGAAGGGATCCTGCTGACCCTCCAGCAGTGACAGAGCAGGGATCTTACCTGACAAACTCACCCCAAGGTCAGCTGGAGCCCCTCTGCTCTGGAGCCAGGCTGGGAGAGCTGGGAATGTTCCCCTGGAGAAGGGAAGGCTCCAGGGACACCTGAGA
>JAWWTY010000160.1:1236540-1253083 GCA_035222235.1 Margarornis squamiger | reverse complement strand
TTGGAGTGCCCAGCCCTGGAGGTGCCCAAGGCAGGACTGGCCGTGGCACTCAGTGCTCTGGGCTGGGGACAAGGTGGACATCGGGCACAGGGTGGGCTCTGTGGGCTGGGAGGGCTTTTCCAGCCTCAGGGGTTCTGGCATTCCTTGCTCCACATTCCCAGTTTTCCCCTGGTTGCCCCAAAGGAGATGCTGGTGCAGGGCTACCCCTGGGAGTGGCTGCTCAGTCCCTGTGGCAGGGTGGCAGCACAGCCACGACGTGGGCACGGGCATTGCCTGAATTAATGCAAATCACCCTGCCTGTGACAGCAGGCTCGGGGCTGAACCACCACCCGTGCCCCAAAGGAACACTGAGCCTCCCCAGACAATTTCCAGCCCTTGCAGTGCCAAAGAGAGCAGAGTTCAATCACTGAGGCTCAGAACAAGTTCCTCAGATCACAAATACAAGTAGTTTTGTGACTCTCAGTTCCCCATGGCCCACACAGGTGTTGCAGCTCAAAGTGATGGATCCCCCTGGATACAGCAACATTCCCTGTAATAAAAAGCTTTTAGTTCCAAGTATTTGCTGATGAAAAGGAGGCTCCTGCCCCCATCTGGCCTCCCTGGAGGGAGCAGCAGCAAGAAAGCACAGAGCTGCACATCCTGGCTGGAAGGGACTCACAGGGATCAGAGTCCAAGGGTGGTTCAAGACTGACCTTCATTCCCCAGCTAAGTCTGTTCACTGCAGAACCTTTGCCATCCCAGGCACAGTGGATCCAGAAGAAATTCCCTGGCCAACTTCATACAAACAGTTTATTTGGGTTTAGTTGTTGCTCTGATATGCAGCCATTCATTCAAGTTTCAAAGCCATAACACAGGCAATAATGTGAGGATTCAACAGGACAAGGCCCTCTTCAACATTTACACTAAATCTTTGTATCTTTGAAAAGAGTTTAGAGAGTTTTCATCATTCCCAAAGAGATCTGCACCTTTGCATGACCCCAAGAGTTGCCTACATGTATATACACACATACAGATATTTGAAGAAGGAAAAAGCCTTCTAGTTCTGAAGAATGAAGGCAAAAAAGTCAGAACTGAAAAATTAATTAAAGAATTAACTCTCTTGATTACTGCCAGTATTGCTGACCACTCTGTAGTTTTGCATCTCATTCAACCTCATATTAAAATAAACCCATATTCAGAGAGAATAAACCAATGCAGACTGTGCGACAAGAGAGTAACAACAGAGCCTGTCATTTAACAAGTGGCACTAGGATCAGGGAAGTGCTGTATTAGTTAAAAACCCAGCAGTGAAGGAGAACACAACAGTCCAGCTTTGTACAGCTGAGGAAAAAAAGCCAAAAAGTAACACTTTCTGTTAAAAAGTCTGTTTGAGGTTCCCCACATCACATGTAAATGCCTGAGGAATGCAGAGTTTGGAGGAACCCTGTGCTAAACCAGACAAAAATCACGTTTGATAATGGTGGCTCGTTTTTTAATCGCCTTGGACTTCATTGGAGGCAAAGGAAAACTAAGAGCAGTTGTAGCAAAGTCAAGGAGTAACCAAGTTACAGGGGAAAGGAACATTCCTTCAGCCGCAGCAAAAACATCCCAGGAGAACCAGGGAATCCCGGGATGGTTTGGGTCGGAGGGCCCCAAAGCCCACCCAGTCCCAACCCCAACATTCCCACTATCCCAGGCTGTTCCAAGCCCTGTCAGAGCAGTGGGCACAGCACCTGTGAGGAGCCCTCCAGCCTCAGAGTGCCCCCTGTGAGCCATTCCCACCTTGTCACCCAGCCCAGAGCACTGAGTGCCCCATCCAGGCACTAGTACAGAGATTTAAATTTAAACCCAGCTTTGGCTCCATCTCTCTCACTTTCTGGGAAGTTCCCTGCAACCTCCCCCTGACTCCCAAGCCCCCACATGTGCCCCTCTCCACATTCCCATATTACATCCCTGGGATTCAGCAGTTTCAACAGGAAAACAGCATTTCACACTCATTTTAATTCCCATTCTACACAGACTTATCACCAAACTTGTCCCACACAAATGCCTTCACAGGTTTGGCAGAGCAGCACATTTCCCCCCAGAGAGCCCCAAAATCCAAGCCAGAAATCACGTATTTGCTGGAGAAGTTTCACTGCAGCTTCTACAAACACAAAGTTCGATGCAAACAGGCACTTTTTGACAAGTGATTTCCCCTTCAAACCACAAATCCTGGCAGGTTTTAAAGCCTCAGCAGTTCTATAACTGCACAGCCAGGACGGCACAGAGCTGCCCACCCCAAATCCAGACCAGGCTCGTGGTTGTTCCACTGCAACAAGAATTAAACCAAGAGGATGAGCTCCCTGCAGCTCCACAAAAACCAGACTTTAAGAGAGAGAAAGAGGCAAAGGGGCAGCAATTCGAGGAATGTTCTGATAAAATTACAGGGAAAAAAGTTGCTTAATAGAATCATGGCTTTAATTTATTATAATAAATAGCTTTATGAAATGTTTTAGCTGAATTACTTTCATATCCAGGCATAAGTTCAGACTCCAGTGCCCCAGCTGGGAACCTCCAGCCCTCCCAAGCCTCGGGATTAATTTGAAGCAATCATTTTATACACTGTGGAGTGAGATTTTCTTGCAGTCTCAGCACTAGCCACATACTCGATGCACTTCCTTCCAAAAGAAGGCAAACCCTTTGGACAGACAAGTCCAAAGTACAGGTGATCACAGGGAGCCTGGCCCTGCCCAGGTGATTCACATGGACACACAGGGATGTGACTGGCCCTGCACACAAAGCCAGGCAAGGCAACGTCCCAGGGCTTATAAACAAGGAATTGCAGGGTCAGTGGGAGAGGCTGGAACTGCACCCAGCCCTGGGCTGGCTCTGGGGTTCCCTCCACCTCAGACTGAGCCCTGGGCTGCAGGATCCCAGGGCTTGGAGAAGAAAGGCGGAGGAAACGTGTCAAAAACATTCCTGGAAACATAACACACAGTTAAACTGGATCCTCCATCAAACACCACCAGTTATTTGTCACCCATAGACACAGCTCCCAGCCCGAGGTGTTCTGTTTCATTATTTTTCAGCCTCTCCAAGACTATCTTTTCCTGGCCCCTCTTCCCCCCTCCTCAGTGTCTGATGCAGGGAGGATTCAGACAAGGTAACACTGAGCTGATGATGCAAAAAGAACCATTCCCAGCCCTCCAGGCAAAGCTTCATTCACTCTCAGCCAAGTTTTCTACATTTACAAAGAGGGAAAGTTTAAAACCCCCTCCCAGCTCACCCAAAACGCACCTTAAGAGGCTGAGGTGGTGCAGGAGTGACTGCACTGTGGATAAAACTACAGCTCAGTGTAAAATGAAACCACTTGTAAGGCAAGAGGAGAATTTCTGCTCCTGGTTCCAACACACGCTGTAAGAAGTTACAGTGGCAGCCCCTTGTCCTTTGTCATTTTTGTCCATTTAATGGGTTCACTGCAACAATATACTCAAGTCACACCTGTACTTCCAACATGGATGCAAAGACATTTCACTTCCTCAGTCCCAGATCTCCAGCCCTCAGATCATCCCTGCTCTGCCCAGGGATGCAGAACTCTTAGGCTTCACATCACATTCATCTGAAATGATGAGCTGAAAATGGTTTGTCAGGCCTAATTACTCTGCCAGTGCCAAAGTTAATGCTCCAGCAGCCAGGGAGGATGGAGTCACTTCCACCAGGAGGTTAGGAGGCCAAAGATTCCTGGACTGAGTTATTTACACAGAGCTGCTTGACAGGAATGCCAGCCAGCCACCCTGCCACAAGGACGAATCCAGCATCCCCTGTCCCAAAGCAAGCTGGGTGATGCCTGAGAAATGGGAAACACTTGGAATGAAGGGGAGACGAGAGCTGGAACAAATTTATCCCAAATCATGGTAAAGCTGGTGTGTAGGGAGGGAAACCCCACTCATTTCCACACTCTGAGATGCTTTTATGGATATGTATCTATTCTAAGGAAATGGGAATTGTAGCATAGGAAGAAAAAAGGGGTTGTGGAGTTAGTTTTAGGCACTTGAGCTGCACAGACTGGCAGGTGCCTGTCAGGTACATTTAATGCTCACACCCCTCCAGCTACAGAATGCCCAGGGAGCAGCTACTCAGCCTCCCTGAAGGGAACAGTATTAACAAATGAAGCTTGGGAGATCCCTGCTCACACTTGCCAAGTTTATGTTCCACTTTTCCTCACAATTAAAGGCCTGCATAACTTTCAGATTCCAGAGCACCACATTTTAGAGATGATTTACCAGATTTACTACCTGCTAAACCAAAAGAAACTTTTTAAGTACTACTGAAATGACTTACTGCTATTTTTTTTTGCTAGTGAAATGCCTTTCTGCAGCATCAACCTCAATAGCCACTTTTTAAGGCTCCTCCCTTCTCTGTAGAATATCCTAAGGAAGAATCTCATATCCTAAGAAGGAATTTCATGGAGAACAAAGGCAAAGCTGGAAGCCAAGGCAGCACAACACTGAGGGTGAAACACAACCAAGGCCATGACTCAGGGCAAGACAATCCCTTCCCAACAATCCCCCAGCGAAGCTGGAAGAGCGTTGATGCAAAGTTCCCTTGGTTTTCTATGGGCAGAGCTGGGAGAAAAATGGGAATTGTCCTACAAGGAAAGGAAAAAAGCTGTAAACAAGAAGCACAGACACAAAGGGTTTGAGAGATCAAAAGTTTGGCTGCTCTTTTGGGGACAAAAACATTCTTAACTTCCCACGGGGGCACTTCAAAGCACCCTCACAGCAACCACTGCAGGGGAGTCTGGAAACACCGAGGATGGGGTGACAAACCCCACCAACCCCCTGACTGAAAGTGAGCATTTCAATCCCAGGTGTGCCCACCTGGGGGCCCCAAGCCCTGGACACACTGCAGGCACAGGATGTGTCAGTGAACATCAGGCACTGCTGAATTCTGGCCACATCTGCCCCCCAAAATAGAGAAGAGACAGAAAACTCAGGCTGCACGTGACATGGCACACCTTGTTTGTAGCTGGGGTAAGGCTGGGGTGTTTTCACTGCCCCACACACAGAAAACAATTTAGTTTTTGGATTACAAACTCCTCAGGGCACACAAGACACAGCAGAACAGGCAGTCTGGGTGTGCAGTTACCACCAGCTCCTCAGTGGGCTGTGTGGCTGCTCCTCAGATCAAGGGGAGGTGAGCACAGAGGACCTCAGAGCCACAGAAAGTGGAAGTGGCCAAGGGAGGGAAGAGTGAACCCAAGATAACTCGTGTAAACATACAGTGTCTCTTGCAACACAACCCACACCTGGGGAAACCACCACACCTCCGTTCCACGGACACAGAAACCCTACAAATGTCCAGCCAAGCAGCAAACACCCCCCTGCAGCTCCAGCTCTGCTCTGTCACTGACAGCAGCACCTCCTTCCCTGACCAGCCAAGCCTCAGAGCCCTCAGTGTCCAACACAACACACCAAGCACCTCGGAGGGACCAAAGCAAAGACTCAAAAACCAAACACTTGGGTTTAGAAGCAAGTCTGCTTTTTCTTTTTTTTTTAGACTAGAAAATGTACAATTCCATTTCATATGTGCACAGAGCTCGTTGCTTGCAGGTACTGCCAGAGACACTGAGGAAGTCTCTGCAGGAAACTGTTAATTCTTCAAACATTGATACATTTTGCAATACACCAGTTAAATACCAAGATCTATGTGCATGCACTATGGATATATGCATGTACACCTTAATGTTTAACAAAGACAGCAGATCCCAGCCAGGGAGCCTCAGAGATACCAAAAAGAGATTAAAAAGTTCGGTTCTTCCCCTGCCTTTGTTAAATACAGACTTTGGAGGCTGCCTCCCTCCCTTTCCCCATGGCTTCACGTGCTCCCAGGGAGGCAGGAACACCAGACAGATTATCCCAGAACCAGAGAGAAGCACCATAAAAAGTTCAAACTAAGCTTTTGCTGTAAAATGCCTTTTCCATCCTTCTCAGAAAGGGAAGGACACCTTAAACACAGGCTGTTTCACCTTGCTGTCCTCCCCAGACATCTCCAACAGAGGAGCCTGTGATTAAGGCCACGTGCACTCCCACAACACTGACATTTCAAACCACCATCATCCCAACTGCCTGTACCCTCTCTCCAGTGGGAATTCTGGGCACCTCCTGCATGGGACAGGCATCCCATCAGGTGCTACAGCAAGGAAAGGTCACCCCAGTGTTCCAAAGCTGCTCTGGGGACCATGCCAGGAGTTCTGTTTTCACCTAAAACACTCTGTGTGGGTCACTTTGAGCTTTCCAAGTAGTGTCATGTACTGTCCCCACCCGGTCCCCTCCACTGCTTATCGATACATCTGTACCTTTCATGCAGCAAAGAGAGCTCCTCCTTTGAAAAACACTTCATTAGAGCGTGACTGGTGCGGCTCCTGTGGGACTGTCAAACATACCTTTGTGCCTCTTCTTTGGTTTAGAGAAAAAAGATATTCCTTCCCTTTTTGACAGCTAAAGGTACTTCTAAACCTGAACCAAACTGTACTGCAAAGGAGAGCAGTGGGCAGGACGTGCATCTGTAGCAGCTCCCAGTCCAAGGACTGCAACAGAAAAGGAAAATCCATCTCATTTTAAACTCTTTGGCAAATTTGTACTGTTTGCCAACACTGTTATTTGCAGCTTAATCCATGTGTGCCCCAATCCACTCCAGCCTGCTCCCTATCCAAAAACTCCTGTGGAAAACAAGCCGTGGGCTGAAGGGAGGGTTGGTTTGTCCAGTTGTGGGGATCCAATGTCTGAGTGACATTACAGCCGTACGGACACAGAGGGAGAGGGCCCGGACACGTGGACACGGCCGTGTCACTGTTAGTACTGCTGCCAACATACTGGTTCAGCTTCACACTGCTCTGAACAGATTGCAATGAACCTAAAACTGAGGTATAAATATACACAAATATGTACAGTTCACATACAGGAAAACAGGTTTGCATTTGTAACATCGGTAACCTTAAAAATACTGGAGAGTTGATACTTAAGCCAGTGATTTGTTGCTGATTTACTGGAATAATGAAGCCAACACCTTCCACTAGAGAGGGCTACAATGGGATAATAAAACTCTAAATTAAAAGCTCCTTCCTCTCCTTTTCCCCACGCCCAAGGCTGGACTGTCCCGAGGGGCTGCGGCTTCAAAAGAAGGTCGGTCACAGCTTTGAGACGGATCCTCCGGGGACACCAAAGCCAAGTGGAGCCAAGGCTGCACCTTTCCCTCTGGGAATGGTCCTAGGTCCTGTACACTGTGTGTGGCAGCTATGTAGAAAATACAGTTGCAATCAGTTCAGTATAAATACATCCACCCCACCGACTGCCAGGGAAGGGCCCCTCTGGAGCAAAGTCTGTGCACTGAGGGCAGTAAAAATCATCTGATCTTGAGTCTTGACATCATCCACTCGAGTCCTTGGCACAGGCTGTGAACAGAGGGGAGAATGGGTAAGGAACACATGCACTTCTCCAGGTAACTCCAAAGGTGATTCCTTGGCATCACTTTGAATTCTTCCTCAGAACTCCAAATGATTTCCAGAACTACCCATGCCGAGAGTGGAGTTTTCTAGATCTCACTGTACAATCTACTGAGACACTTCAGATCCTGGCACCTCAGGACATGAAGGTCTCTCATTAGGATTATTCTTAGTACACCAGAACAGTTTTCAGGTCATTCCCACCCCGCCCTCATTAAGCCAAAACCACATACAGTTTTATCTCTGTGAGGTGGGACCGTGGATTTGATGTAAAAGTTGGTTTTCTGATCATACTGACCCTAAGTCTGTGTTTGAGCCCAAAATAAGTGTCAAGATTATTAAGTGAGCAGGCCCTGGCACAGGTTGGGCAGAGAAGCTGTGGCTGCCCCTGGAGTCCTGGGAGTGTCCAAGGCCAGGTTGGACAGGGCTTGGAGCAACCTGGGCTGGTGGGAGGTGTCCCTGCCCATGGCAGGGGATGGGAACAAGATGGGCTTTAAGGTCCTTCCAAACCAAACCATTTGAGACTATTACTGACAGGGGAGGAATGTGTGTTAAAACCAAACACTGCAATAAAACCCCCAAATAACTCCAGATTCCCCTGCTGGGGACAGGAACTCCTCTTACCCCTCTCCAGTTAGAGCACAGCAGGCCTGAATGTGCCACTGGTGATCCTTAATGGAAGTGAGCTTCAGAAACTGGGAGATTTCAGCCACTGTCATGCACTCCTTCACATCCTGCTTGTTAGCAAAGATCAGCAAACCTGCTTTTTTCAAGTCCTAGAGAGGGAGAAGAGAAAATGCTTACAAAGCAGCCCTTGGAGGCAAATGATGTGGTACCAAAGGGAAGCCCAGCCAACAGTCCTACAGGAAAAGTGCTGCAGGTGACATGCAGTGCAGGATCCCTTTGATCCAGCAGCCCCAACATCCAGGATTTGCCATGGGTGGTGGTAAAGCTCAGCACAACGTCCTGCTGGGCTCCAGCAGGATCAGAGCACCTGTATCCCTGTGCCTGAGCAGCACTAAATTTGGGAACAGGGACTCCAGGGACAAGCTGATTTGACCTCACACTGCTTGGAATTACACCAGTATAGGAGGGTATGGAAAACCTTCCCCTTGGAGAGCAAAAGGTGTTCCCAGGAAGCCAAGCCAGCTCAGGCATTAAATGCCTGTTGGGCACACTGATGTTTACAGGCAGCAAAATTAATTCCCAAACCATCAGCTGGTCCAGAAAATAGTTGGAACTGAGCTGGGAAACTCAATTTTGCCTCAACGGGAGCTCAATGGAACCGCTGAGCAGAAATGAAAGATTTCAAGGAGCAAAGAAAAGCTATTTTAAATAAATATTTGAGTTTCATTCCAGCTTGTAGGTACTGCTGTTCTCTCCAAACAACGTCTGGGGAGGGAGTGGGAACTGCCTGGAAACATCCTGCTGGACAACAATGGGCACATTCACTGGCAGGTGGGTCAGGAATCATCTCCCAACACGGAGCAAGGGCTCCTGCTGCCTGGAATTCCCCCCTTTCCTCATGGCAAATTTTAATTAACAACTTCCACATCCTCCTTTAGGGATTAGGAAACAGAAGATGCAGGTTTTGTTCCAAAGCAAAATACCCTGAAGGGCCCAGCTCTGAAATCCTGATGCTGACAGCAGCAACTCTGATTGCAAAAGACCCCTCCATGCCACATTTAACACTCCATGGGCCTGACCTGCTCTAGCAGAATTTACTTTACTAACTACAATTTTAACAACAGAAAGTAAAAAAAAAATAAAAAAATTCCACACCAAAAAATCATAAATTCAAGACACTGGGTTTTTTTTTTTTCCTCCAAGGAAATTCATAGGCAGGCTTTGCCCTTCCTGCTGGCTCTGAACTGTGGCTGCAGCTTAAATAGAGATGCCATATTTTGGGATATAATGCCATCATTTTTATGCAGATGTTGTTATTCTGACACTTAAATTTGGAAGCTCAGCATTATGTCACACACACTGAGCCAGTCTGGATTCAGGTCATGCCACAGGTACTGCCATCAGTTTAGTATTTATGACTCAGACCCAGAGAGCTCAGGTTTAAAGAGGGGCTTTACAATTTAGCAGTTTATGCTCTCCCCCTGTAATTCCAAGTACAGAACAGTGTATGGCCATGGGCTGCCTGCTCCTTCAGTTTTATACCTGCTTGCTATAAAACACAGCATTATTTCACTGAAAACAGAACATCAGGCAACCATGAAGTTACCAAAACAATAGGGTTTTTAAGGATCTAATTCAGGTATTAACACAGCTTGAAGTACAAAACCCACAGACTCATTTACAGGTCCCAAGTGCTGTTTCCCTGAAGCACTGACAAATACAGGATTAATGTACAGCTTTACTGGAGTTTCACAAAAGACAGTCTCTGGCAGGAGCAAGACAGCTCAGGGTGGAAATCTGCTTCCTTGACATGTATCACACAGATAAAGAGTCAAATAAATAAATATTAGAGTAAGTAAGTATTAAAATACAGAGGCTCCACTCACCTCGTGTGCCAACATTTTATACAGTTCCTCCTTAGTCACCGAGATCCTCTCTCTGTCTGTGCTGTCCACCACAACTATCACAAACTGCAAGAAGTGCAGAGTGATCAGAGAACAAACTCCTGCTGTGTGGTCCCTGCTCCCACCCCAATATCCAGCTGCATCACCAGGGATCCCCCCATCCCAGCCCTCTCCTCCCAGCCCCAAGGGGTGTCCCACAGCCCTGGGGTGGCTCAGAGCCTGTGGTTTGTGTACAAAGGCAGCTCTGACACAACTTGGGACTTTCTGTTCTCCATTTTGGAGTGGAAAGTCAAATTGAAAGCAAGTGAATTCTCTGTAATCCCACATCTGGGTTTGTTTTTTCCTGGGCAAACTGAGGCACCACAGACACCACTCAAGTGGTTTGCTGCAGCCTTTAAAACATAAACTGTATCAGCTTTTTCTCTAGTTCTAAAACTAACAAGCAAATAGGTATTTGCAAGGGATTTAAAAAGCCCTGAAGCTCCAAACTCCAAGAGCCCACATGCAGATAAATCCCACAGAATCATTTGGGCTGGGGAAGACCTCTGAGAGGTCACAGCATCTCACAGGGAAGCACAGGAGTACAAAGGTAACTATCGTAATAATTGAATTTAACCATATATAACATAATTTATATAACACAAATAATGGTGTTGAAACCATATTTGCTAACACCTAGGAAACCTTGATTTAAAGCCTTATTTTAATCATGTGCTTGATAAAATTCATATATATATTTATATGTGCTGCAGCTTCAGTGCTAAAGAGCTCTGTAAAAGTCCCTGGGGTGATGAAGTACATCGATGATGGGAGTTTGCAAGGCAGAGCTGCCAAAGTCTTGGAGGAAGCCTTGTGGGGTCTCCTCCTTCCTCCTGGGGAGCTGGGCAGGTTTTGGACAGAGTGCTCATGGACAGTGAGGGAGGACCTGTGAACAATTCCCAGCAGTGCCAGGCTGAGCAGGGCTGAGGCAGATGCCAGCCCAGGCGGCAGTGCAGCTGCAGCAGCCCCACGGAACCCACCTCGGTGTTGGTGTAGTAGGTGTTCCAGGAGGAGCGCAGGGACTCCTGGCCCCCGATGTCCCACATGAGGAAGCGCGTGTTGTTCACCACGATCTCCTCCACGTTGCTGCCGATGGTGGGAGACGTGTGCACCACCTCGTTCATGGAGCTGCACGGGGGACAGGGACACGGGGGTCACACCAGCACCTCCACGCTGGCCTGGCTCCAGAAAACCTGCACCTGGCGCATTTTCGGGGCTTGGAGGGGAATTACAGCAGACACCCCAGGCACAGGGTGATGGGGGCAGGTGCACAAAATAAACCAAAACAGCAATAAAAATAACCCACTGAACAATGTAATAATCAAATTAGAGAGCTGAGAGCACACACTCATGAACAAAACTGTGTTATAATTCATTAAATCACAAAGCTGAGGGGATTTTCCCTTCAGAAGCTGTTCGGAGCTCTCAGCTTTTCCTTCTCCAGGCCCATTTTGGCACATGTGGGACAGGGCAGTTGCTTTGTTTCAAGAACATGGCTAAGCCACAAGATTTCCAAGGTTTCAGGAAAACAACATCACCCAGTCCCAGCAGACACACCACATCCACTGCACACCACTCTCCTGCCAGGACAGGCCACTAAAAACATAACTTATCCCCAACTCAGGTGCTTTATGTCCAAACTTCCCACTCTTCCCCCCTCAGCACAGTCCAAATCACAACTTTTTGGAGACAAATGCAGCCATTAAATATTCCAAATACATTGTTTAGAGACACTGAGTGTAGCTTTGCCAACTGAGACCACCAGTTTCACATCCAAGAGCCAAAAGTGTGCTCTGGAAACTCCTGAAGTTCTAACTATTTAAACTCTACTGTAACAGGCAAAAAAATTAACAGGAGTTTCAAAGCAAACCAGTTTTCAAGGAATCTAATTATTTTTTCCTTCTGATACTCTTGATGTATTTTTTCATTATATATGAACTTCTAAAAGTTTCAGCAGAGGTTTTGGTTACAGTAGCAGCAATTTGACACTTGCAGCCTGCTGGAATATTTCCTGAAGAGGATACTGGGAGCCAGGCAGATAAAGGGATGGTGCAGTGTTCTGGAAAGGAATCCCAGTTAGGAATCCCAGTTATCCAGTGTCTCTCAGCATTTAACAAGAAACCTGCTCACCACACACCCTTGAAGGCAAATATATGAGACAAGGACAAGAACTAGAAGGGCCCTAAAGTGAAATCAAGGGTAACAATGATACAAGATGCCTGTGGCTGATTTCATAGGAGTTCTTTTCATGCCTGGAAGAGACTTATGATCTCCCTTCCTTCACTGAACCCACCGCCTTTCCCATTCCAGCTGCTGGAACCTCCCAGTTTGAAACAGGATAGGTGGGGTAACACCATTTCTGACACCTGATCACAAACTCTCACCGAGGGAAGAGAGACCTGAGTACAGAACAGGAAGGAATGAAGCATCTGTAAGAGGGAAAATGGGATATGCAGAGATGGGGGAGAGTTAAGGAGGGGTCAGGCAGGAGAACAGAGCAAACGGGGAAGGGGGATACAAGAAGAGAGATGGGAAAGTCCTGTGGAGCTAAACTGGGTATAAAGGAAAAGGAGACACAGAGACCCATTGTATGAAAGGGAAAACACTGAAACTGCAGAAATAAGGGGAAGAACTGTGAGACATTTGTGAGGAAGTGGAAAGACACAGACAGCAGTAAATGCACAAGGAGCTGTATAAAAAAAATACCCTTCACTGTATTTGTGCTTTTTAAAGCCTCTCACTGCCTGCATAAATCCCCAGCCCCATCCTTTCCCTCTCCCTGCAGTGTGAGGGCACAAGCAGCTGGAGATGCTGCACCAGGGTCGTGTTTTGGAAAGGCAGAAGCAGGTCAGAATGTGACAAACCCCAAACATTCCCAGAGAGCATATTTTAGATGTAGGATTGGAGCAGCACAGCCCCAGCTCTTAACGGGAATTATTTCTGGTGCTGACTCGGGAACACTTCACGTGGGAAAGGGCCAATCTGTTCCCAGCACAGACCTTGAGCCGCCTGTGCCACCCAGCAGCTTCTGAGCCTGTGCACAAATTGGTGCCCTCTTATCAAACTGCAGTGGAGGGCCCGAGATAGGAAGCTCATATGAGCTTCATGCAAGCCAGGAGCCAGGCTAATGCAAGGAAACACAAGTCAAAGCCACCACTGAAGGCAGGAGGTGCAGGACAGCACAGAGATGTTGTCCCATGATCATCCCTCCTCCTCCACCCCGTACCACACAGCATCAAAGGGCACCCCAGCACTGGGGACAGCAGGCATGGCAGGGAGAGGTGCCTTGCCACTCACACAGCAATTTGTCTGGCATTTAAATCTGAGCCATGGATCAGTTTTGCAACACCATCCTGTGGCCAACACTCACCTCAACCGTGTTTCACGGTGCTGATCCCGTGACACCACAGGTGAGTGTGTGCTACCAGCAGCTGAGCTGTCCAGGACACTGAGCAAAACCTTGCTCACACGGCAGCCAAAGCAGGACCTTTCCACGCTCCAACCACCCGCTGCCACCTGGGAGCAAACCTACCCAGGAAAGCAGCAACACACACCACAGCCACCCTGAAGACCCCAACCTTCACCCACAGGTTATACTCACAATTGGTACAGAATGGTGGTTTTCCCTGCATTGTCCAGGCCCACAATGATCACTTTGTGCTCTGAAATTACAACATCAGCAGTAAGTCACTCCGTTCACTATCATGACATCAGCTGAGTTTTCCACTGGTTTCCCAAGCAAACTCTGCCCAGCTGCAGGTGCTCAGGGCCCAGCCTGGAAAGCCTGGTGGGGAGGTGCTGCAGGAACAGTTTCTGGGAGATTACACGTGGACCTTTTCCTTCTCTGAACTGCCAGGGCAACGTCACGCTGGGATCCCGTCCTAAGCTCCTACAGCAACCCCACATGGTGAATGTTCACTTTCCCTTCATAAGGGCCCTATCTTGATCTCTTTGCAGGTTAGAAGCGCAGGGTTTGCAGTTGAAAACCACACCCAGGCTGAGTTGCACTGTAAGCAGCACCATGCCCCGTGCCCCTCAGTGCCCCCTCCCCTCTCGGCAGCTCTGGAACCCCGAGAACGGATTTGCCCACGGGCATTTCAAAGGGCACAGTCGCCCAGCTGGGCTGTGGATGAGCCAACAGGGTCCACACAAACCTCCTCAGACACCCTGGAGCTCCATGCCCAAGTCAAGCCTTGGTTCTCCTTATCACAAACCTGACTGGGAACTCCACAGCTGGTATTGCTGAGCACATCCTGATTTAGGATTTCCAGGACAGGGGAGCACAGCCAGCAATGTTACACAACTTTAACTGCACCAACAACCAGGACTACTGCTCAGAGCTCTGTGAGAAGTGGCTTTCTTCCCCTCACTGGTTCTCAGGGGCAGCAAAAAGCCACTATGAACGTGCCCAAGCTTCAGACATTGGGATCACGGGTTGATTTATCCCAGAGGAGAGGGAGGGGACAGGGGTCAGGTGAGTGGAGTTTCCTCGAGTTTGATTTTATCAATATTGTGTCGTTTCGCAGAGTTGTCTATACCAATACAAACTCAGTTTTAGTAACTCTGCATAACCCCACAATACTGTGAAAGGAGCTGTTTACCTGGCCCCACACAACTTTTAGGAACTTTTGTTCCGGGTGGGATGCTGCCAGCACAGTAAAGGTTAGGAAACCAGCTGGATCAGAAGGTCTGGATGCTACAAGACACAAGTATTTTGTAGTATTTGCACTAGGAGTGGAGAAGGGGGACACAAGTGGGACACTCGCCGTGCAGGTGTGAGCATGCTGGAATCCTCAACACCAAGTTCCAGGGGCTTATAAACACGGGGATAAGTGTTTTATAGTCAAAGTGACAACTCCATGAATGCATTACTCTAAGAAGGCAAAACCACGGACTCACAGGGTGGCTTGGGAAGGGAAATTAGGGATTATCCCGTCCCAGCCCTGCCCTGGGCAGGGACACCTTCCACTATCCCATATTGCTCCAAGCCCCGTCCAGGCTGGCCTGGGACACCTGCGGGGACGCCGGGGCAGCCACAACCAGAGCTACAACCAGCGTTTCCCCCGTGACCGAGGCGGACAGCGCGGTGTGTCCCCACAGCCCACGCCGTGCCCCGGGGGGCGGCCGGGCCGGGCCGGGCCGGGCCGCGGGCCGAGGGCAGCACGGCGGGCAGCCCGCCCTCCTCCCCGCCCTCCCCGCGCTCACCCTGGTGGTTGAAGAGCCTCCATATCCTGGTGAAGAGGATCCCCATGGCGGGCCGGGCGCGGCGGGCCGGGCGGGCCGGGCCGTGCGGGGCCGCGGGCGCTCAGGGCCCGGCGCGGCGCCCCGGGAGCCGGCTGGGGCCGCGCCGGGGCCGGGGCCGCGGGGACATCGCCTCGGGGTGGGAGCCGGGGCACACGGCGGGGGGTGCGGCGGGACTGGCGGCGGGACGCGGAGAGGAGGGTCGGGCCCCCTCAGGGTCGGCGGGCCGGGCCGGGCCGGGCGCGAAGGGCTGACGGGAGGGGCGGCACCGCGGCCGCCATGACACCCACAGCGCCCCGCCCCGCGGCGGGAACGGGGGCGGGAACGGGGCGGGAACGGGGGCGGTGTGGGGCGGTGTGGGGCGGGAATGGGGGCGGTGTGGGGCGGGAATGGGGGCGGTGTGGGGCGGTGTGGGGCGGTGGGACACGGACCGACCGCGGTGGGGGGATCCCGCTGATACACACCTGGAGTGAGGGGGGATCCCACAGACACACACCTGGAGTGAGGGGGGATCCCACAGATACACACCTGGAGTGAGGGGGGATCCCACAGATACACACCTGGAGTGAGGGGGGATCCCACAGACACACACTGGGACCGAGGGTCATCCCCAGCCCCACAGACACACACTGGGACTGAGGGGTGACCCCACAGACACACACTGGGGACTGAGGTTCATCCCCGGCCCCACAGACACCCCGGGGCAGCCCCTGCACAGCCCGTGCTGCCCCCATGGCCAAGGAGTGCTCACCAATGTCCCTCCCAAACCAACCCTCCCTCAGCTCGACCCCCTTCCCTGTGTGCTGTCCCTCCTTCCCTTGTCCCAGGTGCCTCCCCAGCTCTCCTGGAGCCCCCTCAGGCTCTGAAGGGCTCTCAGGTCCCCCCGAACCCTCTCTGCTGCAGGAGAAATGTCTCTGTCCAAACCCCCACCGAGTTTAAATCCTCTGGGATCTGAAAACCTCCGGAAATAAATAGGTTGTACCTGGCTCTGTGTAGCAGCTTAGAGACAGGACACAGGGTATTTGTCCTCCTTCATCCTTGCCCTGACCAAAACACAGCTTTACTGAGGTGTGCACAGGTGTTCCAGGTGTGCGCAGTTCCCTCATGGACACCTCACCTGGGCACCCACGGACACCTCACCTGGGCATTCACGGACACCTCACCTGGGCACCCACAGACACCTTCCCTGGGCACCCACGGACACCTCACCTGGACACCCACAGACACCTCACCTGGGCACCCACGGACACCTCACCTGGGCATTCAC
>JAWWTY010000160.1:1207224-1232475 GCA_035222235.1 Margarornis squamiger | reverse complement strand
CCCCTGAGCCTCCTTTTCTCCAGGCTGAGCCCCCCCAGCTCCCTCAGCCCCTCCTGCTGCTCCAGCCCCTTCCCCAGAACACAGACAGGATAAATGGCTTGTCACAGTTTAACCTCTAGGACTGTATGAAAACACACAAAAAAGGCATTTCTTGCACAGTCGTATTTATTTGAAAGATGTTCTGCTTTTTATTAGCAGCTCAGATGAAAACTCCTACGCTGGGATCTGATTTTGAACACACAGTCAAGAAAATGCAATTAAACAGAATTTTAGAAGCATTAGGCATGTAAATGCAGCTTACCTGCTCCATGTCCTCCTGTCCTTTGAGGCAGCTTTTTGGGTGCTCTCTGGGAAGTTCCAGGTTCCTATTGGTCACTTTTTGGGCACTCTCTGCTAGAGGCAGCATCTCCCAGCACTCCCAGTTTCCAAGACACCATAAACAACTGGCCATGGCACTCAGTGCTCTGGGGGGGTGACAAGGTGGGCATCGGGCACAGCGTGGACTCGGTGACCTTGGAGGGCTTTTCCAGCCTAGATGATCCTGTGATAAACTTAATTAAATGATCCAACCCATGCCACCTCCCATCACTGTGACTCCCAGCTTTTCTCCCAGCCGCTCGAGTGGGAGATCACAGCGAGGCCCAGCTCCAGAGCCAGGAACATTCCCGAGAATTCCCCTGGGAGCACTTGGCTGCAAGGATTTTGCTCCCTGCTGGAACGGGGAGGAATTCTCTGTATTCCTGCACTCCTGAGCCGCAGCTATTTCAGAGCAGATCGTTATAAAAATAAACATCATTTATTTCCCAGAGCAGATGCAGCTCCTTCCTCGGGATGTCATTAAATCCTACTAAAAATGCCACACTGCCAAAAGCTATTGGCAAACAACAAAAATACCACAGGACTCTGGGCTCCTCCTGGCTCTTCCAAGCATTTTTCCCATCTTAGTGCAGGACACAAAGACTTGAGAGACTTCGGAACGGTTCATACTTTTGGTTCATTTATTGTAGAAAAGTTATTGTAATGCAGTTCATCTTTGTACATCTAAATTCCAGAAAACGAATCCATAGAAATGAGGATACTATGGGCATGCAAGTCTGCATGATCCTGGTCACAAAAATAACACCACTTCAGTTTTATTGTGTTTATTTTTTTGGAGTTTTCTTTGAAAGCCACTAAAAGCAGAGGAGAGCAGAGCATGCACCACTGTACACATTGCATAGTATATTGGACCCACATGCCTTGTCGGGTGCTACACACACAGGGTCTATGGGGGGAAACAAAGGGCAGACCAGCAGAAAACACCAACTTGGGGAATTTTTTCCCACTAAAGGCAGTAGTGTCTTCACCAGACTCTGAACTGGCTCCCAGTGGGGCAGGAGGCAGCGGGGCCAAGCTCCCACTGGGAGCCAGTTCAGCTGAGAAACAGAGATTTTCTGGGATCTGAGAAGCCCAAGGTCCAGAGTTTGCAGTTGGAATGACTGTTCCCACCTTTCTCCCCCCCTCTACTTACCCCCAGTTTGCATTTCCCTTGACTTAGGGCCTGGCTGACTCCCTCTCTGCACGAGAAGAGGATCAGGTGTATTCCAACCCTGGCCCCACACACCTCCCCTCCTTTAGGTGTGAAATTCTCTGGAATATCAGGGGAGTTTTTGGGTGCTGTGACTCTTCTCTCCCCCACCTCAAAGCTCTGTACCCCCAAAATACATTTACTGGGAGTGCTTCATTCCTGACCTTGGGCCACTGGTGTGTAGTGGGATATTCATCAGCCACATCCAAAATCTACAACGTTGGCCAAAATTAAAGTTATCCCTGTGGTTTCAGCAGAAATGAATGCACTCGGCTTTCTGTTTTTAAAAGGTTGTGTCATTCATTAATTAAGATGGAAGGAATACAAGTCGTTGAAAAATCAATCCCATGTGCAAAATGCCAAAACCAACTGCTGGAGGATCAGGCAGTGAGGCAAGGGATCAAAAATGCAATAAATGCACTGCTGCTGGACCAGAAAACATCCCCCTTGTTCCCAAAAACAAGAAGGCCAACTGCAGGAGTGGGATTTTTGGAAATTTGTGCTATTACAAATGTGCTTTTTGTCCTGGGTCTGTTTCCACAGCGTTGGCAAAACAGGTGATTTGTCCTGTCCGTGGGATTTCCTCGCTCTGGGGAATTACCACCACAGGGGCAGGGGGTGTCAGTACCTTTTGGTTTTCAGGGGACACTGGTAAGGCAGGTGATGGTCAGGAGGTGACATTCCTGGTCAGACCTTGCTCTTGGAGAAGACAGGAGTGGGATCTACTCCAGGCAGGAATCTGGGGGGGAAAGGCAGGTCTAAACCATCGCCGAGACCAAGCCAAGGCTGCTCCCAGTTTCACAGGAGGAAAGGAATGACACACTCAGGAACACTGACATAATTTCTACCTTCTCCCCAGATCCTCTGTAGGGATTTAATGACAATAGTTCTCTTCACTTCTTGAGTGGATTCCACACACAGTGAAGAAAAATCTTAAATTTCAATCCTAGAGTAGCATTGTTTTGCTCTTTCTGCGAGGTAATTCCTTACGTTTATTTTACAACCTTATTAAAATTTCCCCTTATTTTTAAAGACACACCTTTCTTTTCCTATATAAAATAAACTGGGCTCGAGTAACAGCCTACCAAGGGTTACTGAAATGCCTCTCAAGTAAGACCCTCTCTTTTGGCCTGACTCTAAGTCCATTTCCCCAGAGTCAAACGAGGCTCCATCACGGAATCCTGCAGCCCTGGTGCTCTTGGTCCAACTAAGATGTGCAGCAATCAGAGGCAACTGCAACCAAATCCATGGCAGCAGAATCCCAGGGAATATAGAGAATAGAACTGGATTTTAAAATAGACATTTTTAGGAGCAAAACCAGGTTTGTATAAATGACATTGTACAAAATATGCATCTGATTTTGGCATCTTTTTACAAAATATACATCTCATTTTCTTTTTTCGTTTGTGGCCTCCAATTATTTTGCCTTAAAAAAACCCCATTAGGAATGTAGAATTAAGGGCAAGCTTCAGAAGGGCTGAACTTGTGAAAGAAGATACAGCAGAGGACACATTTATACATTATGAAAGCAAAAATGAGTATGAGAACCCCTGACTTACCCAAATCAGTGGGATAAGGAGCAGTAGGATTAGCAGTATTGTTTTGGAAGATTCTGGGATGTTTCAGGGAATTCTGTGGAGCTGAGACCAAACTGAATTCAGAAGATTTGGCATCAAACTGACCTCGAAATCACAAATGCCAGCTGTGAGTTGCACACCCCATGGGATTAATGTTTGGCACCAGTGAAAGAACCTGAACATGTTAAATACAACTTGATAGGGAGAAAGAATTGGAGATTAAAATTTAACAGTTAACTGTCTCTAAAGTGGGCTCAAAAGCCTTAAAATACTTTGTTAATGGAGTCACAAACATATGAACACACTGAATTTTGTCTTTAGAGACTGCTGTTGTCACCTTTATTAAATAGTCCCAGGGTGCCCTAATGAGAAACTCAGATCACAACAGAACGTTACAAAAACTCCTGTTTGTCCTAAGCCAGAACTTAGGACAGAGCCCTGATCTCTAACAGGGTTTTAATAATAAGGAGAAACGATGCAGGGACTGGAAAATGGGTCTGAATTGGATTCAGTCAGGAGTACCTGAACTTCCCAATTTTAAATAGATCCCAATCCAGCAGTGCTGGGATTCTGACAGAAATCCTGAGTTACCACGGCCTGATCCCCAGCACAGCTTTTACTCGTCACTGTGTGTCCTAAAAATAAATTCCTTTTGCAAACAAAGACTATCTGGAATAAATGCAACTCCACAGCACAGCTGGTATATTGGTACTTACAGATGTATCTGTTTTCAAAGAATAAAAATCCCCAGCAAAGAAGGAAACCTGGGTCACTCCTGACTGGTTCCCTGTATTCAAATGGAATGGGAAGAGGGAGAAACTAATCACACACAGGAGTAAATTCAACTTAACCTCACATAGTAAAGGACCTCAGGGCAATCCATGACTTCCCTCACCAGCTCGTTTTTATCCAAACAAACTAGTTTTGGCACTTGAGATGCTTCAGGTGGAGGGTTTGTGCAGGTGTGGATCCTTCCCTTGCCTGGCATGACATGGAAGACTTAAAAACAAGGCTCCAAAAGGCTCTAGGAAATCGATGTGGGTGCTTGGCAGCAACCTGCAAATACCTGCAAGCAGTTAATGAGCTGATCCCTAATGATCCCTAATGCTACTGCAGGGTAAGGAGAGGCAGCTGCTGGGAGGGCTCTACGGCTGCTCTGCAATCAGCACTTCAATGCACCAGCGAGGAACTGGGTGAAGCTCAGGGAGAATGTCCTGCCTGACTCCTCCTGCCCCAGGCAGGTGCTGTGCTGGACATGGACAATGGCCTGGAGAACTCCTGAAGGATGCTCCTCTCTGCTGGAGCAGGGAATACTGCAGGAGGCAGCTGCTGCTCCCAGGCTGGACCCTGCCCTGCTTCCTCAGCCTGAAGCTCCCTCCTTTGGCATCTCCAGCCAGAGGAAACGGGGCTGGGGCAGGTCTGGCAGGTCCAGCCTAACCCTGTGACTCCAGTGGATGCAGAGATTCCCATTTTTATCCAGGGAACTGGTCCACTGGGATCACCCAGTGGGGCTGGAGCTGCCTGTTGGACAGTGGAGTTATTAAAACAATTAATCATCATCTGCCACCCTTTAATGCTGCTGGAGATGTGTCAGTTTGGGGTGTCCCACAAGGAGATTCCTGACTGTTCCCATTAACCTCAAGAAGACAATCAGCCCCCAGGATGCTGGAAACACCAGTGGGCTTTGCCTACTGGCCCAGGAAGAAGGAGAAACCATAATATTCCAGACATTCCTTTAGTGCTACATGCTTTCAGAGCCTGGTTGCAGCAGGCTCTGGGAGGAAAACAAGCAAACAGAAAAGTTAGTGACCCTCCTTCTTGGAAAAGGAATAGTTTTGACGCGAACCTGCATGAAAAATGCACGTTCAGCATTAACTGTGTCAATTTTAGGGAATGCTCGAGGTGGGGCATGTCGGGAGGCTCTGCTTCCAGACCTCAGTGGTTGTACAACATGCTCAGGGGGTCAGTGCTCAGGGCCACTGGATCTCAGGCTTCCCTGCTCGTGTGAGACACAAGGGCCAATCCCAGAAATTCAGCTACTGAAAGGAACTCAGGGCTCAGCAGGTGGAATACAGGATTGGTAGGAAGTAAGGCAGCAGTATCTCCCAAGGTTTCTCATGGAATCCAAGCTCTGAATCAGCTCCCTGTGAGCAGATTCCTGTCTGACACTCCCTTTTTATTGCAGTTCTGAGCAAGAGGTGATGCCTGTTTAACCCCACTCCCCTCCCTCGCACTTCCCGAGGGAAAGGGAACCGGATCTTCCGGAGAGTTCTTGTGCGACGCGGGACTCTTCGGACATTCAGAGGTGGGTCTGGGAACATGGAACATGGGTGTACTGGAATGTAGGTACTCCACACACTGGGCAAGAGGAGGGGATTGATTCCCATCTAAAAGGCAGGAGAAAAACGGGACAAAAATCGGATGTCTCTACACTCCAGTTCCATCTGGGGACCCGGAGCTGCACTCAGGGAAAAGAGAGGAAAAAAAGGCTATTCCCAACTTCCAACCACACAAACTATGCAGTTTGTTCCTTTTCCTGTTCCTATTTCCCTTCTCCTGTCACGGTCCCTCCCTGCTGGTCCCGACAAAACCATCAGGACTGGCTAAAATAAAGAACCATTTGGCCGCAACATTCGTGCCAGGTCTAAAAATAATTCCAAAGTGGAAACTGTTTTGTCACTGCTGCAGTAATTTGTGATATTTGGCACTCTCGACAGTTTACATTTGGTTTGTCTGAAAAAGCCATTCCGGAAATAAATCAGTATCACAGAAATCCCTTTATTCTAACTGGAAATGGAAACTGAGCTCCCAACAAACAAATACTGGAGTTGACTTTCTGGCTTCCACTGATTCATAATTTTCAGATTTTTCTTTGTATGGGTTTTTTTTTTCCCAACTGTTTGCAACATGCTCACGTCGACTTTCCAGTCAATTCACCCAAATTCCAACAGGAATTGGTTTATAAATTGGTTCCAACTGGAACTGGTCATTTGGAATTTCCAGCAGAGGAAATTATTTTATAAGTGCCTTGATAAGTACCCGAGATTACAAACGGATGTGTCTAATACCTAAGGACGAGAAAAAAAATATGGCTATAAATGCAAATGCTGTATTAAACCCAAAAGTAACCCCAAAACAACCCCCATGGTCGGGCAGAAACGGAAGGGCCGGGCCGGGTTTTGTCGCCCCTAATGAACACTGATGAGAGCAGAGTGCCACCAGGCATCAGGTGCCACCCTGGCGAGTGAAGTGATGCCATTCTCACTCCTAGCTACGAGGGATGGAGGGAGGGATGGATGGAGGGATGGATGGAGGGATGGGTGCTGGCTGCCCGGGCTGCGGCTCAGAGCCGGTGCCGCGAGTCGTGGCTGTACCCGCCGGGCGAGCCGCGGTTCCTGTGGGGTTGGTAGGAGTCCTGGTAGGAGTCAGAGAATTCTTCCTCCACGAGGGGATAGTGGTCTCGGCTGTGCTGGGAGCTGGCCGACAGGCGGTTCCTGCTCTTGCGCGCCCTGTCGCCGGGGCAGTTCTCCTCCGGGGTGGCGGGGCGGTTCTGCGAGGGCTGCGGGCCGTGCCGCCCGCGCTGGCTCTGCGGGGCCAAACAGCCAAGTTAGTACCGCCCGCGGCTCGCCCTCCTCGCCTCCTGCTCTCACTCATGCTGGCCACACACCTCCTGCCACCTCCTGCCACCGGGGCTCAGCGCTGCCCAGCCCAGCGGCGCGGGAGGCTGGCCCTGGGAAATACCACACTGAGCATGGGAAGTGAGCTGATGTGGCAGCATTTATCGCTTGGCTCTGATCAGGAACGGAACAGGCACGCTTCTATCCTGCCTAGGAGATCTGCAAGAGTCCGTTTAGGTGGTCTCAGAAAACATCTGGAGGGGTTTGTTGGGGCTCTCTGGGGGGTTTTTTAAAAGGTGCAGCTCTGAGCCCTATTTAAAGCCTTCATGTGACCAAAGCAATGATGGACTGCTAAGCTGGCAGCCAAGGGCAGGTTAAAATGATTAGATAGCAACAATTTTTTTCAACTAAAACATAGTATTTTAAATATGTTGACAAAAAAAATCCCTAAGGCAATTTATTAATTAAAAGCCTTTGCTCTCCTCACATGCCCATAATGACAATGCCCATCATTTGTCACATGAACAAAATGAGTATATTATTTTGCCAGTTAATTGGCACAATGAAGAAATAGCCAAAAATAACTATTCTGTTTGCTGTTATCACACTTTAAACCTCTCAGGAGTATCAGCACCCATCAGGACAAAGAAGGTGTTGAAACTCCAGCCTCTGCTCCCTGGGCTGTAAAACCTTCCTGCTGCTTCACCCTCTGCCTGGAGCCGGTTTTCCTGCATAATTTATGCCCAAAGGCTCTGAGGACAGGCAGGGATGGGGCAGTGGGTGTGGGGTTACAGCCAGCAGGGCAGGCATGGAGCAGTGGGTGTGGGGTTACAGCCCCTCGGTGCCACCAAGGTGACACACACGTGGAGAGGGGACATGGGGAGAGCTGCCCTCCTGAAACCCACACTGAGCTGCTGGGAACAACTCCTGCACACTATCCCCAAATTCTCCTCAAAGCACCACGTGTTAGTAGGGATTATATGGCAAAGTGCACGTATTTGGTGCATAAACTGGAGCCAGGCTGGGAGAGCTGGGGGGGCTCTGAAGAAGAGAAGGCTCCAGGGAGACCTGAGAGCCCCTTGCAGTGCCTAAAGGGGCTCCAGGAGAGCTGGAGAGGGACTGGGGACAAGGCATGGAGGGACAGGACACAGGGAATGGCTTTGAACTGAAGGAGGGTTGATTTAGATTATATATTGGGGAGAAATTCTTTCCTGTGAGGGTGGGCAGGCCCTGGCACAGGTTGGGCAGAGAAGCTGTGGCTGCCCCTGGAGCCCTGGGAGTGTCCAAGGCCAGCTTGGAGCCACCTGGGCTGGTGGAAGGTGTCCCTGCCCATGGCAGGGGTGGCACTGGATGGACTTTAAGGTCCCTCCAACCCAAACCAGTGTGTGATTCTGTGACTCTGTGATAAACTATCCTTCTGTTTATCTGACCTACACAAATTCAATTTGGTACATAATCACTTCATCAATTGTAGCTTTAACCCTCTGCCTTCCCCGCAGTAATTTACCTCTCTGGCTGCAACGTGCTCCTTTCCAGAACCTTCCTGCTCCCCCCCTGCTCGGGCTGTGTGCTCGTGCCAACCCTGCTGTTCACGTCCCCAGGTGTCAGCGTGGGACACACCTGGGGTGGGCACACCTGGGCTTATGTCCTAGGGAACTTCTGATCCTGCCAAAACCTGAGCTCCAGGACTTGAGTCCCATTGCTGAAATTAGACTAAACTAAGATCAGAGCTAATCAGTGATTGGTCACAGAGGGGAATGCCTGCTCCTTAGGAGTGACAGCATCCCATACTGGTCTGGATTGGAAGGGACCTCAAAGCCCATCCAGTGCCACCCCCTGCCATGGGCAGGGACACCTTCCACTAGCCAAGGGTGCTACAAGCCCCATCCACCCTAGCCTGGGACACTTCCAGGGATCCAGGGGCAGCCACAGCTTCTCTGGGCAATAAATACTTTTCTAGGCCATGCTGGCAATGATCAAATTCACTCTTCTCCTGAGGACTGGAAACAACCCCAGCTCAGCATGGGCACCTTCCCTTTAAGGAAGGTGATTCCCAGGGCCCAGGTGTGGCAGCCCCAGCCCTGTCCCCTGTGCCCTCTGTGCCACTTCACTGCACCCTCGTGACCTCCCTGAGTCATGAGTTCAGTCAGAAGTTTTAGGTCTCAGGGCACTGAAGTCCAAGGCACAGTCAGGGAAGAAAGGGAGACTCCCAAACCCTGGCTGGGTGAAGCAGGGACAGATTGTCCCAGCACATTTGGATCAGTGTCACTGATGTCTCACATGAAGCTTTGGGCTTTTGGATTTTAGTCCCTGAGATATCAAGGTCACAAGTAATATAAAATCTTACAGCATCAGAAGCACCTTTGCTACTTTAATTAGCATGAGCGCTTTCTAATTACCATACACATCGTTACAGTGAAAACTGATGCAAATCCTTCTGAAGGCTTGAATTAGCATAAAACCTCCCTGTGGACAAGGGGGATGGTGGAAGTCCTTACTGTGGGACAGCCATGGAAAACAGGGGGGCCTGACCCCTCAGTGGCACCGAAAGCCAAACCCTGCAGCCCCTGGTGGGGCATCAATGACTCCAGGAGAAATTTACCCCTCTGCAGAGCACCAGCACCAGTCATCCCACCTAAACCCTTGAGAATCCGGGTGGAGTGGGGATTAAGTGATGCATACCTTCAGCCAGCCCACTGCACAGGGGTGATTTTCATCTTCAGTGTGAGTTTTCCCTAAGTAAATGGAGCAACATTGCACAGTTATTGCTGGTGTCCATTGATCAGAGAGAAATAAATGCCTGAAAAAAATTCTGTGGATACACCCAGTTCTCAAAATGAAACTGAAGAGGTGAAAAGTTCTGCAGATGGTATTTTATTGGCATGGAGGGATGGAAAACTGAAATTTTAAGGCAAGTGAAAATGGAAACAACAATTTACATGTGCATGTTCTCAGTAACAGAGCAGTGCTTGTGCTTTCAGCCAGTCAGGAGACAGTGACTTGCTGGTCCTACTAAAACCAAGCACGGCACTAGTGCCAGGACTTGTGCACCTGCAGGAAGTGCAGTCACTCACAGCAACACTGAAAACAGCATTTCCTTCCAAACTGTTACCTGCTTCCAGACACTCTACAAGCAGAGCAGACGTTACATTTGTCAGCTGAATTATTCATTAATTGTCATTTGTTCAGCTCTATTTCTGACAGACATTAGCAAGTGCCACTCCTGGAGGTCCCCCCCACACACAAAGCTCTCTGCAATCCTGATCCCCTCCAGCACTCACAACTCTTAACCAAAAACATTTCTGGTTTCAAACTTAATAAAGCACGTACTTCTCATTAAGGACTATTTACATGCCACGATTGAAGTGTCAAAGTTCAGCCGAGTTTGAGCTATCCCTGTGGAAAAAAAGGGTCACAATTTTTTTCAATGGGTAAAAAAAAAAAAAAAATACTGTCTTTAATTCCCACTCCGAGAACCCAAAAGAGGGGAAGGCATTTTGCTGCTAACAGGAGACAAGCATGGAGGTTTTCGGTGAAGTTTAGAGGGGAGGAGTAACAGGGCTCATTACGGAGCTGGATGGAGAGAACCGGTGGGCGTGTGGGCACTCGGCTGAGCGAGGGGTGACTCCCTGGTGCCAGCCCTCCGCCTGGCAGTGCCACGCAGGGTGGCAGCTCCCGGAGCAGCCACGAGTCCCGCTGCACACACGGCGTTACTGTCCCCCCCGGGCGGCGCAGACCCACCTGCGGGGCGGGCCCGCGTGGTGCCGGCCGGCGCTCCCTACCTGCAATCCCGAGATGGCAGCGGGATACGGGGACAGGGCGCTGGATGCCAGGCTCCTGCCCAGCAGCGGCGTCATGGGCGCCGTGCCCGTGGTGTGGGTCGCTCGCCAGTACGCCTCCAGGTACTCGGCCAGGTGCTCGCACGCGTCCTCCAGCTGGTTCTCGTCCAGGATCACGTCGAACATGTCCTGCAGGACAGGGCACAGCGGGGACACAGCTCCCGTCAGGCTAAGCCTCTGAGGGGCAGCACCAGGCGCTGCTCAGGGAGCCACACAAAGGATGGACAGGGGCTTCTTACAAGAGGATGGAGCGTAGGACAAGGGGGAATGGATCCACATTGGAACACAGCAGGGTTAGGTGGGATATCGGGGAGAAATTCCTCCCTGGGAGGGTGGGCAGGCCCTGGCACAGGGTGGGCAGAGAAGCTGGGGCTGTCCCTGGATCCCTGGAAGTGGCCAAGGGCAGGTTGGACGGGGCTTGGAACAACCTGGGCTAATGGGAGATTTTGGGGTTGGAAATGGATGGGCTTTAATGTCCCTCCCAACCCAATCCATTCCATGACTCTGATGATTCTGTGACTGCAGAACAAAATGGTTCAGAAGGCGACCAAGAGCCAAAGCTCTCAGGAGTCACCGAGCCCCATTCCGAGGGTCACTGGACATCATGTGAGCCCCTCCAAGCTCAGAGGCACAAAACTCCTTAAGGAATGTATTTATTTCCAGTGATGATGCCCCTAAAGCCACTGCCCCAGCAGTGAAGGCAGCAGGCAGTCCTGTATCAGCAGCATTCCTGCTGCAAGGAATCCCTCAGACACTACCATCTCCATGTGCTGGCCCTGCCCAGCTTCACTCCTGCCTGCTCTCAGCCCTACAGCCAGCACCAGCTGAGTTCCTCGGCAGGGACACAACTGCCTTTTCTGCAGCTCAATTTCATATCTCATCTCTGATCTCAATGTTGAAAAATGCTGTGAGAACAGCACAGGAAATGGCAAAGCGTGCAGGTGCTGCGGGTGCGAAGGGTGACCGATACCAGCCACAGGCTGCTGTTCCTCCACGTGTCTTTACTGATCCCTCCATGCACACACAGTAAGATTTAAAATAATAAAGCCATTTCATTTATGTTTTTAACTTATTCTCTCTTCTCAGCATGGTAATGTTTCTCCTCTGCCAGCAAGGAGGAGTTTCCTTCGAATCAGAATATCCCCAACACTGCATCCCTTGGTTCAGGTCAGAGTTTATTGCTCTCCTTTTGCTCCTCTATTTATTTATTCTAAGGGCCTTTACACCCTCTTTGCTATTCACCCCCATGTTGATACACTTCACATTCCAGTCTATCACTCACATCATCACTTGTGAAGGAAGTTATTAATTAAAACAGTTAAATTAGGAAAGAAAAGAATATGGTTTGCTCACATATACTTTGCTTTGGAAAAGGCTGAAATTAAGAGATTACGCTTGAGTATAACTGTGTTTTCCTGAATAAAGAATTAAGCTGGATTTAGGGAAGAAGAACTCGACAGCTGCAGGAGAATGGTCACCTTTTCCACATTTCAGTGTAAAATAACACTGGGACTGGGGAGCCTCTCAGGCTGTCACTGAAGGCCTCTGAAGGTGCAGGACTGGCAGGATCCCGACCCCAGGGATCCACAGGGAAAACACTCAGGTTTTCTCTTGCATTTAACAGTTCTGCTCACACTGGGTTTGTTCCATTTCCATGGATTTGGCAGAAAAGAATCTTTTAAGGAGATCCTTGTTTGTAAGGGTCATGGAGTAAGGCAACCCCTCCCCAGCTCTCCTTACAAGGCACTTCATTCTCTGCAGTATTTGCTTACAGCTTGCATAAAGCAGTCATCACAGGAGCATCCCAGATCCTGGGATTCTCCAGGGATACACAGTGGCCTTTCCTGAAAAGAAAATTAGTGGCCACTGTCCTCTGCTCTTCCTTTTGGTTTGCTGTAGAACCACTGTGCCCCTGAGAGGAGGAGGGATTTCAACTTGCAGATATATCTTAGCTATATTTTAATTACACCAATGCATTTCAGTTCTGCTGGAGTATAATTTTAGTTATTTTTCAGGTTGTGTCCAGTAGGCCCAGAGGGGTTTGTACCCTCTCTTAGCATGGCCCAAAGTTAAAAAAATAATCACAGTGACCTGTTTATGACCAGTGTGTTTAAAGATGTGCAGTTAGTGCAGGTGATGTTTCCTTAAGCCATACAATGTTCCCGCAGTGGAGTTCCTGGAGTCCTGTAATATTCCTGGAGCCCTGCAGTGCTTCACACCAGCTCGAGCAGCATCAGGGAGAGATTAGCAAGGAATTAATAATGAAAGCAGTTCCTGAACTCAAATATGCCCAAAGAGACAGCTATTTTTAAAATGTCTAGACATGCAGCACCAGCTGATTCCTTCAGGCTGGCTCTCAGCACAGGATTGTGTGGCTCACTTTAAACAAATACTCCAAATTCTCCTCTTTCAGGAACTGGAACTGCAAGGCGGATGAAGCAGGAGAGAGGCAGCAGTGCCTTTGCTCTTAGCAGGATACTTTTACTTAATTAAATCATGGATCAACTTTAATTTAAACCTAAGCAGGACTGCCATGTCCCTTGGAGAGCTCTAAGTCAGCAATCACTTTCTTCCCATCGTGCAGTGCAAAGTGCTGAGCTGGTTTCTGAGAAGGCTCCTGTGCAGAGCAGAGCGGAAGCAGCCTCTGAGCAAGGAGGGCTCCTGTCTCAAAGTGGGTACCCTGACACTTGGAAGGGGCTTTCTTTCCCTGGTCTGGGACACTTCCAGGGATGCAGGGGCAGCCACAGCTTCTCTGGGACACTTGCCTCATTTTACCTGTAAGCAGAGCAAAACTGAGTAAGAAGAAATCACTAAGGAGCAAAAAAGAGGCTGTGGACCGTGCCCAGGGCTCTGTGTGCAGGTGCCAAAGGGCACAGCCCTTGCACAGGGCCCGGGTGGCAGCAGTTGTTGTGTGTGAGCTGTGGGTAAACACCACCATGGTGAAACAGGTGCAGGTCCCGCAGCTCACAGCCCTCAGGAGGAGGAAGGGATGTGTTTGACAGAATCCTTTTGTTCCACAGAGCAGTGTACAAATGTGGGGGAGTCAGGGGGACCTCAATGGCTCACAGGAATTCCCCATCAGCATTTTAAGAGATCACAGCTCAGTCAAGCCTGTGACCTTTTTCCTCTGCTTTCCAACAATTCAGTGTGAATTTACATCAAAACACTACCAGAACCTGCCCACAGTCAGAGTTTCCACAGGTCTCAGTAATTATTCTTCGTTTCGGTTCTGACTGAAACTGCTGAGCAAACACCACCTGCACTCCCTCAGTGTCAGCCTGAAAGGATGTTTTCCTGAAAGCAGCACCAGCAGTGGCTCTGGGACTCTGGAGGGGCACAAGGCATCAAGGAGATGTGGCTCAGCCTCGATTTCCAGCACCTGGAACTCCTGAAAATCAACATTTACCCCTGTAATTTAGGGTGAGTGACCAGAAATACCTGGACTCTTTTTATAACTGGTGGGGACCAGAGGGGAAGTGACTCTGAGGTTTGGGATCTGAAGAAGCATTCAAAGCCAAGTTAAGTCCCATGGAAATCAGCCCCTGAGGATCATTACTCCAGGACAAAAGCTCCTTGAACTTGTTACTTAAATTTGAAATGGAAATAAAGCCATCTGGAACAGAGGCAAGTTCTTCAGGGCCTGCAGAACACGAGGCAAAGTGTTCCAGGAGCATTATCTGACCATTAGGGCTGGGCATTCGCCCTGCTGAGCTCCCAGCTTTGCTCCTAGATTGTCCCAAGACATCTCCTCTCTCAGCACTTTGCCTGTTTTAAGTGACATGGACACCATCCCAGTGCCTGTTGTGAATTTCTGTGAATTAAGCTCATCTCCACCCACAGTTCTTTGGCACCAGAGAGGTGGGGAATGAGCAGCCCCAGGCTGGGCTGTTTGACCCTGTCTCTGCATTCCCATCCCCATGTCCCACGCAGAGCCCACACAAAGCCACATCCAAGGCTGTTCCCACTGTCCCTGCCACAGAAACCAGGGGTGGTTTCCAAAAACAAAAGCAACTCTTCAGTGCCCTGTCCAGGCCCCCACTCAGCCTCTCCCCACACGTGGCTGGTCAGTGCTGCAGGCCCTCTGCTCCTGGAGCACCAGGTGATTCCGGGTGAGGAGGCAGGGCCTTGGAGCAGGACGGCAGTGACTGAGCTCCCATGAGCTAATGGCCCGGCTTGCAGGATCAGGATCAGGGATCACATGCCTGCACACCCCCCTCTGTCCTCACACACAGTGGGGCTGGACTCCAAACTCCCCTCCAGTGAAGGAGGCTCTAGACCAGGAGGCTCACACTTTGGCCCCTCCCCAAATGGTGCAATCTGCTAATGCAGCACCAGATCTGCTGTACCTGACACGTCACTTCTGACCTGTCCTCCTGCCAGGGACCAAACAAGCCCAGCTCAGGAGATAACCAGGATGAAAGTCTCAAGCAGTCTGTGCCTCACAGTCAGAGCTGATCGGGGTCCAAGAGCAGGGCTGTGTGAGCCACACAAAGGGAGTGATAAGGGATAAACTCGGCTCTGAACAGGGACCAACAAACACAGCAGGAATCACAACTCACGAGCTCCTCAGCCCTCCCCGTGCACTTACTGGGGGGCACTGGGCAAGTTTATCAGCTGCCACCAACTGCACATTCAAGTGTTTGCTCTGGGACTTCCCCCTGGATTTGATGAGTCGCTGCAAAACCTGAGAGGAGGAAAGGGGAAAAGGTGAGTTTAAGGCTCATTCATCTCCCCAAAGCTCAGCCTGAGGTCCCACTGGGGGATTACCAAGGTCAGGAGCTCTCCTGCAGTATCAGCCCAAACCTCTCTGATAACCCCTGAGAGCTGTGCACATCTCCCTCTGCATCATGTCTGATCCCAGGCAAAAATTTCAGATGCAGTGCCTTTGTTTTATTCTACTTGAAGCAATAATTTATTTTTGACAAGAGAGGACTGTGAAAATTATATATATATGTGTATATATGAAATTACTGGATTGCTGGATGGGCTGTGGCACTGCAGCTGCAGATGTTATGATGGTATCACTTTTTTTCTCCTTCAGGTGCAGATTCCACCCACTCCCACCCTGCCCTGCAGGTGGAGTTTAAGGTGAGACCTTACCTTTGGAGAGGACACTTTCACATGGACAATAATTGGTGCTAAAGATGTCTTGATAAGCTGTGCAGGGTGATTTATAGTGTCTGCATCCAGGACAACCAGCTGTAAGGACCTTGCCAGCTCAAAGATCCTTTCAATCTCACTCTGCACTTCAGCTGGGGAAGGAAAACAAGGCAGGTGAGGACATCCAACCCCACAGCACCGAGATAAAAATATCATCACCCACTTACTCTTAGAGTCTGTAGGGGAATTTATGTCATTTCCATAAAATAACATATTACTCAGGGCATTTTAAAGATAAGTATTACCTTTGAGACAACTCTGCTGCCTGAAAACACGGATGTGCCATGTTCCTTATAATATCAGTGTATTCAACACTGGGGACAATTAAATGTCTAGTAACACAAAATAGGGTATTTTCCACATCTGCTAAACAGCTTAGGAGTCACAAGATTTTTTATTTCAGATAGCAAGTGGTTGGATATTCCTTAAAACTTTATTTTTGTTCTCAGATTGTAATTCTGATTTAACTTAAAGAAGGGTCTCTGTGAAAAGCAGAACTGTGAGCTCCTAATTCTATCCCCACAAAAAAATCACTTTGTCAAATAATTGACAGGGTATTATTTAAAAACACACCATGCTCATGCTACACACAAATTTCCACCTTTGTGCAAGAATTAATAACGGAATCATGCAAATCACAGGATCATGAAGGTTAGAAAATACCTCCAAGATCACAAGGTCCAAATAAGAACTCCTCAGGCCACTGTCACCCAGCAGTCCTGACTCTGGGGAGGGGGAAGAGCCCGAGTTTCATGGCTGAACAGCAGAATGAAGGTGTAGATGCTCAGCAGTGACCACAGAGGTGGCCCCAGGGTCAGGAAGCACACGTTCCCTTGGCTGGACAGGGGAAAGCTCCCTGGCCCTTGTGATGGGGGCCAGTTAAAAGCACATGGGACAGAAGAAGGAGCTGGGGGGCCAACTCAACATCATCCAGTAAAATGCTGTGAACACAGTTAAACCTGCAGAGCTGGTGACACCCAGGGAATGGCTGGAGCTGTGCCAGGGCAGGGTCAGGTGGGATCTCAGGGAAAGGTCCTTCCCCCAGAGGGTGGTGGGCATGGCCCCAAGGCTGCCAGAGCTCCAGGAGTGCTGGGACAATGGGACAGGGACGGGGGGGGGATTGTTGGGGTGTGTGTGCAGGGCCAGGGGCTGGACTGATGATCCCTGGGGGTCCCTTCCAAGATTCCATGATCCTGAGGGCTGACATGTGTGACCACGCTCAGAACTGCCGCCTTACCCAGGCTGGATCTGGTGTTGGAGCGCTCGATTATTGCCCTCTTGCTGGGGTTGTTGAGCACAGACCTCTTGGCCAGGGAAATGTCAGCTGTCACTCTGGTTATTGATATCCTGGGAGGGAGAGCAAGGACAGAGCACAAGCACAGGAGTCAGATGGGCAGGATTTCCAGCCACACCCCATTCCAAAGGGCACACACAATAAACCCCGCGCAGGCACGTTTTCCACCTGAGTTATGTCATCACTGAAGGATGGCTAAAGGGAAGTGCTGTGTAACTGGGAAGGATTTCCCTTTCCCTGAGCTACTGCAGACTCTGGGAGGTAGTTTCTACCATTCTCCTCAGTGCATTAATTCACTTTCCCCCTCCCAACTCACTCATCTCCTACATGAATTTACCCAGTGCCATCAATATTACAAGTGACACGAGTCTGACATGGGTGAACAGGGCAAAAAGAAGTTGAGCCACAGCTCTCTGCACTGCTGTAAGTTAAATCTAACTTTACTGCACCTCTTTAACCCAAGGAAGGTGATTTTTCACCTGATCTATCAGTGAACTGATAAGACAAAATGTTATAAAACAAAGACCACACAATCCTTTCACGTAAAATCCAATTTAGGAGGCCTGGGATGAGCCAAAGAGCCATGAATAATGAAAGAAAGCAAGCTGGGAATGACCAGCAGCTATCCCACAGAACCTGAGGTTTATGCAGCTCTGAGTGAATTCATCAGACGGAGGCTTAAAAAGAAGAGCAAGTATCTTTCTAAATAATGCATAAATAAATGTATTGCCAGAAAATACAGTAGAGACCAAAAGTATAACTGAATTTAAAATGGCAATAGGAGAAATTTATGGATTGTGGGTCTTTGGTTCAGTGGCCAGGAGAGGAGGTTGCAGTTACAAAGGAAGGAGCTAGCATAGCACAGGGAATTCAGGAGGGGAAGGAGCCAAGTCTCACTGAAGCCTTTTGAAAAGGCTTTTCCTTGGACAGTCAGTTCCTTTCCTGCTAACATGGACCTGTCACAAACCCACAGTAGAGATGGAAAGAGAGAAGGAGAAAAGGCAGGGAGGAGAAAGACCACAGAGCCATAAAAGTTGGCAGGAGGACCAAGAAGCAGCTTTTTTCTAAGTTACTCAGAGCAAAAATCAATGGTATCAGTTTGCTGGTGGCACTTAACTTTGCAGTGCTGAAATCCCACTCTCCACCTGATCCAGCTGCCAATACTGCTAATGGAATTAGGATTCCCAGAAAACCACTTGAGCTGGGCAGCTCCAAACAGGGCAGGAAGGGAGATATTTTGCACAGAAGTTGATCACTATATGTTTTGTCTAAGCTGTTTATGCATCAGTTCAGCTCCCAAAAATCCATAAATCCTGCTCCAGCTCTTCTACACATAATTTTCCCTGTCCCAGTGCCCACAGTTCAGGTATTTCTAAACCTGATTTAGTGTTATATACTGGCTAGAACAGTCTAAGCTCCTTTTCCCAGGTGGAATATACTTCATAAATTGGGAAGAAGGAAGGGCAGAACATCCCAAAGGTGCAGCAGACACCCTCAGGGAAAGGGAAGAGATGCCATGAACAAGCCTGTGCCCTCTGGCCAAGAAATCCAAATTATCCTACTCACAGCTCCCCAGGAAATATTCTCTGTGCTCCAGCTGAAAATGAACCCTCCTTGCAATTTTTGAAGCTCTGACACACTTTTTTCCAGTATTTTATTTCTCAGCATTTCCTTCTTCAAACCCCCTTTTCTGGCATTTTTGGCTGCTTAGGGCAGTCAAAACAAAGCCTTTAACGAGGAATATTGAGGAGCCAATTTTCCTTAGGTGTTGGGAAGTTACTGCAATGGAACTGTTGTGTTAAAGCAAGAAATCCTAGCCCAGGCACAGCAGAAATGAAGAGAGCTGCCCTCCCAGCAGCACATCAGTTGTGCTCCACTCCTCAGTGGTGACCCAAGGGCAGCACATCAGTTTGGAACATGCAGGAGAAGCAAAAAGCAAAGCACTGCCAGGTTAGGAACACACGGGCAAAGCAGCAGCAGCAGCAGAAGGCCAGTGTTTCTCACCTCCCATCAAACCTGTGCTTCAGGAAGTCAAAGAGAGCTTTCTGCATCATGTCTGTCACCTTGGCAGAGGGGAGCAAGGGGGGCCAGGGGGGATGGACAGCGGGAAGAGGAGGAGAAAGGAAGGAAAAGGAAGGCAAGAGGTGAGTAGAAGGTAAGGCTATGGCCAACAGTCAATACCTGTGATGGGCAGCAAGCCTTGGTCTGCTCCTGGCCTGGCCTGCTCTGAGCTCTCCTCACCCCCTTCCACAGCAGCCCACTCCCAAAGGCCTCTTCCCAAACATGGCACAACCACGTGGGATGCTCAGGTTGAACAGACCATTTGGGTTTTTTTTCCTACAGTAACATTGTTAAGATTGGCTTCAAACTCCAGATACAAGATTTACTGTGTTGGGTGATTGTTCTCACAGAGAACATTCTTCTCAGAGAGGCAGAAAGGCAAAAAAATGGGATGTTTCCACTGCTGTACATGGAGAGACATCCAAGAACTGTCACCTCTGTAATCCCCATTATTGATCAGGCTCCTTGTCCCTTCCAGGCCTGACAATTATTATCTGCCAGGAGCTCCATCAAAGCCCCCTCAGGCCTCTGCCACTTTATTTCTCTCCTTCAAATTGGTTCCTCGAGAATTTAGCCAGGAAAAACCACTCAAAATAATTTCCCCACATAGGCTGCAAAGTGAGATCAAGCATTTCTGTTATGCAGACCCCTGTTTGTAGTTTAAATTAATATCCTGTGTTAACATTTATACACATTTACATGTTCAAGATGCTGTGCTTCTTTTCTTTAAAAAAAAGGCAGAATGAAAATACTTGAATATTGAGTATTTCAAATATGTGAAGAGGTTTTTATTAACAAAAACCCTTCTCCCCTCCAAACTCCAGAGGCAAATTGATCTGTGGTGCAGCACAGATGGAATTCACTCCTGTCCAGAACCTTCACCATACAATTCAAAGGCAGCAAAGAACACAAAGTCCCTGCTCTGATCACCTTCCCTGATTTTTCCAAGCCCCCAGAGTAACAACCCTGCATTGTGCCAATAATGACACCACGTTGTAACCTTCCAGAAGGAGCCCTTCCAACATGTTTAACAACATCCTCTAAAGCACTCCCAACATTCATTAAGCTTAATGAAGTGTAGCTTTGATTTCATGTTCATTCAGTCCCTAGTTCAGCACAACACTCACCAGATGGGTAAGTTCACTGAACTGCCTCTGCCCTGGATCTGCAGCACCCTAAAACATGGGGGTCCTGGTTCTGGGGGCACATTGTCCTGCCCACTTCCATGTGGAACACCACGGGGTCTTTCAGAAGGGCTGAAGGTTCTTTACAGATACATCTGAATACACTAATGAGGTGTATTCAATATAACATAATGAAGTGGAAAAATGACAACGAAGCCCCCTGAAAATGTTTTGCTAATTAAGTTCAAAGCACGTGCTGGTTTGACTAAAATTTTACATGTGTACAGGAGTCCAGCTCATTAGTTTGACTGCTCCAACTTTATATTGTGGAAGACACAAATTCTCTTTTTCTAACTTGATTTAATCAAGAATAAGTGCACTGAAAAGAGTAGATGTGCAGTACAGGTTAAAAAGTAAAGCTCTTCGTGCTTACAGAACATTTTGGATAATTATTTGAGCTAAGATCACTTCAAATTACTATAAAACAGTTGCACTGCACACTGAATTACTAGGGAAGACTACAGATAATAAAACATTAATTAATTGCAAGTACCTCATAGCCTTTGAGTGATGGACCCACCAAGACAACAGGTCTCATTGATGGCACTACATCGTAGGGGGGAATATGTTCTGTCTAGAAGAAGAAAGAAACAACCCTTCAGATCATTAATCAAACAAGATCCATATAAAAATCCTGGGAATTCAATTACACTTAAATAAGTTGGAAACAAAAGCACTACTTACCACTTTTTGCTTCTGTTTTGCTGGAAGACCAAAGGAGAACGTGGTTAAAACACACCCGTGCCAACTGAAATCCCTCTGTCCACGCACTTGGATTGCTCCCCCTCTGTCCATGCACTTGGATGCCTCTCCCTGTGGACCCCTGTCCATCCTGGGGCAGCTGTCACTGCTCCCAGGGATTTCCCAGCCCCTCAACAACCCCTGCATGGCCAGAGACAGATGTTCTCCTCCCCCTCCACAGCAGCACCTTGCTGTAAAACTCTTAATAACTCAGCTGAGGGGCAAACCTGCACTCCTTGGGTGTGCTTTGGAAAACAGGGTGACCAGAGCTCCCTTAAACACCATCCTGTCTCACCTGTGGCAGTAGGTGTGGCTCGGAATGTGCCAGAAACCATTTCTCCAAGGCTTGAAGAAGAATTCCCACTGGATTTCCTATGGCAGCAAAAAGAGCCCCAGTAAGACACTCAGAAAGGCAAATGTGGGAGGTTTTGGGGAGAAACTGCCCCATGAGGAATCCCGAGGTCACACAGATTTATGTGTCTCTGCCTAATAAAGGTGCTCAAAAAACCCCTGTTTATTTTAAATATCTCATTATATATAACTTTGAGTTTTATGATACAAATCCAGGAGTGGCTCACTGAACCAGATAATCTTCTCCCTGTCCATGGAGACCCTCTGAAGTTATTTCAAAAGTTATAAAAGCAATTTGGAAGGAGCAAAATAGGTCCTGAAAACATTTCCCCATGTTTACCTCCCAGACCTGCAACCAAGTTTGTAATTTCCCAGGGATTTCCAGGCTGGAGACACAAAAAGCTCAGGCTGGAAGATGAAAGGTAAAGGAAGTTGAATGACAAAGCTCATTTTATAAAGTTTGAAAAGTCTGGCTTGGGCTGAAATGAAAGAATGGGGGGGGGGGAGGAAAAGGAAAAAAAAGCCACAACCTCAAGAAAAGCTGGGGAAAAAATCTAGGTTGACTTTAAGCCATGGGGAGAGAAGACTCTCAGACATTGCTGTCACTGCCCCTCCTCCTGAACTGCTGCCCTTCCCTGAAGGCAAACACACTGCTCTCATCTCTCCCCACCAGTATCTACCCTGTCTGCTCTCTGCAAACACGTAGGACTCCCAACTGCAGCACTCCACAGGCACTGCAACAAAGCAGCACCCAGTGACCTTTGGCAGCAGTGCCCAGATGCTCTGGGCTGCTGCCCAAGGAAGGCCCAGGCTCTCACCCTCCATGGAAGCGGCCCCTCTTCTGCTCCTGCTGGATGCGGATGTTCTCCAGGCGCAGCGGGCTCGGGATGAAGCCGATCTCGCAGCCCTCCTTCACCAGCCTCCCTATCCACCAGTCGTTGTTGTATTTCTGCAACACAAAAGGTCACAGCTCAGAATGGCCCTGGTCCCCAAATGCCACTGTTTGTTAGCCCCAGGCCCTGACCCCGGAGGGCAATGGAACAGACACACCACACCCCAGTGCGGGACAGGCTGTGGCACTGAGGGGCACTCAGGCAGTGCTGGCAGGTGGGGGTGTCCTTTGCAGCTGCCACGGGGAACTGCATTACCCCTGAACAGCCACAACACATCCTGCTGGGACCTCCACTCTGATGGCACCAACCACGGGGCCGAGTGTGATCCCAGAGTTGTTTGAGTTGGAAAAGCCCTCCCAGCCCACAGAGCCCACCCTGTGCTCGATGCCCACCATGCCACAGCCAGTCCTGCCTTGGGCACCTCCAGCCCTGGGCACTCCAACCCTCCCTGGGCAGCCCCTGCCAAGGCCTGACCACCCTTTCCAGGCACAAATTCCTCCTGCTGTCCCCCCTGCCCCTGCCCTGGCCCAGCCTGAGGCTGTTTCCTCTTGTCCTGCCACTTTTTGACTGAATCTTAAGGTTGATTTAGTGAGAAGAACCAATTTCTGGAGAACTGAGGCTAGCCAACTACCTCCCAGCAGCCATATAAAGCAATCAAACCTAAAATTAACATCTTCAGATCCCCACCAAAACCATCACTGTTGGTTCCCTGTCATATTTAATGGCCTACACTGAAGATCCCCACCACTGCAGCCACTTTCCCTTCCCCTTTTCCAGCTCTGGATGTTACTAACATGTTATCCCTTTGCAAGAACCATGAAGAAAAATTCACCTTAAGGAAGAAACTTTTAATAAATACCTGAAAGTAGAACACTTCACTTTATCATTAGCCTTTGGTATCTTAGATTTTTCTGGGTTATTGAAACTCTGGCCTAACCTTAATGATGGAAAGATTAAAGCAGTATCCTAGTGGATCTGGCAGTGGAAAAGGATTTGTTGTAGCTGCTGCCAGCAGAGCTTTTGAAGAAAAATATCTGAAACCCTTCTCCTCTGTTATGCTTCATTAGGCACCTCCGTGCTCAAAAGAAACATTGCTTTTCACAGCTGCCTTTGGAGTCATTAAGAGCAGCACGAGTGAAGGGGCTTGTTTGCCTGCCTGGAGGAAGGAGCTATCACAGACATCTCTGCTAACAATGAGCACTGCTCCTGGCTCCGTGTTTCCTTGCAGGAACACACAAATCCCATGTCCCTGTTGTCAAGGTACAGCAGTGCTTGGTGATGACTCTGAAACACAGAGCCTCAGCACCTCTGAGAAAGAAATGAGCCTTTTTATTAACCCCTACACACATATAATAACCCTAACCCACACACACATCCCAATTAACATACACAGCTCAGGGAGATGCAGTCCTCAGACCCTCACCTTGGAAACCTGTCCTCTTCCTACATGGGTTATTTATGCAAGAGGTTCATGATTTTATCCTCCCAACTCTTTCAGGATCTGTACTTCCTGCTGAAGAACAAGGTCAGCAGCAAAGCTTACTTTTTAGAGTGTTAAGTCAACAGAGCTGTTTAGAGTCTGCAAAGCAGAGAATACCTCAGGATGCAGCATTCTCTGCTAGACATCAGTGAGTGGGGAGATTGTGGACTCCCCTGGATCCCTGGAAGTGTCCAAGGCCAGGCTGGACAGGGCTTGGAGCACCCTGGGCTGGTGGGAGGTGTCCCTGCCCATGGCAGGGGGTGGGATGGGATGTGCTTTAAGGTCCCTTCCAACCCAAACTACTCTGGGATTCTATGAAATCAATCCATGGGTTTTATCACTGTAAAACCTGAGTCCCCTGGGCATTCCCTGCTCTATTTTGGTTCTAAATTACAGCTTGAACATGGGAATCTTTCTTCCAGGAGCAGGTCATGGACCTCTGAGTGATGCCTCAAATATGGGATCAGAATCAGTCCCTCTGGAGAGGAACTTGGGATGAGGGATGGAGGAACAGAATAGGACACAGGGAATGGCTTCCCACTGCCAGAGGGCAGGGCTGGATGGGGTATTGGGAAGGAATTGCTGGCTGGGAGGGTGGGAAGGGGCTGAGATGGAATTCCCAGAGAAGCTGTGGCTGCCCCTGGATCCCTGGAAGTGTCCAAGGCCAGGTTGGACGGGGCTTGGAGCACCCTGGGCTGGTGGAAGGTGTCCTGCCCATGGCAGGGGGTGAGACTGGATGAGCTTTAAGGTCCCTCCCAACCCAAACCTTCTGGGATTCTGATTCTAAATGTCACTCTTTGAGGAACTTGCCCTTTTCAGACACTGTGGCCTTTTTGCTACTGCAGCTATTGACAGCTCTCGATATCGTGCCCAGGCCTCTTAAGTGAAGGGGGAATTTCAGACGCCAAGATGTGCCTCTCCTTAGGAAGGAGGATCTGAAGGCAAGTTAATCTCTGCAGGTAGGGGCTGTTTATGTCTCCACAGAAGCACATCTGGGTCTGCTGCTCACACAGATTGCTCTGAGCACGCTGTGTCCATGACTAACTCTCTGTACTTCCTCCCTGTCTCGAGGAGACTCGATTTCATCATGAGTTTCTGTAAATGAATCACTAAAGCCACTTTTTTTTTTATTTATTTTTTATTTTAAGCCTCCCAGCCTGCTAACACTGCAACGGGCTCAAAGTCTCCAAGAGAGCCTGTTCTAGCTCTCAGCTCTAAACATCCTAAATCCTGCTCTGCTTCAGAACATGCAAAAAAACCCCAAAAAATCCAGGGAGGAAAGAGTTGATTTTTTCCTTCTTCATCTCTTTGTCACCTCTCCTTTTGACTGGCACAAACAGTGTCACCTGAGCCTCAGATGAGAGTCATGGAATGGTTTGGGTTGGAGGGACCCCAAAGCCCACCCATTCTCACCCCTGCCATGGGCAGGGACACCTCCCACCAGCCCAGGGTGCTCCAAGCCCTGTCCAACCTGGCCTTGGACACTC
>JAWWTY010000160.1:1167342-1196724 GCA_035222235.1 Margarornis squamiger | reverse complement strand
CAGCCACCAATTCCTTCCCAATATCCCATCCATCCCTGCCCTCTGGCACTGGGAAGCCATTCCCTGTGTCCTGTCCCCCCATGCCCATATGAGAAGTCCCTCTCCCTCATTTTTATAATCCCCCTGGAAGGCCTCAGGGAGGTGTCTCCAAAGCCTACTCTTCTCCAGGCTGAACCGGAAAGATCAGAGAGCTCAGACACAACATCTGAGTTTATTTTCCTGGAGGATGTTCAGCAGCACCCATTCATTGCCTCAAATGACTTTTTCCAGCTTCCCAAAAACCCAGTACATCTCTCCTTGGGTTGCAAACACGCATGGAATACTTCACCCCCAAAGCAGGAATGTGCAATACAATAATTTCCAGAGCATTACAAATGTGAGGAAAGCAGGGAAATTTTCCTCAGTGTAGAGAAGATTGTTGCCACCTGTCTGTTTTCCCCGCATGCTTTTCCTAACAGCTAATTTAAAGAACAGATATATTTTTAACGGTTTTTGTGATTAGTGTCCTGATTTTCTTCTAGCATGGTGTCACCACTTCCCACACCACCAGGTTTTACACCACTAAAATAACCCTGACTATTTCCTTTTAGGTTTGAAGAATCACGGAATCACAGGAGCAGACTTCCATCTCCTGCGGAATTACAGGAAAATCACTTTGTTTAAAACACCCCTGCTGTGCAGTGAATGGCACAGAGCTGGGCCATGCTGGGAGGGCATTGTTGGAATGAATTTCACGCTGCTTCATTTAAGCCAAGCCACTCATCGAGGCTGGGCTTAGGCTGGGTCTGTTGTGTTGTGGTGTGGTTTTAATCAGCTTCTTGCTTCCAAAAGCTTCCAAACCAGGAGGTTTAGGAACAGCTTTAAACACTGGTACACGAGGCTTACAAATGGAGCATTTAACTTTAATATTTTTTGCATTTTCTACTCCTTTTTTTTTGATTTTTTTTTTTCAGGGAGCTGCCACGACCTTGGCTTATTTTTCTCACAGCAAATTCTGAACCCACCCGACTGCTGAACCTACAATAAGCTCTTATGGACTGCTAGAAATATCTTGGTAAGAAAAAGCCCTAATTTTCTAAGTGCTTTTCCTGCTGCAAATAGCACCTCCTTCCCCCAAACCCTTGCAATCTAAAACCTCGACGTGCTGAGCCCGAAACACAAGTGAAAGCACATCTCGCTGTCACCTGCTGAGGTAATGTTTGAGAGACACTTTGTGGGCCATAATTGCTGTGATCGCACAGGGCATCCAAGGACTTTGGAGGACCTCAAGGTTGTTGCAGGCTGTACTTTGCTGCCCACTGGCTGGCTGGGAATTCACAGGGACGGGGCTGGAAATTCAGTGGGCCCAATTACAGCCAGTGTGCCCCTAATCGTGGAGCTCTGAGAGCGCTGCTGAGCGCCAAACAGATTAGGGGGTTTTATCACTACTGCATAAACAGGAGGGAAAACTCCCCACTGACAATATTTGTTGTTCCCCTATCTGTTCCTGCTTGGGTATCAGTCCACATGCTGAAAACACACCGGTGCTTGGAGAGGTACTTGTTATCAGCTACTTTCAGGTGGTTTGTAAGAAGGACAAAAAGCACAGGACAACCAACCAACCAACAGTTATTTTGGGAAAGGAGCAGCAGGAACAAACAAATAGCAAAGATTTTTAAAAAAACTTGGGATGCCACGGGCTAAATGGTCTCTCCAAATATTCCCTGTAGGGATACATGGGGACTAAGTTAAGCTAAGTAGGAATGCAAATCCAAGACGAGAGAACAGCAAAACCTTAGGCTACATCTCAACCCCAGACACTAAGTATTTTTATATTTGGCATGGTCTAAACATATTTTCCCAAATTCTTATGAACACCATGAGCTTATAACAGACTACTTCCATTTTACATAGCACAGCAGCATTTGACTATATTTGAGTATATCAAGGCCAGCTTGGACAAGGCTTGGAGCAACCTGGGATAGTGGAAGGTGTCACTGCCCAAGGCAGGGGGTGGGATTGGATGGGATTTAAGGTCTCTTCCCACCCAAACCAGTCTGGGATTCCATTAGTGACAGTAATTTAGAGAGTTAAATATTAGAAATTCAAAGACAACATTTTTCCTTTCTAATAACTGGCTCCAAAATGGATTCTTAATTAAATGTCATAGGAGAAACAACAGTTTAATATTCCTTCTTACTAGCATGCAACAAGCACTCCAATCAAGAAAGATTCCTTTAGGAATCACTGTCATACTGACAACCCCTTGGATTTGGCATAAAAAATAAGTGAGAAAGACCCCAATGGTCTCATTCTGTGCAAAAAGCTCCTTCTCCATCAAAATTGTCACATGCCCCAGTAAACACAAATCTACAGGAGCAAACAGGACAACTTTAAGCACCTGGATATTCTTCTTTGCTGAAAGAAGCAAAAAAAAATGCCCTGTCAGGAGTGGAATCTGTCAAAAGCTTGACAAGATTTAAAACCCTTATTTTGGTCTAAAGCTCTGCCGTTATTTTGGGATATTGTAGAAGAGGTGCATCTGTTCCAAAGAAAGCGTCACTGCTGCCAAAGGTTCTGCTGGTGCCCTATAAATCTGCACTGAAAACAAACCAAACAAACCAACCAAAAAAGCAGGGAATGGGTACGATGAACCAAGTCAGAGCCTGCTCAAAGGTACAGAAAAACAGCCCCCAGGAAAAGGAAAACACTCCAAGACGAGCAACTAAAATATGGAAGTCACAAGTAAGGAACTCAAGTCCCAAAATGGAGATGGTGGCTCCTCCCCACCACCCTGATGCTACTGTTACCCCTGGGTAGGAAAGTGTCCCACTGAGGTCAGATGTAAAACCCCTCCCTGCACGTCCAAAGAAAGAGAAGGACGAGGGAAAGGATGTATACCAAAAGCCAAGCAGCTGAACTTCAGAACCTTCCCAAATTCCTGTTCTGCCCTGGGGTAACCAGAGCAAAAGCCTCAGCACTCGGTTCTTAAGCAAATCCTCCCCTTGCACTGCAGCTCCTCTAACAGAATATTCCAGTGTGGTGATAACAGGATCCAAACACACACAGCAACACCAGCCCTGTTCCCCTCCTGTCACAGAGGACATTTGGGATGAACACAGGCATAGGTTACACAAGTACCAGTGCATCCCTGGCACCCCTGGACACCCCACCCCGAGATCTCCATGCCCTGGAACGATTCCCTCCAAGCCCCGGTGCCCTGTGCTGCCGGCAGGAAGGAAAGGCTTGGATTAAGCTCACATTTCCCCTAGTGCCTTATTTCCTCCTTTCCACGCACTCGCAGAGCGTTTGGCATGCCAGGAGCTGCCTCCCTGGAAGCCACAGTGTGGATGGCTCCTCTGGGACCGGCTCTGTGTTCAGCCGCAGTGGCTGCCGAGCACATCCCGCTTCCCACAGCACGGAGAGCGCCTGCAGGCGGATCCAATCCCTGCCTGCTCCCGGGAGCTCCGCTGGCACCCCAGCATCCCTCGCCCGGCTCGGCAGGCTCGGGAACGCTGCGGACACGGCAGCAGGGGTGCTGGGGAGGAGGGAGCCTCGCCACGCTCCGGCAGCCTCCTCCATCCCACAGAGCTGAGGATCCCCCGGGAGCAGCCAAGGGACGAGCCAGCACTGACTGTCGGGGGCAACTCGGAGTGGCAGAGGCCATGGACACGCCAGTCCTCCCTTGGACAGAGGCAGACCTTCCTGACACGGGGACAGGGACCTGCTCAGCCCCCAGCACAGGCTGCGCTTTCCTATACATGTGGAGGAGGGAGGTCTGGGTACCACACACGGTTCCCAGACTCATCTTCCATCCCCAAAGGAGGATTTTTCCCCAGATCTACCAGCACAGGGAAAAGCACAAAATCGCAGCGCCCCCTCCCCCTGCGGGCACACCTCATGGATCTCCTCTCCAGAAAGCCTGCCCAGAAAAGCTGTGGCTGCCCCTGGAACCCTGGAAGTGTCCAAGGCCAGGTTGGACGGGGCTTGGAACAACCTGGGCTAGTGGGAGGTGTCCCTGCCCGTGGCAGGGCATGGCACTGGATGGGCTTTACGGTCCCTTCCAATCCAGGCCACTCTGTGATTCCTGCATTCCTATGAAGTTCCTACCCCGCAGTACCTCTTTTCCAGCAGGGAACTGCAGAGGAGCACAGTGGCATCACAGGCACAGGCAGGAGCCAAGCTGGCTCTTGCTGCCATTTGTGCCTGTATCACTCCTGAGCTGCAGCTCCCCTCACACAGCCCCTTCCTTCCCCGCCTCGATCCTGCAGCTCTTATGCCCATCCCAAAACGTGGGGAGAAGTGTGCGAGCCACAGTGCTGAAAGACAAACCACTAAATTAGTAAGAGACAGAGTAAAGGAAAGGAGAAGGGTGCTGAGCCTCAGGGAGGAGGGCACAGGCACAGGAAGGCACAGGCACAGAGGGACCCGCTCCAAGAGAAGGGAGGGAAACATTGAAGAGGCAGAACCCCAAAGTGTCCCCCAACCCCAGAGACTGCAGCACGTTCCCAGCCAGCCAGCAGCCACTTGGGACACCGCTTTGCTGATTTCCTTCCTGAAATGCTGGTTAAGCTTCCAGCTGCTGGGAAGAAGCTTTTTTCCCCCTTTTTTTTTTTTTGCAAGTAATGCAGCAACTGCAGTTGGGTGAAGAGGGAAAGGGAGGAATTATTTAACAGCTGAAAGAAAAGAGCAGGAATCAGGACTTTTGGGCTGCACTTCACTGAAATACATCAATCTAGCTCCACTGAAAACAGGGTTTGGTTTTATCCCTCAGTTCAGTTCTGGCCCCAAACTGCAGATTTAAGGGCATATGTAATTTCTATTTAGGCCAGACAGGTTTGAAAATGTTCAGCAAAAGCAGCCTGAAAAGCTGTGATGCCTTCAGACAGACCTCTTCACTCATCAGTTTGCAGCCAAACAACACTGCAGTGTTTGTATTTATTTACAGCCTTGTGGTTGTTACTCTGAGGATACAACTAGGATTGTAAGAGATCAGACCATCCAGAAGAAAGGCAGATGAGCTTTATGAATATCCAATTCCTACTGAGGAATGTAAAACATTCAATTCTGATGCCAAAGAGATCTCATACATATTTTATAACTTAAATTCTTCCTTATGAAGGAAGACACAAAATGTCTGTGCTAAGTTACAGGCCTTTGAATGCATCTTCCCCCTCAGCAGGTACCACTTGCACATAAAAACCTGAGTAAGAAATCACAGGACTGAAGCTTCTCCTGCAGACAACAAGGAGTTTATGGAAACATGATGTGTCTGTGTGTTATATCCAAGCATTGCACAGGTTGCCCAGAGAAGCTGTGGATGTCCCATCCCAGGCTGGATGAGGCTTGGAGCTTTTATTGTCCCTTCCAACCCAAACCATTCTGGGATTCCACAAAATTTGATTCTAAGCCAACAAAAACATTCGTATGTGATATATTCAGAACACAGTAGTGAAGCTAAAAAAATTAACAAGGCTCTTAAATATTCTAATAGACAAAACATCTTCAGCGCCAGCACTGAAATGACATCCAATGGCAAGTTTCAAGGCCTAAGTCAACTTCTCAACTTCTGTGTATCCACCATGTAAGAATTCTAGAGGTGTAGCAGGAAATATTCCAGTCTGTGGCTCCATTCCTCCCAGACTCCCACTCATGCTGTGTGTTTACACAGAGCAGACTCAATCTATTAAAGGGAAATATTGCTTAATGCCTTCCTGCAATGAATCCACTGCAGGGTGTGACACAGGAGCTGTTCAGCAATGTACTGTCACACTTACTACCACTCTGCTCCTTAGGGCAGCAAGGGACAAATAACAGACAGCTGTAATTGGCACGGAAAAATGTGGGGAGGCAAAGTAAAATTCATTTGGCTGATTTTCCATCTGTCAATATCCCCTTCACTTTCTAATAAGAGATCGGTAACAAGTGCAAAGTTCCAATATTCCTGGTTTATGGTGTGCAAAAACATCTTGAGACCATTTTAACTCAAATAAGCAGCACAGTGGAGATGGAGCTGCTCCTCATACCTCATCAGAAACTTTGAAAAGTAATGTATTTTGAAGTAATTCTGCCCACTTTTCTTGCTCAGACTGACACTTCAGTTACACCCTTTGGTACAAGTGTATATTGGGGAGGTAAAGCTGCTTTTAAAGAACCAAACCTTCCCTGAATCCAGGGGAGGCAACAGCAAGGACTGCCTTGGTGGGGCAGCATGAGCACAGCCACTGGGTGTTTCTTCTTGCTGGGATTTTCCCTGGATTGGTCGTAATTGAAACATCCCTGCCCAAGACTGATGCTGGGGCTTGCTCTGTCAGAACCTGAGGAGATCACCACTAATTGTTCTGGAACATGAAATGTTATCATGGTATCTCATGACCTCTGTATCTTAGCAGAGATTAACTGGTGATTTGTCAGAACACATCATCTTCCAAGGCAAGAGAGATACACGTTCTTCAGGGAATACATCCATCACAGCAGGAATGGGGCTTAAAAATATTATCAAGAAATCCTGCATGGCAAGGAGAGGTTCAGAAAGAAGCAGCACAAGGGAATAAGCATTAGAAATGTAATTTTATTCTAAGAGATTAAGGGATGAAAGGCTGCGATAAAGTTTGAACTAACAGGCCCGAGGTTTTCAGGCTGAGCAGGAGGAAGGCATGAGGAGGATGCCCTGGCCACCCTACAGCTCATCCCCTGAAGGGAAGAGGTGCAAAGGGCTTGTTCCTGGCCATAATGGGCATGGCTGCTAAAGAATAAATCTGCAGCCTCACACACCCCAAGAGCACCCAGCACAGCTTCTCCAGCAACACATTTTCAAAGGAAACGTGACATTTGTGATAATGCAGTCACTGTGATGCCATTGTCCCAAGGACACACAGCCCATGGGAGGGAGCAGAAAGCACAAATGAGCTGAGCAGCACCAGAGTTGATTTGCAGGGAAACGTCCCAGCGTGGAAAAAAGCCATGGGAGGACTCACAGAGAAAATATATTTGGTATAAGCAGAGTTCTCTCAAAATAGAAAGGCTTGTGAAGTTTTATATGAAGTGTTAGCAGCTCGTTCAGACACACTCTTCACCACTTCAGTACTCAGCAAGATGATAGGGAGTATTTTTTCCTCATGATTTCTCCCATGTTGCTGTAATAAATCAAGGCACTGCCAGGCTGCATTCCCAATGCTGGGGAAGCTGCATGACCAAAGAGCTCCATTTCTGTAACTTATGCAGCCTTGGTACTGTATGACTTTTTAGGAAAACAAAACAAAACAGGAGAGCAGCCTCTTGTCCCCCTCTCCTGGGCTTTTCTTTTCTATGTCCTTGTGAAAATTAAAACCTTCCTTAAGGGCAGAGCAGAACCTGTAACCCAATTGCTCCTTTGGAGTCCTTTCCTCCAGACAGTTCAAACCCTTTCTGACAAGGCTTTAGAGAGAAACAGAAGAGGCAGATTTAGATCCTGCATTGTGTATGCACAAAGTCAGGCACCACTGGCTGCCTCCAGCTCTCTGTGCTGCCGGAAAGCTGGGCTGGCTCTGGATATCTGGGTAATCCTCCAAATGAAAAAGCCAGTTGCCCTGATCAGCGGGGCAGACAAAGATATGTGGGCACAAGACAGAGCCAGTTGGACAGAACCCCCCCACTGCCTCCCTTTCTGCTCTGGAAGTCTTCCTGGAGTAAGGGAATGGCTGAGGTTGGAAGGGCCCTCCTCAATACAGCCCAATGCCCTGAATACATATATGTGTTTATAGACATATGTGTGTGTATCTGTAGACACAAACCCAGCAGCTGTTCAAGGGACTCTGGGAGGACCCAGCCAAGGCAGAGCCTTGGGAAGGGAAGGGAATGAAAGATGCAGGAGTGAGGAAGAGGAGGCCCCAGAGTTATCAGGCACGCACTGAACTCCACTGGCTGCCTGTGCTTGGCTCTCTCCCCTAACCCACCCACCTCTCCTTTTCCAAAAGCTGCTCCCTTGTGTCTTTCTCCCAGGGGAGAAATCCCTCTGGATGCCCAGTCACACAAAACCAGTGCTCCCTGGATGAACCAATAAGCTTTAATGGAGCTCCAGACCAACCTTCCTTTCCTTTGGTCCCCTCTAAGCCACGCTCCCAAACAGCTGCACACAGACTGGCAGGCAGTAAATTCACTTGGCATGCATGGCTCCATGAGAACTAAGATGCCCACCAGCAATGGAAGCTCCCCTGAAGGAGGGAAAATGCCTGGAAAAGGCTGTGCCTACTGCCAGGCTGTTACCCTGCTCACTGAGCCCCACACACTGCACCTGAACAGAAACACATGTTGAGACATGGAAAGAAGGAAGGGACATGGCAACACAAGACACTCAGGAACCAAAACCATTTCACTTTTGGCATGAAAATTAGTGACAAAGCACTGTGGAAAAATACAAGGAGAGTCTGCAAGCAAATCTTGACACCACCTGCGATCCCTACGGAACTCAGCACTCAGCCAGCCAAGTGACATCTTGGAATTAATTACCGGATTCCAAATGACCATGAACAGTTGTCAGCCTTGTCCTGTTTGTAAAGTAATCTGCATTTTTGCTGATTTTTAAACCCAGGCTCTCCTATCTCTATAAATGCACACTCAAAGAGAAAACATCCAACAGCTCAGGAGCTTCCAAGCAGAACATGTTTTAGGGAGATAGGGAAGCAAGCCATGACATCGACAAATCCTAGGTTAAGCTTCTCCCCTTGTTATTTATTATTCCTCTGATGTGTCCCTTCAGCACCAAGAGCCACATTCTTCCCTCCAGTGCCCTTGAGGCCGGGGAGAGCTGCTTATGCTTCCCAGCAGCAGCATTTCCTTGAGCACTGGGCAGTTTGGGAGCAATGTGCAGTCCAGGAGCAGCACAGCTGTGAGCAGGCCCTGTGGTTTTGGCTGCACTGCACAGTCAGGCAGGAGCTCACCAGAAGGGATGCAAAAGCAGGATAAAGCCAGAGTTAACCACACACCTCAGTCCTTCCCCTGAACACACACCATGACCAACCTCTCACCAGTCCATCAGGTGAGCTCTGACCTGCAGCTGCAACTGAAAACACTTACCTGTTCCTCGTTTTGTCCTTTTGTTTAGATGCCTTGATGTATTTCGGTATAAAAAAGTACCTCTATGGAAACAGCAAGCAGCAATTTCTAAAAATGATTTATGATTTGTACTGAAAGTTTTATTTGACTACTACGCTATCAAATCATGTTACATTTAACAAACAAGATCTGAGTCAGATAGAAAACTATTTTCACATGAGCACAACACATGGCAAGGGTAGTTAATGTTGTAGTAGTAGGGTTTTAGAAATTTTAGTAGGAAAATCTGAGCAAAAACACCCCATCAAACCCCCAAAGAAGCCAACTGTCCAACTTGTCAGGCAGCTCTTTCTACACAAGACAAATGTCAGGCAGCTGATGATTCATTAGTCAAGGCAGCCTATTAAGGACTAATAGAAATGAAAACAGATTTGAAGCTGTCAAAAACACACACATGCTCTGACCATGGAAAAGGCAAATCTCCATGAGAATTCAGAAAACATAATGGGCAGAGGATAATCTCTTTGTATCCAGAAAATATTGATTATTTTCCCAGTCAAGGCAGACTTTACTGCACACTGGAAACAAAATCCTCCACAAACAAACAGCAAGCAGATGAGTGGTTAGGCCAACGATCCTGCACGACTAGGTCCTGCCATTCCTCATCCTTTTTGGATTAAACATTAGAAAAGGGAACTAATTGAAATGGAGGAGCAAAGAACAGTTTTCCCTGAAGTCAAGCTGGGTGTCTCCAACAAACCAACAGCACTGCAAACACTGTTCTCCCAGTTCATACACACATCCACGGTAAAAATTCCTGGCTGGGAGGGTGGGCAGGCCCTGGCACAGGTTGGGCAGAGAAGCTGGGGCTGCCCCTGGATCCCTGGAAGTGTCCAAGGCCAGGCTGGATGACACTTGCAGCAACCTGGGATAGTGGCCTGGAAAATCCATCAAGCCACATAAGATGACCTTCAGATCTCAATGATCAACATTCAATCTTCAGCTTGAAAACCTCAGCAGAGACCTGTGGACACGATGCACCAAAAAACCACTGAAACCCTCCTAACCCCATTGAAAGTCCCAGCTTTTATCTGACAGCTTGGTCTTGGCCACTCGTTGTACAAAGAAATTCTATTATAAATGAACTGGGTGCTACAAACCCCAGTCCATAATTTCTACAGAGACAAGATGGAAAACACTTTTAAATACACATTTGGATTATTTGTTCCTCAGCCTATGATAACTGAGATGTACAAAGCAAGCAAAGCCCACCTTTCCTTCTCCTTTAGCCATCAGAGAGGCATCAGACAAAAATCCAATCAGTATTTGAATAGGAACTTCCCTACCAAGGTTTGCTTTTCTATAATCACATCTTTCTACTTGAGCAGCACGTGGAGATCTTCCTGTCTCAGTGTCCATGACAAAAATGTACGCTGGCAGCAGCAGGAGTGAGTGGTGTGAGGAGTCATGCCACCAAACAGGAAAGGCAGGGGAGTACAGTGTCCTCAAAACACTGACACTGACCATTTGTGTGCTCAATGAAATGTGTTTTCCCACTGTTCCCATTGCCTCTTTCCTAAAATTCTCAGCACCACTCTCTCAAGAATTTTATGGAATAACTGGAGTCAAACCCTAGAAAGCAGCACCACACACAGTCCTGCCCATGGCCCTGCTTGTGTCAAACTGAACACCAGCTACCAGGGTCAGCCTCAGTGTGTTTAGTTCCTATAAACACCAAAGGACTTTCAGAATCTAAAATATTTTTGTGGGCATGAGTCCCACCAAAAATGCTTATCTGATTCTTGGTGCCACAGCCTCTGAAGGGCATCATCCTGGCTCACACAGCAGGACAGCCAAGTCCTGCGTCCCTGGTGAGCAGGAGGTACCAGCTCTAGCACGGGCAGCAGGAGGGAGGCGGTGGATGCAGGGATGGGCATTGCCTGAGGGAGGCCAGACAGGGTCAGGGGCAGGTCAAACAGCTAAGAGGAGCCTGGAAAAGAAGATAGCTTAGCAGAATGAGGCTACACGGACAAAAAGCAAAGAGGGAAAAGCAGTTACTAAAAGAATCTACTACAACAGGGATGCACAGGGCAAGCAAAGCCGTGTCTCCTTTAGGGACCAAAGATCACAGGGAAATGCAATCAATACCTAAATGTGAGCTTCCCAACCAAAGCCCAGGTGGAGGAAGGCACAGATGAAGTGGCCAGGACGAGGCTGGCCTGGCTGGGAAGCCCTGGCATTCCTCAGCAGGCAGGCACGCAGAGCCAGTGCCACGGGCTGTCACCAGCTCCCCTGAGTGTTGACACTGCACAGCACCCTCAGCCCTGGCACCCTCCCGTGCTCCCCAGCCCTCATGCCAGGCCAGGCCCTGCTAATCCCAGGCCAGCCCCTTCGCAGAACCCAGCTGAACTTCCCTATCCACAGGCAGCTGTTCCCATCCTCCCCGATAACCCCTTGGAGTGCACAGATAAAGCCTCTCCCGTGCTGACAGGCCTTCAACTCGCCCCCTGGGAGGCGAGCAAAGATGTTCTGCATGCTCAGGTGTGGCCCTGAAGGGATAAATATAAGCAAACAACCTCAAAGGGACTGTCCTGACACTTCTGCGGGTGTAAAACGTGCTGCCCCCAGGCAGGTGTCATTCCCCATCATTTCCAGGGGCCAGCTCCTGGAGGTAATTTTTTAATGAAATGCTGCTTTAATGGAAATGTAATTTCACAGAAAAAAAAAAAGATTTCTTATGGGAAGGTGTCACTGAAGTTTGTTTCTGAAAAAGACAGAGTTCTTCCTGAAACCAAAGAGCACTGGGAAACTCCAGAGCGGCCTGTGGAGCAGCATTCAGAGCCCTCCCCACCTCACACGCCTGTCAGTTTGCAACTGCAAACACCAAACAGTATTATTTCATTATTTGCTTACCCAATGGACCTCACTGCCTTAAGCCCCTGTGCTAATGGGGCTTTATGTCCTATACCCTCATTATCAAGAATGTGAAATACACGGCAAAGAAGCTTTAATTCCCAAAAGGGTGACCCCATTAGAACTACCCAAAGAACTAAAAACCCCACAAAAATCACAGGGCAAGGCAACAAACAGGCAAAAATCTTCCCTGGGAAGTTGTTTCTCTCTACAATCACACACTTTCCATCTGCTTTTCTGTCTGTGTTCCTGACAAGGACACTTGTCCCTGCAGAAGTTGTTGGCTTCCATACCCCTGCACATCTTTTCTAAATGTGGGAACTACCTTTTGTCTACAATCACTGGCAGTTTTTCCTCAGCTTCAACAGTGTAATTTTCCTCCTTCAAAAAGCCTCACACCAACTAGTGCATCATCTACTTCACATTAATCATCGCAGCTGGTAAGGGATTATAATACCATGCACTCACTCATTTCTTTATGTATAGTCAATAGAAATCGTATTTTTGCATGTTTTATATACATGTACACACACAAACACTCCATAATGATAGCTGCTATTACAAAAATCATCGATAGATCTGTTCACTGTTAAAAAATGCCACGTTTGTTGCTGCTTTTAACAGGAAAATTTCACCTGCATGCTTCTGCTGGTGCTCTCTGAGCAGTTCATCTGTACCTTATCCGCCAGGAGAAATCAGGTATAAATTTTACAGCCCCTTTGCAGAAGCGATGGTGTTTACTCGGTGTAAGAGCCCTCTTCCTTTGATGCCAGTTAAAAGGGGCTGATGCACACAGGGGCAGGCTGGGTTTTGCCCGGGCAAATGCCCACTTTAAGCAGCCGTTCTGCACTAATGACTCATGTGGCCGTGGTTTATTCCGTGCTGGGAGCACTGCAATTAGCACGAGCTCCATCGCAGCTCCCCGTGCTCCAGGGGAGGAAAGAGCACGCCCAGCATCCCAGCTCGTGGCTCCTGCAGCTGCACAGCAGCCGGGATAAGCCTTGCAGGTCCTGAAGCACAACAATAGGGAGGCCTTTCCTTTCATCTCTGCACGCTCACAGTTATCTGCTCTTCCCCGCAGGGAACCGCAATTCTCCCCCCGATTTGTTTTGCACTGTATTAATTCTACCACGGTGGCTCTCTCTGACTAGAAAGTAATACTCATGTGAGCCATCCTGCTACCTGTTTGCCAGGATATTGTCTCAGCAGGCATTCCCAATCCCTGAGTCAGGAGCTAAAATAATAAGGGACAATGGTTTAAGCAAGCGGTTCAGGAGCATAAAGCAAACAAACACCCGGGGAATTTTAACTGCTCACTGCCTGAGCCTGTGTGGTTTATGGCCTCTGGCTTTTCCCTATCACTGCAAGACCCAGATTGCTTGTAGGCTTGGGGGGGTTTTTTTGGTTATGAGCATGAAATTCTCACATATTCCCATGATTCTGGAAATTAAGTTTATCCAAAAACATTCTCAATTAATAAGCATCTGTAAAATTACAAAAGCTGTAAACAGCAGTATCATGAACTACTGAAGGGACTATTAAGGGACCTGTAAATGATTCCTTCCTTCATCCCCATCCTTTCAAGTGGCCAGCCAAAGACCTGGTTCCTCACTTCTATTACACGGCCCTCCCAGCACAAATCCTAATGCAGATGTTTGTGTACAGGTCCCATTAAAACCGCTTTTCCCAAATAACGTTCTTGGAAGAGATCAGTGGGGCTTTAAGGAAATTTAAGTCAAAACACAAGAAGTTCCACCTCAACCTGAAGAAGAACTTCTTTACACGAGGGTGGCAGAGCCCTGGAACAGCTGCCGAGGGAGGATGTGGAGTCTCCCTCTCTGGAGAACCCTCCTGGGGCTCCTGCTCCTGTGACCCTGCCTTGGTTGGGTTGGACTAGGTGATGTCCAGGGGTCCCTTCCAATCCCCTGGGATTCTGTCAATACATGGAACTGAGCATCTCAGAAGCACCTTTAAATCCCACAACACATTTATCAGTGTTCTCTCATGAACTGTTATAGATAATGCATTTCTTCTACATCAACCCCTCTCAAGCAACTCCTTTTTCTTAGCCCTACTACCCTGCTTTTAAGCTGTCTTCTTAAGAACATATTTATACTTTGTTGAAAGACATTATATCAGCACAAGACACATTCCGGCTTGAGAAGAGCTCCCAGGAATTCACGCTTTGCCTGGTTTACAGAAACATCCATTTGGATCCCAAAACACGTCTCTGAAGGAACCAACACACTCATATGCACTCGGCATGGCAGCTTGGGAGCAGCAGCAGTGAGAGAAAACACAAATTAACACACACACCCCCAAAAGGGCAGGAATTGCTGAACTGACCCAAAGAATTTCCCCATCCCTGGGAGTGTCCAAGGCCAGGTTGGATGGGGCTTGGAGTGACCTGGTCTGGTGGAAGGTGTCCCTGCCTGTGGAACGAGACGGCTTTAAGGTCCTTTCCAACCCCAGCCCTTCTGGAATCCTAAGAAACACAGCCCTGAAAGATCCCAGAAACACAGCCCTGAAAGATCCCAGACACACAGCCCTGAAAGCCACAGCTTTTATCGCCGGCATGGTGCACTGCGTTCATGCCGGTGCTGCACAGCGGTGGCTCCTGCATCCCCGAAATGAAGCGATGCTAAAGCAGGCTGCTGGTCCGTGAGGCCGCACGCAGAGGGCCTGCCGGGGCAGAGGGGCAGGGCCGGGGGCAGGAGCCCTCCTGCCAGGGGCCAGGGCCCTGTGCCCGCTCAGCCGGGACCCTCCCCGTGCCGTGGGCCCGCACTGCCCTGCCGTGGGCACCCGTGTTTGACGGGCCGGCCCCCACGCCTTATGCAACAGGGCCCGAGCCCCTGAGGGGCCGAGCGCCCCGCGGGCAGCTCGGGGGGCCGGGCCGGGGCGCCGCGCTCACAGTCACTGCCCGCCGCGCCGCGCCGCGCCACTCACCGCCTCCGAGTCTTCAAAGCCGTGCAGGTACAAGTTGTCGTACATGGGGGAGCGCGGCGGGGCGGCCGTGCCGGGGCTGGCTGCGGCGGAGCGGCGGGGCCGGACCGAGCCGGGCTGCCCTCCCTTCCCTTCCCGTCCTTTCCCTTCCCTCCCTGCCTGCCGTCCCTCCCCTCACAGCGCCGCCCCCGCCGCCCGCCCCGCGCTTCCCGCCCGCCGCGCCCATTGGCTGAGCCGCGCCGCCGCCGCCGCCCCATTGGCTGAGCCGCGCCGCCGCCGCCGCGCCATTGGCTAAGACGCGCCGGCCGCGCGGCTCGGTGGCGCCGCCCCGCGGTGGGGATGGCGGCGCCTGAGGTCGGGGACAGGAGAGTGGCGGTGCGGGGTTTGTGGGCACAAAATATACGTGTTTTACCGCAAAAATACGTGCGGTTCGTCAAACAGAGCCTGTTTAGCCTACACTGGGAGGGGGGCTGTGAGTAAGGCGCATAAACAGCCCCAAGGAGGGTGCCAGGAGGATGGAGCCAGGCTGCGATGGTGGCCAGCGACAGGGCGAGGAGAAACGGGCAGGAATTAAAACAATTCAATCCTCCCTGAGGGGCGATTTGCCTCCATGGGGGTGGCAGAGAGCCGGGACAGCCCCAAGACATTCCAAAGCCACCTGGGCCCATCGTGTGTCACCTGGCCCAGGTGAGCCCGGCTGGGCCGAGCATCTCCAGAGCCCCTTCCAGCCCCAAACACTCCGTGACACTCTCATTATTTACAATAAAACTCAGCCTCGCCTCTTCCAGACCCCAGAGAACTGCCATTCGCTCCTGAGGAAACAACCCTTGTCTGGAAACAAGAGTTGAGCACCAAACACTAAAGGAACACATAGAGGCAATACCTGAAATCAAGCAAAGCAGACCCTGAACACCAAGAATCAGCAAAGCAGACCCTGAACACCAAGAATCAACTCAAGTTTGAACCTTGTTTAGCACTAAACTAAGGGACAAAATCTCTCAGGTGGCTCCTGCTGGAGGGCCAAGACTGAAGCTGCTCGTGTGACACTACGGGATTAAAGGTAATTAAAAAATACTGGCAGCACTAATTTACAGTTTGCTTCCCGTCTTTATTAAAACAATTCCTTCCAATCCATGGCTGGTGCAATGTGATCTGACGTGGCTGTGTCCACAGACACTTCCCATTTGCCTTTTCCATTTGCTTTTCCTTCCCAAGGCTTCCCTTAGTCCTGCAGAGTTCCCGCTGATCCCTTGGGAAGTGCCCAGAAAACACCTGAGCCAAAGCCAAAGGTGCCGTTCTTACCATATTCCCAGTTCCTCACAGATTTCCTCAGAGGTTCCCCAAATTCTGCCCAGCCTTACTCCCAGTTCGCTGCTTCTCCTGAGGGATCTCAGCTCTGAGATGGTCCTTGAAATGTTCATCAAACCCCCTTTAGAGGAGTTAATTTTTACAGCCTGCGTTCCAGAGCAGGCTCCCTGCCCACCCTGAAGATCTGTGATGGTACACATTTGAAGAGTCACAGTGATCACAATCAGTGTCAGCTCAAAATTAAAACAAAAGGCTGTGAAATCACAAGAGGAACAAAGTGTCTGAACTTCACATGGATTTGTAATTAAATAATTGAAGTCAGAAGTCGGGGGGGGAATCACTGTTTGATTTCCAGTCCTTACATTTCACATTGTGCTTTTAAGACACAGAGGTTATTAAAAATACATATTTAATGACTACACTTGAAAGGCTCCTAAAAGATGCTATAAAAATACACACAGCTCATTAAATTGGGATTGTACTTGGAAAAGATCTAAACATAAGGAGCAGTTGCACAACCTACTTCAAGAATTTGACTTGGCTGCCTAAAATACAGTGATGGGGCAGTTCTTTTGGGGTATGGGGTCTGAATCCCTTCCAGCAGCCTCAAATCCTGCTCTCCTGGCACAGCCCCGTGTTCCCACCACAGGGGAGAGGACGTGGGCTAGACCTGGACCGACAAACAAACCTCAGCCAGCCAAAACTTACACCCTGAACACCCATTTATGGTCTAAGTTGGAGGAAATTATCAACAAAGCCAAAAAAATGCAAGAATTCCTGTATTTCCAAGGCTTTTTCCCAGCCACGTGTCTAAAAATCTTCAATACAAATTGCTGCACATAAAGGAATTCTAAATCAAAGGCTGTTGTGAATATTATGGAGTAGTTTATCCAAGAGCAGGGAACACACCAAGGTGAGAGAGGAAGGCATCCAGCTCTCTTAAGTTGTCTGAAAAGTAATATAAATATCATAAATATGCTGAAGGAACAGTGGGCTGGATGGAGATTGGAAATAGGGAGGCAGGAAGGTTTGCAGAGGGAAGGAGGGATAAACAGGGCAAGGAAAATAGCTCCAAATTTATTTCAGTGACAAGCCACCACCATTCCACTGAGATCCTGAAGGCAGGGGGACTTCACTCTGGATTTATGGACGGTCATCTCTGTGGGATTCCAGAAAGCCAACTCTTTTCCTTTTCAACTTCTAGGATAGCAGAGGCAAAAGGGAAAGAGTACAATAGGAAGACACTTGAAAGCTCCACCTTTTTGAGGCGAGCTCCCCAAGGAGTGGCTCAAACGAGCCAAAAAAAACCCTTATTACAACAAAAAATGAGGGTCACGCGTTAAGTGAAGGTTTGGAGAGCTCAGCATCACCCCTGGCCCCTTTCCTAAAGAGAATGCAGATGGTGTGATATTACAGAGCAGGGAATTGCAGTGCCCCAGGCCACAGAGAAGGGCTTGGTCCAAACCCCCCAGTTTGTGTATGTCCATGGGACAGAGCATCTTACTGCTCTGAGTTGGGGGAAATTATCAGCAGAGCCAAAAAAAGGACAAGAACTCCCATGTTTCTAAGTTTTTTCCCCAGCCACATGTCTGAAATGGCCAAACACAAATCCCTGTGTACAGAGGAGCTCTCAATCAAAGGCCATTTTTAATGAGGTAATTTAGCCAAGGAACATGCCATGGGTCAGTGAGCTGCACTGAGGCTTTAACCCCTTAAAAATTGCAATTTTTTGAATGCTTTCAGTTGCTGCATTACAGATTGTTTTCTGTATTGCTCATTTATGGTGTTAATGAACAAAGCCTGGTACACAGACACTTCCCAGCAGTGCAGGCTCTACTTTTCCTAGGATTTAACCACGGGGTGTTCCAATCTCTGTAGGCATGAGGAATCTTCCTCCCTGGGGATGCCCATCCTCTGCTGATGTCTGGAGTAGCTTTCACGTGGATTATTGCAGTGTTCTCTGCAGGGAGCATGTGCTGGCCCTTTTTGGAGCCCACAGCTCCACGTGCCCAGGGGCACAGGAGATTCTGAAGATGTGACCAGAGACCACAAAACAATCTAGTTTCTATAGGACATCTCTAGGTTTCTACAGGACTCCTGTATGTTTCTATAGGACCTACCAGACACATCAAAAACCAGGCTGTCCCTTTAATCTTGGATTATGGAAAATGATCCTGCAAGCAGAGCCCTTGAGACAGAACTACCTAGAGCTGCTGTTTCCACCTGGAAGGAGACATCCAAGACTTTTCCTGACCCATGAGTCCCCGTGGATGGAACACAGACTAACACATTCCCTTCTGGCCTCAAATAAATGCTCTGCTGCAGCCTGTGAGGTTGGGGGGGAGGGGGAGGGAAGGGCTTGGAATTCAGAGTGCTTTGAGCATCCCCAGGGCTCCAAGATCCTTGGCTGCCTCTGATCCCTGTGCAGGCCATTCACTTGGCAGGTGAACTCCATGGTCCTTGGGGGTCCCTTCCAACCCAGGACATTCCGTAAAATCAGCTGCCTCACCAGAAAGGAAGCTCAGCCACTCCATCCATACCCTGGGTCAATACAACAAATGGAATCTGATTCCAGAAAATGCCACGAGAAATTATCACATCCTCTTTTCTTTTTTTTTTTAATCAGAACCAACCCGTTCTCAAGCACAAAGCAAATCTCCTTGAGAGAGTGCATCCATCTATCCCCAAATATCAATTATTTAGTCACTTCTGAGCTACCCAAATGTGGGAATACTGGGGTTTTTTTCCCAGGGCACGACTACAGAACTAAAGGAAATTTTATTTCAAGCCTGATCTGATGATTACTCAATCAAATGACAGCACTTGTAGGGTTCTTTCAGGACATGTAACAAGAACTATTTGCATAAACACAGCGGAGTGCTCTTTGAATCAATGGAACCAGATTGCCAAGCCAAGGGAACGCCCCAGCACCGCACTGCGCCAACCCAGAATGTAAGTCAGCAAGTTCTCTCTGCTCTGCACTCCCCAAATCCCACTTCCACCTGGATCTCCCTGGCAGGGGCTCCCGGGAGCCCAGCGGGGCAGCGGCACTGCGGGTGTCAGCGCCCCGTTTTGGGGCAGAGAAGGAGGGGCAGGAATCTCAGCCCTGAAGCTACGAAAGCCCAGCCCCGGTTCAGTGAAGCTCCCCACGGCCTCTCCCTGCTCACCTGAGGCCACGATCCCGGATTTGGAACACTCCTTGGGAGCTGGGGGACAGAGCCCTACAGAAGGCAAGGGCACCTGAACAAGAAGCATTAATGATTACGGTAATGGCACACTTGGACATGAATCCACTCCTTCCAGGGGACTCCAAAACCCACCCTGTCCATCAGCAGCCCTCAGATGGAACAGGAACTCTGGGTTTCACCTGGATTGCCCAGATTCTGGGGCCTCTGGAAGCAAATTGCTGCTCCTGCTGAAGGCAGCAAAGCAGCCCAAGGGTCCCTGTCGTTAATATAGGGGAAAAGGGCCGTCAGCATTCCCCAGCAACCCAGAAAAGGCAGGACTTGCTTCCATCAGCTGGAAGGAGTCCAGTTCCTCACTCTCCTACGTTATTTGGCACAGCCCAATTCCTCTCAGGACACAGTGTGACTCTTGGGGACGGGCCTGTGCGGGGCTGAGGGGTGGACTCGATGGTCCCTGTGGGTCCCTCCCAGCTCAGCATGTCCTGGGACTCTGGAATTCCTTACCCCTTCCCCCCTAAAGCAATTTCTGTCCCTTTCTCCCTCCTCTCCTGTTTTATAACACAGATTAGGTAAGAATCTGGTTCAGTGGCAGCAGCTTCTGCCTTGGGGTGGAGGTAGGACAGGAGAACCTCCCAAGATCCCCGTTTTCCAACATCTGACCACCAAAGAGCACGGGGGGCATTTGTGGTACTTGACAGTCCTCGAAGCCACCAGGTGACTAAGGCTGTGTTTCTGTTTCCAAAGAAAGGGCTAATGTGAAGGGAGGATTCTGCCCTCTGGTCCAAGTCCTGCCTGGAAGGTTCTGTGCATTTCAAGGTTTTATTCCAACGCACTGGTGGATGGCATGCTTTAATTCCTGGCATTTCAAGTAATAAATTCTGCTGGTAGGGTCTAATCTGACAGTGTGGAGGATGAGGTGCCACCTATTCTACAGCACAGCTATCTGACACTGTTACATAAAGCTGCTATAATTACAGAGAGCGAGAAGACTCCGGTGTCACTTCCTCTGGGTTTCGAGCACCTCGGGGGGGTGACTGGGTTTGTGGGTACCCTCTATATTTAACCATTTAACCAGCTGTGAAATGCCTCTTCCCTGTGGGCACTGTGGGCACTGTGGGCACTGTGGGGAGGGAGCTGAGCTGCAGGGAGTGGCCACCACAGTACCTGCACCTCCTGAGGTGGGTAAGGAGTGTGCTCCGAGGGTTTGGGAACTCTGGCCAACTCCAGCCCTTCCACTGGCACACAGGGCTGAGCAAAGCAAATCCCAAATGATGTGCACAATGTATGGAGGCACAGCCAGAGCCCCAGCCCTGTGTGAGCCCTGGGATCCCTCCCTCTGAGAGCCGTGGGGCTTGGGGGGAAGGACCCACGTGGGTCCGTGGGCAGCTGCACTCCCGGGCATTCCCACACTGCCCACGGAGATCTCAGTGCCCACCAGGCTGCTGGGAAGCCCCAAATCCCCCTCCAGGTGCCACCCCGAGAAGCCAGAGTGGATTTGTGGCTGGCACTGTGTCGTATTTCTTGGCTGGAAGGAAGATGGGCTGGTTCTGTTTTTAGGGGAAGACACATTTTTATCTTCCATGCCAAGAACCATCTGGGCCAAAGGATTAAGCACTTGTTTTATTTCTTATTTTAAGCTCCTCTGCTTTCCTTCTGGATGTTAATCAATCTCCTGGGCTGCCATAAGTGCTGATGCTCAGTGTTTCTGTACAACACTTCGGGCTGCAGCTGTTGGGATGATGGGAAACAATCACTAAGAGCCAATTACAAAGCTTATGGGAAGCTGTGCTGTTTTACCCAAGGAGGGAAAGTCACCACTGCACTCTGGAAAGCCCCACCAGGACTGGAACACAGCCCCAAGGGCCACAGCTACCCTCCTGGGGCTGAGAACAGCAAGGCTGTCACGGGGTAGGAGCCTGGGAGTGTCCTGGGAATGTCAGGTACATCCCATGCAGCCACTCCAGAGCAACGAGCAGAAAGATTTTCCAGTCTCACAAAAGACAGAAAGCTCCTGGTCAGTGCCAATTTCCCAAAGGCATTCAAAGATTTGCAGTTTTATCAGTGAACACTCCTGAAAAGGTTGCCTGAAATATGTGTTTGATAAATTATGGCTATCAAAGTAGCAGCTCTTTAGAGGAAACAGAGCTTTCAGTGAGCAGTTGGAGTTGGACAGAGAGAGCCCTGGAAGTTAAAATGCAATTCCAGCTGCTGCAAAATACAGGATCTCAGGGAGATATTTTTTTTTTTTGCTTTAGCTAAACCAGTAAAACTACAACCTCTGTTTTGTGTTTAGGGTAACAGAGTCAGACAAAGGGCATGTGAAAAGGAGTAAGAACAAGAACTTTGAAGTCCCTGTGCTAAGAAGAATTTGTTGTTCTTGTGAAGAGGTTAAAGGAAGAAAGAAAGAAATAAAAAGGCAAACACAGCTCAAACTTATCTCTGGTTTGCTGCTTCTCCTTGGGATTTCACAGGGATGGCTTGATTAGCTTGATTTTATTGCATTTCCTTCTGCTCTATAATCTAATTCTCACACACTGCAACAGAGCACTTGGAATTTCATGGCAAGGGACTGGAGGAAAGTCCTCAGTTCAGTTCAGAAGATTTCCATGACACCTGTCCAAGTGGAGAAATGGATCCAGAAACAACAGATCAATGGATGAGGAGCCACTTCCCCAACCTGATTTCATGAAATGTTTAGGCAGAATCCCTGGGAACTGAGGGGAGAAGAACACAGAGTCCCGGATTTAGCTCTGCATGTTTCAGGAACTCGAGTTCTTGCCTGTGAAGTCTCTGGGAGACCTTTCTTTATGTCCCTGCTGCAATGATGACTCTGTGATGTTCTCACCCTCCAGGAGCAGAACACACAGGCTGGGGGGAAATGCAGCAAATGGGGACTGAGCATCATGTTCGTGGGACTCCCCTGGAACCGGTGAAAACCCTAGTTCTGTATTTCTGATGTCTCCATTTAAGAGGCTCATTGCCTTCCACTGGCAATTCTGGTAGGAACAAAAGGGAACATTTCCAGGAGGAGGATTAAGAGTCCACTTTGCGCTGGGTGGGATGGCTCAAAACAGACACCAAGGTGCCAAAACATCCCCCCTCTTCTTCCACAATCCACTCTCACTGCAGGGAGCCCTCACTCCAGGTGGGATCTGCACCAGCAGATCCAGGTACAGCAGTGCCTGGGACAGGACAGGAGTTCAGGGGGCCCTGGGCATCACCATCCTACAAAGTCTGGGGGGAATGTGGGGTGAATTGAGTCGTGTGAGCTCTGCTCAGGGTGACAAACCCCTGCAGTTCTCACCTCATTTATTCACATCTCAGACAGTCCCACATCTGCAGGGCTGTGTGAGACCTTTCCCAAGCCCCAGCAGTGAGAAGTGGCTAAAAGTGCCTGCTGGCCTTGGTGTAGAGCAGAGAGAAGCCATGGCTGCAGATATCCCTGCCCGTGCTCCTGCTGCAGCTCTGGCAGACCCCTGGGGAAGGGGCCTGACCCATGAGGAGCTCCTAAAATAGCAGGGAAGGGCTTCTGTCCCCCAGCTTTTAGGCAGAGATGGTGGAAGCCACCAGTAAACCTTTACAGTTCCCAGTCTGACGTGATGCACCACTGCAGGTGATGTTGGGATGTCATTCTGTGTCGTTCACAGAACCCCAAAATCCCACACTGGTTTGGGTTGGAAGGACCTCAAAGCTCAGCCAGTCCTACCCTGCCATGGGCAGGGACACCTTCCCCTAGCCCAGGCTGCTCCAAGCCCTGGAAACTTGATTCAATCAGGTAATTTCTGATGCTCCAGGCACTCATAACACCCCACTATTTTCCCTCTGACTCCTCCCTGCAGTTTCAGACCCGTCTTTTCCCTAGTCTCCCAACCCCTGCAGTCATGCATTAAAAAAGAACAGAATGATTGGTTTATTGCAGCCTCTGACAACATCCTTACAGGGACTACTTAAAAAAGCCCCAACCCCTAAATAGACTGCTGAGAGGAAAGTTCTGTCCTAGATCTCAAACTGCCTACGAGGCAGCAAATGAAAAGGAGGAATAAAGGCACAAGGATCAATATTTAGGGTCTACTCTTTCCCATGGTTCCACCCCCACCCAAAAAAAAAAGTGTCCATCACATTCAAAGTGAGAATTAAAATCATTAGTGGAAAAATTCAGCTTGAACAGCCCAGTTTGACAGAGTTACAAGCAGAAAAGGGAATATTATAATTGGAAGTGTGGGGAATAATAACTAATGGCAGCTCTGGCTATAATCAGGAGGAGCAAGAGAGGAGCAGATCAGAACCTCCTGTTCCCAGAATTTAATTCAATGTCCAGATGAGGGAGCACGGAATTAAAAGGTGATGAAACTCAAAATTTATAATAGGGCAGATTTATCCAAAATGCAGGCAAATTGCAGTCTCTGTTAAAATCAATGATGAAGTCGTAAAGTTATCCTTAAAAAAAGATTGGAGACTAATTTGAATATTACAACTATTGTTGTATTATAGCAAAATTTGAAGGGAAGTAGTTAAATGTTTGCTTCCAGCCTTGATCCCAGGGCAGGAACAGGCTTAGCAAGAGACCTAAAGTTGACATATTATTCTATAGATGTTTTTCACTGCATTTCATTCTCCCAAACCAGCTGCTGTTACGTGCTGGGATGGGCAGAATAAGAGATCAGACTCCTATTCCCTCCCCTCAGTTATGGTGGTTATTATTTTGTACAACACTGACCCCTGTGCAGCCCGAGGAGACCCAACGTTTGTGGTCCAGACCCGAACCTTTATCAGCTTTATTTACAGGCACGTTGATGCAATGATGAAAAGTGGGGTTTCTTCCAGTTCAGCCTCGAAATGGAACCTCATTATTGCCATTAAACATTTCACTCCTGTAAAGCACATCAAACGCCTCAGGAGGGAGGTGCTGCCACCTCTTGGCTCAGCAGGACACACAGAGGAGAGAAGATTCCTAAAAATTCGGTTCAATAGAGTAAAAACGAAATAGAAGGAGGAGGAGCTTTCCTTAAAATCCAGCATGGCTTGCACAGGCAGAGATGTGGCCCTGGGGAAGCTCTGGGTTTGGGGGCGCTTTCCAGAGCCAGCTGGCACTGGGATACTTGGAAATCACTTCCCTTCACCTCGATTGGAGTAGAGTGGGCTGGACATGGAGCAAAGCTGGGGGGAAGGAGCCACGTTTGGACTTTAATATTCAAGTTCTCCTTGGAAGTGCATCAGTGCATGAGCTCCTGAACACCTGGAGGTGAAGCTGCCCCAAGGCTGGTCACCCTGGCCACTGAAAATGCCCCAGAGGGATCCCATCAGGGATTTCTGCCCTCTGAATTTTGGGCACTGTTGTCTTTCTTCACTTCAAAGGTTACTGGAGATCAGCTTGCCATCCAACCGAGATCCACCTGACACCACCAGTGTCCCTGTGCCTTCTCAGCTGCACACCAGGCACGTCCCACTCCAAGGGTTTGTAATCTGGACATTGGGGGGTGACACAGTGACCCCTGAGCGTCTACACGTGGCCCCAGAGTGTCAGATCCCACCCCAAACCTGCATCCACCAAACCCCACCGGTGTTTCTCACCATCCCTGCCAGTCTGTGTTTGCTGGAAAACTCTGGTTTGCACTGGGAGATTCGGAGTCTTTGGTTATGACCCTTCTCCATCAGGCTTGGCCCTGTGTTTCACGGGAAAGTGGGGAGTCCAGGTGAAGGGACCCCCATGGCCACCCCAATTCCACCCCTTTCTCATCTCAGTCTCTTCCCAAACTGAACAATTTCTGCTTCCCACTGAGCCTGGATCGTGACCCAGCCGAGGGCTCCCAGCCTGGATCCAGGTGGGATGGAAGGAGGGCACGGGGGCAGAAGGAGGGGAGGGAAGGCTGCAGGTACCACCCCAATCCCAGAACACAGAGCAGGAATCACTGAACACTGGCAGAGGAACTGAAATTCCACCACCTGGAACGACACCCGCTACAAGAAAATGAGGTGGGGCAAGTCCAGCACAAGAAATAAAGGAAGAACTCTAATCCTGCCCAGTGGGGAGGGGAGAAGGACCCACTGGTGACTAATCAGAGCTGAAGGGACCCACCTCTGGAGCTCCACGAGCCTGAGCTCAAAAGTAGCAAATCTATGATGACAGAATGTTGACTCAGCATTTCCCTGCTGTGTGATGCTCCTGGGGTCCCTGCCTTGGTATTCCAGCACACTTGGAGCTCCATAAATCCCCCCAGGGCTAATCCTGAGAAGAACTTGCTGCTGCCAGAGCAGGGAATGGCCCTTCCAGAGGGTGTTAACACACCCTGATCAGCCAAGGCATGGAACCCAAGCTCAGCACGGCAGCTTCACAGGAGGAAAAAATAAAAATAAAAGACTGGTATTAAATGTCTCCAAGACTTTTTGTAGGAGCAGGAAGCAAATATTAAAGACTGAACAGCTTCTTTTGTCAGTGGGTCCTTTCCTCCCACTCACTGGTGATCCCACTCTCCCCTCGGGGTCTGAAAGCCCTGAATTCTTCCTGGGGCAGCTCCTTAGGGTTTATTCATCTTTGGAAGAGCCCACCTGAACCTCGGGGGTGGTGAGTGGGTGGGAAGGGCAGGGGTGACAAAGGAGTCGAGCTGATTACACCCTGAACTGGGAATATCCAGCTCAGTAGGTGCAGCTGCTGGGGCTGATTCATGAAAACATTTTCTTAAAATACCAAATATCTTGAATTTCCAACAGGCTTTTAAGTGGCTTTATCTGAAATGAGCAGGTATGAAGGGGCAGTGAGAATGCTCCTCCTCTCCCTGCTGAGCCCTGGCAGCCCCCAGCCCCCAGGAACTCTGAACTCCTAAAATTGGAGCAGCACTTTCCATGGGAAGCTGTTGTGTCCACCACAAAGAGAGAGCAAACAACGCCAGGGCCAGCCCAGGTGCCAGATCCCCTCCCAGGGGAGGTTCAGCACACACAGCCTGCTCAAAGGCCCCTAAATAATGATGGAATGAGCACAGCCCTTTGGGGCACAGAAACACCTCATGCAGTGTCATCTTCTTCTTATTGCCACTAAGTCCAGCACCTGAGACAAGGGCCAATTAAGGTGGGGATGTTAGTTAGCAGCTCTGGAGACCTGGGCTCTGATGTGCAGCATTTCTGGCAGGCCACTGAAGACACACGTGAGCATGACCAGATTCTTGACTTGACCAAATCCAGGCTGGATTGGGTCCAGTCAGCCAGAGAATGAAAAGCTGCGGTGTTTGGGAGAACACGAAATTACTGACTTGCTGCTGCCATTGCAGAGCAGCACAGATCACTTCACAAACCTCCCAGCAGGAGGAAATGGCACCACACCAAGCATATCCTGGGAAAAAGGGCTCTGGATCCTTCCCTCAGCCAGTGCCAGGGAGGGAAGGATTTCCAGGATCTTCTCATAAGGGGGCACCACGAGGCAGTGCAGGCAAACCACGATCCACAGCAGTGTTTTGGGCTGAGGGGAAACACCCCTGAACTTGGGTTTCAGTTCAGCAGTGAGACCCAGAGATGAATTTTCAAATATAGGTTGTATTTTTGCAACTACATTTCAACGTCACTGAGCATTCCCAGAGAAGCTGTGGCTGCCCCTGGAGCCCTGGAGGTGTCCAAGGCCAGGCTGGATGGGGCTTGGAGCAACCTGGGCTATGGAAGGTGTCTCTGCCCATGGCAAGGGGTGGGATGGGATGGGCTTTGAGGTCTGTACAGGTTCATGATCTTCATCAAAAGTTGTTGGACAATTGGACTTGATGATCTCAGAGGTCTTTTCCAACCATAATGATTCCAGGGCTCCGTGGAAAAGCCAGCAAAGGCATTCTCAGGGTGCCCTGGCCCCTCCCTCTGCAGCTCCTCCAGGGAATGACTCACAGCACAAAGCTCCTATTTATACCCCAGTGGTGAGAAAAGATGTACAGGATGAGAAAGTCCTTCAGCTCTACCACGAGGGCTGTGACACCGAGTGCTGTGCTGAACACTTCCATTTCTGGAGAAAGAGGAACATCATCAAGCAATCCACCCCAGCTTTAATTCAGAACCTTCTGGCCAACACGACTGGGGCAAACAAACTGGTACAAAGCACTTTACAGCCCACTTTACCCCGAGTGCACAGCTACAAACTGGAGCCGGAGCACAGACCTCCAGAGCTGTGCCTTCAGGAAGCCCCTAAAACCAGAACTGCCAGCCTAGGAATTCTGCCTGGAAGAGCCACTTGTCCTCCCTCACTGATAGCTGGTGGAAAAGTCACAGATCCGTGGCACAGCCCTGCACAGCAAAAGGCTGGATTTCCTGGGAGAGCTCTGCGAGCCAGAGCCTTTTCCCAGGAGGATCCACAGTGTTAAACCCCGGACTTAAACAGGGAAGCGCCTCCATTTTAAGGATTTCTTCCTCCAAATCTCCAGGATGAATCAGTTAATAAGGGCTAAACCCTGGTTTTCTCATGCTCAGTGTCCTTACCCTGCTATCTGGAATGTGGGTTTCCATGGCAATCGGTGGAATCCGGAATAAATTGGTTTTGTCATAATTGCTGCAGAATTCTGGGCTAACTGAATAAATAAACACTGTTTTACTATTCCTGCAGCTCGACCCAGGGGCTGGAGCTTTCAGGGGGCTCCTGATTTAATGAACAGCCCGAAACTCCCCAAATATGACCAATTTCGGCAATTAGGATTATTTAGGAGAACCAAACGGGGTGTGTGGGAGTGTTTGTTACTGTCTCCATGACTCAAACCCATTCCATCTTTAGAGCAGCTCCAAGATTTTCCCCACCGTGGGGGAAGAAAGCAGAGATTTGACATCACAGAATGTTTTTAGGGCTCCAAGAAGATGAACCAAAGGCTCTGAGATCCACCAGCATCCCCAGTTCTCCCAGTCCAGGATGAGGGACAGACAGCCCTACCTCACACTCCCAGGGGATGCTGGAAATGCTGCAGGTTGCCCTAAAAACAGTCCTAAAAATACAGCTGGAAAACACTTCTTGCCAGGGCTCATGAATTCCCAAGCAAATAACCTGTTCCTGAGGGCACGGGTTGGTGCCCAGAGCACTGGGACACTGATCTGGAGCCATCCCGATCCCTGGGGCTCCAGGCTGTGGGTTACCCCAGGGCACCAAGGGCACAGAGTGTCATATTTGATCATAAATCTATAAAAGCATTATATGGAAAACCTCAGGAGACCTTCTCCTCTGCTGGTTCCAAGTGCATTGTCCATGGCATGGCCCAGCTTGGATTTCAAAAAATGTCAGCATCCTCCTGTATTTTAAAAGCTTATTAAAATGCTTTTAGAAAATCTTTAGATATCTAAAGAATATAAAAATATTCAAATAAAATGAGATCTTTAAAAAAAGAATCACAACAGAAACACCTGGTCAGGAGCAGAAGCTGAGCATGGAAATGTGGGGAGGGGGAGGCAAGTTGTGGTTCAGACACAACCACGTGCTCTTAGCTGAGATTCCAGGGGGGAATAAGGCAGTGGCCTCTCCCCACAGGAATGGCCAGCCCAGGATGGGGCAATGACCCTGTCCCCTGCTACAGAGCTTGCCCTGGGGCACCCCAGGCCATGGGCTGGATTCTGCTGGCAAAAGGCACCTCAGGGCACTCCTGGAATGAGGCTTCTCCTAGGTCTGCAGTGCCACAGCAGCAGAAACGGGGTCCTTGGCATTGCCAGCTCTGGCTGCACTCACCAATTGGGGTTTTTTTCACGGATTTATATGTTTTGTGGGTTTTGGAGCTCAGTTCATGCACCACAAAGTACTGGGAATCCTGCCCAGGAATTAGGAATGACATCCCCCTTTTGTGCCTTAATGGAATGGGAAATGTTTCATTAGGAAGTTAATAAATGCTTTGGAATTGCTGAGCATTCGCTCTGTGCTGTGCATCCTGTGAGCTCAACACCTACAGGAGAAGTGGCTCCAACACCCCAAGGACGTGGAGCTGCTGGAGATAATCCAGAGGATCCCACAGAGATGCTGCAGGGCTGGAGCCCCTCTGCTCTGGAGCCAGGCTGGGAGAGCTGGGGGGGCTCACCTGGAGAA
>JAWWTY010000160.1:1130762-1147075 GCA_035222235.1 Margarornis squamiger | reverse complement strand
GCAGGCCCTGGCACAGGGTGGGCAGAGAAGCTGTGGCTGCCCCTGGATCCCTGGAAGTGTCCAAGGCCAGGCTGGAGTAACCTGGGCTATGGAAGGTGTCCCTGCCCATAGCAAGGGGCAGAATGACATGACCCTTAATTTCCCTTCCAGCCCAAACCATTCCAGGTTCCCCAGAGACTGGCAAAGAGATGTGACAGAGATGCTCAGGGCAGGCACCACCCTCTGAGCCCAGTCACAAGTGCCAGGACCACGAACACCAGGGCACTCCCCAACCCTTCCCACATCCACCAGCATTAACCAACTTCCAGCCAGGGAGAGCCCTACAAATTCCAGGGCACGGAGGAAGAAAAGCCAAAGCAGGAGCTGAAGTGATTTGTTTGAAGCTAAAATGTGGGGAAGAACTGGAAGCAGGACATGGATTTCCCGCTTCCCACTGCTGTGCTTCACCTCCAGGCACATCACACCTCCCACTGGGATGAGCAAGAGGAGGAACGTGCCCGGCTCTGCAGTGATCTCACCCCTGCACTCTGAGCACACACGGGTTCTGGGGAGGGTCCAGCGGAGCCAACACCCCCCCCTGCTCCAGACACCAAATCCTGTCATTCCTTGGCTGAGGAGCAGCCTGGCTTCTCTGCCCAAGGCGAATGTGGGTCACAGAGGCTGGAGTCGAAATTGGATTATTTTTACATTCAGTTGCATCATCACATCAGTCCTTTTCTCTTGAAACATCAACGGTGGGGTGGCCCATTTCCCAAGGAAAGGTTCTGTCCAGAATCCCAGCGGATCAGGGGGCTCTCTCCAGCAAGACACGGCTGACATTCAAAAGGAAAACCAACCCTGCCCTTCCCTGTAATTCAGGGCATGATTTGGCTTTCTAAGGGCTGGCAAAGTTTGTATTTGCAGCCTGAAGAGACTCAAAATCAACCCACTGGGGCCAGCACCTCCAAGGGGCTGTAAATAAGGATGAAACCAGGGATTTATGTCTAAAGAGCAATGTTTGGGGTTGTTCTCGGGCTCCTCACACATGTTTTTGGTGTCCATGCCCGGCTTTAGCAGCAGGATCCAAGCACAGGGATTCATTTTTATTTGGGATGAGCCAGAAACCTCAGTCACATTCAGACAACTCAGCTTTTGCTTCTTTTCAAAGGGAATTAATCCTGTAGCGAAAAGAATTCCTCTTCCAACAAGGAATTAATCGCTTAGCGAAGAGAATTCCTCTTTAAACATGGAATTTACCCTCAGCAAAGAGAATCCTCCTCAGGTGTGTTTGTTAACAAACATTACTCACTCCACAGACACCTCACAGTGTTCAGTGCAGCCAAGAGGTTCTCAGAAAAGATAAAAACAAGGCAAAAAATCATCTTCCTCCGAGGAAATAACTCCTGAGAGAGGTCACAGCTCCAGCCCAGCCCAGAGTGCCACCGCCCCACGAGCCCAGGGACCTCCACCTCCAAAACCCACGGCACAATGAACACACAACATCGCTTGGAAGGTTTAAACAATCTCATTTTTACCATTATTTCTGTAGCCAATCGAACAGACAAAGCCTTGGTCACATCAGGTGACAGCACAACCCCTCAGCCCACCCTGGGGGGGAACAAGGACAAGTTTCACAGACACAACAGGCCACCAACCCACAGGAGGAGCAAATAGATCTATTACTGGTATTGAACACCCATGAAACAAACATATTCCAAGAAAATTCTCATTATAAAGTTGCCCGGGTTCCTATGTTAATATGAAAAAGCAGGAGTTCTCCACTGTGAATTCCTGATAGAAAACAGCAGGTACAAACCTAAGGTAGAAATCTGGAGTTAGAGAAATCCTTTGGCAGCATGTTCAGTTACAATCAGGCCTTAAAAATAAATATGATCGTGTCTACAAGTATGAAGAGAAAGAGCAGCCCCCTCTAAATACACTGGTTTAATAATAATTAAATTATTTTACACTATCTACAAGTTGCATATCACAGAGTTAGGAAGAGAAGGGATGAGAGAAGGACAAATCCTGCTTTTAGAAAAGTTCAGGTGTGTGTGGAGCCGTGTAGAAAACCTCAGACAAATGGGTATATACATTATTTATACTGGACAACGAGGTGAACACAACCAAGTCCCATCTGGCTGGCTCCACCAAACACTTCTCTGGGACCAAAGCTTGGAATCCAATAAAAACACCAATCCCAATTTCCTAACAAACGTGGAGGATTTCTACCAACGAGAGCAAGGTTTCATTTGACCACAAACCAACTTGGAACAATAAAAGCTCCAAACAACAGGAATTTGGAACAGCAGCATCGAAAGCAATTAATTTCCTTAAAAGACACACGGAACGAGTTATCAAAACACTTCAGTATTGCCACGAGTGTTGTTTGTACTGAGCTACTTCCAGGGGAAGGATCAAGACAAACTAAAGTCATGTCAAAAGGAAACACAAGATCTCCCTTCCAATTGCACAAATTCAAATAAAAAGTGATTGAAAGAGCAGGTTCTCAACACCTTATTGCATGAGCACGAGGCTGCAAGTGAACAGAAGGTCATGATAATGAACTAAAATGCAAAGAGAGTGGAGGAGGTGCCGAGTGAGTGAAGGGTGGGTTTTGTCACTCAGCAGCCCAGAATCTGAGAGTTCCAATCTGGGGCAAAATTTATCCACCAAAAATACCTACTTAGGCATCTGCGAGCTTCATGGATTTAATCAAGAGGTTTCTATCAGTGAATTGCTTCCATTGTTTCCCCAATCCAAGGCTTATTACTCACCAGGGATTGTTAGAACAGGTGTAAATGTGACCTTGCTACAGTGAGGAGGTCAAAGGAAGAGAGCAAAGTGATTTTTTTCAGTGTTGAAACAAGAACAGAAAGAAATCCCACATTCCCAAAGGTTAATCCAGCTCATCTGCCCCCTTGTACAAACCCCACCCCTTTAAAAAGTGCGTCAGGGAAGAAATTCTTGGATTTCTTTTCTCAGCCACACTTGCCAGCTCCGAGGATTCTCCTTCTCCGGGGACACGGCTGTTGTTTTCCCACTGTGTGGGGAGCACGTTCCCACCCACCAGCACTGGGATTCTGCCCCAAATTCACCTGTCCCAAGAGGGAGCAGAGTTCCTCTGTGATTCCTGGTTATTCAGACGTGGATGTGGTGGCAGAGAAAGGAAATCCAAGAGAGGAAGAGCCCCCTGGTCCCATCACAACAATTCCTGTTCCACTCAGCTCCCCTTGGAAGGGGAGCAAGGCAGATCCTCACAGTCTTAAGGAGCTTCAAACATTCTCGAGCCCCCTCCTTTCCCACAAGGAATTACAACACTCCTTCACTTCACTTCTAAATACATCCAAAAAGGCAAAGAAAAAGAGATTCTGTGCAAGTTCCTGGCTCAGCACCTTGGATCCAGCTGGGAGCATCCCTTGCCAGCTCTTCCCAAGGAGACTTGTGCTTGCAGTGCCACCTCTGCCAAAAGACAAGGGAATTCTGGTAAAACTTGTTTTCTTCAAGAGAAACACTCCAGTTCTCAGGGTTTTCCAAAAAAACATCGCGAGGCAGCACCGTAAACCCCTCCTGTTTCCACAGGATCGTGGTCCTCACTGCCCCCATGTCAAACCCTCTTCCAGCTGCACTCATGGATCGCTCCCATTCCGGGTCTCCAACTGCAGAGATTCCCTAAAGCCACTGGGACAGAAGGATTACAGAAGACACCAGAGGAGGCAAAGCAACACCGCACGACGTCTCCGCTTCCTCCAGTTTCCAGAAACGCATTTAAAAGGGAATTATTTTGGGACAATCTTTCAAGATTCACAAGTGGCATTTCCTGAAAGCGCAGGAAAAAGGGCTCAAAGGAATCTGGAATTATTTTAAACCATCCCCTAATCTAGTTCAAGATGCAAATATGCAAATCACCATCAGAGCTGGTGCCTATTTTTACTCTGCAGCGAGCTGGGTTATTGGAAAAGGAAAATGTACTCTGATATCCATGGCAGGGATTCGTAAAGATCATCAGGCCAGGTGATCATTCCTTAACTGAGGAACGCGAGCCGGTCGTTTTAAAGCAGAGGCTGCTGATGGTAATTTGTTTGCTGCTGGAGAAGGGAGTGAGCAGGAAGTGCCACGGGATAACCTGGTCCTTGAGGCAGGGTGGCTGTGTTGCTCTGGAATGCTGCCATGTCCACGGGCACTGCCATCTGGTGCTGGGGGAAGGCGGCGGGGCCGGCGCTCGGGAAGGGCTGCGGCAGCACGGGCTCGGGCGCTGGGCTGCAGGAGACAACACAGGCTCACTCACACCTCTGCACAACACCCCTCTGCTCCCCCAGCCCAAGGGGGGCTCTCAAATGTGGCCATTGGAAAAGAGCAGCAACAAAACGGCCAATTCTGAAGGTATTCAGGGCTTTTCCAGCTGGAAAAATGCCATTTTTTACCCCCCGCCCCCCTCAGAACTGCTATAGCGCCAGGTCTCCCTCCTGTTACTCTCCCTTGTCAATCAACAGAATTTCCTACTTCCATACTTTTCATGCCTGTAATGTAGCAGGGGTTTATGGGTTTTGCAGAAATAAAACGTTTTCACCCTCAAAATCCTTCCAGCAGCTCAATAATTTGACTACTCAGTGATCCTGGTGGGTCACCCCCCCAGCTCAGACTATTCTGTGAAATATATTAAATTAATACACTGAATATCTGGGAAGTCTCTTTAATTTTTCCTCTCTGGGCTGGGTGGCCAACCCTGAGCTCAGAGGCTCCTTTCCAGCCCTCCTCTCTTAAAAGCTTTCCTGGGAAACATGTCCCTGCAGGCCCAGCTTTATCCCCAAAAATGCTCTCACTGACACGTGGCCCAGTAAAATCGGAGTTTTCCTTTCCAAACTCAGTAAATACGACAGGAACACGGAACCCAGAGGCAAAGCAAGCAGCCAAATTGGAAGAGCAGGTTGGGGGATCCATACCTTAAGTAAGCAGCTTGGGGTGGCTGAGTGGCTCCAGAGGAACTGAGGCTCGGAGGGGCCAGGCTGTAGCCTGGGGACATGGAGACCTGCTGGACACCCTGGAGCAGGTAATTCCCACCGGGAGCCTGCACGGGATACGACTGCAAGGAAAACCAGGCACCTGAGAGTCCTCCTTTAGCACACTGGGGAAATCAAACCCTCAGAATACTCGGAGGCTGAGACACAACCCCCTTTGCATTTCTGGTTCAAGTAACGCAGGATTCCCTCAAAATTCAGCGATCACAGGCCTAAGGTGCTCCTTGGGTTTGGATTTGGGGTAATTTATGGGCACTGAAGGAACAGTTTGTCCCGAATAACCACTCCAAGCCCAGCATGGCCACCATTATCCTGCACTTCTGACCACTGGGAGCAGGGATCTTGGAAGAAACAGCAAACTCCCGTTGCCTTTTGGCTTAAATTACTTTTTAACCTCCAAATATAATGAATTTTCCATCGTTACCGGGAGTTAAGGACACGGAATTACTTTTAACTGACATATTTTCAGATCTGGCAGTTGCTATGGCAACTATTCTTTTCCCACTGAACAATTAACATTAAAGTTCTCTTCAAGTAAAAACCCTCATTCTATGCTTTCAAATCTCTCTTTCTCCTCCATTTTTTTCTTAAACCATCAATAGGCACATTGGGGACACTGTAAAACACTTCTGAGCCCAAATATGTATTTATAAGTAATAAACATATTATTATCCATGTCTTATAACTGATACAACATGTTCATTTTTTAAGAGCTAAAAGCAGAGTGTTTCCATATTTAGCAGAAATACACTTGGCATTAATATTATATTGCAGTTCCCTCCCATCCCCACTATTAGACAAGAAGGGAACATTTCACTTTGAGATTGACATGACTCACAGCACGAACAGCCACCAAGCTGCTGAAACACACAATTCCAAGTGTAGAAAATGAATCATGGGAGGACTCTTTTGGAATGCTCAGTGCTGGCCAGGCAGGCGAGTGCAGAGCCACGGCAGCACCGCTGGGATTTGCTTGGCAGGGCTATAAAAAGCCCCCAGGCAATGTCAGGTTGCTCGTGGGCTCCCTTCATTTTCTCTGTCACCTCTGAAAATAGAAGTCCCTCCTTCCCCTCCCAGCCTGCAGGGACACTGACCTGCACAGAGACCCCCGAGGACGTGGGTGGGAACTGAGCTGGGTGCTGGAGCTTGGAGTAGGCTGAGTACATGGGGCTTTCATTCATCAGCTTGTTGTAGAGCTCCAGAGCTTCCAGAACCTTCACGTTCAGCTCGGACAGCTCGGAATGTTTTCTGTTCCAAAACAGAGCAATAAACACACTGAACTCCTTTAGATGGGCAGAAAGGAAAGGGCTTCATTAAACCAGCTTGGGGTGTGCAAGAAAAATCAACCCTTAAAGGGCAAATGGTCAATTTTGTACTCATTTATATTGGAAAATTGCTGATCTGGGACCAGAGGGAGGGTCCAAGTGGAGCACAACTACCCCTCCCCAGCTGCCCTGAGACAAGAACCTCCCAGCTGTGGTTACCTTCATTTTCACCCCCAGCTATCTCCAGGAACCACAGGACCATGGAATGGTTTGGGTGGGAAGGGACCTCAAAACCCATCCCATCCCACCCCCTGCCATGGGCAGGGACACCTTCCACTGTCCCAGGTTGCTCCAACCCCCGTCCAACCTGGCCTTGGACACTCCCAGGGATCCAGGGGCAGCCACAGCTTCTCTGCCCAACCTGGGCCAGTCTCTGCCCACCCTCCCAGCCAGCAATTCCTCCCCAATATCCCATCCAGCCCTGCCCTCTGGCAGCGGGAAGCCATTCCCTGTGTCCTGCCCCTCCATCTTTTGTAAATAGTCTCTCTCCATCGTTTTTTGGCTCCATCATGTACTGGAAGCCCAAATCTGAGGGGGGAGAGATGAAGGTGACACTGAAGACATTCTCCTGTCATGGACAGTGAGCAGGAGACTGAAAATTCCAAGCTCTGGACAGGCTGCAAAAGGCTGAGGCCAAAAAATGCCAAAATAAAACCCACCCATGCCTTGTGCAGCCACTTCTGGAGCAGCAACCAAACCTGAGGGCACACACTGGGAACTCAATCCTTCAGAATTAAAAGGTAAAGGGGGCGTTGTCACATTTTTCTTGCAAGATCTTCCAGCTTGGGAGATGAAAGTACCAAAGAAATACTATTCTAAGTGCACAGTTTGAAGCAAATGAGTAAGTAGGAGAAGCTTTGTTAGGCTCACCTGTCTATCTCTTCTAGTTTTTCATCTATCATTGGGCCCATCTGCTGGCAGATATCTGTGAAGACAGTGTTGAGGTAGTTAATGTCTTGCACAATGAAAAGTTTTAAATGCAGCCAAAAGCACTTATTGAAAGAAGCAATTCATTTTAGTGTAGTTGGGTAAAAATACCTCATCTACGTTTTTATCTTCTTTCAATAACTGCTTAGTTCAGAGCTGGGATTTGGATCTTGCAAAGATCAGACATTTCACAGGAGCTGGAAGTTATGCAAATTGCTCTGCTAAACATGGAGCTGGCTTGGAACTATTAAATAAATTAAAATTATACATAGAGCCCCACGCTCCCACTGGGAGATAAACTGTTCTACACCACACTCCTGGTACAGACCACGGTGCCTCCAAGCTTAAAATAAACACAAAAGAACCCCCAGCTCAATGCACAAAAGGTAATTGTGAGCAGAAGTAATATAAAAAATAGCTTAGTGCTCCAAGTACCTTCTGAGTCGAGCAGATCTGGAGAATCCAGCTTTAAATCTGTAGGATCTATGCTCTGGAGCACCTGCAGTGTTTTATCCATCTTATCCTGAAAGGTGAAGAGAAGACTGAGAACTTTTATTTCTCAACCTTTGCAGAGACTGTTTGAATGTTCCAATAGAAGTTCTTCACACAAACAGAATTATCTGCCAGCATTCAGCAGCAAGAGGATGCAAATGCTCAGCACTGGTTTATATTTGAAGAGGCTCCATACCTCATCTATATAAACTGGCTCAGGCTCTGCCTTCTTAATCTCTTCTGCAGTGTCCTCAGGAACAGAGGTTTTATCCCCAGCTGCTGCAAGAACAAAGAGGAGTTTCTTTCCTGCAGCTGTTACCACATTACCTTAAAACACATGTTTTCTCCTTGTGATCCATCAGTTCTTTACAGGGCAGAGGTGTCTGAGTAAGTACTTGAAGCAGAGATGCACCCAGAGAAAGGAAAATGGGTTTGCTAGAAAACCTAAAAGCTAAGAAGCACCCCAAACACATTTCCTCCCAGCCAAGCCCTGAGTGCTCAGGTCTAATTTGGCATCATGGGCATGGGTAGAGCCAACAGTTTGACTGTGACAACCCCCTGCCAGGGTGTGGATGTTGTCCTTGTGTCTGAAAAGAGAATGGGACTTCTTAAATTTAGGGGATTCACATGGAATATGTTACTGGCACACAGTTCTGGTGAGCTGAACCAAATTTCTCTAAGAGGAAAAAGAACTGGAAAACTTAGAAAATAGAAATTACAATGAGCTGTGCAGTGATCCGTGGCTGCTTGTTTGGAACAAGGGCAGGATGTCTCTCAGTTCTTTCCCTGGGCTGGTATCAGGGAATTATCTTGCTGATGGGCTAATTAGTTGCACCATAAACCTGCCTTTCTAAAATCATCCAGGGTTTTTGGCAGGTGACTCACCTGCCTCGGGTTCCACAGTCAAGTCAGAGGTCACGAAATTAGAGGGGAACAGCCCCACTCCTCTGTGATTTTCACCTTTCCACCAATTGGCATCACTGGGGGAATAAAGATGGATTAAACATCCTGGATATTAAATCAGAGACATATTTAGGGCTTTTCACAGAAAACCTGTGATCCTGAGTACAGAACATGTGCAGAGATGAACACAAAGCCACAGACAGGAGCTGGGTCAGAGGGAGGGAAGGGAGGAAGAGGAATCAGGGGTCAGGAATCCCTCAAAGTTTAACACAAGTCATCAACTCTCTCTATTCATTCCTTTATGGCTGTATCTGTATCTCTGGGTGATAACAACAATAATTACTTCAGCTATTTTTCAGTCAGATTTATTCTTAGAAAATGTGATCCTGGATAGCCAAAGATTTAGCAAATACTGGAAGTATTTGTTAAATGGAATTCAGCTCTGTGATGCCTGTGCACATGCTTATGACATACAACCAACTAACATTTATCTAAGAAACTACAAACTGCATGAAATACCTGAGTTTCCCTGCACCAAAAAAGGACCTGAGGTCAAAAACTAGGGGTATGGGAAGATAAAAGGAAGATAAAGGATGTGAGGGAGGCCAGAGCCACATGTTTCCATGGGTTGAGGGGGGAAAGCATCAGAGGAAAACTTTGCCATCCCGAAAACACAAGACTTGTGCAATAAAGTCACCCCCAGGTGAGTGTGTTATACCTGTCATCCAAAACCAAAATAATCTCGCCACTTTTAAAGGTGAGCTCATTGTCCTCCACAGCTTCAAAGTCATAGAGGGCTCGCACCTTCCGCAGGCTCTGCGCGGGCTGGGGCGTTTCTGCACTCGGGTACAGGGCCTTGGTGTCCAGCTGCTGCTGCTGCTTCTGCTCTTGCAGGGACAGCTCGATGGCTGCAGGCAGGGCAGGAAGACAAAGAACACAGCTGGCTGTTTCATCCCTGCACACAGAGGCACTTTGCTCTCTTCAGTCCACTAAAAGCACATTTACTGCGTTGTTTAAACACGGGCCGCTCGGCTACGAGTTCAAGTTTAAGCGGCTGTGGTGGGGAAGAGCATCTTACCCCAAATCCTCATGGATGAGGGAAATGGCACAGAATTCCAGTGGCCAACCTGCTGGGAATTTGTTTTCAATTCCATGCAGCAGGAGAGAGCCCAGCCTCCCATTTAACAACACTCCTGGAGCACAAGCGCAAGGCAGCGAGCTGCATTACCTTTGGCTATATCTTCGTCCTCTTTGGTTTTACTGGCTGCTGAGCCGTTCTTAGCAGCATTGCTGGGAGCCTGCAAAGGTGGGGACAGCAGGAAGCTCAGGTTACAAACTGAGAAGAAACCCCTGGAATTCTGCATTTCTAAAGATGAGCACTGAGCTGTTCCTGCTCTGCTGCCTCAAGGAATCAAGATGGTTTTCCACAAGGTAAAAACCACCACTCTTCAGAACCTCAGCCAGGTTGTGTTTGCAGCAGGGAAAGAAGCAAAATAAAGATTTGAGATTTCATTTAAATCACTCATCTCATTTACATAATTAGCTTAGTCACATTCATGTGAGGCTACCGTTTTAAATGACTCTTTCCAGCTTTGTCCTTCAGCCCTCCCCTCCAGTGGGAAGGTGGTCCAGTTGGGAGCTCCTGCCTTCCACACCACGAGTCTCCACTCCAGCACAGTGAGATCATTCCTAGAGTTTTCATCCCCACAAGGAAGTGGAGTTGGGTGCCAGTGTTCAAACCTTCCATGTTTCTACCATATGTTTTAACACATAGCCTGGATTTAGAAGTGAAAACATCTTTGTGGAGGATGGAAAGACTGTAAAAGTTAAAACCCCCTCTGTGTTTAATCCAGAGGAAAGTAAACTTGGTGTAAGGAATATGGAATAGAAGCTGGAATTTGAAATTTCGGGGTTGATCTTCACCTGACTCGTAATGAACATGAAAATGTTCAGAAGCATCAAGAATAAATCCCATCTGGCATCATATCTGCCAATTAGAGAAGGCACAGCAAATGAAACCCCAAAGGAGTGGAGCACCCCACCCACTGCAGAGCCAGGACAATTCCTGACAGGGACAGGGAACGGCACAGACAGGGAATGGGGACCTGGAAAAGGAAACCATTGCACAGATCCTCTTCCAAAATGTCTCCATTCCAGTGCCCTCGGTTTTGGGAGGCTCTCTGAAGGAGAATGAAGGTGTGTGTGCTCCATGTCAGCAAAATGAGAGCCAGGAAACACCAAATTCCAAGTGCAGGCACAGAATTGTTTCAGTTTAAGGTGGTGACAGCAAAATGAACCTCTAAAAGTCTCCAGAAGAAAATTAAATAACTCATAGGGGTGTCATGGAATGACCTTTAGCCTGGTCTTCTTTTCCTTCTTTTCTTCTTTTTTGCATTCATAAGAAAGCAGAATGGCCTGAGGTGAAGCTCAGCCTGAGGAGGAACCCAACAGGAGCCAGGATCCTGCTCTCCCTGGATCAGAAGCTCCAGGGACCACATGCAGATGTAGCTCCCTTGTTCCCTGCCAGGAACCCTGAATCCAGCACCATCCCAGACCAGCTTTTACCTGTGATCCAGCTGCAGGAAAAGTGACCCCTTCTTCTTTCAAAGACTTGATAGTTGCAGATATTAAGCTACACTGGGGGTCTTTCTGAAATTCTTCCGACCACTCCACCATGAGGGTTTTGAGCTTTTCACACACTTTTGGATGAGCCTGGAACACAGAATTGCACAGGAAAGGATGCCTGAGCCTCACAATGAACAGGAAGAGTTGCTCCCTCTCAGTAAAACCATTTTACTGTGAATATCCTTAATCATCAGTAATTGTGTTGACTAAGAAAATCTGGGAAACAGGAATATATGGCCTTTTACACAGTGCTGTGATATTACAGGGCACATGCTCAGCTGCTGGAGCACTCCACTGGAAAGCTGGAGCATTCCAGCACCACCACTTTGGTGCAGCAGAGGCTGAAGGCAGTTCAGATTTCCCTGACTCGACCAAAGAATTGGGTATTTGGAATCAGGGCTCCTTCCTCTCTTATCCAAGAAATCCTCCAAGGCAAATTCTCCTGGCTTGGCTCTTGCAGGCAGCTCACCTCCCCACCCTGCTGGGCTCTTCATTTCACTTTCAGCTGGCTAAGGAAGGGTTAAAAGTCAAACTGTTTGACTTTTCAAATGTTAGCCATGTTTCCACCTCACTAGTTTTGGAGCAATTCAGGCCACCTACCACACTTACCCCCAGTTCCTACCCCTCTGTGTTAGTTACCCTCCATTTTACCCCAATTTCCTCCTCATTCCTTTTGTTATTCCCTTCCCAACCACACAAACTGGACTAATGTAAGACAGTGCCTTTCCCTACCAGACAATGCCCCTTCCCCACCTTTCCTGACCCCTGCAGTTCCTCCTCAGGTACCAGAACACATTTGTCCCAGCAGGGAGACTCTCACAAAGCCCTGATCTTTGAACCATGCCTGTGCCTCCCTGAAGCAGCCTCTCCCCAGAAAGGAATTATCCACAGGGCCCCCAGCTCAGGGCACAGCTCACACTCCCAGACTGGGCGCTGAGGGCAGGGATGGTCGGAGAGATTTCCTTGGAGTGGGGGCAAACCAAACTCAAGTTCATGCTCTGCCTGCACTTCCTCTGCTCCCACATCCTTCTCCAGCCTCTGCACAAGAGCAGTGCTGGCCAAGATTCCTCATGCAAGGAATCAGCTCCCACTGGCAGCCTGTAAAGATGTTGTGAGCAGTGAGAACATTCCCAGGTCTGGGCTCAAGCGTGCCTTTGACTCAGAGCAAAGACACAGAGTGGTGGGCTCAGTGTCAGCACAAAGACCTTTGTCACCCCTGACTGAGCCCATCTTGTCCTGCAGGAAAGGGCAAAGTACACTTCCAGCTGCCCCCTGCAGGTGATTGTGGCAGGGATGGGCCAGGACACCCGGACCTCCCAACACCACACAGAGTCCTCTCCAGCAGACCATCTCCCATGGAATTCCAGCCTTCCTGGGCACCCCAGAGCACTGTGGGCTGTGAAGGTCAGTTCTGGTTCACCCTGGGCCCCGGATAACGAGGCAAGGGGAGCACTTGGAGACCTATTTTTCCACAGAAAGCGAGAAGCAGGAGAGCTGTGAACTCATTTTGCTTCCCAGCAATTTTATTAGTTCCCTTAATTGCTTTGCTCAACCTCTGATGATTGCAGGGCTCCCATGTAGCTGAAAACTCCTTTTTAACCCATCTAGCAGTTTTGGCTCCAGCTGGAGCAGTAATTTGGGAAAAGCTCTTTGTGCTTTTCAACTCCTCACATCCAGACTTAGATCCCATCAGCTGCTGTACCCCGAGCTTTCAGGTTTTCTTTTCTTGGTAATTTTCTCTCTCAAGATTCTACAGAACCTCTAGAGAACTGGCTGCAGGCTTTACCCCCCTTTCCCTTGTAAAAATGTAATTTACCTTCTCACAGTTTTCCCTTCCACTTCAGCCCAGGAGTTTCATTCAAGGCAAGTAAACCTCTCTTCAAGAAAAGCTCCATTTGGCATTATCAAATTAATCAAGCTTAGGAGAGTCCCAGGTTTTCATTTTAATTAAAACTTTGGGGTATTACCAGCTGTCACTTCTTCAATACGTTGGTTTTGACAGTAAAAATTCAAGCACACAAACTCCAGTGAACACACAAAGAGCAGCTCCTGCAGTTGCACCAGAACTAGAAAATGTGCATTAACTAGAACATTTTTGCCTTTTCTTTGAAGTTACCAACAGAACCCTCTGCCAGCATTTAAGGCTACAGAAGCATTACCTTATTTATTATACCCCGAGCTTCAGTGGCAAAATCCCGGGAACACACTTCCAAGTGAAATATTTTCCCACAGTTGGACACACAGGCTCCTAAAAGCTGAAAACAGAGAAGCAGTTGTGAAAAAGCAGGAAAACACTGAAACCCACCCAAAAGAAGAGCTCGGTTCAACCCTCTGTTCAGCACACACCCTCTGGTGTACTGATGTTAATAAGGGTATTAATTGATTAAATAATCTGATTGATAGAAGATGTATTACATAAAGAATAGCCAGTCTTTTGGAAACAGTGGGGATTTACTCACTGTAAGTGCTTGCAAAGCCACGTGGGGAACCTTATGATTCACTCTCTTCATGATGGCCTTGAGGCAATCCTTGGCTCTGCCAAAGGAACACAGAGATGGTCAGGGATATTGGGGCCAGACACCCCACCTGGATGAGCAACACACCTGGGGCTGTGGCAAAGAATGTCACCAAACCTGCCCCTCCCAGGGCTGGGTGACAAAGAGATTAAAGCCCTGTGAGTTCTCCTGGGTGCCCTGGGTTGGAATGGGCTCCTCTCCTGCCCTGCATCCAGGGCTGGAAGTGCAGCAAGGGCAGGGAAGGGCTTTGAGAGGACAATGACAGAAGTGTCACCGTGAAAAAGAGGATTAAACAAAAGGGCATTTTCGTGGTCCTGGCAAAGGATGTCACTTCCAAGCTGTGCTGCTCCAGCTCTTGGATCCCCTTTGCCACAGCCTGAGGACACAAAGGCTCTGTAATTTCTTGCAGCATAATCTGAGGTGGGCATGGAATAATAAATAGCATTTGGAATGTTTCTGCTCAGGAGTTCCAGCCCCTAAATGAGCATTAATGGCAGCAGGAGCTGCAAAGGCTCAGGCAGATGAAAAGCTTCATTAACATTCATGTTTTGAACCCCCAAAAACATGAAATCCCCATCAAAAAGTTGATGCAGCATTTTTAAAATTAATATCACTTGAGCTGCTGTATTAGCAGAGTACAGAAAAGCCTCTGTGCCACAAAAATATACCTTTGTTCTTAATATTTTTATCCTAATTCATGTACAAACAATCCAACAAAGTCAACGTTCTTGGGTTTAAGTGATATTTATTTAGGGTAGGCAGCAATATTTATTATTTTCACATATAATTATTTTCATGATACAATTATTTATTATTATCTCAGTGATGGGCAGGAGGGGCAAAAAAATACCCAAAACTGAAGTAATTTTAGAATTCAGACTTTAGGATTTCATTTTCTGTAAAAAACTACATCTATAAGATTTAATGATGCATTTTTATGTAGTTATATTTTTGCATATATAGTTAAACCAAACCCACTAAATTTTTCACAATCTCCCCTCCTCCAAAACCAGATTTAAACCAGTTCCCTCTACAAAAATGGCACTGAAAACCCCAGTTTCTAATAAAGGGCTCACACCATGATGGAATTCCATGGAATTCCCTGGAATTCTGAGGCAAACTCACCCATTAGGAGTGCTCCCAACTTTGTCACATATATCCATAATAAGCCCCCAATCCTCACTGGTGTTGTATTCATTTGTAGCTTTCTCTGGAAAGAAAACCAACATTTATTAAGTGTAACATTCTAGACAACTGTCCAATCAAATTAATTAGTATTTCATGGAATCAGGGGATGGGTTGGGTCGGAAGGGACCTTAAAGCTCATCTTGGTCCACACCCTGCCATGGGCAGGACACTCATTTTAGAGATTTTATTAGTCAGGTTATCTTAATCCCATGGAAATAGTGCAGTTGAATTTTATAAGCAACAAATTAATTATTTTATACATTGAAATTGCTGCCTTAAGATTTCATTTGAATGTGCCAACTGGATATTTTAATGAAATCCAAAGAAAAGTGCTTTTGGAACCTTTTACTTTGGTCCTCCAGTGTCCCAAATCGCTCTTGGTGCAGATGTAAACCAAAAGGAAATCTGCAATCCCGGCCACAGTTTATCTCCCCAGGCTGGAATAACCACGTGGAGGGAACAAACCCCGTCCTGCAGCACAAATTTACCCCAAAATGGCAATTTCCTTTTCAGTGCATCAATATTTTAGGCCATAAACAAAGAGCTCATTGATGTTGCTGCAAATAAATGAGTGCCTGCAATTTTAAACACTTGAAGATTCAATTTCTGAAAAACGAAATAAAATCAAACCAGATCAGCCCCTGGAGGGTGGAGATTCCCTGGATGCACAAACCCTGGTACTGGACTACCATGGAAGGTTATAAGGAAGTGTTTGGGCTTTCCTGGGAAGCTTTGCCAGGGAAGATTGCTTTTTCAAAGCACATCCCCATCCAACCCCTTATCCACATGCATCCAGCTCCTCAAATTCCAGCTGTGTTCTGGAAAGCCAAGGACAGAAAACTGAGGCCTGGAAAACAGCCTGGCCATGTGATTCCACAGCACTGCCTGGGGTCACCACTCTGGAATTCCTGGGATTTCTGAGAGATGCCTCTTTGTCCAGGAGCAGGGAGGGAGCAGCAAACAGCAAAGAGGAAGAGATGGTGGCAGGACAAGAGCAAGAGCAGCTTCCCTGCCCTGTCAGGAAGGCACAAGTGTTGCTCTGTCTTCCACAAAAGACCTGGAAATGCTTCCCAAGGATGCACTGAAGTTTTCCTGGACCCTTAGTGCAAATCACACCCAGCTTTGCCTGCCATGACAGAAATAATTCCAACTCTTCCAGTGGCTACAGGCAGGTTTGATGTTTACAGGCATCACAAGGGAGTTTTCACCTCAGAATTGTGGGATCAGAGGGTGGAAGAGACTTCCAAGATCATGGAGCCCACTTTGTCCCCAGCCCAGAGCACTGAGTGCCACGGCCAGTCCTGCCTTGGGCACCTCCAGGGCTGGGCACTCCAACCCTC
>JAWWTY010000160.1:1104204-1120585 GCA_035222235.1 Margarornis squamiger | reverse complement strand
TTCCCACCAGCCCAGGGTGCTCCAAGCCCCGTCCAACCTGGCCTTGGACACTCCCAGGGATCCAGGGGCAGCCACAGGTTCTCTGCCCAACCTGTGCCAGGGCCTGCCCACCCTGCAGCTTCTCCTCATCATCCTTGAGAAAACTCTTCTCAGAAAGCAGCCTATGGAGGATTTTTATCATTTTTCCCATTTCTTAGAGCAACCCCCCTCTCTGTTCCAGGCAAGGTCAATGTTCATGTGCTGCAATCAATAACCTCTCATTGGGTGTGCACGGCTCAGCTCTCACGTGGAGGTTGTGGCTGCTCTACATCTTGATTATGAATGAAACTTCCTCTGCCACTGCAGAGCCAGGACCTGGCTGTTTAGGAAACCTCTCCAGCTTTAAGAGCATTCTATGAGATCCCCTGGAACTGCACTGAAATGGCAGCTCAGGATCCCTCTGGGAGTGCTGAGCATTGGGGGAAAATGAGGGTTCTTAAACAAATCTTTTCCCTTCAGAGTTTGTTCCATGCATAGATAAGTAGACAAAGGTTCAGGGGAATTTAGGAATGACTCAGCCCCAAACTTCCAGCTTTTTATGTGGAGATTTGGGTGACAGACCAATGAGCTTGAGGAAAGGCTGAGATGTCTCATTCTCCAGTGAAATTCCACACGTGCTCATGGCACGGAGCCCTTGCAGAGCTGGTATGGCCATTAATCCTGGTGTCTTTCCAGGTGGCATCACCTGGTGTGAATGGTCCAGGTGCTGGGATGAGCTCTGGGAATTGCACATTGTGTAGCTGGCTATTTAGGTTGAATAAGTAAATGTAAAAACAAAGGTCTTGTTCATGAATTTTTATCCCAGAATAATTTCCCAGCCCTGTGCGAGCCAGCTGAGTCCCGTTTTTATTTAGCACTGCTGCCAGGCTAATTCTGACATTTGCAAATGTTGACATCCCAGTTACAGGCGACAAATTGCTTCAAAATCCTCTTACTCCCTTAAAAGAATTCCTTCCTTTGCACTCCAGCATTGATGTCAAACAGTTGCTGTGTGTAAGGATGGCTAATTTCACGAAAAACTTTGCAAGGCTGGTTTTGACCTGAATATGCCTCAGAGCAGGATTTCGGGCTCCTTTGGCTTCCTGCTGAAACCCAAGCCAAGGAATCCAGCTTGCCCTGAAATTATCCCAACCTGTCCCAGGGATTTGTGGCTGGCAGCGGCTCCCGGGCCCCGAATGTCTCCCTGTGTCCAGAGGGATGTCAAATGCTGGGGTGATGTGCCCTTGATTCAGAGAATCAAGTGCTCCTGAGTGCTTCCGTGGTGGGAATTACTGGCTGGGGAAATGCTGGGATTCCTCATGCTGGAGAAAGTTTGTCCTCACAGGTAATTCCCAGCTGGCAATTTGCTGGATCCTGGGCTGGAGACTGTCCTCAGCTCAGTGTATCCTGACCCTGCCCTGTTATCAGTGACACTTCACTGCTCCTTTATCTCACAGCAGTGTTGTGAAGCTTAATTAACTAATTAATCTTTGAAGGAATTGTGGTAGTTTTAGATAAAAGACACCAAGCACTGTATCTGTTACCGTTCCCTTCACTACCGACAATAACGTCGTTATTAACTCCCAAGGGCTCTCTGGGGTTTAAACCTTGGTTTATTAAGGATATTGCAAGAATTTTAGGCTTTTGTCAAAGCAGTTGCATGGAATTCTGAGCTGTCCCTGGGGTAACACCTTCCCCAGTGCCTGTGGAGCAGGAACCCACACCTTTGGCATCACTCGGGGTCCCTAATGCTCCATGGGCAAGGCAGGGTGTAATCTAGGACAGGGTGTTGCTCTCTGTCCCAATCATGGATGTACTGTGTCTTTTTTTCTAATTAGAACGAGCACATTTAATTAGTAGTGGATTTAGAGCACACCCAGAGCAAGGCTTCCCGTCACTTCCATGGATTTCCACTGCAGGGTTGCGTGTGCTGCCACATGGGATCCCCAGCGCGTCACCTCGTGAGCTGTGCCTGTGGCACGACTGCCATCCCAGAGGAAATTAATTCAGGAATGGTCATTTCCTAAACAATAACACTTATCTTCTTGCTTTCCCCCCCAGAATTAACCTCCACGTTGAGGAGAAACAGCAGTAAGAGTGTGGTGGTGAAGGAGACAGCCAGTGGAGTGGAAGTCGTTCTTCCCTGGAAGCATAATGGAGTGTTAATGGCAGAGAGCGGGGCGTGGATGGAGTCAGGTCATGGAGTGGGCACCAACACCTGTGAGTGCAGGACAGCTCGGCCCCAACGGGGGGGGGGGCAGTGCCATCTCCTGGATTTTCCCCCACCTGGAGGTACCAGGTGCCAGGCTCACATTCCCTGCACAGCCCCTGCACTCCCAGTGACACATTCCCAGGGCTGGGTTTGGCCACCACGCTGCTGAAACAGCGTTGGAGAGAACTCACAGGGAACAGCAAAGAAGTGGGGAAGAATGAAGAGTGGGCAGGTTTGATAGCCCTCGGAGGATGATCCTCCTGACTGTGCCCAGGCAGCCTCACCGGCTTGGTTATGGATTTGTTGGGGTGGAACCTACGGAGACTGATGACCCCATTGTCCTGCTGTTGGTCAGTGGGGATGTGGCCTTTGGGGGCACTCTGGAAAGCCCCTCAGAGGGGCAGAAGCTGCTCCGCTGTTCGAAGCCAACAGATCCCTGTGGCTGCAGTGTCAGAGCCGTGCATGGAGATCACAGAATGTCAGGATGGTTTGGGTTGGAAGGAACCTGAAGGATCATCCAGTGCCACCCCTGCCATGGACAGGGACACCTTCCACTAGCCCAGGGTGCTCCAAGCCCCGTCCAACCTGGCCTTGGACACTTCCAGGGATCCAGGGGCAGCCACAGCTTCTCTGCCCAGTCTGTGCCAGGGCCTGCCCACCCTCCCAGGGCAGGATTTACCGCTGTCTTCCATCTCCCCTGCCCTGGCACCACAAGGCCGTTCCCGGTGTCCTGCCCCTCCATCCTTGTCCAGCGGAGCTGCAGAGGTGAACTACAGGTAGCAGGGTGGCCCCCCATCCTCTGCACCCTGCCCCATCCCTGCCCCATTCCTCCCCATCCCTGCCCCACTCTTTCCCGTTACTGCCTCACTCCTTTCCCATCCCTTCCCTATCCCTGCCCCATTCCTCCCCATCCTCTGCACCCTTCCCCATCCCTACTCCATCCTTGCCCCATCCTTTCCTCATCCCTACCCCACTGCTCCCCATCCCTGCCTCACTCCTTCCCCACTCCCCATCCCATCCCTATCCCCATCCCCATCCCCACGCCACTGCTCCCATCCCTGCCCCATCCCAGGACTACGAGTCCCACAGGGCGCCGCGGGCCGTGGGCGGAGCGGGGCTTTGTGCGGGCGGCATGCGGGGGAGCGGCAGCCGGGGCTGGAGCCGGAGCCGCCGCCGGAGCCGCCTCGGGATCCGCATCGGGATCGGCGCCGGGAGCGGGAGCGGGACCGGGATCGGGATCGGGAGCGAGCCCGGCCCGCGGGGCGGAGGGCGCGGCCGGCGGGCCATGGCGGGCGGTGCGGGGCGGCGGGGCGGGTAGAGCCGAGCGGAGCCGAGCCGAGCCGAGCCGAGCGGAGAGGAGAAGAGAGGAGAAGAGAAGAGAGGAGCGGAGAGGAGAGGAGAGCAGAGGACCCAGCGGAGGCGGAGGAGGCGGCGGAGCGGAGCGGAGCGGAGCTGCGATGGGTAACGCGGGCAGCGTGGACGCGCAGCAGACGGAGCTGCGGGCACACGGCGTGCCGCTGAAGCTGCCCATGCCCGAGCCCGGGGAGCTGGAGGAGCGCTTCGCCGTGGTGCTGGTGAGCCGCGCCGCCCATTGTCTGCGGCGGGCAGGGAGGCAGGGAGGGCGGAGGGGCCGCCGCGGGGGCAGCGCCGCCGCCGAGCCGGGGCGGTGGGCTCCGTGCGCTCCGTGGGCTCCGTGGGCTCCGTGGGCTCGGCCCTCGGCGGGACGGGACCCGCCGCTTTGTCTGCGGAGCCCCCGAGAGCCGCCCCCAGACACCCGGCCTGGGCACGGCTCGGCACGGCTCGGGGGGACAGCCCGGGGCACCCCCGGGACACACCGGGACAGCCAGGGACACCGCCGGGGCACCCCCGGGACACACCGGGACAGCCCGGTGCTGGTCCCTACCGGGGACACCCCGGGACACCCCGGCGCTGGTCCCTCACCTGGGGACACCCCGGCACTGGTCCCACCTCGGGGCATCCTGGCCCTGGTCCCCCCACTTGGGGACACCCCGGTCATGTGTGTCCCCCCCGGACACCCCGGCACTGCCCCGTCCGGGACACCCCGGTCCCACCAGGGGCACGGCGATCCTGCCCCTCCAGGACATCCCGGTCCTGCCCTTCTGGGGACACCCCGGTCCTGTCCCCTCCCCGGGGACACCCCGGTCCTGTCCCCCTCCCCGGGGACACCCTCGGTCCTGTCCCCCTCCCCGGGGACACCCCGGTCCTGTCCCCTCCTCGGGGACACCCCGGTCCTGTCCCCCGCGGTGTGTGCGGGGCACCGGGGGCCGGTGCGGAGCTGCGGGTCGGGACGAGCGGGACGGGCTCGGTGTTTGAGATCAGCCCGGCAGGGCAGGCAGGGCTGTGCTGCCCCCGGTGTCCCCCCCCGGTGTCCCCCCCCGGTGTCCCCCCCCGGTGTCCCCCCCGGTGCTCCATCGGGAGGACCTCCTGCCCGCTCCGAGGCACCACTCGGTTATCGCGACCCGCCCGCTGTGCCATGTCGTGCCCACTCTGAGCCACGCTCGCCGGGGAGCAGCGGCACGGAATCCCTGCAGTGCCCGGGCAGCCCAGCAAGGAGAGCTGCTGCCCGAGCCATTCCCAGTCACATCCCAGAGCAGCCCCCCCGGTCCCTGAAACACTCCCAGTGCCAGGGCAGCCCAGCAAGGAGAGCTGCTGCCCCAGCAATTCCCAGTCACATCCCAGAGCAGCCCCCCTGGTCCTTGGAATGCTCCGGGCGCTGGGTGAGGATTCACAAACTGGTGTGTGTTGGGGATTATTTCTGGTTAGACCCAATTAGATTATCATGTCTAAGAAAAGAATAAGCCTATTCAGGCAGGAACCCCCACTGACGAGCCAAATGGCGAGTGAGATGTCACGATTATTAGGCACAGTGGAAAAACCCTGGTGTCGTGTCGCTCTTGTCGGGAAAGCCGTGGTGGGTTTGCAGATGGGAGATGCTGCCACAAGCAGCACATGGCTCAGAACCGAGTCTGCATTCATCTTAACCTACCACACGGGTGTCTGCCTTCCTTTGGGCTGTGGGAGAAAATCGGTGGCTTTGAGTCAGGGCTGATTGATTAGATCAGTCACAGGCAGAGACGTGGTTTGGCAGAGCGCTGGGGACGGGTAACATAAATATGGGAGATAACAGGACCATGCCCGTAATTTCCTGAGGGACTTGAAAGGAGGAGGTGGCCTCTGGTTTTAAAGATGGACTTCAATTAAGGCTCCGAGGGCAAGTGCTGCAGCTTTGCTGGAGGGAGAGGCCAGCCCTGCAGATGCATGTTCTGCACAGATGGGGTGTTGGATGCTTTGCTCCCGGTCATTCCTTCTCCCACTGGGAGAAGCTGCAAGATGGGGCCCAGAAATCACCTTCATCCCCTTCTCGAAGCCAGCCATGGAAGCTGCTGGTGGTGCAGCTTCCAGGAAATATCTGAGCAGTTTCTGACCGAGTAGACTTGCAGGCTGTTATTATTTTGTTTTCTCTGTGGCTCTGAGGGAAGGATGACTGTGCCACTGGTCAAACCCCAGAGTGGGGCAGGCAGGAGGACTGCAGGGATTAATGAGAAAGGAATGGTTGGGGGAAAAAAGGATGAGGAATATTTTCTGTGGGCAGAGAGGATTAGTCAGGAGATGTGAGTACGAAGAAGAAGCTGAAGGTTATAGGACTACATCTCACCTTCTTTACACGCTGTCTTAAGAAATTAGCCTGGCACGAGCACCACTTGCACACTGGGGAGCCCTGGCGAGGTCCTGGAGGGCTTTGCTGACAACAGCGATTCTCGGATCCCTGATGACATTTCCAGGACTGGTCCTGACGCTGATGAGCACGCAGCTCGGCTGGGCGGCTCGTGCAGGTCTGCAGGGGTTTGGTTCCAGCTCTGTATGTCAGGATAGGGGTGTGCAGGACAGGTCCCTCCTGTGCAGCCTCACAAGTGTGCTTTGAAGTTTTGTTCTTGCCCCTCGTGCAGAACAATGAGCCATCACCCCCCAGGCCGTGCCAGGTTGGCCATGATTTTACCACGAGTGCTGTGCCATTGACTTGTATTTTTTCCACTTTGGACTTGCCATCCTGAGCTTCTCCAGCATCTCTGGGGTCCCTTCAGGCAGGGCATGGTGTCGCTGCAGGTGATGGATGTGTGTGCCGGCCTGTTTGCTGGGTTGTTAGAGGACTTTGTGTCGAGGAAGGGCTCTGGTGAGGTGGCTTGTCCACCTCAACCATGCAGAGTGACCTCAAACCCACACAGTCACTCCCTGCCTCTTGGGCAGCCTCTCTCCTCTCCTGGAGGGGTATAAATCGCAGGAGATGATGGGCAGTGCCCCAGGTCACACTCTTTGGTCTCAGATCTCGTTGTGCTCCTTGAGTGTGTCCTGGTGTCACATCGGTGTCACCGAGGATGTGCTGAGCACGCGTGAGGGGCACTGATGAGGGACAGTGGTGCCAGCTCTGGCTGTGCCACCCCTCCTGGCCTTCTGGGCAGACAACAGGAGAGGATTTCCCCGTGGATCTGTGTCTCCTGGGACTGTTTTTGGCATGGCTGTAGTAAATGTGCCCCCGTGGCTTGTGTGTGGAGTTGGGTCTGTGCTGGTGAGGCCCAGGGGGTGTGTGTTGTATTTGGTGGGATGTACTTCATGGGGGAAAATGTGGAGGATAACCCAAGAGAGATCCAGGTTTCTGTCTGTAAGCTGTGTTGTTTCTTCCATCCTCTCAACCTGATGTGAATTGTCCCCTTTTCCTGTGAAATAATTCCCTGAGTCTCAAGTTTACAGGGGAGTGTGAAGTCCAGGGAGATGGTGGTGTGTCACTGCCACCCAGTTCCCCAATTGCCCGTGAGCGGTGATGGAAAAGCTGAGATCTGGATCCCATCTCCCACTCTGAGCTTGCACATCCCCCTGCAGGACCCTCTGGCTGTTGTCCCTTCCCCAAAGTGCTCCCTTTCCCTCCTCAGCCTTGGTGTGGGATGTTTTCCTGGCTTTACCCTATGGGCACGTGGGGCGAGGGTGCCAAGGCCAGGTTTGCTGCAGAGGACAGCATTGCTCAGCAAACCAAGCGTGCCAGGAGTGTCCCTGGCCATGGTGGCCCCTCTGTGCCGTGTGGGGAGCGGGGATCCATGGGCTGAATTCCAGGCTCCAGCTCCTGCAGCAGGGTGGTCTCGCCCTCAACCCACACCAGGGCTGCACGTTTGCAAACGCCACGTGGTTTGGAGGAAGCAGCCGGGCCAGAGCTGGCAGGGGAAATCGTTGCCTAATGAGCTGTGATTGACATAATTTGACTGCTGGATTACAAATCTGCGGCGAGGTTAACAGGAAATATCCTCTTACCCCTCCAAGCGGGACTGCACGGCACAAAGGAGGCCCCTGTGCCCGCTGCTGTGGGGTGGAGGGAGGTGTGTGCAGGGTGAGGGCTCTTTGCCACCCTTGGCTTGGCTTGAAGGCACCCAGGGCAGCAGCTCTGGGTCTGCTCAGTGCACTCAGGGCTTTGCCCGTAGGAACGTCCTCCCCTTTCCAGAATTCCCGCCCTGTCCTCGCGGTGTGTTTTGTGCCCGCGCCGTTTCCACACCAGCAAAGGCAGTGTGAGTGTCTCCTGCTAAAGAATCCGAAAGCTCCGTGTGAAAACTCTAATGTTTCCCAGCTGTTTTCCATCCCCCTTCCCGCTCCAGCACGTGTGTCAGGCATTGTTTTATGGGAGATGTGGCGGAGGCTCTGCAAGACATTAAAGAGCAGGACACGCTGCAGGGGATGTCTGCGGGGCACTGCGAGCTCCCTCTGCTCCTGCAGCTCGTGGGGCACTGGATTCCTCGCTGGGATTCCTAAATTTAACAGAGCCTGGCGTGGATTTCAGCTGAGATCCTGAAATACCCGGTGCTCCCGTATCAGGTGAGGTTTGTGTTGGTTTGGCAGTACTGTGGGAGTTGGGAGACACTGAACTAGGGCTGGGAATCTGCAGGAAAAGGAGATCTGTGAAATTCAGCCCGGTTGGGTTTCCTTGTTCAGGCCTCAGCTGGGCCAGGCTCCTGCCCCGGGCTCTTCCCTGCAGGTCTCCTGCAAATGGCTGGGGCAATGACACCCTTTGCCTGAAGGAACAAGCCAGTAAATCGCATTGTTAAATGTATTTATTTCAGAGGGGAGGAGCGCTGGGTGGTGACACTTCTGCCAAGCTGCTGTGTCAGTCATTTGGTGGCATTTGTGAGTTTTCTCACCCAGACATCACAGGAGAATATTTTTATAAAACTAATTCTTAATTGGAGTGTGTGGAACGTGGGGTCTGAGGTGAACAAGAGCTCAGGCAACTTCTTGATGTGGAAACCCCCTGCCTTTGGCCCAACCCTGCACCATCAGTGCACTGACCCTTTATCACATCTCTGTCAACTTCCTTAACCTTGTGTGCAAGACAAAGGGGGTTTATTATTTTTATTTTGTCTTCACAAGCAAGGTCACACAAAACTTGGCCCTGAGGTGTGAAATGTTCTCTTCTCTGGTACTGCATGTCGTGGGCAAAGAATTTGGGAGAGGTGCAAAATGACAAAATTCAGGGTTTACAAGATGCTCTTAAATAAAACAGTAGCTCTTGAGTTGTATTCAGTTGATGCCTGGATGGCTTGAACTCACAGGTGTCTGCTTTTAGTCTTTAACTTAAAAGCAAGAGCTGCTCGAAAAGTCCACAGAAACTTCTTCCCCCAAATAGCAAAACTCAGCAGAGACAAACCTAGACTGAAATGTTTGATTTCCCTGCACGTTTGTTGAAAAGTACTTGTTATTTTTGTTTTTGCATCGTTCCACAAAGATTATAAATTATTCAGGGAACTTCTTAAAGGCTCCAAGTCCTTTTTAGAAGCAAACCTCCATGTGAAGGTGTGCGTGGTAATTATCAGCCTGTGTCCTTGTATGGCTGCTTGAGAGAAGGGGAGTGTTTTTCCCTGCTGGAATTTTGGCAGCTGGATGCTCTTTAAAGCTGCAAAAGGGACTGATCTGGTGCTTCATCTGGGATCAGCACCGCCCCTGTTTTTAGCAGGGTTTTAACTTGGTCTCCTTTTGAGGTCAGCACCTGCTGAATAAAAGCATTTTCCTTCCCAATCTGTTAGAAAAAGTGGTTTAAATCTGTCACCTCAGTCTGTCACTTCCTAGCCAGGAGAGTGAGTGACTCTACAGGAGTAGCTGGGTTTATTTTCCTCATTATTTCTGGCTTGGAATCCATCCTGAAGTGAAACCAAGCTCTGACATTCACCTTCTGATCTCTTGTTTGGCCACTGTGGGTTACTTAGAGGCAAACCTTTTCCCCCAAATACATTTTTAGTTTCGAGCTTTCAGCATTTCTGGTCGTTTTGCACACTGTTGCTGCTCTTCAGCAGCGGGGAAGTGGGAATGAATAGTGCCCACTGTTCTGTTCAGGAGTGGCAAATCCCTGGGGTTGATTTCACTTTTGCTTTTGCTTTCCTGTGCTGACCCAGCCAGTGGGCAGTGTGACACTTGCTGAGAGCAGCAGCCTCGTGGGTGGGGGAGGAGGGGGCCAGGGAGGGTCTCACGGGGCAGGTTTGTGCTCCACAGGCACCATCCCTCTTGTTTCCAGGTGGGTGGTCCCACCTTGGCACCGGTGCCTGCTGTGGATCTGTGTGGGTTTGCTGCAAGTTGGCAGGAGCTGCTGATGCCCATCGGGGGAGTTTGGTGCCACTTGCACTGATCCTGGAATGGTTTGGGTTGGAAGGGACCTTAAATCCCATCCCATCCCATCCCATCCCATCCCATCCCATCCCATCCCATCCCATCCCCTGCCAACCTTCCACCAGCCCAGGGTGCTCCAAGCCCCGTCCAAGCTGGCCTTGGACACTTCCAGGGACCCAGGGGCAGCCACAGCTTCTCTGGGCAGCCCATCCCAGCCCATTGTGGGATTCCATGATCCCCGCTGCCCTCCCAGGGTGGAGTGGGTGAGGCAGGGAATGCTGGCACCTCCTTGGTGCCTGGGGGAGGCTGTGGAGCAGCACGTGCCACCGTGGAGCGGGACAGGAGAGCCCTGCACAGCACCAGGAGGTGAACTGTGCAAAATAATGCAGCAACACTTCAGCTCCTGTTTGCTCCTGATACCTGGGCTGCCTCCTGAGCTTGGACTAAGCACTCCATGGCCAGGATCAAAGTCTTTCCCAGTGCAGGAAGCTCTGCTTGGCTTTCCTGGCCCCTTTTGGGTGCCATCCCCTTGGAAGGAGCGGTGACAGCAGGAGGATGGAGCTGTGGGTGGAACATGCCCCGCTCTGGAGGGCTTTCTCACTGCTGGGAGATGTAAGTGGGCTTTTTCGTTTGGTAACGAGGAGATTAGGCCTTAAAAGTGGCAGGACAGTCTGAAGTGCTCCCAGGCAGTGGTGGAAGCAGCTGGTCCAGCTGCTGGAAGATTTCTGTGGCCAGCAGCATGCAGCCACATTTTAGACAGACTGAGCTGAATTATTGTTTGTTTTCCTCTTTGTTCGGAGGAGTCCGTTTGGGAATTTGGTGTGGGAAATCAGTGACACCAGCTCGTTGCATTTGATTTATAATTGGGTGAGGAAGAAGTCTCTGGTCTGAGCGTGCAGCAGGGAGGAGCTGCAGCATCCCTGCAGCCCAGGGGTGCTCAGGTAACGGCGCTGGTGCTTCAAAAGTGCCAATTTCCCATTTATCACACCCTGCTAATTTCAGTTCTGGAGGGTCAGTGTGGTCAAAGGAACAGGTTTTCATCCCTTGGCCTTCACACACTTGAGCCAGCTGACCCTGAAGGGCTTTGCTCTTGCCCACACAGAATTGTCACTGAGAAATGAGTTACTCCTTCAAAGGGCATCAGTTTAGGGTGGATCTCAGGGAAAGGTCCTTCCCCCAGAGGGTGGTGGGCACTGACCAGGCTCCCCAGGGCAGTGGGCACGGCCCCAAGGCTGCCAGAGCTCCAGGAGGGGTTGGATGATGGGACAGGGACAGGGTGTGATTGTTGGGGTGTCTGTGCAGGGCTGAGGGTTGGACTGGATGGTCCTTGGGAGTCCCTCCCAGCTGAGGAAATTCCAGGATTCTGTGATCTGTAGGTGGTGGAAGGTCCACGATGTGCACCCCTGTTTTAACTCAGTATTATTGCACAAGCACTGGTTGTTCTGCCCTTGATCATCAGCATTGTCGTTTTAATAACTCGAGATGCACAACATTATATAAGGATATGTTGGAAAACATAAGCACTAATTTGTCCCAGGCTGTGTCTCTTCCTGAAATAGCGCCTTCCTCAAGTGTTTCTTTGCATGAAGGCTCGGGCAATGTTTAACTTGTGTATGCTCTGCTGGAACTATCGTGCTGCAGAAACCCAGCATGTGTTGCTTTTCAGTGCACTGGGGGATCTCTTCACAAATCAAGTGTCTGTCTGCTGTGCCTGCGCAGCATTAAACATATATTTGGGGAGGATATTCATAAAGCAACAGAATGCTGGCATTGTGCTGGAGATGAATGGTCTTCTCATGAGTGCTGGGTGCTGTGGGGACCTCCAGGACTCGGCAGTGCAGCCCTTGAGAGCAGCCGAGAGTCCTGGGGCATGAGCTGGAAACGCGCCCAGCGCTTCCCGACGGCAGCGCCGCAGAGGCAAGTGGGGACACCTCGGCACGGGCACCCTGGGAACTGTCCTGCCAGGGGCTGGGCTGCACCCCAGGGAAAAGCCCAGGGCAGAAAGAGCCACAGGAAAACTCTGGGGAGGTGTGACTCCTCTGGTCGCAGAGCCGTGTTAACCACGGAGTGGTGGGACAAGGGGGAACGGCCTCAAGCTGATGGAGGGCAGGGATAGGTGGGATATTGGGAAGGAATTGCTGGCTGGGAGGGTGGGCAGGCCCTGGCACAGGGTTCCCAGAGAAGCTGTGGCTGCCTCTGGATCCCTGGAAGTGTCCAAGGCCAGGTTGGAGCACCCTGGGCTAGTGGAAGGTGTCCCTGCCCATGGCAGAGAGTGACCCTGGATGATCCTTAATATCTCTTCCCACCCAAACCATTTGTGATTCTATAACTGTGGCCTCCTGCCCTTTCAGAAGTTGTGTCCTGGTGGTCCAGTGGTTGGTGATGGCAGCAGGAGCCCACAGGGCTGCCCTTGGTGTCTCCTAAATTGATGGGCACCTCTGGCTGCTTTCCCCTACGTGGATGGTGGTTGAGGGCAAAGTTGCTCCCTCACAGGATATTCCAGAAGCAAGTGAAGAAATTTTAGGTTTTTCGTGTGTGTTGGGGTGTTGTGGGAGATACCTTAAAAAAAATACCCAAATCAGTGTTTGTTCGTGGGAGGTTTTTTTAAAATATACATTATTTGGCCAGAAATCATTTACTATAAAAGGACTTGGGGCGGCTATAGATTGGACATCTGTTACTTGTTTGTCTGCAAAATGACTGTACAGTTGAGGCCAAAAGCGGAGAATAGAGGGTTGTACAAGTTGGCAAAGTTGCTGAAGGCTTTCAGAAGCCAGTAATTACAATGAAGAAGCAAATTGTTCAGTCCAGGAACTCTGGCTGTTCGTCCATCTCATGCTCTGGCACATCCCTCTGGCATTGCTCTTGTCCTGCTTTCCAAAGGACGGGCAGACAGCACGGCTCTACCTGGGCTGGGGCTGCGGGCAGGGGTGGCACAGGTTTTGGAAGGGGCTGGGAAGGGATGGAGGTGACTTGGCTGAGTTTATGCTGCAGTCTTTACAAAGATTTCCCATAATTTAGTGTGTCTGGGAGGGCTTCAAAGGGCTTTCTGCCCAGCTCGGAGCCCTGCAAGCACAGACGATCAAATAAATTAACTATCACAAATATTTAACTTAAAGCCTGGTCAAAGAAGAGCTTTGATGTTGTGCATGTGTGGGAGCTCTGTGTATCTGTACGCTCTCCCATGTTGGGTGAACCTTGAATTTGTCTCTTCTCTCAGACATAAGAAGCCTAAAACTGGAAATCTAAATAATTATGTTCCACCTCCATGGGCAGCAGGTTGAAAAATGGTGTTGGTTGGCATCAGGATGAAATGGGGCTCACAGAGCTTTACTGGGGAGCTGATGGGAAGCAGATTGCAGGGTGTAGTCACACCGTGGAGAATTATGGGGCTGGACATGCCAGCCCTACAGAGAGCTTTGCCTCACAGGTGATTCTTCATTGCTTGGTGGCCAGCAACTCTCCAGGCAAATGGAGCCAGTTTACACAGTGCTAATTATTGCAGTGCCCCATGGATTGAGCCAGGAAGTGTTGGGATTTAATCTCTGTGTGATAGCATCTATTTACAGGGAGCTGGAATCAGTTGTGAGTTGTCTTGTCTAGAAATTGCAGCCTCTTAAAACAGCGTGGGAGTTGTCGTGTGTTCCCAGCTCTGCTCCTGTCAGAGCTGCAGGTACAAATCCCTCTCTCTTGATCATGTAAATGAACATCTGAGCGTGGCAAGTGCACAATATTCTTTCTGGTAAATAAAACAAGAACTTTTGTGCTTTACATCCTCATCCATGAATTTTTCACGAGCCTCATGGTGCTGTGGGGGAAGGAGAGGAGTTGGAATGGGCTTGGAGAACCCGGTCTAGGGAAGGAGTCCCTGTCCCCAGGGAGTGAGGTGATCCTTAAGGTCCCTTCCAACCCAAACCGTGCCATGATTATGTGATTCCATGGGTTTGTGCCTGAGCAGATGAATCTTGTACACGAAACCCTGCAGGAAAATGCTTTTCTCTTTAAATTTTGGGGCTTAACTCCTTTCATATGAGACCCTGTAATACCTGGGCTGGTCAATAGTGTTTTCCTTGTGCGTGCTCACCGTGCATGAGAAGGGAGAGCTTCAGCCCACTGGGATCAGATGGCAAAGGAATGGGAGGAGAGGAATTTGGGAAGCTGAGTCTCAGACTGTGTGCAGACTGAAGTGAAGTGACCTTTCAGATCAGCACAGCTGGAGGTTGGCAGGATCAGGGATGTGACTGGTGACCTTTCCTCCCCAGCGAGGCATCTCGGAGCTGCAGAGCTTGGGTATCCTCACCCCCCGACTGTCCAGCCCTCCCTTTGCTGGCCATCACTTGGGCTGTGAGCCAGGGGTGTTTCCCAGCAATAAATGTGTGTGTATTCCTGTAAATCCATGCTGTTGTTCCGACCAGAAGGCAACCAGAAAGCAAGGTGGGCTTTCTCTGTACTAGGGAGGGATTTTGACAGATTTAAGTGCTTCAATTAGAATATAAAATAAATTGTACAAGAGTTTATATGAGCTGGGCCCTTCCCTGCTCAGCAGCAGCAGGATCCTTCAGCAGCAAGGGGGATGAAAGTGAATTCCTTGTTGCACAGGGCAGGGCAGGAAAACCAGCTCTGCTTTCACGTGCTGGTGGTGCTCCTGCATCCTTGGATAAGGCAGGTACAGCGTGTCCTGAGTGGGGTTTGCAGGGAAGGGGAAGAACTCAGATACACCAGTGAGGCAAAAATTGATTAAGCATGAAATTTTCTCTGGCAGTGAATTCACGGTTGGCCCGGAGACAAAAGGTTGCACAACTGAAAAGGAAAAGGAATTTTACTTGGAAAGCTCGAAGCTATTGTTTGTTTGGTTTTGCTCGTGTTTATTTTCTGTCTGGTGGCAAATCTTTGTTAAAGGTGAATTATCCCTTCTGTTCAGCAAGTGGAGTGAAAACAGCCCAGATGCACTTGTGAGGCATTCAGAGAATTGTTCGGATTGCTGGAATTGTTGTAGGTGCTCTGAGCAAGTGGTTGGTGCTCCTTGAGGTGCAATAGCCCGTGTAGAGCTGAGTGTTGCTTGTCCTTCTAGTGCAAAGCACAGTTCTTGTATTGAGCAACCCACACACTACATAAATACGTGGATTTGTAGATACATTGAAATATTGAAAATAGTACCTGTTGTAATGCATTAAGTCTAACCTACAGGCTTATTTGGGGCCATTCTCCCAGTTGCCCTGCTGTGCCAAAATATTTGACAGAAAAGACGTGTAAGGAAAACCCCACCTCTTTAACACTGGAAGAATTCCTATTTGGGTTTATTTGGTTGTCAGAAGTGGAGTGTTTAGGAATTGCTTGTTAGGTGGGACAGCCCTGTGTGGGTGTGTGTTGTACCTGCCCCAGGGCTGGGGGCTCAGGGGTCACTCTTGTTCCAGTGCTTTGAGGGACCGTGGGCACCACAATTTCCTGCAGTGGGGACCTTTCCCACAGAGATACCCGTGAGAAACAAAGCTGTGTAGCCAAAACACCGAGCCAGACCTTGAATGGGGCTGCTCTGGTGCCCCTGGGCTGCCAGCCTGGCCTTGTGCTGGCTGATACCACAGCCCTGGCCTCTTCTGCTCTTCCCCTGGCCAGGCGCCTTCCCCTGACTCTCCAGTGCCCAGTAAGGACCTGATTTTGGTGGCCAAGTTGCTGCTACTCAAGGTGCCAAATCCTCTCTTTCAATTAGCAGAGGGTTTTAGTTTTATGGGTTTAGTTTTCTGCTTATTTCCCTTGATCAGCAGTTTTTGGGTCCAGACTTTCCCATTCCTGATAGGAGGTGGGAGCAGCAGCTCTTGCAGCATCTCAGTGCACTGTGGTAATAATAATAATAATAATAATAATAATAATAATAGTAATAATAATAGTAATAATAATAATAACAAAGATGGCTTTGGACACGTAGTTAGAAGGGAGCAGGTCAGTAGATTTGTGGATTCTTCTGGCCAGGCTCCATTCCTGGAGATGTGTGTGCTGGATCTTCCTGCAGGGATTGTTCAGGAGCTGTGCTCAGCCAGGAGCAGGGTCTGGTCCCTGGCAAAGGGGGTGTTTGTGCCTGTGGCACTGCCCCGTTCCTGGCTCCTCTGTGGGCAGGGGTTGGGCATGACCAGGACACTTTGGTCCAGCTGTGGCACCACGGCTGGAGGTGAACTGGGGAGGGATGGATCTTGCACGCTGTGTCTGAACAGCAGAGAGCAATCAGACAATGGCTAATAAAAATCCAGCAGAGTGGTAAAGCTGGGGAGAAGGGGAAAAAGCCAAATTAAAGCCCCAAAGGCTGGGTTTGGTGTCCCACACCAGCCCCTGGCTGGCTGGAGCAGCGCTCCCTTCCTGGGATCCTGTGCTGAGGTGCACGAGAGGCCAGTGTGGCTGTGGGAAGTGATGCCAGTGACAAGGGCACGGATAGGTGGGATATTGGGAAGGAATTGCTGGCTGGGAGGGTGGGCAGGCCCTGGCACAGGTTGGGCAGAGAAGCTG
>JAWWTY010000160.1:1084056-1095992 GCA_035222235.1 Margarornis squamiger | reverse complement strand
CAGAGAAGCTGTGGCTGCCCCTGGATCCCTGGGAGTGTCCAAGGCCAGGCTGGACGGGGCTTGGAGCACCCTGGGCTATGGAAGGTGTCCCTGCCCATGGCAGGGGGTGGCACTGGATAATCCTCAATGTCCCTTCCAACCCAAACCATCCTGAGCTTCTGTGATTCCATTTGGTGGCATATTTTTGGGTGCTGGGACACAGATTTGTCACTTGGAAATGAAAGGCTGCTCCCTGGCCATGGATATGAATGGATGTGGAATTGCACCTTTCAGCTGTGACTCTGCCCTGCTCTGATGCCTCAGTTCCTACCTGGAGTGAGCTGTGTGTGCTCCTGGTGTGCCTGTGGGTGCTGTGGACAGGGCCAGGAGCTGCAGGATCCTTGTCTTCATTCCTGAGCTGCTCCTGGGGATGTGCCATCTCCAGACCTGCCCCTCAGCTGTTGGCTGTCCCAGTGGGATGCTGCGAGTTGTGGAGGGGAAGCTCCAAAGGAGCAGCTCTTCGGTTGGTGGGAGGGTGACACCCAAGCCAGGTGTGGCTGAACTAAACAGCAGCCCCCCAAAACCCCCCCAAACCCCACCTTTTTCACACTTGGAAATAGTGCTTTGCACCCAAGTTGCTGCAGAAGAGCAGGAGGGGTCTGCATTAGTCCCACCGTGGTCCTCTGAGCACGGAGGAGCTGTGGGGGCTGCTGGGCTCTGTCCTCACTCGACCTTGGCCTGCAGGCGCCATTCCTGATGGATGCTCTGGGCCTTGGGATTCTTGGCACGTGCAGGAGCTGCTGGCAAAGCCGGAGTTGGTGCCGTCTGTCACGGGGGCTGTGACACAAATGCTCAGGTTGTGGGGCTGGATCATGCTGTGGGTGCCCTCGTGCCACGCGCCGGAGCTGGCACGGGGCTCTCCTGGCACACCAGTGCCTGCCCCTGGAGCAGCTCTCTGCCTGTGCATGGGGAAAAGCAGGATTCTGCAGGAGGCAGCAGCAGGCCCGTCTTGGGGGATGTGTCAGAGTCATGGAATCACAGTTATTTGGGCTGTGAGCCCATCGAGTCCACCCATGCCCCAGCAGTGCCCAGGCCACCACTGACCCCTGTCCCCAAGGGCCACATCCACACCTGTGTTAGGCACTTCCATGGCTGGTGATTCCAGGGGGTGACTCCTGTGCCATGCCCTGAGTGGCAGGGTGGGTGCAGCTGCTGCAGGCCAGTCTTGCCTCCATCCCTTCAGTGGGATGAGGTGCACTGCAGGGTCGTGGTGCTGGGATGGCCCCGGGACAGCCTGGGCTACCTCTTCCACTCCTTCCCCCTTGGAAAGGGATCCCAGGAATGGTGTGGGGGGATGTCTCCTCCCCTGCGTTTGATTACTGGAGGTAATTTATAGCTGCTGATACAAAAGCTCCCTGTTGAAGCCTCATTGAGTTTAATGAAGTGAGTTTGCTCAGCCTGGAAATGAAATAAAAACCCTCCCAAGTCAGTAACCTTCAAGTGAGCAAGAGGGTGATTAAAATGCTTCATTTGGACTTGCTTGGAATTCTCAGCCATTTCCAAGTACTCACTGATGAAAAAGAGCCCTGATGAAAAACTAAGGATCAGCAAGACAAAATTGTATTATTAAATAACAAAAAAGGATAGAGATACCAGCAGAGCGGTGCCTTTCCTGAGCCACTTTTCCAGACTTGCACCACGAACCCCTCGGTGCTTCCAAGTCAGCCCACATGTCTGAGCAGATCAGTTTTGCATTTTTTGTGCTGGGATAACTGTAAATACCTGCCCCAATTCCCGGGAAGGCGTTTCACAGGCGCTGCTTTGCTTCCTCCTGTGAAATTACAGCTCCAGCACCAGGGCTTGCCTGAGCACATCCTTGTCCCCAGAGCCCGGGGGGCTGTGCTGTGGCTGCCTGGAATTCCAGGCTTGGGGACCTGCCCTGGGAGCTCACTGTCGTGGTACCCCGACCTCAGACCTCTGAAAAGTCTGGGGCGTTAATTTAGGAATAAATCACGGAGTCCCAGAGTGGTTTGGGCGGGAAGGGACCTTAAAGCCCATCCCGTTCCATCTCTGACACCTTCCACCAGGGTGCTCCAAGCCCCATCCAGCCTGGCCTTGGACACTTCCAGGAGTTCAGGGACAGCCACAGCTTCTCTGGGCAGCAAATCCCAGGTGTAAAGATGAAACCACCTGAACCTTCCCTGGCTCCCCTCAAACTCAGAAAATACTACAGTGCACATTTCCGTCTTAATCAAACACTCAGAAATCTGAGCCTGAGAAGCGAAATGAGTGCAAAATTACTGCTGTTAATTTAGCAGAATCTGAGGGCAGATACTGTAAGGTGGGTGTGGCCCTTCCAGAAAATAATGCATTTTGTGGAGCCATTAGCAGGCAACTCAGGAATGTTGCTTTCTGTCTGATTGTCATAGACAAGGGGTATTATGTGTGGTAATTATGTGGGTTGCACATCCAAACATGCTGCAGAGAGCAGGAATAGCATTAGGCTCTGATTTAACCTGGTGAGCAGGACCCAGGCAGGTTTGGAGTCTGCGAAGGGGCAGCTGGGCAAAGGTCAGGGCAGGGCAGCAGCCTCTTCCTGGGGTACTGGGGCACTGTGGACATGCACCAGGGCTGGGGGTGTCCTGCCAAGAGGTGCTGAGCCCTCCCGGGTGGGTTTGGCTGAGGCAGGAGCTGCTTCAGGGCAGGTTAATGAAATGCAGGACCTCTGAGCGACTTGAAACTTAAACCACTTTGAATTCGAGGGACTTGAAAAGAGTTCTGTGAGTTATTCTGTTTCTCTGGAGGGTTTGCTGAAGTCCTGGGTGTCCACTCTGGTTCTGAGAGGACAGGGCTCTGACAGGCTCTGATGTGGCTGGAGGAGCACGAGTGCTCCGGTTCGGTGGGTTTTCCAGGAGATGGAGTGAAAGGAGGAGATGGAGCCTGGAATTCCTCTTGCTTCCGTACTTTTAGAGGAGATGTGTGGGCAGCTTGGCTGGATTTCCTCCTGGACATCTGGAAGAGCCCTTTGCAAGGCATTCCTGATTGTCCCTCGGTGTCCCCCGGTGGGTGAAGTGCCGTGAGGCTCCAGGAGGCTCCAGGGCTCGGGAATTTGGCTCCTGGCCCCGGGGGCTTGGCGTGCAAACTCTCCATCCAAAACCAGTCGGGGGATTTGCAGCAGCAGGCTGGGAAACTGCAAGTGAAGGAAAACCACAAGCCCTTCTGGTCTGTAGGGAAAATCCCCCTCTGTGGGATCAGGGCAGGGAGGAGTTGGGTGGTGAGGAGCATCTCCCGGGGTTTGTGGTCCTCGTGGGCTCGTTGGGACGCCTTGGGCATGGGATGCTCTCCTTGGAAACAAGGTGTGCCCCAGCCTCACCTTTGCCTCTGTGCCTTTGCTTGGCTGTCCTGGGGGGACTGGAGCTCGAGGAAGGGCTTGGCTTTGCTCAGCCCTGTCCCCCAGGAGGGCAGGGTGGCAGTGCTGGGCTCTGCTCTGTGCCCTCCTTCTGGGGCACCGTGGCCAAGATGTTCAGAGTTCAGCATCACCACCAGCGCTTTTGAGGTTCCTTCTCTCCCAGCTGTCTCCAACAGGAGGAATTTTGGTGCCAGGAGCCTCCTGGCTGCTGCTGGAGGAGGTCCTGGGTCCCTTGGTGGGAAGGAGTGCTGTGCTGTGGGGAGGGATTTCAGCTGGAATGGTCAAAACTTTATGTTTTTGGTGCGAATCCATTGGTGTTTAGAGGTGACTTCTCAGAGTGAAGAAGTTCCCCTTGTTGTCTGGGATGACAATTAATGAGTGAGTTAATTGCCTTGCAGGCCTCATTAAACCCTGCAGTGCAGTCTGTGTCTTCCCAGCTCAAGGTGATCCAGGTGCCCAGGTGGGACTTACAGGGAGGGTGGGGTGGGCTGGCCACATCATCCAGTAACTGTGGGGCAGAATTATTAATTGTTAATCATTCCTTAATGAGCTGTGTGGCTGGGGAGGGACCTTTGTTACCACTGACAGCAGTGACTCGGTGCCTTCCCAGGGGTTTCCTCCTGTACCTTTGGGTCCCTCAGGGATGTGGCCCTGGGGTCTGACCTCCCCTTGTCTCAGGGCAGGGCTGAGAGACAACCAAGTGGAAGGGCTTCCCATGGGATGAGCCGAACAACAGTGATGGGCTCAGCTGTGGTCCTGCACCCTCTGTGGAGCTGGCAGGGTCAGGAGACAGACCTGGCCTCTTGGGCTGACGAGAGGAAGAGGCCACTGGGTGAGATGAGGCAAGGGAAGAGACCCAACATGGACTTTCTCCCCCCAGATTGCCCTTAAAGCCTCAGTAAAGCCTTAAAGTCAACCCAGAGGTGCCGTAACTGCGGCGGCTTTGGAAGAGCTTCCCAGGAGGGCAGAGGGGATGCTCTGTGGGGTACCTGAGGGGTGCAGGCTTTGTGCACGTCCTGGAGACACCCCAGCCTTCACAAGGAACATCACTGGGCCAAGCACAGAACAGCAGGAGCATGCCTGGATTTTCTTGTTGTTTTAGAGATTATGTTAAGTGTTGCTTAAATGAAAAGGCTTTATTTCCTTACACCCACGAGCGTGTTTACTTCCTCCTCGTACCTTCTGGAGTTGAAAGGGCTCTTTCATGACCAGAAATCCCCCTGCAGGCCGGCCCTTTTGTTGTGGTTTGGTGTGCTGAGGGCCCAGCGAGTGCCTGTCTGTGTCTCACAGCAGAGCTGGTTTCGGGGCAGCCTCTCCAGTGAGAGCACAGGGGGTCCCTGGGCTCCTTCCCATCCCTGTGCCACGGGGACAGCGTGTGCTGGTGGCATGTCCCTGTGGGAACAGGGGCTGGATGCCCTGGTGGGGGCAGGAGGAGCAGTGGGCAGAGGGACAGGGCTCCTGCTGGGTTTCCAGCAGGGATGTGTGACATGGGAACAGCACATTGGGGTGTCTGTCACTCCTATCACCCTGGGAGCCCTGTGGTGGTGTGGCCATGTGAAGGTGCCACCTTGCAGCCTGGCACTAAGTGCTGCTGTCACCCTGAGGGCACCCACAGCTGCTCCTTCGGGGTGTCTGCAGTCAGGGTATATCCCTGCCTTCCCTCCTGGGTGCCAAGGGAACGCAGGGATGCCCGTCCACCACAGGGTGGGAGTTGGGATGTGCTCAGCTCCTCATGCCACCTCGGCATCGCCGCGTGGTCTGGTGGTGTTTTGTTGACTCCTTTTGGGTCTCCCCCATTGGGGACACCTCCCCATGTCTCCATAGGCCCTGGGACAGGCTGGCCAGGGAAGTGGTGGTGTCACCATCCCTGGGAATGTTCCAGAGGCACCTGGATGGGGCACTTGGGGACATGGTTTAGTGGTGCTGGGTTTGTCTTGGTCTCAGTGATCCTAGAGGTCTTTGCCAACCTCAGTGATGCCATAACCCTATGATTCTGTAGCTCATCGTCCTGACGAGTGCTTTGGTCTCTTTCCATGCAGTTGATTTTTGGCAAATAAGAAAATGGTGACTTGAATAATAAAGATACAACCTCTTGGAAATAAAAGCCCCAGCCACCTGAATGTTTGCTTTTGTATTGTTTCAAAGAAATGAAAATAACCTCCAGTCAGTTTGGAGGGTTTGCAGAGAAAGGCTGCTGTCTGTAAGGTTTGCTCCTGGAATTTTTTGGTATAAAATTCAAGGAAAAATCAAAGGCATGGTGCAGGTATTTGTGCTTGTGGTGCAAGTGAAGTACTGTAAGAAAATAGGGAGAAAGCAGGTTTAATGTTGGTATTATTGTGGAGGCAGTTTTGTCATTGTGCGTGTGGGTGTGTCTGTTTTTATTATGAACAAGTTTCCTATTTTAAGGATTATGTCAGCAAATAAAGGGAAATGGCATTGTCTCCCACTGCTGAAGGCCAAGGGCCCAGACTGGCTGACATCCTGCCCAGGCTCAGGGGTGTTTGGGGAGGGACAGTGGGCTGGGAGCTGGGACCTGTGCCTGGCATAAATCCCACAGGGAACCGAGGCCCTGACAATGCTGGGAACTCCTGGTGTCCCTGTGCTGTGAGGCTGGGGGTGTGGGATGCTGTGGATCCCAGCCCATGGCATTTGCTGTGGGGCTGGGGGTGTGGGATGGTGTGGATCCCAGCCCATGGCATTTTGCTGTGGGCTGGGAAACAGGCTCCAGGAGTGCAGTGGGACTGGGAGGGACATGTGGATGTCTCAGATCTCCCCACTGCTCCAAGGCTAAAATCCCTGCTCCAAGGCTAAGACCATGAGCTAGTACTGGGCAGGAGAAGAGCCCAGCCCTGCTGCTGCTGCTGGGTTTGATGACATTGCACAAAGAATGCAAACAGGGAGGGCTTTTCCAAAACATTATTAGGAATTTTCTCCCTTTGGCCCAGCCCCATGGCCAGCTTTGGGGGATGCTTGGGGATGCTTCTCCTGGAGTTCTGTCTGGGGGGTTTATCCTGCTGCAGAGGGTGAAAACCTCGAGTGCAGATGAGCCAGCAAACACATTTCCTTTTCAACATTAAAAATAGGTGGAAGATAAACAACTTTGGAATGTGGCTCCAGTGGACAGGAACATTTTTTTCTATTTTCTTTACGTCCCTGTCTCAGTTTTCCTGTGCTCTGCAGGAGTCCTTCTCCCAGAGTGCAGGAGCTTTTTTTGCCTCACCTCTTGTTTTTGGGGGCAGGAGCACCTTCCACGCCCTCCCAGGGCTCTGGTGCTGCCTGGTGCCAGCTGTGCCTGCGGTCTCTGTGTCACTGGGTTAGTGGCACATCCATATCCTCGCCTGGCACCGAGCTCCAGGCTGCAGGGTTTTAGGATTGTTTTGGATGAGCTGTGTGGCATCGTGCCATGTTTTTTCCAGGCTCAGCGTCGGGAAGCTCTTTCTGAACTGTAAGAGCTTCCTGCAGTCCCTGCAGAAGGGTCAGGGAGGTATTGGTGGTGTGGGTGGGACAGGGACGTGTCCCTGGGGTCACCTGTGCTTGTGAGGGGCAGTGGAGGGGCAGCACCTGCTCTGTGTGAGCAGGGAGAGCACCCACAGAATGGCTGGAGCTGTGCCAGGGAGATTTATGCTGGATCTCAGGGAAAGGTCCTTCCCCCAGAGGGTGGTGGGCGCTGACCAGGCTCCGCAGGGCAGTGGGCACAGCCCCAAGGCTGCCAGAGCTCCAGGAGGGTTTGGACAACAGGACAGGGACAGGGTGGGATTGTTGGGATGTCTGTGCAGTGCCAGGAGCTGGACTGATGATCATTGTGGTCCCTTCCAGCTCAGGATTTTCCAGCATTCTACCTGTGCACGATGCAGTGCAGGCAGGGAGGGAATCCTGCGGCATCGGAGCGTGCTGGGGGTGGCAGGGAGGGCACAGCAAAAGCCTGCTCGGCTCTGAACATCCAAAGAGGTCAGGCCAGCGTGCTGGAATAATGGAGTAGACATTAATGCTCCTGCCTTTCAGTGTTTCCCAGAATACCTGGGGAGAAAACGCCAGCCCAGCACTTGGCAGAGTGCACTCCACCTTTGTTCGGCTGCTCTGCTCGGGTTGGCTTGTAGAGGGTTTGAGATGTCTGGAAGTGCTGGGCCCTCGAGGGTATAACAGAGAAAGAGGGTTTCCATGGGAGCTGCACATCTCCCTGCCTTGCCCCTAAACTGCTGCAGAGGTGCTTCCTTATGGCTTTTAAGCCTTTGGGCTGAGACGGGAAACAATCGGAGGTCGAGTGAAAAAAGGAAGAGTTGTGCTGGAGAAGGAAAGAAGGAGGCTGGGATGGAGGTCACACAGCTCAGCACTTGAAAGGCTCTTCTGCACAGCTGACTTGTAGTCAGGGGCTTTTTGAAGTGCACATCTGGTGAGCACATTGGAGGGACCAACCCCCCCATTCGCCTCGCCGCTGCTGCGCTCGCAGCCAAACATCTGACCCAGAGACCTCCCTTTTGGGGCAAGGCTCGGCATCTCGCCGGCCTCCTCTCCCTTGCACGTTGCTGAAGTGGCTGTGGAGGCTCCAGAAAAGCAGGAGGCAGATTAAGGCTTCCTATTTGCACATTCCCAACCACCTGCTGCTCGGATTTTGCAAGCCCAGCCCTGGATAAGGGACCAGAGAGCATCCCCAGGGAATGTCGGCACGTGGGATGGTGTGGAGTTATGTCCCCGTGACCCAGCCACTCTGGAGGGCTGTGGGGCAGGGCCAGGTAGGGGGGTTTGGGACAAGTCTTTGGGAGGAGAGGAGTGATAGGGGACCATGTGCGTGGGTTGTGCCCGATTCTTCCCTCGCTCTGGTGTTTGATCCCCCTGGAGCTGCTCCAGGCTTTGTGTCAGAGCCGGCCCAAGGCTCCTTCCCTCCGGCAGAAATCTGGAAGAGCTCTGCCGAAGGCAGGAAAATATTTATAGACAGGAAGGGAATCTGCTCTCCCCCCACCCTTTGGCAGGGTAACTATCAGTTTCCTTAAGATCCATCCTTGGCAGCGGTGAGACCTAATTCATCCCAGCGAGGGCGCTTCTCCTCGGCATCATCTCCTGGAAAACGCCGTGGATGTGTCGTGTAATTTAATTTCTTCCATTCGGATGTATGTTAGGAATGAAGTCAGCTGAGGGGATCACAAAAGGAGCATTGATGCCCCACTCCCCCGGCGTGTTTCCATGGGAGGAATGAAATTCCAGGCAGTTGGCAGAGCACGGCGCTTCGCCTTCCACAGCCCCAATTCCTGGGAAGAGCAGGTTGGACCCAGAGACACCCCATAGACACCCCAAGGGTTGGGGGGCACATCTGGTTATCCAGCTCCTGCGCAGGGACAGCTGCGTGGGAGCTCCTCACCATCCCACCTGAGCAGCCCATCTTGCAGATCCCACTGTGGGAAATGGCTGGCAGAATCAATAAAAGCATCTTCCCGGTTTATTGGGTGGGATTTGGAAGCTGTCACGTTCCTCCTATAAACTGTGGCTGCAGGTTCATGTCTTGTTCTGCCTTTGCATTGAAGACAGGACAGGCTGTGACTTGCTGGTGGCTCTGTCACCACCTGGATCGTTGGAGGAGAAACCCCATGTTGTTTCCTCACTTTTAATAGGAATATTCTCCTTGCAGCAATGGCAATAACCACTCCTGTCAAAACAGGTGAGAGCTGGAGTGACTTTATGGGGTGATCAGAGCAGTGGAAATACGGTTTTATATGTGACAAGGATCTGGTTTGTAGTTGCGTCCTTCCTGCGTAGGAATTTTGGGATGGATCCACAGTGCCATGGAGCCCGGGGAGCTGGGTGTGGCGTGTTCCATCAGCTGAGATCTGTGTGGTGCCAGAGGGAAGTTTATCTCTTGGCTTCCAGCACTGGGAAGGCTCAGTCCCTGCTCCCCCTGTGGCTTGTCTCAGCCTCGGTGTGTGTCAAGTGCCAGCCCTGCTCCCAGGGATAGCAGGAAGGTTTCCAAGCCATGTGGTGCTTGGGAGAACGAGGTCTGAGGCACAAGCAACCCAGGGAGAAAGGAACAGAGGAGAAAAGTGGGACACGGGGTGGTGATTTGGGTGTATGGCTTGGGGGGAGCCCCATCCTGCACTGTTCCATGGGGGACAGCACCAGCTGGATTGGTGCTGAGCTCCATGTTCTCCGTGGGCTTCCCAGTCTCATGGAGCTGATCCCAGGCAGAGGGATGAGAGAGATGAGGAGGGGTTAACTGGAAATTCAAGGGTGCACTGAGTCAGAGCAGGACCAAGTTGTGTCTCAGGGAGGGATCAGTAGAGAACTCAAAGGAAGTGATTTGCTCTCCTGACTCAAAGAGAGGGAACAAAAGTTGTGAGAGCTGGGAATGCTGAGCCATGGGACAGCCTTGGCAGGGGTGGCTGCAGCCACAAGGCAGGCACGAGCCAGGGATGCCCCCCTATTCACTTACATTTGTGGTGCATTCAGGGCTTGGCTCAGAGTGGGTTTTAGCTCAGCCAGGGGCTCCACATGAAGGCAGAACCATCAGTGACCACATCTCCGTGCCCACTTCCCACTCACCTTGATTGTTGGAGTCGCTGCCCTGTGGAGCTGGGGCTTGGACACCACCTGGGTGGGCATTTGGAGGTGGGAGAGGCCCGTGGAGGTGCAAACAGTGTATTTCCTAAGGCAGAATCTGTGTTAGCCCTCAGGGATGGGTCATGATTAGGTGGGGATTGGGGAAGCCCCATTCCCCCCGTTCCCATACATTGCTGCCTCTTCACATCTGGAGTAGTGATGGTCACCTCCCATGTACTTCATTGCTGTGCCATGGTAGCAGTTCATTAATTAGTGGTTTAGGACTCCCTTGAGTCACTCCAGCTCCTGGCATTGCCCCAGCATGTGGTGGCTCCCAGTTTTCCTGGTGTTGGGACCACCTGGTGCAGCAGCAGGGCTGTGGGAGCGGAGTCAGCTTGAGCAGGAGAGGCTGCTGGGAGGGGCTGGTGCTCCAGGCAGGAAAAGGGTGGTGGGAAAGGCTCCCCTTGGAGACCTCCCAGCTGAGGGAGTGCTGCTGGTGGAGCTCCAGGGAAAGTGATTCCAAGGGATGTGGTCGGAGCCGACACCAGCAGTCGCAGCCTTCCCCAGACAGGGGCACAACCTCTGCTCAGAGGCACCTCCTTGCTCGCTGGGAGGCTCCTCCTGTGCGTGCTCCTCGCTGTTTGTTTCTTCTGTTTCTACTTAAAATACTTAGTGATTTTTGTGCCTGAGAAAGCGAGAGGCCGGGTGGTGGTGCAGACCTTGCTGGGCTGCACCGCTGGATCCAGGGTAACCAGTGTCCCCAGTCCCTCCCCCATCCCTGCTTTTCCCTGCACAGCTCTTCTTGGGAAGAGATTTTCATCTGTGCCAGAACGTGCGGGGATTTTGTGCTTGGGATGCATCTGCCCCCCCGGGATTAATTTAAGGCTTGTTTTATTAGTGACCTAATCCATATCTCATGCATTGCCCTGGCGGGCGGATGTGCTGGCCAGGCCTCCCAGCTCAGCCAGGGTTGCTTTTCCCTGGAGCTCTGCAGGTGCAGGACACCTGGGGTGACCAGCTGTGCCACCACCACTGACCCAGACCTTCTCCTGCTCCCTGCCTGTCAGCCACCATGTGGACTTGAGGGAACCCTGTGGGAACAGGGATGAGAAGACTCGTTCCCCCTGTGCCCGTGGCCATGAAATAAGAAAAATCCCATGGATTCGCCAACTTGTTTTCCACTGGGGTGTCCCCCTTGGCTCTCTTTTGGGATGACAATCTTTGTGTCTTGGGATGACAATCTTTGTGTCTGTCACTGATCTGCACAGTCCTTCCCAGGATGGGAGAACCGAGTGCTCTTTGCCTGCTGGAGCCTCCGTGGAGGAGGTTTAGATATGAAATACCTTTTAATTAAAGGTGAGGAAACCAAGATGTGGAGAGATTAAGGACCAGTTTTCTAAGGAAGCTCAGTGGCTAGTCAGGACTAGATTTTCCAAAGGGCTCAGCTCCTCTTGAAGTAGTAAATGAACAACCGGCTTTTCCAAGCATCCCATCGGGGTAAAAGCTGAGCCCTTCCAGCTGGGCCCTCCTTGCCGGTGGGAACTGCTCACCCCGGGCACAGGGAGGGTGTTCCTCTCCCCTCGAGGCTGCAGGGGAGTTGTTTACATCTGAACTCACTCCCTGTAGCACAGGGAGGAACAGGTGCTCGGGGCTGGGAGAGGTTTGACTGGGTGAGTTGGGCATGGGCAGGTGGGAGCTGGACCTGCTCGTTCCTCTGCCTTGGCCACAAAGGTGTGTGAGCTCAGAGGAACCTGGAGAGGAGTCCCAGTCCAGGGCAAGAGGCCCTATCTGCAGGGGAGGGGAACCCCAACCTTCATCAGCTTCAGCATCATCTGTGTTGAGGTTCAAGATAATCTGTGCTGAGGTTCTGCATCTTCTGCGTTGAACCTGGCAATGAAGGTGGAGGGTCTGGAGAGTCCTGTGAGGAGGGGCTGAGTGAGCTGGCAGGGCTCAGCCTGGAGAAAAGGAGGCTCAGGGGGCACCTTCTGGCTCTGCAAGTCCCTGCCAGGAGGGGGGAGCCGGG
>JAWWTY010000160.1:1066006-1081140 GCA_035222235.1 Margarornis squamiger | reverse complement strand
CTGGAGCTCTGGCAGCCTTGGGGCTGTGCCCACTGCCCTGGGGAGCCTGGTCAGTGCCCACTACCCTCTGGGGGAAGGACCTTTCCCTGAGATCCCACCTGACCCTGCCCTGACACAGCTCCAGCCATTCCCTGGGTCCTCACAGGGAACAGAGATGGTTCCCTGCCCCTCAGGAGGAGCTGCAGACCCTGATGAGTCTCCTCTCCATCTCCTCTTCCCCAACAAACCAAGTCCCCTCAGCCACTCCTCGTGTGGCCCCTCCAGACCCTTCCCCGTCTTCATAGCCCTCCTTTGGTTGTGCCCCTTCTTTGGGGAATCCACAGGGAGAGTTTGGAGCTCTCCAGGTGAAAACCACTCCTGTGAGTGCCACGTGTCATGATTGTCACTGTCAGGGCAGCACCCGGGGATGGGTCAGTGGAGAGTGGAAAACCCAAGAGCATCCTGGTGGGAGCAGGTCTGGTGGGAGCAGGTCTGGTGTCACGAGCTGGCAGGGTTTGCAGAGCTCTGGGCTGGGAGACATGCCCAGCCAGGGCCAGGGTGACCACCACAGCTGTGTGAGCTCCAGAAATAGCAGTAATACCACAATAGGATTGGAGGGGTGTCTGGGTGAAGGACAGAACCAGCCCAGCCTGCTGGGGCATCTCCAGGTGCTACTCCAAAAATACAAGCCTTCTCCTCTGCAGAGAGCCTGTGAGCAGGAGTGTGGGGTGGCCAGAGCCCACTGTTCTTAATATTGCAGCAACAGCTGGACTTACAGAAGCTTTTCTTACCTTTTCCTAGCTCTGTTCTGTTTTCCACAGTAATTTCTGAAGCTCAGGTTTGGGGCTGTGCTGCACGAATGGCTCGAGGAGAGGATGCCAAAAGCCTAATTTCAAGTTGTTATTGTGATTTCTGTCCAAAATGTCTTTGTTTACTTTACCCTTGTAAATATGTACACATGGCACCCGCAGCTGGCTGGGAGGGTTTGGGGCCAGGCTCTGGGATTATTTCCAGATAGTCCCTGGGACTAGTCCTGGATCTCCCCAAACTCGGGAGCAGGAGGGTTGTGGGGCTGTGTGTTGTGTGTGTATGTACAACATTTGGGGGTTAACACACAGTGAACCAGCAAGGTGTTTTGTTTGCAGTTTCAAGTGGGCTTGTCAGTGTTTTTCAGATATTTTGTAGGAAAATTGAACCAAATAAAAGCCCTGTGGTCAGACACACACACAGACCCAAACCCCTCTGTCTTCTCTTTGACCCAAATGCCTGGATTGGATGGGTTGTCTTTTTGGGCTGCCAAGGAGGGTCAGAAAGGTGAACCCAAAAGGCTTTAGCTCAGGGAGCAGCTGGACACAGCACATGTGCTCTGTGTGCTCCACTCATGGCATGTGGGAAGTGACTCCATAAAAACTGGAATGCTGCTCTTGCACTGCTCTTTAACAGGGAGGGACCGAGCAGTGAGGTTAGTCGTGATGGAGTGAGGAAATCTGGGAGTGAAAGTTGATGCCAGAGCCGGAGTACTCCAGAGGAGTGGCTTTTTTGTCTGGTTTCTTGGGAACGTGTCTCTCCTGAGCTCAGTCCATGGTGTGGAAGGCAGGGATATCCCCGAGTTCCCTGGAGAAGTGGTGCTGGGGGATCCAGGACACATTGTGGTCACCCCACAGCCAGCCCGGAGTGCTCGTCCCGCTGCCTCCAAATCCTCCGCTGCATTTCCTGGAAGACCACCCAAGAATGTGTATTTACAGAGCTTGTTTTCTCCCTTTTCCCCGAGGTCCCTGCAGTTTCCATTTATTTGTGCACTGGTGGAGCTGCAGGTCAGGTTTTCCAGCGGGTTGGGAATGCAGGTGTGGAAGAGTGGGGACAGCAGCTGTGGCTGAGCAGGGGCTGGCAGGGATCCTCTGCCCTGGAGGGGCTCTGATGTCCAGTGTGCATCTTGCAGCATCCAGAGGGGACACAGAGCAGAACCCCCACCCCCCCCAAACTTCCCTCAATTCTTTTTTCCTCTGCTTTGTCCCCCAGTTTTTTATCTTCCCCCTCAGATAGGAAAGACCCTGAGGGGCTGGAGTATGTGCAGGGAAGGGAATGGAGCTGGGAAATGGGCTGGAGTGGCTGATGGAGCTGGGGGGGCTCAGGCTGGAGAAAAGGAGGTTCAGGGGGGACCTTCTGGCTCTCGGGCATCAGGCACAGGTTGGACTGGCTGACCTTGGAGGGATTTTCCGACCTTAATGATTCCAGGATTCTGTGATACGTTAACTTTTCAAGCTCTTGTCAGCGCCTTGAGGGTTGTTAAACTTTAAATGCAACGAAAGCAGTGTGGTAATTAGTTATGCAAATAGGGTAAAGGAGGGGGTCAAACCATGGGAAAGACACAGAGACAAACACCCCTTGCCTGGCTGCTGCCAGGGCATGAGCCTGCAGTGTAGATCCCATCATTAATAGGTGCAGTGCATATATCAGGTTTTCATGGTTCTCAGCATAAGCTGAAGACTTTCTGAAAAGTCATCCAGAGCTTCAGTGATCACACAATTCCAGAATTCCAGAATCCAGACTGATTTGGCTTGGAAGGACCATTCCACCCCCTGCCATGGGCAGAGACACCTTCCACCAGGCCTGGTTGGTCCAAGCCTGGTCCAGCCTGGCCTTGGACACTTCCAGGGATGGGGAATGCACAGAGACCTCTCACCTTTATATCCTGAATAACTATATCACCTTCAAAGCAACACGAGTGTCTCCTCAAGCTCAGCTGTGCTTGAGGGATCCCTAATCAAAGGGTGTGTGATTCACACGGGCTTTGTGAGCCTTAATTGATTCAGGTCTATGAAGAACTTTGATCCAGGAATGAAAGGCATCCAACAGGCAGGAACAATTCCCAGTGACAATTACCCTTTCTTCGGAGGTCCTCCCTTGTTTGGCTGTAATTAATTTGTGTTCTTTGTAAACAAGGGATGACTGGGGATGGTTTTTGCTGGTTCCCAAACGTCTGCTGAGGAGCTGAGCTGAGCCTAAAGAAGCGTCTCCCCTACACCCAGTTGTCTGCTGAGCCCGGGCCACGCAAAGCCTGACATCACCCTCCGTCCCAGCCGGGTTTCGCAAGAAAGCGCCTTTGCAGAGCAAACTGCCAGGGCAACAAGCACTGCAACACACCAGCCAAGTTTACTTTATTGTTCTTGGGATCCCAAAAGCAAAAGGAGGTTGTTTGGACAATAACATTTGGGGAGGGTTTGGCTGACTGCAGCCTTTCCTGCCTCCTCCGTTGTGCTCCGGATGCCTCAGCAGATGTCCCTGAAAGTGCTAAAGCTGCACCCTGCCTGACCTTTCCCACTGCAGAAGGTAAATCACTTCTGGCAGGAGCCTTCCCAGAATATCTCCAGGACGATGCTATTGCTCCTGTAAACAAATCCCATTAGAGAGCGATCTCAGGGAGGTTTGGGGGTTCGAAGGGTTTTTTCCCTGCTAATGTTTGAATTAGTAACCCCCATCGTTGCAGTGCCTGTGTGGAGTTTGACACTTTGGGCCTTTCTCAAAGGTGGAGAATTTGCTCATGAGTTGAACTTTAGGGGTTTAGGCTGTTGTTTCTTTTAAAGACTTTCTTGGGGGATAACAGAGATCAGGCCACAGGAATGAGAAGTAGTTTGAGAAGTGTTAAGTCTGTGTTTGGCACGTGTGGTGGTGCTGGACCCCTGAGCTCCTCCAGTGTGATCCCTGGTGCTTTGGGTCTAAGAGGAATGTTGTCCAGAGGGAATATTGGATGGGAACAGTTATCCCAGCAGTGGATGTTGGGTCTCTCTTGCATACATCTCATTGGATCTTCTGCTCTTGCTGTATATCCATGGATTTTTCCTCTCTCGGTCCTATCACTCTTCCTAAAAAGTTGGCCACTACTTCATCAGCAATTAAGAAAGCTTCCTGGGATCTAAAGATAGATTCCTCTATCTATAAATGATCCCATAAACAAGCATGTTCCTGTCCCAAGGGTGTGTCTTCGGGTTGCCAAGTACAGAGCTGGTCTGCAGGCCGGGCTGAGCCCTCCTTTGAGGACATCCAGGTCCTGATCCCAGTCCTGATCCTGCCCCTGGAGCGTGTCTAGGGGGGTTGTGCAAAGTTGCCCTGAGCAGGAAGAGGGGGCAGCCCCAGGTCCCGTGTGCTGCAGGTGTGACCTGGGAGTGGCTGTGCTGGTCTCCAAAGGGTTCATCTGGAACATCTTACAAGTCAAATTTCCAAGGTGCATGTGGATGTGGCTTTATGAAGTCAATTACAGGGCTGAGTTCTGTGTCAGGGCAGGGGATGGTGTTCTCAAGTGCTGCTTGGGAAAGTGGTCAGGGTGGTCAGACTGCCATGGGAGTTTTTGGCATATACTGTTTGTCAGGTAGCTCTGGACTCCAAGAAACATAACCAAATGATTCTATTAGATTTGTTTTTAATAAGCAGAATGAACCCACTATTTATTTAGATTAGCAATATGAACCTCAGCCTAATGATGAGACTTTGTAATTTGGCTTCAAACAGCTCCCACAGGAAACGAATCCTGACGCCCATCCCAGCGTGTCGTGTGCCAGGAAGTCAATAGGACACAGTTCCAAAGCAGAGCCACACTCTGCCCAGAGCTGAGTCACAGAGTCATGACTGCACACCCAGGTGGTGCCAGAGCCTTCCAGGGGTGACCTCTTTGCCAGGGGAAGAGCAGGTGTGTGCACGAAGGTGTCGAAGGTGATGGGCTTCACACTGGTCCCCACCTCCCCTCAGTGCTGTATCACATCTCTCCCACAGCCAGCATGTCCTCCCACAGGCTTTTGGGGCTAAGTTGGGCTTTTTGATGTGACAAATGTTCATTCCTCCTCTGTATTTGTGGATGTTCCCACTCCATAGGCACAGGATGGAGCAGGTTGGCTCTGTGGGCGCATGGCTGCTCTCCCCCATCCCCTCTCCCCCATCGCCTCTCCCCCATCCCCTCTCCCCCATCCCCTCTCCCAGAGCAGCCCAGACAGTGCCAATGTGGTTAGGAGGCCACAGTTGGTTTTTGTCCCTCTCGGAGCAGAAAGTGGCTGTGCCAGAGCCACGTGTGGGAATCTGCAACGGGAGAGAATCCTGGGATGAACTAATGAAGCTCTAAACAAATTTAAGTGGGGAAATGGCATGACTTGGATAACAACTATAATTAATTAAAGCTATTTAGGCAGCTTCACGGGGTTCTGATGAGTGCTGGAGCCGGGAGAAGAAGGAGTGGAGCTTAAAGCCCCGCTACGTGTGTCGACTTTATTAATGGCTTTGCTGTGTTGTGGTGCGTGTTTTGCTGGCTGCCACGAGGTCCTGACTGGGAAAACATGTTCCCTGCCTGGCCCTGTGCAGAGGCAGTGTCTGTGCAGGAAGAGGGGGAGTGCAGGAACGCTGCAATCCTGCCCGGAGTGCTGCCGGGGCCTGGCCTGGGTGTAGCCGTGAGGAGCTCAGCGGGGCTCTGGGATGGGCTGATGGGCTTGGAAAGCTCCCCTGGCTTTGTCCCACACCTGCACAGTCCTGGGCAGGGGCTGGAGCCTGGGCATGTCCCTCAGGCTCACCTGGGACTCCTCTCTGCCCCATCCTGCTTGGCAGCACAATAACCACATTCCCAGGAACTCCAGGCTGGAGCTTCCCTGGCTGTTTGCATCCCAGAATCCCAGAATATGCTGGGCTGGGAGGGACCCAGAGGGATCATCAGTCCAACCCTCAGGACCATCCCCAAGAGTCACCCTGTGTGCCCCAGAGCATCATCCAACCCCTCCTGGAGCTCTGGCAGCCTCGGGGCCGTGCCCACTGCCCTGGGGAGCCTGGTCAGTGCCCACCACCCTCTGGGGGAAGGACCTTTCCCTGAGATCCCACCTAACCCTGCCCTGACACAGCTCTAACCATTCCCTGGGTGCTGTCCCTGGTCCCCCCAGGGCAGAGATCAGAGCCTGCCCCTCCTCTGCCCATCCCAAGGAAGTTGTCCCTGCAATGAGCTCTCCCCTCAGTCTCCTCATCTCCAACTGGACACACCAAGTGCTCTCAGATGCTCCTCAAGCCTCTTCCCCAACCTCATGTCCCTCCTTTGAACACTCCCCTGAGCCTCCCACTGCCCTCCCATGGGCCAGGCAGTGGTGTCTATAAATTACAAATAATTTATTTCAATTAATTCAAATCAAGTACATTAAAACAAAAATAATTAAGTTACATAAATAGATACAAGCCATTTATAAACTATTAAAAAAACCCTCTCGTGGCTGGAGAGCTGCAAACAGGAGCCAAGGACAAGGGTGGTCAGCTCTGTCACTGTTTATAAAGCCTAAAAAATTATCAAAGCGCCCCAAAACCCAAATGGGGACAGGAAAACCCCAAGAGGCTGTGGCTGCTGAGCCAGGCAGGAGCCACTGGTTTCCCCTGGCTCCCCTCCAGAACACACAGGGTTGGGAATTTTTTTTCCCCCACCCAGCTTGACCAAGAGATCTGCAATCCCCAGATATTCCCCAAGCACCTCTGAATACCTGCCAGCTGGTATTTAATAAATAGCTGGTTTTTTGTTGGTTGCTTTTCAGGAAAGATGTGGCCTGGGTGGGGACCTTCCCAGTGTTTATCCCACAGCAGAGACCCACAGAGGGCCAGCAGCACCAAGGCCATCAGGGGGCTGTCACTGTCCTCTCTCTGATGTGCAAACAGCTCTTTTATTGAAGCACGGTGAAACCCATAAAAATAGGGAGGGAAGCAGATAATGCACCGTGTGGGGCATTAAATGTTGTTGGTTTAACCTGACGGAGAGGGAAATGCCAGTTTCCACTGGGTTTCCCTTTGGGGAAGTTGGAATCCTGACTGGGAGCAGACAGGGAGTCCAGCAAACCTCTCCCAGCCCTGTGGAAGATGAAACAAAGGGGTTCAGGTGGGGTCTGGGGGGAGATCCCTCAGCAAAGCCCAGCTGGGTGAAGGAGACATGGTTTTGGGGCCAAACAGTCCTAAATTTTTGAGGTCCCCATGGCTAAGTACACACAGACCTGGAGCTGGGCTGGCCAAATGCTGATGGTGCCCTGATGGTCCTGAGGCAAGACCAGGAGGAGCCAACAAGCTGTACAAGGGTCCTGGGGAGACACGTTCTGCTCCAGCAGATCTCCAGCACGACCCAAGTCCCACGTGGTGCTCAGCATGGACACAGGATGCATTTGGACTCCTGACCAGAGGCTCTCCATCACCACACACACATCAGCCACTTGGCCAGAGCCCCCCAGAATGACCCCCCACACGTGGAATTCGCTTAATATCCATACCATTAAGATAACAAAGCTTTGGAGGAGAGGGGGATTTGGGGCTGGTTTTTCTCTCCCAAACAACACAAGGCAAAGGTGTACAAGCCCCACTATTCATTTCCAGACATCAGCACTTTGCAGGGGAACCGTGGTGCGGTCGCAGCTGCAGCCCCCAAAAAACTGGGATTCCCATCCCAGAGAGAGGAGCTCATCACAGCTCCACGCTAATCAGCAAGCAGTAATTAACATACGTGGTCAACAGAAAGGACAACCAGAGGCCCAGAATCGTTAAGGCTGCAAAAAGACCTCCAAGAGCACCGAGTCCATTAAAACCACATTTCAACCAACCCACATTTTAAGTGAAAACACCCCAAGGTGGAAATAATGGCACGGACTCCGCCCAGGCGCGACAGGACAAGAATTTGTTGGCTTTGCTCGTCACAAAAAGCCACACAAAGCTTTTGTGCTCGCAGTGCTGATCAAAGCCACCCAGCCCAGGACACGCTCCCTCTGTGGGACCCGCTGCTGATTCAGCCCATCTCCCAGCCCTGTCAGCACTTGCCCAGTCATCAGTTCCAAAGACAAGTGGCTGTTAGTCCTGCCTGAGAGGGTGGCAGAAAATCCTCCAGCTGCTCTCTGAAAACACGCACACGGTGCCCCTCCTAATTGCCAAGAGCTTAATTGCCAACACCACCTCTAATGAGAGAGAGCCGGCAAGGAACGCGGGGAATTTTTTTTTTTGGTACGGCTGAAACGTTTAATTATGGGCAGAGAATTAAAATGAAAAGCCCTTCTGGGTTGCAAAATGATCCACCTGCCCATTCCACGCACACACGGGTGGTATGAAAGCAGCTATTTCTGCACCCATAGACCTGCCTGCTGTCAGAATCCCAAACACCAAGTATTTCACAAATAGTTTGAGTATGAACGCACCAATTCTTTCATGAGGGGCAAAACACACAACATTCACCTGAGGAAACACTCAAAAATTGATGTTTAAGGTGGCAACGATACAATGGAACAGCACAAATCTTTTTATCAGAAGCAAAGATATAATATAAAAACCAGTCAGCAATTACTGTTCAGCACACTCATCCTCTCTGGTTTTACACCCACGCAGAAAAATAAAATCTAATTGCTTTCAAAGAAGACGAGTTATATACATATATATATATATATGGATGCACTGTCTTAAAACCTGCAGATATTTAACAAAAATATCAGCTTTCACTCCAAAAATGATCCAAAATGATGTTTTTCCTGCAATGATTCTCCCCAGGAAGCCTCACCAAGGGCATGAAGACTTTTCTTCTGCTCACCAGCCCCTTCCACTTCATGCCCTTCACCAAAACCACCAAACTTTGCACCAAACTCATTTTCCAGGGAGTTACTGGTGGTGCATCAGCCACTCCAGGGCCAAACCTCTGCGGGCAGAGCCTCTCCGGTCCACTGATATTTTTCCCTTGTGAATTAAGCTTTTCCAGGCTCCTTTCCCAGCCTAATGGGCCGTGGCATGGCCAGCTCTGAATCCACCACCGGGGCTGCACTTGGGGGCCACATCACATGGGATTTGGCTCACGCGGGCTCTTTGGGAAAGGTCTTGGGCGCTGACACAGAAATGCTGCTTAACTCAATCTTCCCAGCTCCGCCGGCACCTTTCAGTCGGAAAGGCATCCCCGGCCCAGGATTACTCCTGCCTGCCCTTTGCCCCGACACGGCGCTATGGAAAGGAGCCATTCAAGGCCCTGAGCAGAGCCCAGTTGCCCATTTGTCAGGTCTCATTAGGGTGGTGGCATCTCGCCCTCGTCGTCACCAGAGCTGGGGACAATGGAAGGTCCCCCATCCTCCAAGGAAGGACGGGGAGTCCTGGAGCAGAGGCGCTGCCGGATGTCAGAATTCCAGTCTGGGGGAGAAGTGTTGATGGAGGAGACAGTTATTTCTAAGGATGTGTTTGCACCTCCTGTCGCCCTCCAAGCTCAGTAGATACCTCCTGGCTGACCAGGTCTGAAGCCCACGAGCTGGGCTGCTGCCAGCTGTGAGTTTGCAGTAAATACACCATGTCAGGAGGGGGAAAGAGTCCAAAAAAAAGACCGAAAAAAAGGAGTCAGACACCAAATCTGCCCACAGAAACTTGTGGCCAAAGCCAGGCATGAAGGAACTCCCAGTCCATGGGTGTTTCTGTGGTTCTTCTCGTGGCAGCACGGTGCCCTCCACCTCCTCCCATGGGAGACACAGCATTTCCCTGCTCTCCCTGGACACCCAATGCAGTAAGAGGTTGATGATTGTGCTGAAATCTCATCTCAGCCTTCCTCCTACCTGCCCTCACTGCCTGGGCCACTCTCCAAGCACCCATGAAGTTCCTCCCCCATTTCACCTTAACATTTCCACCTCTCTTTTCCGTTGCAAGAGCCTCCACCTCAGAACACCTTAAAGCAACGCTTCCCTCAGCTAAATAAACCACAGAAGCAAGTAAAAGCCCCCCCCCAGCGGGACTCCTTGGCCCTGAAGCAGCAGGCACAGCATGTCCAAGCAGCAACATCTGTGAGAAGCTGCAGAGACCTCGGCACGAGTGATTTGCCATGGCCAACTCTGCTGTGCAGGGTCAGCCGTGCTGTGATGGTTGTTCAGCAGCGACAACTGAAGCCATGGGAGCAGCATGACAAGGCTGGAGATCTGTCCCTGGAGGCAGGAGCTACCCAAGAGCAATTCCTCCTCCTCCTTCACATCCCCAGCAGGACTTTCCCAAACAAGGTGAGAATTAACTCAGCCGATTTTCCTCCTGCCTTTCTTCCAGTCCACACAGAGCTACAAGTTGGAGTTTCCACACTATCTGGATTCCTTTGCATCCCTCCACAGCCCCAGAATCCAAGCCCAGCTCTCTGCCTGCGTCATGACAAGTCAGAGTGGCAATGGAACGTTTCCCATGTGCCAGCTGTGGATCCCAGACAACGATCCCAGAGATTGTTTGCAACTACTCCGGCTCTCATTGCTGTTTTCCCTCTTCTCCTCTATCCCTCTCAACCTTTTTCCTACCTTTTTTTTTTTTTTTGGTCTCTTCTGTTCATTTCTTTTGGCTCCCACCACGCACGTCAGAAAGGTTTGGGACCAAAACTGGAATTCCTGGGAACTGCCTTAAAATCCAGCTTTTTTTCCCACGTGCCATTTAGAGGCTTTTCCTTGCAGTTTGCCCCTGGGAATGGTCCAACGTGTCTCCTGAGAACTTGGGCCATAGTGAGGCACATCCAACCTGGACCTGAGGACCCTCTCGGAGCTGTCGCAAAGGGCTTCGCTGCCTCTCCTCAATTACAGTAAGCAAGAGTAATTAAACAATCAAACACAATTAGCGCACAAATTACTCCTAGAAATCTAATCGCCTTGCTGCTAATTACCAAGCCTGGAGTTCATTGAGCTAAAAGCCCACATCCTGGGGAAGGGAAGGGAAGCGGGGGACAATATGTTCCCTCTGCCACCGCCTTCCCTGGGGTTGGACACCTCCCATTTAATCTTTCCCAGGATGTGATTCCAAGGTTATTTTACCAGCAGCAAGTCCTTCTCTTTCCAACTGGAGTGACTTCTATTTTTGAAGCTTTTCTTAGGTCTTGTACAGGTTTTCGTGAGTTTGGGGTAAAATGTCATGTCTATTCACGTGTCCTCAGGGTATTTCTGCCTCAGATGAAGACAGAGGGGAGGTGGAATGGATGTATTTCACCAGAGTATTTCAGGGAATTCATATTTGGCATAAGTGATACAAAAAACTTCATCTAAAAATCAGCCAGGCCACGATGAGAAAATATAATTTGTGCAAATTAATTGTCCAGCTGAGGAGATATTCCAAGCTAGATTTAACTCGCTCCCATTTTACTCCACAGTGGTGCAGGGACACCACTATTTCCATTTTTAAGTTACACAGAATATTCCAAACCATGACCACTTCCGAATGAGCAGAAGGATGGACGTGGATGAGCCAAGAAATCATTTCAAGACCTCTCCCCCAGGATTTTGCACGGTCTATAATAGAGGCAGCAATCCCTGAGCTCAGTGGGGTGTGGAAGAGCAGGATTTGGCTCCATTTGGGAATTTTGGGAGCCAGGACTGGCCCCTCCTGTGACCTCAGTACACGGGGAGGGTGGGGATGCTCTCCTAGGGAAAAGCCAAATGAGGTCCAAGTCCTGAGTGTTAATGTTGGTGAAGCTCAGTGTGGCAACAGCGACTGGGATCGTCCCAGACCATCTTTCCTGCTTAGATGGAAACCAAGAAGCCAGAGCATTCCAGTGACCAGGGAAGAGGGAAAGGACATTGCAGGGTGGATAAAACAAAGAGCTGCCAAAGACACAAGTGAAATCAAACACACCAGGAGAACACGTGCCATGTTTAGGACCAGAGAGCTGGCAGTGATCTCACCAGCAACCAAGACATGGAACTCGTCAAGAAAACAAGTTCTTCTAGTCTATGTCCCACCCGGCAGAGACACAAACAGCACTTTTAAAGGAAGGAGATGATCCCACTGAGCTTTTTAGGAGGTATTTTTATGACCTCTAGAAAAGCGGGACAACCTCAAGAGCAGGAGGATCACGGGCACAAACTGAGTATTTTTAAAGGCTCCAAGGAACAACTGCTGAGTCAGAGGTCACCCTGGGTAAACTCACAGCAGTTTATTTGTGTTGCAGCAACCAGGATTTCCAGGAGTAAGAAATTGCAAGGGAAGGGGCGTAGGATGTTGTGGGAAATAGGTCTCCAAACAAACCTGTTGTTTTCCAAGGGGCAGGATTAGGGCTCTGGCTGGGAAAGGAGACTGTTACACGGAATAATTGGGAGAGACCAAAGCAGAGCACCAAAAGCACCGAACCCTCATGATTACAAAAATGAGTTCTACCCAATTAACCAGGCATGCCCGGGCCAAATTAAAACCCAGCTTAGTGACATCTTCCAATCTAATTGGTGAAAAGGGCATCTCCAAAGGAAAAATCCTTCTTTCCCCCCTCCCGCTTTCCTGCGGGTCTACGCCCTACATTTTTGTCCCCAAAGTATTGACAAGAACCTTGTTGATTAAAGGCTGGGGAGGACGTTACAGACGGAGCCGGGGCGCTTGTGCCTCGTGCGACAAACTGTGCTTTAATAAAGCCATACATCAATCTGCACCATTGTGTCCTCGCTCTCCTGGTGCCTCCCCCCCAGCCCTGCAGGGGGATTTGTGACAGTTCTTCTGGGACATCACCCCACACATTTGACATGCTAGATTAGGCACCGAGGCACAAACTGCTCGGCGTCCACCCAAAGAGAGCTTTGTACGAGCTCACGGATCAGCCCTGGAAACCTCAGCTTGGGGAAAGGAGATTTCTTGCCATGAGCTCATTCAATGTTTGAGCTTTTTCCCCCCGGGGAAGAGCATTTTGTCCCCAAAAATCAACATAAAACTGATTGGGCCTTTTATTACTCCTTGTGATGGGCGAGGTATTAATGAAGCCCCTTGTTCTGCCTGTTCTGCAATGCCATGTTTGCCCCCCAAACAATTTCACATTTGCACGGAGCACTTAATGAACACCAGGTGGTATTTTGCCAGCCCTGGCCACGCAGAATTGAGGCTGCAGAAGAGCTCTGTTCCCTTGGCAGTTCACCCAGAGTTCATGCAAGTTTTATTTCCCGACCCGCACGTGAATTCCCCTTGGCACAAGGCATCAGAAACCCAGGGAGAGGACACGCAGGAGGACAACCCGTCTGCTTTTGCTCCCTTCCCAAGAGCACATCTCCCACCGGGCTGGAGAAGACGCTGCAGGGATGTCAGCATGAACCCCCAGGGAAATAAGTGGGAATTGATTGGGAATGGGTTCCCTATTTCCAGCACCTCCTTAAAATTCCGTGACCAACGAGGCTCGCACAAGGACCCTTTGGATAAGTACCTCAATCTCCTTTGGATCTTGGTAGAATGAAGTAGTTTGTGTTTGTCTGTGCCCACAGGTAGCCGAGTCAGAAGGGGCTTCCAAACCCACTTTTCTACAGCAGAATAAATAAGAGTTGCTCATTTTCTATTTGATCATTTCTACTGCCACTCTTTGCTGTAACAGACTTTGTCGTAGATCTCGTTGCACAAATTGCCATAATTAGTTATGTTCAAACAGCCAAAGTAACCTGAGTTCATATTTTCTATCCTGGGATACCAAAATGCAAATCCTTTCCTCAAAAAGCTCTACTCAAGTTTATTCCATTGCCGTCCCTGTGATTTTAATGCAGATTTTCTTGGGTGTAACCATTAGAAAAGCTACGTATCATTAAATAAACCCAAAGGAGAAGTGACCAATTAGTGTTCGCTCTCTGGTTAATCCATGGAGTAAACAAATCTGTAATTCATTAAGATTTTCATTAGCTTTTCCAGAAAAACAAACCCCAGCCCGACCCAAAGCAGACAACGCTCCCTCTGTTCTCTAAGACTTGCCAGTGTGATTTGAATCCAATGGACAATTAATTGCCACTTACTAGGAAAAAGTAATTTAATTCCTTTATTTTTCCAACTTGTTGGGGGGAAAAAAAGGGGTAATTAAAAGAAATATTATTATCTCTGCCACGATGGGAAGCTTTAAAATACCATCCTGGTTTTGGTCACTGCTCCTGGGGTGGTTTCAACCTTGCAGCTGATGGGTCTTGGGATATTCCTGAGGTGGAGACCTCTGCCTGCTCCCTGGATTTTTCCATCCATCCATCCATCTCCTGGGAATTTGGGCTGCACCTAAAGGTGCTTTCCTACAGAAAACTCCTTACCCTTGTGCAGAAAGTCACCACTACAGAGAGATGGACAAAGTGCTCACCCTGCACTGAAAAACTGAGTTAATTCTCATTTTAATTCATCTCTCTGAAGCCAAAAAGAGCAACTTCGCTGTTCCAAGTTCAGCTTGGAGGCAGCTGCTCATAAATTAACTGCAGAGAGAAAACTCCAGATGGAAATCTATCCGTTCCCCCAGCACCAGTTTCCCTGTGTAGTTAATTTCCCATCAATTTTCCCCACAAACTCTGGCCCTTCCCTGCATTTCACTTGTAGTTAATCAATCCCTCCTCAATTTTGCCAAATATACATCACGTAAACAATGCTCTGGGCACAACAAAATATCATAATCAAAACTTCTGCTGTCATATTCCACAGTCAAAGAGGAAAACATTCCCCTGATCATGAATTGCCATGAAGCCGATGCATAAATTTATGTCCTCCTTTTTAATGGCAGTAAATAGGTAATTAAATAATATTTATTTAAGGAATAAAATGAATGAAGATACTGAGCAGAGGCAAACACTGTTCACTGGAATCAGTACAGGCTCAAAGCCAGGCTCTCCTCCTCCTGGATTTCTCCCCAAAACAGACCCAGTCATTTGTAAGGAATATCAGCAAAGGACTTTTTTATGTTGTTGGTTTTGGTTTTCTCTGTTGTTTTGGGGTTTTTTAGTTTTCTTTTGTGTCTTTTTTGTTTGTTGGTTTGGTTTGGTTTTATGTGGGTTTTTTCTGTGGTTAGTTTTGTTTTGTTTTGGTGGGGTTTACTTTTTTCTTCCAAACGTTACTTTAACCCAACAGAAACAATTCCCTGGAGCTCCTCACTTATTTGCTGTGTCTGTTCATGGTCACCTGCAAATAACAGCGGTGCCCAAGGGGTTTCTCCCTGAAACTCTGGTGTCTTTCCAAAATAACAACATTTTAATCATGTGTTCATTTAGTCCCATGGCAGATCACATGAATAAAGTGTCTAAAAATGGTCTCAGAGGAAAGGGGGGCAGGAGGACCTTATGGGAAGGATCATGGGATGGACCCTGCAAGTCATGGGGCCACCACCCAGTGCCCACCACAACAAGTGAACCCATCTGTCCCTGCCCTCTGGCAGTGGGAAGCCATTCCCTGTGTCCTGTCCCTCCATGCCTTGTCCCCAGTCCCTC
>JAWWTY010000160.1:1043792-1065906 GCA_035222235.1 Margarornis squamiger | reverse complement strand
TGGAGTGCCCAGCCCTGGAGGTGCCCAAGGCAGGACTGGCCATGGCACTCAGTGCTCTGGGCTGGGGACAAGGTGGGGATGGGTGGGCTCCATGGGCTTTTCCAGCCTCGGTGATCCCAGGATGGTGAGAGGTGCTGTGTGCCATGAGTGACAATTGCCAGCAGTGCCCCAGAGCCCTGCAGGTGAGCAGGTGACACATTCCTGGCTCTGCTGGAAGCTCCACGTGCTGCTCCTCGGTGGGAGCCCAGCGAGCCATCAGGGCTTTATTTGGAAAAAGTAACTCAGTAGGAGCTTTGAGGAGGGACTTCAAACATTTATTGGTCTGGCACATACCTTTAGGACCAGCTTTGGGATGGCTGCAGTAAAAGTGCTTGAAGAATCAGCTCAGTGTGTTTCCTGAGGGGGTTTGTCCCATGCCTGGGGCTCAGCGGGGTGTCTGTAAGGCTGTGACCCCCTCAGAACTCACAGCCAGCTCAGGGGGCCAGACCATGGGTCTTTGATCCCAGATTTTGGGGAGGAGAACAGTGAAAGCATCACTGGGATGAGAGGGGTCAGCTGTGCTCACACTGGTCCCTGGTGCTGCTGAGCACCCCGAGGCTGCGGGGATGAACCCCTGGGGATGAGTGAGGGGTGTTTTCCTCTGTTACAGTTCCCTTAACCAAGGGGCTTTTGTAGCATCTTAGAGTCCTGGAATATGCTGGGCTGGAAGGGACCCACAGGGATCATCAGTCCAACCCTCAGCCCTGCACAGGACCAGCCCCAAGAGTCACCCCCTGTCCCTGTCCCATCATCCAACCCCTCCTGGAGCTCTGGCAGCCTTGGGGCCGTGCCCACTGCCCTGGGGAGCCTGGTCAGTGCCCACCACCCTCTGGGGGAAGGACCTTTCCCTGAGATCCCACCTAACCCTGCCCTGACACAGCTCCAGCCATTCCCTGGGTGCTGTCCCTGGTCCCCCCAGGGCAGAGATCAGTGCCTGCCCCTCCTCTGCCCCTCCCCAAGGAGTTGTCCCTGCAATGAGCTCTCCCCTCAGTCTCCTTTTCCCCAGCTGGACACACCAGGTGCCCTCAGTGCCCTCACAGGCCCTTCCCCATGTGAATTGGGACTTCCCCTCTCCCCGCAGCTCCTCATTTATATTTCATGCCAAGCTGTGTGGCAGGGCATGCACTCCATGGATCCCACTGGGGTATTCCTGGGGTGACACCTGCAGTGCTGTGCAGTGTCTGTGTGGAGCAGGGAGGATGTGGAGGAGCAGGAGGAAGAGGAGGAGGAGGGACGGGATGCATGGATGCCTTTGGAATTAGGACACGGCAAGGGCAGCTGGAGCCGCCAAGGACAGGATTTCTAGGAAAGGAACAAAGGCAGAGGTGTTTGCTCAGCGGCCACGTGTGTTCCCTGGAACCCTGATACCTCATTCCTGGCTAAGACAAGGAGTCTTGAACACTAAAAGGCATCAAAAAAAACCCACCTTCAAGCATGTGGCACAAAAATGTGTCTGAAACAGCAACACTCGGGGCTGGTGCCTGCAGAGGCCTCGTCTTAGGCACTTAAAATGATTCATGTGATGCCCTGGGCTCGTGTGTCACACACATTGACTGGTATTGTCCACCCAATATCAGCTCTGGTCTCAGTTCTCAGCTCTGATGGCAGGGCCCTTGGGGACAGTCACACTGGAGGACACAGCACAGCAGCCCTGCTATGGGAATTGTTTCTCCTTATGGCTGGAGAATCACAGCATTTTGGTGTATTTTGGCTTCCCTACGGCTCTTCTGCTGGGCTGGAGTGGTGCCTGCAGTTGTGAGACCTGTAAATATTTCCAAGTTTCTTACTTGCCTTTAAAAATTCCCTTCGGATTGAGGCTTGGTGTGTGAGAGCCTTTCCTTGGATTTACATTTTAGGTGTCATAAACTTCCAAGTAAATGCCTTTCCCTGTTCATCAGGTACTCAGTGCAGAAAAGAGGGATGTGAATAATTTGCATTTCTTAAGAAGTGCTTGGGACTTCCCTGCTGGCTCTGGGAGTGCAGAGCCCTGGAACTGCTGGGAGATGCTGGGCAGGGAAGGGGCTCGGGGAGGGTTGAGAACAGGCTCTGAAGGCTCCAGCTTGGAGCACATGGTGACAATTCCTGTCTGCCTCACAGCAGAGCAGTGTTGTCTGGGCCCTGGTGTGCAGGGAGGGCTCTGCTGGCATCCTTTGGAGACAGAATCAGGCTTTTTATCCCTGACTTCATTTATTTGGCTTGGTTTGTTCAGCCCTTGATGGTGTTCAAGGGCAGGTTTTGTTTGCAGCCCAGCATCCCTCGGACCAGCCCCGTGTCCTCTGTCCCGGGACTCGCCCCCGGTGCCCCCGTGGGCTTGATTTGCTCTGAGTTTCTATTTGTGCCTGTTTTCAACGTGTCACTGTGATTTATTCTGGGTTTGGGGGGTTCATGCACATGTTAGGGTGTTGGTGGTGGTTGGGTTTTGCCGTGTGGGGGTTTTCTTGTGGGCGCTTTGGTTCAAATATTTTGCATTTGCTAAAGAAACTCACTGTGAACAAATTCCATGTGTTTCTATCCATATGTGTGGAACAGTGGGAGGTGTCCCTGCCCACGGCAGGGGGTGGAGTGAGATGAGCTTTGAGGTCCCTTCCAACCCAAACCATTGTGCCACTCTATGATTTCCGTAGGGAAGAGACTTATTTCTGTCAGAGAAATGCATGTAGGAGCGTTTATGATCTTTAGATCTGAGATCGTCAAGATCTGAGATCATCAAGTCCAGCCATTCCCCAGCATTGCCAAGGCCACCACTGAGCATGTCCCCAAGTGTCACATCCACGGGGATTTTGCATCCCTGCAGGGATGGGGACTGCAGTGCCCTTCTGATTCCCCAGGGCTCAGGGAAGGAGCTGGCAGCAGCACGACGGGGATGCCACCATTCCAGCAGATCCCAGCAGCTCCATGTGCAGCCAAGTTCAAGGTGTCCCTGTCACTGCTCTCGTGGGCACAACACCCCTGTGTGTGGATGGGGACCCACCTCTGTGAAGAGCTTGGAAGGGAAATGCTCATTCCTTACAGATATGCCACTGGCAGTGCTGATCCAAGGGAGGAGCGGCACGTGGAGCTGGGAGTGTGGCCAGCACAGAGGGGCCGTGGACAACCACCCTGGTGGTAAAACATGGACGTCTGAGTGTCAGCCGTGCCTGTGGGCATCGCCCTGTGGCTGTGCAGGGCAGGCACCCCTTGGCTGTCCCATTGGGAACACCTCTGGGCTGTGCTCCATCGGGATTTGGGGCTGGAGTGCTGGTCACCTCCTGGGAAGGGTCTGCCCTTCCCTGCCACTGGAGCTCTGGGTGGCTTAGTCCATCCTGAGCTGGACAGCCTCGGGTTCTCACAGAGGTTTCCTGCATCCTAGCTTTCCAAGGGGATGTTCCTGGGTCACCTCGCCAGGCCCACTGAGATGGTCGTGGGGAGTCCTGGATCCAGAGTTCATTGGCTTTGGTTTCCCCAAGGATAACTCCACGTGGGTGTCCCCACCACGTGCACCGTGCCCTCCGAGTGGGGCCACTGCACCCCGAGCAGGTCCCACCACACCGAGGAGGCTTCTCCTGCCCTTCCCTGGGGATCTGGAGCGTGTTCAGGAGCAGAGAGGCCTCGTGCAGCCGGAGCGTTGGTATTTTTAGATCAAAGGCCCATTTAATAAAAAAGAACCAGAGGAGAAGAAGGAGGATTAGAACAATAAGTACATTTAATTTTAGCCCAGCTTGGATTCCTCACAGAGTCAGCGAACTTTGGGATCCCTCTGGCCTCCCTAAACAAACACACTGAGCAGGCTGAGCAGTTCAGTAGCACAGAAAATGGCAAGAAGTTCCTCTTCAATAGTGGAGGAGAACACGAAGGGCTGTCACAGGCCAGGTCCTGGCATTGCATGTCAGTGCTGGACAAAGCCCCGAGGGCTGTGTCCGTGGGCAGCTCCTGAAGGGACAAGCAGAGGCTTTTGTGTCTGTGCCCTGCAGGAAAGGGACAGGGTTAGGGCAAGGTGGGGGACCTTCTCCAGCAGTGGCAAGTGAGGTGAGTTTGGGGCCAGATTCTTAGGGAATTGTGTAGTTTCTCATGGGATTTTTGCCTGGAGAAGAGTGGGCATGGGGACAGCCTCATTGCTCTCCACACCTCCCCAACAGGAGGGTGGACTGAGGTGTGGGATGGGCTCTTCTGCTGTGTCTGCAGGAAAAGGATGAGAGGAAATGGCCCCAAGTTGAAGCAGGGGAGGGTCAGATTAGAGATGAAATCTTTTTTTCCCTGGAAGAGTGGTCAGGCTCTGGAATAGGTGGTGGAGTCACTGTCTCTGGAAGTGTTCAACATGTGGCACCTGGGGCCGTGGTTTCGGGGTGGTTGTGGTGGTGCTGGGTGGGTGGTGGCACTGGATGGTCCTGAAGGTCTCTTCCCACCCTGATGGTCCTGTGATTCTGGGAATTGTACCCCAGGCTAAACAGGCCTGATTGCCACCAACCCTCTGTGCTGGGTGGCCTGCTGGAGGTGTGCTTCACCTGGGAAGTGTGTCGGGATGAAGAACTACAGAGTCATTAAGGTTGGAAAAGCCCTCTAGGATCATCAAATCCAACTGTTCCCCCAGCACTGCCAAGGCCACCACTGACCCGTGTCCCCAGGTGCCACATCCACACCCTACTGCTGTTGAAAGGCTGTAGGTGTTGCAGTCTGTAGCAGATCTGGGATCAGAAGTCACTGGGGGGAGTGTGGGCAGTGAGGAGGTCCCACTCGTGGCACTCCAGGGCTCCACCACGGAACACCTCCGTGTCCTCAGAGCTGGCTGTCCCAGCAGAGGAGGAGGTTGGGTTGGTGAGGGTCACCCTCATTGCTCAGGCCCGAGGGGATGAGTAGGGAGCTCTGACTTGCTGCTGCTGCCTGTGCATCCTCTTTGGAATGTTCCAAACTGGTTTCTCTTCACACCAACTGAATTTAGGGAATGCGAAAGAACATTTCCAAACCCACAAATCACATCTCTGCCAACCAGGGGTGACAATGTCGCTGTCCTTGTGAGTATCCATGATGAGGTCTGAACTGTCTCATGTTGTCTTTCATTCCTTCTAATACTTTTGGAATTTGGTTGCTTTGGGATCCTGGTTTCTGGGAAGACCAAGAAGGAAACCTGGATCCACTCAGGAGCTGGGCTTTGTTCTCAGGCTCACTCCAGCCAGGAGGGGGCTGCTCTGTCTCTGTTCTGGAGGTGGGAGCTATGGATTTGACTTATGAACCCATGTTGGATGTACTTTGTAGGAACTCACTGGATATTAATAAAAGTTAAAAATAGCTCAGGCTGTGCCTTAAAACAGCCCTGTCTGTAGTGCGTGGAAAATCGGGATTGCAGCTTGTCGTGGTGGAGATAAAACCAGGAGAGCTGGAGGCAAAACACTGTCCTCTGGAGCTCTGGGAGGGATTGAGGAGCTAGAGGATGAGCTCAGGCTGGGAAATTCCGGGAGAGGACAGCGGGGCCTTGGAGCCTGGAGAGCAGAGCATGGATGTGGGCGTGTAGATCTCACTCTCATTTACAGGGACCGAGTCCATTGTTTTTAATGTATTAAAGCCTGGTCTGCTGGGGAGCCAGGAACGACCCAGGGTTGGTTTTCTGTCTCTCTGGTGGTAGTGCAAGGAGGGAATAATCCCAGTCAGAGGAAGGATGGGTTGGGAATTTGGCCTTGGGAACGTGAGCGACTCTGCCGTGACTTTTCTGGGAGTGGGAACTCCCTTCAGCCTCCTAAGGGTGTGTTCTTGCAGATAAGGTTTTCTTGGGATCCCTTGTTTTCTTTCAGGGTTAGCAGTGCCTTTATGGAAGTGGGGCATTTAACTCTTTGCTGGAAGGGCTGGGAAGTCTCCTAACCCTTCCTGCAGCTCTGGCCTTGGCAGTGGTGTCACCTTGACTCACCCTGCCCTGCCACCTTTGCTGCCCTCCCAGCTGCTGGAGCTGGGCAGGGCTGGCTTTTTCCACCACCGTCCCATGGATGATGGGAACACCTCACATTTCAGGGGTTTCTATGCTTTTATTAAAGCTTCCAAGGCTGCTCCTGGGAACAAATGCATCAGAAGGACTCATTGCCAACTCATTACTGCTGCGTTCATTAATGAAAGGCTTGTAGACTTAGGGATGGTGTGATCAATGAGTGCAGCAGCGATGCCATCAGTACTGATGCTGCTGCTTTTGAGTCACTCATTTCCCAAACACTGAGCCTTTTCACTGTCATTAAAGGCAGGAATAAGCTGGAAAAAGCCCAGCTCAGCCATCCCAGCCCCGGAGCTGATGCTGGTGTGACCTGGTCTGCAGGTTCCACCTGGAGGCATGTGCTGGTCCTTCCCTTTCCACTTGGGAGCCTTGTTCCCTGGGCCAGCTGGGCAGTGTTTGAGTGTTTTCCCTGGGCAGTGCCATCTGCAGGAGCACTTTGCCCCCGAGGCCTGGGGCCACCACCAGCTCCTGGTGCCCCTTTCCCATGAAAGGGAACATCATCACAGCCCCCAAGGGGCATGTTTGAGGCCAGGGGCCAAGTGGTGGTGCCCAACTCTTGCAGATCAGTCCACAAAATTAGGTTTCAGTGCCAGAAACTGGGATTAGAGACCGTGCCAGTTTGGACAGAGCTGGGCTTTGTTTCATAGGTTAAAAATACATATATTTCCTTGATGGGCTCTTGGTTTTATTTTTAACTCTTAAGCCATTGAATAGTTTGTGGCCCTGCTAGTATTTCCCCCAGTTTTCCATCTGCTACCGTGATTAATTTCAGTTTGAGCTTTACATTGCCAGCCCAGAGCACAGGCAATGGAAACCTCACCTATATTATTTGGCACGGCGCAGCAGACATGAATAACTGTGGAATCTGGGGGGAAGAGAGGAGTTCTGTGTTTCTGGAGCCCAAGTGTGGCTGGAAGGCAGCCCTTGAAGGCAGCAGGATGCAGGGGTTCGGGCTGGAGCTCCTCGGGGTGCAGAGCTCCGTGCTGGTGTTCGGGGCTGTTTCCCAGGGCTCGGGAGCCGCTCTGGGAGGCAGCGAAGCACCGATTTCCTCGGAGACAGCCAGGCAGGATGGTGTGCCAGAGCCTGGCTCTGTTCCCCCTCTCCACTGCCAGAAGCACTGTGAGGTAGTGGAAATTGGGGGTATGGTGGGGAAGGTGGGGCTGGTCTCTGGCTGGGGAAGGAGCAGAGCGAAGCCTTGGGGCTCACCTGGGTCGGGGGCTTGGCCAGGGGGGCAAAGAGTTGGGCCAGAAATGGTGCTTTTGGGTCTCAGTCGTGTTTGGGAGGAGCCACACGGGGTGTGTGCAGGGCCAGCTGGGAATGGGGATGGGGATGGGCAGGGAAGGAGCGTGGGGATGGGGTACAGGACAGTGCTGCTGACAGAAATGGGCTTTTATGGAATCCTAATGGAATGGGTGTCCAATACAAAGGTGCAGCTCCTCCTGAGCTGATGGAAACCTGCTCTGCTGGCACGGGGTCTGCAGCTGTGCAAGTGTTGGTGGTGACACAGGGGACCTGGCTGGGGACACCGGCAGGGGAGGAGAGAGCGGAGCCTCCCTTCTGCCAACAGCTGGGATTGCTTCGGGGAGAACAATTCCACTGGAAGAGGCCTTTGAAACACTGACTGGGCAAAGGCTGAGGGAGAAAGCACAGGTCACAGAGCTGCAGTTACCTCCAAAGCACTGGCGTGTGTGAAGGCCACAATTCCAGGGCTGGAAGTGGCCAGGAGACGGTTGTGAGTCATCGCAGTGAAACACAGAGAGCAAGAAACCCAGACGCAGAGTCATCTGGCTGGGTGTGCCTGCAGTCCAAACCATCCACTGCAGTCCAAACCATCCACTGCAGTCCAAACCATCGGGGCTGGTGGGGCCAGGTTGGCCAGGCCAGGAGCCCTCCCTGCCATAGATCCTGCTGGAACAGCCAGAGTTACGCAAGGAGGAGCAGCACTGCTGGAGTTCAGAGGGCCTGTTGGTGCAGGGCCATGCAGGGATGGAAGGAAAATATATTGCTTCCCATTTAAGTAAAAATATCACGGCTTAGGAACTCATTTTCCAGCTGGGAGTGGTTGGTAAGAGACTGGCTGAAGAGCAGTGTTAGTGCAGGTTTAAGGGAAGGGGTGTTGTAGACTCAGAGAATCCTGGAATATCCTGGGCTGAAAGGAACCCCCAAGGATCATCAGTCCAACCCCTGGCCCTGAACAGACACCTCAACAATCCCCCCCATCCCTGTCCTGTTGTCCAACCCCTCCTGGAGCTCTGGCAGCCTTGGGGCTGTGCCCACTGCCCTGGGGAGCCTGGTCAGTGCCCACCACCCTCTGGGGGAAGAGCCTTTCCCTGAGATCCCACCTGACCCTGCCCTGACACAGCTCCAGCCGTTCCCTGGGTGCTGTCCCTGCTCACAGAAACCAGAGATCAATGCCTGCCCCTCGGGAGGAGCTGCAGACCCCTGAGGTCTCCCCTCAGTCTCAGTTGAGTGACCTCAACATCTCCTCATATGGCCCCTCCAGACCCTTCCCCATCCTCGTGGCCTCCTTTGGCTGCTCTATAGCACATCTGCAGCTCCTTAGGCTGTACAAGGTGGCAGTCTCCTCCCCAGTTCCCTCCAGTAGAGGTGAACTGGGGCACTGGAGGCACTCTGGGGTGGCCCATGATCCTGTCCTTAGCATGGCCATCGCTTTGAACACAGGCAGGTGGCAAAACTGCTTTGAATCTCCTCTTGAGAAGTGAGGAGGTGCAGATCCCCCTCTGGGATTTGAGCCTGGCTGCACAGGAGGTGCAGGAGTGCTTCCTAAATAACCCATGAAGGATTTTGGGGCAGGCAGGGGTGTGTGAGCTGAGCCCTGGCAGTCGCTGAGGAGCCTGCAGGTCCCTGTGAGATCACACTGACTTCATCTGCAGGTGAGGTCACTGGAGCCTGTGCCTGGCTCTTGCCCTGCTCCAGGCTGCCCTCCCTGCTGAACTCCTGCCATGCCCGGGTTGTGCAGAGGTTTCCAGCAGGTTTCCTGTCTGGGTGCCAGCCCGGCTGCCTGAGCTGATTAGCTCTAAGGAGATCAGGCCTTGACAAGGGGGGTATTGCAGGTAAACAGGGAAGCTGTTCCTGCAGCTGAGCTCCAGCGTAGCTGTGAAATGTGCTTGCATCCTCAGAGGTGAGGAATGAGGGAAGAACCCCCAGGAAAAATACCAAGAAGTGCATTAAGTGATGAGTGGAGCTGATAAGGAGCCTGGTGAGAGACTAAGAGGAGAATCAAGGGCAGATACCATCAGAGCCTGTAAATACTGTCAGCATGACAGCACAGATGAGCAAAAGGAAGAGTGTGTGTTATCTGATGGAAAACAAGCTTTAGGAAGAGCAGGGATCACAGCAGCTGGTGTGGAGGGGATCCCCTGGAGCGTGGAGGGCATCCCTGGGAGCAGGTGACACTCCAGGCAGGATGGAGGGAGGACAGAGGAGAAGACACAACTTGCAGATGGCAGGGTGGGCTGGGGACCCTTGCTGTCCCCACCCCGAGTGGACTGGGAGGTACAAGTGCACTGGAGGGCTCCCTCAGGGTCCCCAGCATTCCCACAGAGGAGGAGTTTCCTGTCACACTGAGTTTGTGGATGGTGTTTGGAGCACGGGTCGTGTTCCTGTGCCTGGTGGCAGGTGGTAGCTGCATCCCACCAGTGTTCCTGGGGGTGCCCTCGGGTGGGGAGCCTGTGCTGAGCCTCCTCTGGGGCTGGAGAAGGCAGGTGCCACATCTGCTCCTGGATCGCTCCAAGCCCTCCTGCTTCCCAGCGCAGGGAGAGGGAAATCTGAACCAGCATCTGGGAGGGAGCTGGGCCAGGAGCTGCACTGCTGGGCTGGGAGCAGAGATGGGAAAGGCTTGGGAGGTGTAGGGAAGGGCAGTCCTGGCTCAGACCCGGCCACTGGGATAGGGGCAGGGAAAGCCTCGGACCCAGACCCTGCTGGGAAGCTTTGCCATGGATGGCCAGCCCTGCCAGGTGCCCTCTCAGCAATCCCTCATGCCAAGGCTCTCCTGCCTGCTGTGGTGCCCACCAGTGTGGTCAGCACTGCACACACCATCCCCTAGCACAGGCATGGCCCTTGGCACCTGCAGTCCTGCCAGGGATTTGTTTCAGTCCTGTTATTCCAGGTGCCATTGAGGTGAGCAGCCTGGAGTGTCTGATCTTGGAGGTGTTGGTGGCAGCTCAGACTGTCCACATCCCTCCTCTTCCCTTTCCTGGGATGGAATTTGTGCCAGGCAACAGGTGTGGGCCCAGGGCTGTGGCAGGGTGTGGATCTGGGATGGCTCTGAGGGTCCTGCTGGTAACAAAGCTGTAGGGCTGCCCGTGGCACAGCTTGGGAAGGGCTGTGATCCCACAGGGAGGGGTTTGGTGCCGAAACACGGATTTACTGATTCCTGCTGCACCACAGGCTTGGTGTGTGTGGGGCCACAGGGACCTGTGTCTTCCTCACACCCTGGGAGCAGTCCTGGATGGACTGTGGTCCTCAGGGGGTAACTGGGGCAGTCTGGGAATTCAGACTGGAGACCAAGAGGTGCTGGGTACCAGGAGGTGCCCAGAGGTCTTCCAGCCAACCCCTTGGCCTTGCTCTGTGCCGCCAGGCTGATAGGGATCCTCTCCAGAGCTGCTGCTTGCATTCCTGCCTTTGCATTCCCCAGCTCTCCAGGAGCACAAGCACTATGCTTATGGGAAGCTGCCCTGTGAGCGAGGGCCCAGCCTGTGCCACCCTGCCCTGCAGAAGTGCCCCTGGAAGGGAGGGAGCAGGTCTGTGCTGCCATCAGAGCAGCCAGCACACGATAGGCATCGTCTCATTGCTGCCTCTGCCCTTCCTCCTGCCTCTGGCCCTTGGCAGGCTGGGACTGCTGTCTCTGTGGGTTGGGCAGCAGCAATCCCACCTTGGGATCTGTGTTGGTCACATGAGGCCCCGTGTGGTGACGTTCAACAACTTCATCAGTTGTTGAAGTAAATGAAGTGGCTTTTCCTGGTCCCATTGGGAGAGAAGTGTCCCTGTGCAGCCCCAGCCTGCAGGGGAGGGTGTGCTTCCCTTGGCAGTGCTCAGGGGAAGGGGAGGAGATGTGGAGCACCTCAGGGACCCTGCTGGGGTGGAAGGTGGCTCCTGTGCTGTGGCAGCTCAGGGAATCCCATCCTCTCCTCTGGATGGAGGTGGCTGGTCATAGAATCAGGGAATGGTTTGGACTGGAAGGGACCTCAGAGCCCTTCCAGTGCCACCCCCTGCCATGGGCAGGGACACCTTCCATAGATCAAGTTGCTCAGATCTCCATCCAACCTGGCCTTGGACTCTGCCAGGGATGGGGCAGTCACAGCTGCTCTGGGCAACCTGTGCCAGGGCCTGCCCACCCTCAGAGGCAGGAATTTTTCCCTAAAAGAAGGAAATTGGAGCTCAGGGCTGGTCCTCAGTGCTCACCTCATGTGGCCCCCCACTCAGCCCTGCCCTTGGGTGCCCTGTGAGTCCCTGGTGCTTTTGGGGCCAGACCCAACATTCAGAGGGGCTGTTTCTGAGTAACTCCTGTCCTCAGGAATTCACAGAATCCAGCTGAACACCCTCAGCCCTGTTGCCTGGGTTTGCTTCAGCCTGCCCCTGTCCCTGTCCCTGTCCCTGCCCCTGTCCCTGCCCCTGCCCCTGTCCCTGCCCCTGCCCCTGTCCCTGCCCCTGTCCCTGCCCCACAGGCTGTCCCTCACGGGTGTTTCCCTGTGCCCACAGAACTCCATGAACCTGCCTCCCGACAAGGCGCGGCTCCTGCGGCAGTACGACAACGAGAAGAAGTGGGAGCTCATCTGTGACCAGGTGAGGGGGCATTTGGGGACCTGCCTGCTGGGCAGCGTCCCCGGGCTGGGGAGGGACCTGCCAGGGAGGGGACCAGTGCTGGGGGCTTTGAGCACTCATTTCTTTGCCCTTGTGCCCTGCTTTTGGTGACCCCCAGAGAGGCCTTGCAATAGCAATGCCCTCTTTGCCCCACAGTGGGATTGCTCTCCCTCTGGTGCTGCCAGCATGCCATGTGTGCTCTGGGCAGGGAATGCTGCCAGCTGTGCCTGGCATGGACAGACCTGCAGCCACCCCGAGCCAGGGCTGTGCTCCCCTGTGTGTGCTCTGGGCTGTGCCTGGCATGGACAGACCTGCAGCCACCCCGAGCCAGGGCTGTGCTTCCCTGTGCCATGAACAAATGATCCCAGTCCCCCATGCCACGAGCCTTGTCCCTGTCAGCAGTAGCTGTCCCCTGCAGGGACAGCAGGCTGGGGACACAGCCTGAACTCCTGTTCACCTCCCGAGCTGGAGACAGCCCCGGATTAGGCAGTGACAGATGCTGAGGCCTCTGGGTTTGTGAGCTGGGCAGGCCTGGCAGGGCACAGAACAATTAACAGGTTGGCTCTGCCACCCTGGATAAGCAGAAGTGGCATTATCTGGGGAAAATGAAGCGTGAAAAAGGTAAGATGTGCAAAATCAGGATCTGCTGTGAAGTTCAGCAGTAATGGCTGATGGAAATAATTAATCCAGGACAGGGAAAGGAGGATGGTTGCTTGAAATATAAACACAGGAATACCAGGGTGGGAGTTTGGCAGGAATCATGCTGGGAGGACAGGAACATTTGGATAAATACAATTATGGGAGATTTCCTATTTACCTGGGACAGTGGTGGAGCCTCTGACAGAATTGCAGAATCCCAGGCTGGTTCGGGTTGGAAGGACCTTGAAGCCCATCTTGTTTCATGGGCAGGGACACCTCCCACCAGCCCAGGGTGCTCCAACCTGGCCTTGGACACTCCCAGGGATCCAGGGGCAGCCACAGCTTCTCTGCCCAACCTGGGCCAGGGCCTGCCCACCCTCCCAGACACCAATTCCTTCCCAATATCCAACCTAACCCTGCCCCCTGGCAGTTTAAAACCATTGCACAAGCACCTTAAAGCAGAGCTGAATAAAGAATTACATGCTCTTTTCCCATGAGTTTTCTGTGCAGAGAATGTAAAGCTTGACCTATTTAAAGTTTTGGTTTAGTGAGACACTGAAAAATTGAAGAAACTGCTCTGAGGGATTGTGGACTCCCCATCCCTGGAAGTGTTCCAGGCCAGGTTGGACAGGGCTTGGAGCAACCTGGGCTAATGGAAGGTGTCCCTGCCCATGGCAGGGGGTGGGACCAAGGGATCTTCCAGTTCCCTTCCCAGCCAAACCATTGTGGGATTCTGGGATTCCATGATCTGTTTCCTGGGTGCTTGTCCGAGCTCAGGGGAGCGTGAGCTCCGTGCTGGAGTCCCTGTGCTGCCCTTGCTCTGAGTTGGCAGCAGGACAGGCAGAAGCAGTTTGATCCCAGCCTGGATGTGCAAATTCCCACCTCGGAGCTGATCCACCCTGTGCAGCTGCTGCTGATTCACTCCCGAGCTCAGAGATGGGAGGGATGAGCAGATGGGAAGGAAATCTGCAATCTGGAGTAATTGTGGCTCTCAACAGCTCCTTGCACAACTCTGAGTCCACCCCCGGGTTGGGATGGGGCCGCTTCCCACCGCTGGGAGAGGCAGGGCAGCAGCACAGCTCATGGAACCAGCACTGCGAGCCCAGCACTGCAAAGAGGAGCAGGAGAGGGGACCATGTGCCACCCTTCCCGTGCCCAGCCATCCCAGGGGACACTTCTGGCGAAGGAGGGGCTCTGTGGGGTGGGTGCCAGCCCTGGTGGGCGCTGCCAGCCCCCTCTGCATCAGCGCAGGGTGAGCAGGTGCCAGTGCAGCATATGGGCTGTGAAATATTGATGTGTGTCCCTGTCACTCGGGGGCTGGAATCGCTGCCACGAGGGGCTTTGTGTGCTGCCTTTGCTCCGGAGGCACATTTGGACTGGTCCTTTTTCCTCGTGGTTTCACCCACCACGCCATTTTCACCTGGTTTTGCTTGTAAATGAATGGAGCAGCACGAGGGAATTAACCCTTTCTGTGCTGTGCTGGTTGTCCCCCTGTGTCTGACAGGAGAAGGTGTCCAGAGGTTGAGCTGCAATGGTATTTTCTGAATGCTCTGAAAAGCACATCCTGGACATTTGTCTGTGGAATATTTTGAGACTATTAGAGAGAGTTTGGCCCCCAAAAGGAGCTTTCACTTTTGCAAAAGTGGGACCAGCAAAAGTTGGGAGCCCTGAGTGGGATTTTGTGCCTTGTGGGGAATCTTTGCAAGGGTTGCTGCTGGGCTGGTTGTGGAGGACTCATCCCATGTGGAATTTTGTGTTCCTTGATCTGTAAACCTTGGAAGCATCTCAACATTGCACTGGTGTCCTCAGAGCTTGCTCCCCACCCCTGGTTAGGGTACAAGGAGAGGGAGAAGAGCAAAGCCACAAAACCTGCTGCCACCCTGGAGAGGGGCCAGGGTGGTCATCTTGGGGTTGGCTTTGGGAAGGATCCAGGCAGGGAAGAGGAAATGGGATCCTTGAGGCCTCTTTTGGTGTCCTCGAGGTCTCTCTCCCCAGCTGGGAGCCATGAGGTGTCCCAGCGGGGCATGGATGTGGAGGGAGGAGTTGGGGACACCTTACAAAGTTCTTCATTGCCCTCTAATGGCAAGTGGTGGCAGGAGCCTGAGCACGTCCCCACCTGGAGACACGGGAGGTGCGTGGGGAGTAAGGGATTGAGAGCCTCGAGATGAGAGTTGTGTGGCTGACACCCAAAATCTCCCTGCTGAGGGGTTTGGAGAACTCCCCCTGTTCTGGTGGAACACCAAGGAAGGAGGTGCTGGCTCTTCTGGGATCTGGTGGCCAGTGTGGAGCCCACTGGGATGGAGGTGGGCTCCTCCTGTGCCACCCCTCACTGACCCTTCTGTGCCTCTTTTGGGGGTAATTTCACCCAAACCAAGCCCTCTTTGGTGGGGTCTCCAGGGTTTGTTTCCATCTGTGAGTGGGAATTGTGTGGGAATGTTGGATGCCCAGCCTCGGGTGAGGAGCTTGGGCTGTGCCAGTCCCTCTGGGTGAAGCCCCAGCTCTGCCCAGGGCATCCATGAATCCCCATGGATGGTGCTGGAGAAGGGCCTGAGCCAGGAGCAGGGTTTTGGGGGAACATTGTGCTCTTTGGTTATCCCAAACACGTGAGGGGAGCCCCAGGCCCTTCCCCAGGAAGCTGAGGGAACATCAGCCATGGAGTGGTTGGAGATACAGCTGGAGGCACGAGGGGTCCTGGGCTCAGTGAGGAGGGGCTGGGCAGGGCTCAGCATCCCCAGCCCTGGAGGGAGCCCTGGTGGTTCTTGGCCTGGCCCCTTCCAGAAGGTGCCCAGGCTGGGCAGGAAATGAACTGTGGTGGAAATGGGTCATTCTGCCTCCTAATTAGTGCAGAGATGAGCAGGTGCTGTGGTCTCATTCCATGAGGAGACTCACATGTGACATACTGTCCTGCTGGTGGCACTGGCTGCGATCCTGGGATGGGATGGAGCCACCCTCTGGGGCTGTGGGAGATGGGGGAACTGGACAGCACGTTCCCAATGTCTTTGTGTCTCAGGAGGGAGAGGACACCACTCTCCAGCCCTGCCTGTCCGTGTCCTTCCCCAGTGCTCTCCATCCACGGGCTTCGTGCTCTCCCAGCAAGCAGTGACTGCCAGGGGTTCTGATCCCGAGCGGGATGCACCGAGTGCTTGGAAGTGTTTGTGAGTCCTGGGAGTGAAACAACCCAGCAAGGATAACGAGGGGGATGATAATAACATATGTACTAATGCAGAAAAATGTCCTGAATGTTTCTGGAAGCCAAAGATTGTTGGAAAAGCCACGATTTCCTGGTTACGGAATTAATACATTTTCCAGGTTCGGGTGACCAAGAGATGCATCCCTCCTTTGGAGGGTCACGTGGAAGAGGAAGTGCAGAAGTGCAGCAGTTCCTCTTGGCTGCTGGACTAAAGCTCCCCCAGCCCCCATGGGTTTTTACCCATCGGAAAAGAAAGTGCTAATTCTGGATATTGCTGATAAAAGAGGCACAGGAGTGTGTTGTGTGGCTGCATCCAGGCTTTCCCCCTGAATTCCAGAGCCCTGGAATGGTTTGGGTGGGAAGGAATCTTAAATATATCTCATCCCACCCCATGCCATGGGCAGGGACACTTTCCAGTAGCCCAGGTTGCTCCAAGCCCCATCCAGCCTGGCCTTGGACACTTCCAGGGAGGGGGCAGCCACATCCTCAGGGATTTTCCAAGTGACAAAGGGTCTTTTTCCTTGGCAATTGAGTTAGTTTCCTTTGTGGGTGGCTGCCAAAGGCCATGGGTTGTTGCTGCTGCTCTCCTGTCTCCTGCAGGGCTGCAGACTGTGGTGGTGCCCACGAGTCACGCCGTGGAGGTAACCCAGCTTTCCTCAGGGTGGCTGACCTTGGCCACCATGTCCCAGTTGGGATGTCACCCCCTGCCTTGGGCTGTTTGCTGAGCAAGATTTGGCCCCCCAAATCCAGGGTTTAAACTTGCCATGTGTGACCTCCTCATTCGAACAGGGGTCAAACCCTCGGCGTAAAAACACAGATGGTGAGGGCAGGTTTGGCCAGGGAGGGCTGGGACTGCCAGGGCTGGGGAGCAGGAGAAGGCAGGGAGTTTGAACTCCTTCTTTGGGGTGTCTGAGGCACATGGACTGCTGGCAGTGCCTTGGGAACTGTGGTTGTGGGGTGGTCCCAGGAAGGACCCCAACTCCACAGCATTCTTGGGAAGAGCAGTGCCAGCCTCCAACCAGCCCCGTGGAGCTCCCAGTCAGCTTTTTGGGAGCAGGACAGTTGTACCCAGCCCTGGAGGGTGATCCAGAGGCTTTGGGAAGCCTTGGGCTGCCCTCTCTGCACAGCACCAAGCCCTGGCTCTTGCAGCCTCTAATATAAAACAGTCAGGGCTGGATAAACCCAGACAGTCATCACAGCCAGGAAAGGGCAATTTTAAAGGCTAATCCCTCCTGGCTTTCCAAACCAGAAAAAAGAAACACTCGAAGGGGCTCTATAAATGTTTCCAGGGCTAGGAGACATTTCCCACAAGTGGTTGTGGGTCACTTGTTAGGGAAGAGCATTGCTGGTGGCCGCTCTTCATGGATAATGGCTGGAAAATCCTTCAGCCCCAAGGACTCCACTCCACAGGAATAAGCAGCATCGTTTTAAATGAAGTTGCTGTGGAGATTGTTACATAAAAACATAATTCCAGCCAGGTTGGAAGAAAACAAACAAAAGCACGGAGTATCTGCAGCCCAGACTGCGAAATGTGCTCGTTGAGTCTCTTGAAACATTTCATTTTGAAGATTCCAACTAGTAAAACTGGCACTTGGGAAAAGCTCCTGTCACTTCAGCTGCTGATTAGTTGGGAAGAGAAATAAATCCTCAAGAGCAAAACAGCTCCTCTGGAGGATTAGACTAAGCCCAGCATGAGAGAAGCCCCAGAGAGGGAGGGTGAGTGGGACAGTGAAGGTGGAGCCTTGCTAGGCTGGGTGCTGCTATCAGCAGGAGCAGGGTGTTGGAACTGGCTGATCCTTGAGGTCTCTGCCAACCCACACCATTCTGGGATCATTCTGGGACCTCTGGCTTGGTGCTCCACCACTTGGAGAAGCAAGGAATAATATTTGGCCATGGGTGTCAAGTGGCACAGTGAAAACACTTGTACCTGTGTGGGTTTTGGAGTAAAGATGTGATTATTGAGGTGCTGCAGCATCTCTGGGGCTCACACAGAGCTGTTGAGGGGGAAATGAGCAGTGGTGGTGGTCTCCAAGGTCCAGATGCCTCCACAGCTGTTCCCCAGTCGACCACGGGCCAGATTCTCATTTACAAAGTGCTGGTTTGTCTGTGTGCCAGTGGGAAGGCGTTTTCAAAGGGGCTGCTGGTGGAAAATGCTGCTGAGTAACTTCTCTTTATGCCCACTGTAAAAGCACGGTGTCCTGAGGGGGCTGTAAGGCTGACTCAGAAACTGGCCCAGCAGTGTCTTGTCAAATGGACAGAGGGAAATTTAGGCTGGATATTGGGAAGGAATTGGTGTCTGGGAGGGTGGGCAGGCCCTGGCCCAGGTTGGGCAGAGAAGCTGTGGCTGCCCCTGGATCCCTGGGAGTGTCCAAGGCCAGGTTGGTGCAACCTGGGCTGGTGGGAGGTGTCTCTGCCCATGGCTGGGGGTGGGATGGGATGGGATTTAAGGCCCTTTTGACCCAGACCATTGTGGGATTGCAGGAAAGGGTCTGTCTGCCCCTTGGGAACCACCAGAGATGAGATTGGCTCCAAGGATCCATGCTGTAGAGCCAGGAGGAAACCATGGCCATGGACACGGTGCTGAGGGAGGATGGAGCAAGACAGACCCCATTGGTGTCACTTGGGCCGGAAAAGGACTGACAGTGAAGAACTTTGCTTTTTCTGGGCTGTTTTTTAGATGAAAAAGGAAATGCCAATTCCAGAGCCGTGTTTGGCTCGGAGGTGTGAAGGTGCCTGGAAAAAGAATCCAGTTGTAAAAAGGAAAGATGTGTGTGCTCCATGTCTTCAGAGCTCTCACCAGGGCCGGTGCACCAGGGCAGAGTTTGGAGTTCGTTCTTTCCTGCTGACCACGATGAATTCCTTGTTTTACAGCAGGATAATAACAGGAAGAACTTGTGGTGCTCAGACAGTTCTGGTAACTGGGCAGCAGTGTCCTGTTCCTTCTGGAATAACTCGGGATAAGGCAGTCAAAATTGCATCCTGACTAATAAAGGGAGGGTTCAGATAACACTTCGCAAATGGGGAACTTCGGGAGGAAAGCGGTATGAGATCTTTCCTCAAGGGAAAGGGGCAGGATAGTTTAAAACTCTTCCAAGATACAAATAGTATCAGGACTTTTGGTAATGCTCTTAACAGGTTTGGACAGAGCTCATTCCTCGTGGAGGGACTCGTGTTTCCCAGCAGCTTTGGCAGGCTCAACTTCCAGCTGGCCGTGCCACTGGGAAAGCAGGGGGAAATCAGGGAGCTGTCGGGCTCTGCAGACCCTGTGTTTGTCACCAGGAGCCGGGAGGCAGGCCCAGACGGGGCTGCTGGTGGGTTGCAGGGCCAGTGTGCCCCTGGGCTGGCTGAGGGAACTTTGAGGAATGAGTCCCAAAGGAAGGCAGGGGTTTCTTGGCCTGGACTGGCAGCAGGTGGGTGGGATTGGGAAGGGGGATTGGAATGCTGCTGTGTGTGCCAGGAAGCAGGAAGGCAGGTGAGGGTCAGGAGATGTTTCACAGGGGCCAGCTCACTACAGGCAGCCTGCCTTCCTCTGTGTCCTGAGGCTGATCCCACTGTGCCCCTGTGAGTTTGATGGTAATCCCTCTGCTGGGACCTGCAGCAAGGGCTGGGCTGGGACCTGCTGGGCCCCTTCAAGAGACAGTCCAGTGGAATATCCTGGAGCTGAAATAATCCTGGTTCTTGCTGATACACTACTCTTGGGTTCATCTTTCTGTGATCCCACCAAGGAGTGAGGAGCCTTTTCCCATGGCCATGCCATGTGGTTTGAGGCTTTCTCCACGTGATAAAAAAGGTGTCTTGGCTTTTGTGGTCATATTTCAATCCAACATGGACCTGCATCCACTTGTCTAGGCCTTGTCCTTCCCCTCCTGCTGAGCAGAAACCCCCTGACCTCACATATGTGTGTGTTTGGATGTGTAACTAACATCCAGAATTACCCCTCAGTATGGAACTTGTGTTTTTATGCATCTGATATAAATAGCAAATTGCAGGATATCAAGATGCATGTAAATATGTTTTATTTGCATACATATCATGTGTGCATAGGTTTTATCCTCAAGAATACAAGGCATGTACGTATCCACCTATATTCTAATTGTATACTGTTTCAATATAGACGTGTGTGCACGTGGTTTATGTGTGGAATAAGTAAACACAGAAGATGTTCTGAAGTGTCTGACATTTATTCTTGTCTCCTTTGCAGGAAAGATTCCAAGTGAAGAATCCTCCTCACACATACATCCAGAAACTGAAGGGCTATCTGGACCCAGCAGTAACCAGGAAGGTGAGGAGCGTCCTGTTTCCTCCTGCTGTCCCTCATTCCTCATCCAGGATGGTCCCAGGCTCCAGGTTCCTTCCTGCCTTTGTGTAAATCCCCTGAAAAGCCTCCTGTCAGAGAGGAACTGGGAATTTGCTGCAGTTTCTGCAGCTCAGGGAGGAGAGCAGATGCTGGGCAGCAAAGAACCATGTGACACACGACCCAACTTGTTTGATAACATCAGCTCCAGCGAACAGTGTGACAGATTGTCACTGAGCTGGGCTCTAGGCCCGGCTCTCATGTGGGCAGAGCTTAAAGCCACTGTCTGAGGGCTCTTTGCTGCCCCTTGGAAGGGGCTGCTCGAGTTCTGAGTCCTTTTCTGTGCGAGTTTGTGGGGCAGAGCTTTGGTGTGGCTGGCACAGCTCAGCCTCCTGGGGTGTGGGCACATGGCACAGCTTCCTCCGTCCTTGGCACCTTATTTTATCCCACATAGTTTGGAAATCACTTGTGGAGGACTCAGACATTCCCTGCACCTTTCCCATGTCTCCCAGATTGGGGTTCTGTGCTGGGCTGTGTTTGGGGCTGGCTCTGATGATACCGAGCCCAGCTCCAGTGGGCTTATCACAGAATCACAGAGTGCTGGACTGCTTTGGGTGGGAAGGGACCTCAAAGCCCATCCAGTGCCACCTCTACCATGGGCAGGGACACCTTCCACTAGCCCAGGTTGTTCCAGCCTGGCCTTGGACACTCCCAGGGATCCAGGGGCAGCCACAGCTTCTCTGCCCAACCTGTGCCAGTCCCCCAAGGGAAGGCTGAGGAATATCCTCCAGGATTCAGGCTCTCAGTAAACCTCCATCCCATTTAGAGGGCCATGGCTGAGCCCCTGGGATTTAACCCCCTTGGCCATCAGCTCACATCCTGTGGGAGCTGCAGGAAGAGCCTCTGGAAAACAACCAAAAGAGGCAGCAGAGCAGATCCTGCCTTGGACTGGCTTGGCCTCGGCCTCAACAATCCCAGCTTTGTGCTGCCATGAACCAGCCGAGGTCAGGGCCCTGTGGGCAAACAGGGATCCTGGCACGGGCTGGCTGTCCTGTGGTGGAGGTGCTGCTCAGTCCTGGGCCAGCCCTGGAGACACCATGGGGTGGGTGTCCTGTGGTGGAGGTGCTGCTCAGTCCTGGGCCAGCCCAGGAGACACCATGGGGTGGCTGTCCTGTGGTGGAGGTGCTGCTCAGTCCTGGGCCAGCCCAGAAGACACCATGGGGTGGGTGTCCTGTGCTCCAGCTGTGTCTCCCAGTGTCCTAGGACAGCCCTGGAGACACCATGGGGTGGGTGTCCTGTGCTCCAGCTGTGTCTCCCAGTGTCCTAGGACAGCCCTGGAGACACCATGGGGTGGGTGTCCTGTGCTCCAGCTGTGTCTCCCAGGGTCCCAGGAGCGCTCCTTGCATTGGAGGCTCCAACCACAGAGAGGAACCCTTTAGCAGGAAACCTTTGGACCTGCCTGGGGCTGAGCAGAGTTCTTTAAACACGCTGAACAAGGTCTTTGTGTCTCCCCTCATTCAGTGTTTGGCTTCGCTCCCTGGGCACACATTGAGGCCTTTCTTGTCCTGACCCCACTCAGAGGGTCCCGTGACAAATGACAAACCCAAAGAGCCTAAAAATACCTCCACTGAGTCCTTCCCTGTGGTGTTGTTCCATATCACCCACAGCCTTTCCTCAGCCCGGGCTCTGGGATGGAAAGGTTGGCACATGGACACGGGAGGGCTCATCTGACTGGTAATATTGCTGGGATGGAGGTGGTGTCAGTGGTTCTGCTGCTGATCCCCAGCCTGGCCAAGAGAAGGTGGCTCCAGGCTGCAGGAATTGTGTGTTTCAGCTCATAATTGGGGTTGTGATGGCTCTTCCCGGGAAAACAATTGCTCTTTGTGTGAGCTGAGCTATGAAGCAGGGAAAGAAAAGGTGTTAAAATGACACATTTTAAAAGCAGTTGCAGTTTGGTGGCTCTTGATGCTTATTAAGCACCAAATTGGGTCATTAAGGGGCTGAGGCCACTTGGTTTGTTCAGCTGGGAGAGAGGAGAGGAGACTCATCAGGGTCTGCAGCTTCTTCATTAGGGGCAGGGAACCATCTCTGGTGTCTGTGAGCAGGGACAGCACCCAGGGAATGGCTGGAGCTGTGTCAGGGCAGGGTCAGGTGGGATCTCAGGGAAAGGTCCTTCCCC
>JAWWTY010000160.1:1001146-1029513 GCA_035222235.1 Margarornis squamiger | reverse complement strand
ACAGCCCTTTCCAGGAAGGAATTATTCCCCATGTCCCCCCTGCCCCTGCCCTGGCCCAGCCTGAGGCCGTTCCCTCTCCTCCTGTCCCTGTTCCCTGGAGCAGAGCCCGACCCCCCAGCTCCCCCCTTCTGGCAGGGAGGTGGGCAGTGAGAAGGTCCCCACAGGGATGGACCAAGGCAGTGACCTTGGCAAAGGTCTGGGTGTTCCCTGTTGACTGGATAAAGCATGAGTGCTGTCACAAGTATTTTCCTGAACTTTTGAACATCCAAAGGGCTGTTGGGACTGGATTTTTGGACTCTGTCCAGATTTCTTCCACGTGTTCCTCCCATCCCTGATGGAAATACTCTGGATTTCAAGGCCAGGCTGGGTTTCCAAGCTGGACAGGGCTTGGAGCAGCCTGGGCTAGTGGAAGGTGTCCCTGCCCGTGGCAGGGGGTGGCACTGGATGGGCTTTGAGGTCCCTTCCAACCCAACCCATTCCATGATTCTATGATGCTCTGTTCCAGCCTCAGCCACTTCCCGTGCCAGCTGTGGCCCAGGCTTAGGCAGGCTGGGTTTAGTGCTCCTGCAGGACGGATAAATCATTTTCTGTGCCTTTTAGGACCTGAACGTGGATGAATTTGAAGAAATATTCAAAACGAAGGCCCAGGGCCCAGCCATTGATCTGAGCTCGAGCAAGCAGAAGATCACCCAGAAGGGCTCCAACAAGGTCACGTTGCTGGATGCCAACAGGGCCAAGAACCTGGCCATAACTCTGCGGAAGGCCGGGAAGACGGCGGATGAGATCTGCAAGGCCATCCACGTGTGAGTGAGACACTTGCCAGCAAAGAAACCCTGAGCTTTACGGGGCCTTTGGTCACTGGAGTGGTTTGGGATTGGTGGTTGGTGCATCTGGAAAAAATCCAGGGGTAGGGACGGAATGGTTCTGAGTTCCCAGAAATCAGATTGCCTTGAACTAAAAGGAAAACCTGGCAGTTTCAAGTTGCTGAGTCACTGCTGAGGCTTAGCAAATTAGCACTTGTTTTATTAAAGCAGCTCATTGCTGTCCATGCCTGGCACAGCAGATCCACAGCCTGTACCCTGGTTTGCCGTGGCACCTCTCCCTCTGTCTCCACAGCATTTGCTGTTCCAATGAGCACCCAAAGCCAGAGAACCAGGAAGAGGCAGCTCTTTTGGTTTGCTCCATAAAGGATGGGTTTTAGTCCAGGTGCTGGAACAGATTTTGCATGGAATTATGTTTGTGGAGTGGGCTCAGGCAGTGCCACGTGGGGGGTGTCCATCCTGATCCAGACCCTTCCCTGCTCCTGGGGTCTGAGTGCAGGTGTAGCTGGTCCTGGATCCATCCCCATGCTCCCTGTGCTCCTCATGGCTGTGACAAACATCTCCTGTTCCTTCAGGATGTGCATCACAAGCATTTCCTTCGGGCTGGAGGGTGACCCAGACCTGCCCCACATCGAGGCAGCTTCAGCACTTGGTTTATGGGCTCTGTCCCAATGAAATATTAAACCAAAATGAGGTGTGGCTGTGGAGGGGTGGAGGGCATGGGGAAGCAGAGGGTCTAACAGCACCATTCCCATCAGCCCAATGACCTCTTCCCATCTCCATGTGCAGGGACCTTCAGGTGCAGGACAAGGGGGGGTGCCCAAGGAGGAGGAATTTCACAGCTGCTTCTGTGCTTCCTCAGGCTCATGTGGGGCCAAATCCCAGCCTGGTTTGGTTGGGGGAGGACCTTAAAGCTCATACAGTGCCACCTTCCCCTATCCCTTGTTGCTCCAAGCCTGTCCAGGCTGGTTTGAACGCCCGTCCTGGTGTCGTCCCGCAGGTTTGACCTGAAGACGCTGCCGGTGGATTTTGTGGAGTGCCTGATGCGGTTCCTGCCCACGGAGAACGAGGTGAAGGTGCTGCGGCTGTACGAGCGCGAGAGGAAGCCCATCGAGAACCTGTCGGATGAGGACCGCTTCATGATGCAGTTCAGCAAGATCGAGAGGCTCATGCAGAAAATGACCATCATGGCCTTCATCGGCAACTTCGCCGAGAGCATCCAGATGCTGACCCCGGTGAGCCACGGCATCCCCGAGTATCCTGAGCTGGGAGGGACCCCCAGGGATCATCAGGCCAACCCCTGCCCTGCACAGACACCCCAATAATCCCACCCTATCCCATTGTCCCAACGCCCCTGGAGCTCTGCCAGCCTTGGGGCCGTGCCCACTGCCCTGGGGAGCCTGGTCAGTGCCCACCACCCTCCAAGAAACACTCCCATGGATGCAGAAGGGATTTCCTGCATGTATTCCCATCCCTCAGTGGCTCCATATCCCAGCTGCCGTGTTAGGGACTGCCTCACTGGCCCCATAGGACCCAAAGACCCCATAGGCCTCATGGGCCAGTTAGGTTACTGTTGGTCCTGGTCCGTGGGCTCCTGGAATTGTGTCCCATCCAGCCCAAAGCACCTGTCACAGCCATAAGGATTGGAATGGGAGTCCTCTTTGACCCCACCACACCTGGGTGGGGTAGCTCTGCTGGGCAAGGGAATGGTTTGAAATCCTGGTGTGTCAGGGCAGGGGAACATCCATGGAATCACAAGCTGGTTTGTGGGGGAAGGGACCTTAAAGTCCATCTCATCCCACCCCTGCCATGGGCAGGGACACCTCCCACCAGCCCAGGGTGCTCCAAGCCCAATCCAACCTGGCCTTGGACACTTCCAGGGATCCAGGGGCAGCCACAGCTTCTCTGCCCACCCTGTGCCAGTCCCTGCCCACCCTCCCAGCCAGCAATTCCTTCCCAATATCCCATCCATCATCAGGTCTCCCTGGAGCCTTCTCTCCTCCAGGTGAACATTCCCAGCTCTCCCAGACTGGCTCCAGAGCAGAGGAACATCCATGCTCAGGCTGCTGGTGTGGATGAAAAACAAGAGGTTTTTCAGGATGGGAGTGGTTGGATGTTAATTTTGCTCCTGGCAGTAACCAAAGCTCTCTCTGTGTGTCCCTGCAGCAACTCCACGCGATAATCGCGGCATCTGTCTCCATAAAGTCATCCCAAAAGCTGAAGAAGATACTGGAGGTGGGTCTGACACCAGCTCTGCTTCCAGGGCTTTCCAAAGCCCTGGGCATTTGTCCTGAAAATTCCTGCCCTGCTTGTTTCCTCCTGGCAGATAATCCTGGCTCTGGGGAACTACATGAACAGCAGCAAACGAGGGGCCGTGTACGGGTTCAAACTGCAGAGTTTAGACCTGGTAAGTAAAGCCAGAGGGGTGGTGGTGGGGGGCACATGGGAGTTGCAGAGACAGAAGGTCCCCCCTGAGCCTCCTTTTCTCCAGGCTGAGCCCCCTCAGCCCCTCCTGCTGCTCCAGCCCCTTCCCAGCTCAGTTCCCTTCCCTGCACACTCCCCAGCCCCTCAGGGTCTCTCCTGGCTGAGGGTCCCAGCAGTGCCTGCACAGGGACAGGGGCTGGCACAGAGCAGGCCTCCTGCCCACCTGGGCACACCTGGGCTCGTGTTCAGCACCCCCAGGGCCTTTTCCAGCTTTCCAGCCCCTCTGCCCCAAGCCTCGAGCCCTTCAAGGGGTTGTGGTGACCCAAGGGCAGTGATGTTCAGGGCAAGTGGCTGTTGGGGAACTGGGTTGGTTCTTCCCACATGGAAAACCACAGTGGAGGTGGAGAAGCACCCTGCGGTCCCTGTGCTGTTGCCCAGCCAGCATCCCTTGGCCTGTTCCCCACAGCTCCTGGAAACCAAGTCGACGGACCGGAAGCAGACGCTGCTGCACTACATCTCCAACGTGGTCAAGGAGAAGTACCAGCACGTGTCCCTCTTCTACAACGAGCTGCACTACGTGGAGAAGGCAGCAGCAGGTACTGTGACCATGCTCCACCCTCCTCCACCCATCCCTGGTGCCCTGTGGGCAGGGAGTGCCCGGGCAGAGGGTGGCAGCCCCGTTCCCACCCACAGTGTCCCTGGAGAACGTGCTGCTGGATGTGAAGGAGCTGCAGCGGGGCCTGGAGCTGACGAAGCGCGAGTACAGCATGCACGACCACAACACCATGCTCAAGGACTTCATCCACAGCAACGAGGGCAAGCTCAAGAAGCTGCAGGACGACGCCAAAATCGCCCAGGTAGCCCTGGTTGCTCAGGGTTTGGCTGAGGGTGGGAGGGTGTCACCAGGGGTGTGCCCTGTGGCCATGGAATGCTGCCCTGGGGATGGGGAGGGCACCTGGGAGTGTGGGCAGGGCAGTGAATCTGGCCTTCTTGCAGGATGCCTTTGACGATGCTGTGAAGTATTTCGGGGAGAATCCCAAGACAACACCCCCCTCGGTCTTCTTCCCAGTGTTTGTCCGGTTTGTGAAGGCCTACAAGGTAACCAGGAGCTCCCTTGTGAGCTCCCTTGTGAGCTCCCTTGTCCTCTCCCTTGTCCTCTCCCTTGTCCTCTCCCTTGTCCTCTCCCTTGTCCTCTCCCTTGTCCTCTCCCTTCCCTCCTCTCCTCAGTGGCTCCTGATGACATTACCCCCTGCCAATATTTGGGATCCCTGTCTCACCTGGGAGCTCTGACCTGTGGTTTTCCCCACAAATAGCAAGCAGAAGAAGAGAATGAGTTGAGAAAAAAGCAGGAACAGGCCTTAATGGAAAAACTCATGGAGCAGGAAGCGTTGATGGAGCAACAGGACCAAAAGGTATGGCCCAGATACACCTCCCTGGTGGGTTAGAAAGCTCAGCTCTGGGGGAGGAATTTAGTTGCCCAACTTTCCAGTTGCCTGGAAATAGTCTCTGGGAGTTTTCTCCTTACGTGGAGAGAGCTGGAATAAGCTGGAAGATTTAGTTTGTGGTTCTACTGCTTTGAAGGCCTGAAAAATCAAGGCAAACGAAGTGCAAAGTTGTCATGTCCACATTGCCACGAGCTCAGCTTAGTCCTTCTCTGGCTCCGTGGGATGTGAGTGACAGGCACACCGGTGTCCCAGGCTGGCACAGCGGGGCCAGGCTGGCAGTGCCTGAGTGCTAGGTGCCACCACAGGCTGCAGTGGCAGGGTCAGGGCAGCTGGAGGGCAGTCCTGCAGCCCCTGCCCTTGTCCCCAGTCCCCCTCCCACAAGACGAAGCGGCAGCAGCAGGAGCTGATCGCGGAGCTGCGGCGGCGCCAGGTCAAGGACAACCGGCACGTGTACGAGGGCAAGGACGGCGCCATCGAGGACATCATCACAGGTAAGGCCTCCTCCTGCTGCTCCCAGGGCCCTCCCACAGGGGACAGCGCTGGGCAGCTGCTGCTCCCAGGGCTTCCTGGCCTCCTTAACCTGGAGCAGAGCTCAGGGCGTTGGGTCTTGCTGTGGAGCAAGTTTAGAAGGTTGTGCTTTGTGTCTTAGTCCTCTTCCAGCTGTGGGCACATTCCCTGGGCTTTAGAGCAGCCAGGGAGAGCCTGACCCCAGAGCTCTCTGGCTGGGCTGTGTTTGCCCTGCAGGTCTGTCCCAGAACCCTTTTGCCCCCTCACTGACAGGTGTTTAACGTGAGGAGGAGCCTCCACTTCCATTAAAATGTCCTAGCAGGGGTCACTCAGTGACAGTAAATCATCCCCTCCAACCTCAGGGGTCGATGGCCCCAAAGTGGCCCTGTGTCCCTGCTCTGGCTCTGGGCTCCTTCCAGAGGGAGGGACACAGATGGCACAGGCACAACTCGGGTGCAGATACTTGCTGAGGAGAAGCAGCACCTCAACTGCTTCTTACCCAGGAATTAAACCATGTCCAGCCTGCACAGCTGCTCTGAGGGGCAGCACTTGGGGTTTTCTGCTCATTGTGGTGTGGAAGGAACACAATTTAACGCTTCAGTAGCTCTGCAATCCCGTGTTTCCTTGCACAGGAGCTCAAAAAAGATCTTTTCCTGCTGCTCCTGGAGGTTTTTGCCAGGAGTTTCCCTGCAGAAGGGCAGATGTTTTGCCACTCACCAGGGAGAGCCAGGGAGTTTTTGCCCAGCTGGAGGGCAGGGCTGGCATGTGTGCGGTTTGCCCAACTCTGTAACCTTGATGAGAACATTATCCTGAGATAATGTTCTGGTTTTAAAGGACAGGATGGCAATAATGTCCAATCTGTCACTGCTTTTCCAGCTCCTCCAGCCTCCTCAGAGCTTCTTTCGTTGGGGAGGTGGTTCTGCTGCCCTGGGGGAGAAACACTGTGTGGCAGATGCCCATCCCCATGGAAAAGGCATCCAGTGGAGGGGGTGCCAGATGAAACATTTAAATTCAAACTGGCCATTTCCTGTGCCCTTGGGGCTGGTATTTCCCATAATGGGCATGGCTCAAGCCATGGAGTAGTGAAGGTCAAGCACAGAAAGTCAGGTAGGACAGAGGTCGTCTCCTCATCCCTGGAAATGATGGAGCTCCCCATCCCTGGAAGTGTCCAAGGCCAGGTTGGACAGGGCTTGGAGCAACCTGGGAGAGTGGAAGGTGTCCCTGCCCATGGCTTAACAAGCTGAGTTTTTAGTCTCCTTCCCACCCAAACCGGTCTGTGATTCCATGAGCTGATGAAATCCTTTCTCAGTCGTTACAACTGCCTCGTCCCAAGCCCCCTGAGGAGCAGCTTTAAAAGGGGAGCTTTGGGCCCTGTCAGGGTGTCCCTGGCCATTCCCAGTGGAGCACTAACCCTGCACTAATGCCTCGGAGCCGCTGCTGACGTTGGTTTGTGTGTCTGGCTGTTGTTGTTCCCATGCAGTGCTGAAGACGGTGCCGTTCACCGCCCGGAGCGCCAAGCGCGGCTCTCGGTTCTTCTGCGACCCTGTTCTCACTGAGGAATTCCATTACTAAACTATTCCTCTCTCACACCTGACGCTCTTAGAAAACAGGAAGGTGGCTGTAGATTTGTTGTCCCCCCCTGTTCATGTGGATCTCAGCCAGGACCTGTGAATGTTGAGTGTTTAGTGGTGTCCGGCGTCACCTGACATTGTGGTGGTGTCACCTCCGTTGCACGTCCTGTGTCTCAGTAACTCCTCCTTCCATCCCATCGACTTCTGGCCATCCTTGTGTTCAGTGCCATAGAACACCAAGTGGTGGGAGTCACTGGGGCGAGTTTCCTGCAGTTCAAGGACTGAGGAGACCAAATGAAGTCAAGAAGTGACATTCACTTGGCTTTTCTATGTCACCTCCGTGGCCCTGCACACCTTTGTGTGCCATGCATGTGATACCCCTGCAGAATTTGGGGCTGCATGGACTGAGGGACATCCCTGGGGGTGGCTGCAGCCTGGGAGGGCTCTCTGGGCTAACACACCTGCTTTGGTTTGGGCTTGCTAACCAGCACCTGCATGTTGGCTGCACGAGAGGCACGTGGTGGGACCAGCAGGGGGGACCCTCTGCTTGTCGGTCACGTCCACATGTCCCTTCCTCAGTTCCGTGTCAGCTTCTGCCAGGAAAATCCAGAGTTTTCATGGAGCATTGCCCTGCAGTGCTGGGAGTGGGGCAGGGGGAGCAGGGCTGGGGAGACAGGTCCTGGCCAGAAGGGCTGTGGTGGTGCTGCTGGAAGGGCTGACACGGAACTGAGCGATGCTGTCCCCGTGGCCGGGTGTGTCCAACCCACCCTGCGTGTCCCCCAGCTCTGGTGGCTTTGCATGAGGGGCCCAGCAGCTGAAGAAGCCACCGGTGCTTCCCTGCCCCGTGCCCTGGAATTAACGCTGCCCCAAACCCACCGACTAATCCTCTTGCCGGCTCTTTGCTCTTCCCTTGCCGTGTTCTCTTCCTGGAGCCAACCTTCAAAGCAGCTTGGAGTTGGGGTGGGAGAGGCCAGGAGCCTCCTGTCCCTCCTGCCCTGTCTAACCCCTGCCAGCCTTGGCCTCACCCCCTCGCTCTGTGGTTCACCCGCCCGGGAGGTTTGAACGCTGACTTAACTTGCTCTTCATTTTCCATCCCATTTTTTTACTTAACCATCATTTTGTGTTCTGTTTTGTTTTTGTTTGTTTTTTTTTCTGTTTAGCCCTAAAGAAGAATAATATCACTAAATTCCCCAATGTTCACTCGAGGGTAAGGATTTCTTCTAGCACACCGGTGGTGGAGGATACCCAGAGCTGGCAAGCATCACTTTTTACTTGGCTTCCTCCTCTCTCTGTCTGCCAGGAGCTGGTGGGAGATGTGGCTGAGCTAATACTGGTGAGACCCCTCCAGGCCAGTGGAGACCCTCAGCCCTGACTGGCACCCTTGAAGGTGCAGGGGATCCACAGGCCATGGGCTGGTGGTCTTGACACTCTGTTTTGGCCATTTCTCTTCAAGTTCAGCCCAAAATAGTCTTGTCACCGGGTTTTGTAGCCCCAAAGCTCCCTGGAGGTTCTGCTGCCCCGTGTTGGACCACAGAATGGGGTATGAGGTGCTCAACCAGCAGCTCCAGTGGGAGAGCTCAGAAATTTGGGAGTTGTGTCTAAACCCTGACAAAATTATCCAGGAAATCTGAGGGAGGGTCTGCCCAATCCCACCCAAATTTGGTGGCCAGGAGAGAAATACTTTACCTGGAAGAGTCTCCAGAGGAACCAATTGTGCTTGTTGTAGTTGCACAAGGTGGTAACAGCACATGTGACATGGAATGAATGGGCTTCATCAACACATCCATCCATCCCATCCCATGCTCCATCTTCCTTCCTGAGCTCTCACCTCCTGCAGGGGGGTGGGTTGGGCCAGGCTTTGCTGCAGGTGAGGAGGGAGGGCTTGGCCACCTCCCACCTTTGGCTGATGAAGCTTTGCTGCAGCCACGGGGCAGGAGAGAGCTGGAGCATCCCAGGCACCGGCTGCTTTTCCGACAGGTTTGGTTGGACTCGATCTTCGAGGTCTTGGTCAACCATGACAAAGGGACTTGGGGCTCACAGAGGCCTCCTGAGCTGGGGGGGTCTCACAGCCCCGTGAGCCTCATCCTACTGTGGGAATGTCCTCTTGCTCCTGGTGGGGTTTGCAGGACACACCAAGGCCCCCGAATGGGGCGGTGCTGCCTTTGTCATGGGTGCTGGGGGGAGCCCCAGCCTGCCCCCAGGGTCCTGCTGCTATCAGCAGGGGGTCCCACCAGTATTACCCCATGGGATCCCACCATTATTACCCCAGGGTCCCACCGGTATTATCCCATGGTCCCACCAGTATCACTGGGGGATCCCACCAGTATTACCTTGTGGTCCCACCAGTATCACTGTGGGGTCCCACCAGTATTATCCCATGGTCCCCCCAGTATCACTGGGGGATCCCACCAGTATTACCTTGTGGTCCCACCAGTAGCACCGCGCTGCTTGGGCCGGCAGCCCCCGCTCCCCCTCTCTGCCCTCCACAAGCTGCTTTGATTGGCTTCCAGCAGGACTTTCCGTGTCTGCCTGTGTGTGTGTGTGTGTGTGTGTGTGGGGTGCTGTGGCGGGCTGTGCTCACGCTGCCCGTGCCCCCGCAGATCTCCGGAACCAGCCGTACCGCCGCGCCGACGCGCTGAGGAGGAGCGTCCGCCGCCGCTTCGACGAGCACGGGCTGCGCTCGGCCACGGCCACCGACGTGGGGCTGTGACCAGGGGGAGCCTGGGGGGCTGCTCAGGGCCCCGGGCACGCAGGACGGGGGTCCCCACCGGCTGCAGCCCCGGAGCCAACAAGTGCCTCAGAGGGAAGGCCCCGCTCCAAGGAAAGCAATAGCACCGCGCTGGGCTCTGGCCACCGACACTCCCGCGGGGGTTTTAACCAAAATGTAAAATACGTGTTGTTTTGGGGGGCTTGGGGGAGGTGGGAGTTCAGCCACTGCTCTCCCCTGCACCTGCCCAGTTGGAAACTGGGAATACTGGGACGTGCTGGGGGGTGGAAGGCACCGCTGTGCTGGTGCCCCAGAGGCAGGGGGGGCTCTGCTGGGAAAGGGGGATCCCAGGGCTTCCCAAAGGGGAGATGGGAACAAGAACAGTCCCACGGAGCCCCCAGCCCCTTCCCAGCCAGGCATCTCTGGATGGGATGGGGGGCAGGTCTGGGGTCCCAGGGAGAGGCACCAGAGGAGGTCTGGGTGCCCCAGGAGGGGGAGGCTCAGCCGAGCTCGCAGCTCTGCAGTAACAGCTCCTAATTAATTAGCACTAAGCCATTAACACCTCAGTAATCAGTATTAGGCTCTGGCAGCCCTGCAGTCCAGTTCCAGCCATCCTGCCCAGCTCGCAGGGATCACACCCAGGGACGGTCCCGCTCCCAGTCCCTGCTGAGGCTCCTTTGGGTCACAATCCTGGGAGGTTTTGGGTTCTTGGTGGCATCTTTAAGGGACAGGAGATGGTTTGGGACCACTGTGCACCCCCAGGTCCCGGAGCAGCAGGATGAATCCAGCCCCCTGACCCTCCCAGCTGGGAAGAACTGGACTGAAGAGAGAGTTGTCCTTTCCAAGACCCGTTTTGCTTCCAGCTTCCTTTCCTGGGCTCATCACATCCATATGTTAATTGTAAAATTTCTTGTATAGTATTTAACCACTGATTTTCCTTTTCCTTTTATGTTGTGCTCCCGTGAACCACTGGTGAAGGCCCCTGGATTTTCCCCCCCCTTGGATAATGTGTAGTTATATGATAATCTGTTTTTAAATGTACAGATATTTTGCTACAAAATTGGTGCAGTTTTTTATGGTTTTTACACTTCTCTTTTATCCCCCTCCTTTAGCCTCTGGGTAATATTGTAAATATTGTTTAAAATGAAATAAATGCATCAAGCCAGTGCTATACAATCTGAATGTTATTTTAACTTATAGTTTTTGGTTTTATATTTAACTGAATGGACAGTTGGGGGCTCAGAGTTACCACATTGACCTATTTCCAGGCAGTTTTTCTCCCCAAACTGCCCCTTTCTTGCATTTGCAGCACTTGCCCTGCTAAGAGAACATGCCATGCCTGTCCCTTCCCTGGCTCTGACAAGGAGTGTTTGAAGCCACATCAATTGGACTGTTTTAATTTAAAGGCAGTAAATTATTGATTACAAGCACCACATCTCACCTTCTTCAGCTCAAAGGTATTTTTTTAATTAAACCCCCAAATTTTCCCAGCTGGCATGTTCTCTTTAATATTTTTCTAGTAATAGATCTGCTTTTAGCAAGATTAGGAGTGTTTTATAAAGCAGTTCACGTTACTTTCCTGGTCTGTTCCTGGCATAAATCAAATAAACTATTTACACTACTACACCCAAATCCTGAGGGGTTTTTTTGGTCACTTTTACCTTCTTTTTCCTTCCCAAATGGTGATATTTGGCGGAACACCTGGAGGTTGTGGCAGCCTGGGGGGTTCATCAATATTTGCCATAAATACACACAAAATAAAACAAACATTTAAGGCCTAAACTTCCCAAGTTCATACCTTACCCAAAATTCAGTTCAGTTTTAGAAGGGCTGAATAAAAGAAATGAGGGATGAAGAGGGGTCAGGACAGAACCCACAACAGTGGGGGAGACACAGGGAACTCCTAAAAATAATCACTTTGGATAAATTCCCTCCAAATTTCAAAGTGGGACTAATATTCCTTCTGGTGTCCAGGTGGGAATGCAGAGGTGGAGCTCTGAGCTGTGCTGGGGCTGTTGCTCTGGAAGACCTTGGTGCTGCTGCCACAGGAAAAATGGGGTTGGGAAAGAGGAAAAAGCAGAAAAAAAACAGGAAAAAAGAGCTCCTGAACTTGGGAGTTTTCCCCTGGAAAACTCAATCCTGCCTTGCTTGGTTTGAAAGGCTCAGTTTGAGTTTCTTTTGGCAAAGCCATTAAAAACAAGCCCAAAACGAGGATAATTCACATTCACAGGTTTTTGGTTTTAGTGGAAATATAAAGGTAAACCTTTTAAGGGTTTTATTTCCTTAGGAACAACTTTTTCCCTGAAAGTTCCGTGGATGGGAGGGAGTAACAGAGTGTTGGACAGAAGTTCCACCCTGTTTGCAAACCCCGAGGACCTGGCAGATTGCAAACCCCATTCCCAGCCCTGTGCAGGAGCCCCTCTGCCCTCCTGCTCTGCAGAGCCTGTGCTGGGCTCTTCCCACTTGGACACTGCTCCCTGCTGGCCAAACATTCCCACTGGGGGATACAAACCCAGGGAAGGAAATTTAAGGGAGCAAAGCACAGGTAAAGTCCTACCTGGTTGTCCAGTCCTGGAGCAGCCTGAGGGTCCTTCCATGCCTGGGAGAGCCACTTGCAAGGGGAAAACCTGGAATATCCCTGTGCCAGCACTTCCAGCCTGGACTTCCACAGCAAACAGCCCATGGATAGCAAGAGTTACAAGCCCTGCTCAACCAAACACTGCAGTTTTGCCCCCAATGGCAGGGGGGGATGAGCTCACACCAAAGGGAAACACCAGGACCGAGGATGTGCCCTGCTCTGAACATCCCAGGAAAAATCCCAAATAATCCCAGGAAACATCACAAATCACCCCAGGAAAAAATCCCAAATCAACCCAGAAAAAATCCCAAACAATCCCAAGAAACATCCCAATTCACCCCAGGAAAAAGATCCCAATTCACCCCAGGAAAAATGGTTTGACTCCTGCATTTTCTATGCCAAATGACAAATTCCACTCCCAGGGAGTTCTCCAGGAGTCCAAGCCCTGTACCCACCCCAGCAGAATTCCCTGGATGAATCCCCCTCGGGGTGCTGATGCAGCAGGAGGAGTTGGCCAAAGGAGGGAACCCCTGGAGAGGAACTGAGCTGGGAACAGCCCCCCCAGCCCTGGGAGTGGGGATGTTGCTTGAAGGCCTCGGGAGCACAGCAGTGGTTCCTCCGAGCAGTGGCAGCAGAAATAAATAGCAGTCCGGGCTAGAAGACAAGGTTTAATCATCCATAAAAATGTACAAAAATATTCCAAGGAGAGGGTTCCCAATTTGCTCCCCGAGCAGGGCTGGGGCACCTTCCTGAACACACAGGGGCTGGGCAAACAGGGCTGGAATTGCTTCCTCCTCCTTCTCTGGCTGCTCTGGGCTCTGCAGGCACATCCTGCAGCAGGTTCTTAAGGCAACACATGGAAATTGGTTTCAAATTTGAGTTTTATTCCTAAATTTTGCGAAGGTGGAGATAGATAAAAGGTGGAGATAAAGGTGGAGATAAGCGCTGAAGGAGCAGCCGCGGCTGGGCCGGGCGGGGTTGGGAAGGAGGTGGTTGTGTCACACACACCCCCCCTGCTGGCACTGCAGCCGCATTCCCAGCCACATTCCCAGCGCCTTGGGAATTCACTGGGAAAACGCGGTGCTTGCACAAGAACCGGTCAAGTCTTGTTCCAAACTGCACACTGGTTTGGCCAGTGACCAAATCCCAAAAATCTGGGGGTTCGCAGGACAGGTCAGGACATGGACTCGTTGCCTTCCCAGAACAAAGCACCCACCAAACCATCCGATGGACTGAACCTCAGGGATGGGTCCAAGGAAGCCCCTTCTCCTCCGGCTGAACTGGCTCTGCCCCGCGGCCCGTGCTGCTCCCTGCCTGGGAAGGGCCACAGGGAAGACACTCCTGGCCGTGGGGACAGCCCTGCCACCCAGCCCAGCCCACAGCTCCAGGCCAGGCACAGCTTTGCCCTGGGAATTCCGTTCCTTCTACACTTGCTGCCAATGGGGATCGGGGGGTTGACGTGGGGACAAACTAAAAGGCGCCATCGCCGCGGCCGAGGCCCCACGGCCTCACCACACACTGCTGGGTTCCAATGCCACGTGTAAACATTTTTGGTATAAATAAGGTTCTCATTGATCTTCATCCAGTTGTTCCAACAGAGTCCTCCTCTGCTTCTCCAGCTCCCCCTCGCTCAGCTCGCTGCCGGACGTGTCCCAGTTCCCCTGCGGGCACAACGAGGGCAGCGGTCGGGATGGGCTCTCCGTGGGCTTGGACACTGGGGAGGTGCCACCTGTGCCCACTGGGACCCTCAGAGGGGACCCAGGAACCCCGAACACCCCGTTATTTGGGAATGGGGAACACCTCCAGGGCCACGGAGGCCAAGGTGTGAGCTCCAAAGACCCCTGTGGAACCCCCGCCCCCAGCCAAGGCCCAAGGGAAAGGGAAGCAAAGCTTACGGAATCTTTCCCAGGCCGCTTCTTAGTGGGAGATTTGTGTTTGGACTCGGATCTCTGCCTGCCCCGCTCCTTCTCACTGTCCCTCTCCCTCTCCTTCTTGTCCTTCTCCCGTTCCAGATCCGATTCCGGTGAATCCTGGGCAAGGAAAGGGGGAAATGTTGACTGTCGGTGCTGAAAATGTACATGTTCATTTATAGAACAACCACAGGCAGAGGAGTCCGACTCCATTCCACAGAGGTGCAGAATGGTTTGGCTTAAGGGACATTAAGGATTGTCCCGTACTTTTGCTGCTCCCATACAAGGATTCAGAGCCCCCACCACAACCCTGGCACTCAGGCACACACAGGGAGTGGCTGGGATCCTTCCCAGCCCTCCACAGTAATGGTGAACATCAGGATTTGCCAGGATAAACATCCAGTACCAGGTCAGAGCAGAGCAGCTTCCTCACACTCCCATCTGCAGTTAAACCCCCAAATTTAGCAGTGGTTTAATGCTCAGATATACATAACAGAGTTATGCTGGCAAGCCCCTCCCTCCTCCAGCCTGATCCCACTCCAAGCCTTGCAGATCCCCCAGGCTCCCTGGAAGCAGAGCCAGGTGGCCCCCAAGCCACCCCAGCACTGAACTGCACCCACCGACTTGTGTCTCCTCTTCTTGCTCTTTTTCTTGTGCTTTTTCGACTTCTTGTAACTCCTCTCTGCAGGCACAGGGAGCAAAACACGTCAATGACAGGAGGAACAGCCAGTAGGACAACTGGAAATAAGAACTCCAAGCCCATCCAACCCCATCCCATACCAGACTCCGCACTGGAAGAGCGCTCTGACACCGAGCGGGATTCCGAGCGCTGCCGCTTCTTCTTGGAGTGGCTGTCGTCGTCCTCAGACTCTGAGCCCTTCACACACAAACCAGGGGAGTCATTACAATTAGCACTAATTACAGCAGCAATTAGTTGCAATTCTGAGTAGTGGCAGAGGTGGATTTTAGGGCACCACTTACGGAGCGGGACCGGGAGCGTTTCCGGTGATGCTTTTTGGACTTCTTCGAATGTTTCTTGGTCTTGGAGTGGTGGTGCTGACACTCGTGCTGTGGGACAGGACAAGGTGTCAGCCCAGAATTCCACTGCTCTGGGGTGGAGAGGGCCTTCAAGTTCATCCAGTTCCAACCCCAGCACCTCCCACCAGCCCAGGTTGCTCCAACCTGGCCTTGGACACTCCCAGGGATCCAGGGGCAGCCACAGCTTCTCTGCCCAACCTGGGCCAGGGCCTGCCCACCCTCCCAGCCAGCAATTCCTTCCCAATATCCAACCTCAATTCCCCCTCTTTCAGTCTGAAGCCATTCCCTGTGTCCTGAAGAGCAGCCCCTCTCCAGGGTGGGGGCACCAGCACCCCATAATCACCCCCAAGACAGCACAAGGAGCTGCAATGACATTCCTCACCCTCCACAGCCCTGGCAGAGGTTAAACCCCCAGGCACACATTGAGTGCCAACCCCTCAAAATGGGCAGCATGGCCAGGCTGGAGCTCTAATAAAAGCCCCAGGGGCAAGGGACACTAGGGTTGGTACCTGCCCCAATAAAAGAACAATGTTTCTCAACAACTGGGAGGTGTTTCCTCAGCTCCTCACATGGAAGATGAGGGTTTACACCCCTCCTTTTCACATCACTCCCAAGGAAACCCAACTCAGCAGCATTCTCTTCAATCCCTCCCTTCCCACCCAGTTTAGGAAGAACAGGGATTTTTGGGTATGTTCTCTAATGAAGGAACAGATGAATTAATAATTACCTCTAGTACATGTAAGAAGTCTTTAAATATCCTTTTCCTCTCAGACTCCAGAGTGATGTCTTCAAATGCTGCTTCCTTCACAAACCTGTCTCTGATCTGCCAGAAAACAGCAAGGCATTTCTGAGATCAAACAGAGCCATTTAGGGATAACAACAACAATAACAACACCAAGAGAGGTAGTAACATAATGCAAACATTAATAACTCAAATATTATAAAATGCAGTGAATATAACAATAAGAGAAAATAATACAAATAATTAAAAAATAATAAAAATAGATTTGGTTTCACCAGTTGAAACAGCCACTGCACTGGTACAAGGCAAACCCTTTCAATGCCACATTTCCAACCAAGTCAGTGCTCAGTGAAGCTCTAACAGATGGAAACATGGAGAATCCCACTGTTTTTCCTGCACATGCCATTTAACCCATGGAATCTTAAAAAAAGTATGTTTCCATATCAAATAGAGAGGAAAGCTTCTGTAGGCTCTTTTACCCAGAACAAATTTATACACTTTAAAATAATTTAAATTAATTCTGGGGGCTTTGTGTAAGTATTTTTTGGGGTGTTGGTGGCTTTTTTTCCATTTGTGTTTTGGGTTCTTTGTTTCAAAATTAGTCAAGATTACCTCCAGACTGAAGTTATTCCCATCCAACATCCAATTTCACTGAATAAACCACAGGACAATTTGTAGGGCTCCAAGTTACATGAGCAGGAACATGAACAACGCAGGGTTAGGGTTAGGGTTTAGCATTAGCAGGCAGCAGGCTGTTCAATCTGGGGAAGGGACCACACTCACATCCTCCCAGATGGTGTCCAGCTCCATGGAGTGGGGTGGATTAGGGTTAAGGGTTAGGGTTAAGGTTAGGATTAGGATGCAGCAGGAATCCCTCTGGGAATGTTTCCCAAGGAAAGGCCCCACTCACATCCAGCTCCATGGGGAGGGGTGGATTAGGGTAAGGGTTAGGGTTAGGATTAGGATGCAGCAGGAATCCCTCTGGGAATGTTTCCCAGGGAAAGGCCCCACTCACGTCCAGCTCCATGGGGAGGAGTGGATTAGGGTAAGGTTTAGGGTTAGGATTAGGATGCAGCAGGAATCCCTCTGGGAATGTTTCCCAAGGAAAGGCCCCACTCACGTCCTCCCAGACAACATCCAGCCCGATGGGGGGGATGGATTAGGGTTAAGGTTAGGATTAGGATGCAGCAGGAATCCCTCTGGAATGTTTCCCAAGGGCAGGCCCCACTCACATCCTCCCAGACAGCATCCAGCTCGATGGGGGGGGTGGCCTGTTTCAACATGCTCTTGAAGGCCGACTCCTTGCGCTTCATCTTGCGCGCCTCCTCCTTCTCGCGCTCGCGCTCCCGCGCCTCGGCCTTCTCCAGCAGCTGCAGCAAGCACAGGCACCCAGGGGTCAGGGACAGTAACCCACCTCAGTGCTCCTCAAGCTGCACAGCTGGGGGGTGACCTAAGATAAAGCTCTGCCATGGTTTTGGCAACTGCTGTCAGCGTCAGCACCTCAGATATTGGGGAAGCAGGTGGAGAAAGGCACTGAAAACACATGTTAATTCTTGTTGGGACAAGGGATTTCATACCCCAAGTCTTCAAACATTTATTAATTAATGTAAGTCTCCAAAAGTGTGTTAATTATATCCATGAGATGTATGCTATAATCAGTGTATGTTCCCATCACTGTATCTCCTCATACTTACACTGTTGAAGGCCAGCTTGATGTTTCCTGCATCCAAGGTGGTGGCCCTCTTGGTGGAGCTGATGACGGTGACGAAGTCCTCGAAGGAAGTGTTCACCTCCACCACAAAGCCCTTGTCCTGGCAGGAAGGAAGGGCTCCTTTGGCACTGGGAATTCCCCCCAGCGCCAGGATGGCCAAGAGGAACGAGGGCAGGAAGGTGCTCACCTTGAGGATGTCTTTGATGATCTTCTTCTCGTCGTGGTACCGAGCCTTGAGGTCCTCCACGTAGAACTTGAAGAGGTCGAGGGCGGTGGAGCCTGCAGGGAGGGACAGGGGTCAGGAGAGCTCTGGGGGAGCAATTTCACCCCCTTCCAAGATGCTCAGATTTCTCCTAAGGTTCTTGAAGGGTTTTTAGAGGTTTGGGAATGATTTTCCAATTTTCTTTTAGAGGTTTTACCGTTTCAGACTTTTGTAGACAGATTTTTTTTTAGATTTAAAGATTTTTTTTTGGCAGATATTTTAGATGCTTGCTAGATTTAGGTTTTTGAGATTTTTCTGTTGGTTTTAGTTTTTTAATATTATTTTAGATTAGATTTTTTTAGACAACCTTTTAGATTTTTTTTAGACAACGTTTCAGATTTTTTAGACATTTCAGATTTTTAGATGTTTTAAAAGCTATTTTTAGATATCTTAGATTTTTCATTTTTTTTAGATATTGTTCAGTTTGGATACTTTTAGGTTCCTTAGTTAACAGATTTTTTTAGACGTTTCCTAGCTTTTTTAAAGATTTCTAGATGAAGATATTTTTGATTTTTTTTTAAGATACTTTGAGACATTTTTTACATTTATGATGTTTCTCAATTTTTCCTAGACATTTTAAAGACTTTTTATAATATTTCAATATACTTTTTAGCTATTTTAGGTTCTTTTTGCCCCTCGGGCAGCTCCCCGAGCCTCACCTGGCTGGCCCAGCATGCTGGTGAACCTGATGTCGGAGCTGATGGCCGGGTAGAGCTCCATCCAGGAGGACATGGAGTGCAACTGGCCGTGCTCGTGCAGCTCATCCAGGAACAGCTGCAAGACACAGGCACAGGGGGAAGGAATTCTCCTTGCCTCCGGCTGGCATGGACAGTCCCAACAACTGCAACTCCAGTGTTGCTCAAATACAATGGGAAAACCCCCTTTTCCTCCACCATCTACAACATTCCTGTCACAATTCCCTCTCCATCCACATCTCTTTCCTCTCCTTTCCCCCCTCCTGCAGTTTTCTGGCAACCAGGTGATTAGAGAGCAGAGAAACTGCTGCAACCTCCCAGTGAGGCACCAACCCCAGCCCTGAGCCAGCCCTAAGGAATGAAACATCCCCCCCAACCCACTCAGCACAGCAAAGCCAAGCCCACCAACCTGAAAGGATTCCCTGTTTTTCCGCTGCCTCCTCCTTTCCCTCAGCAAACTCTTCTGCTTCTCCTCCTCCTCCTCCTTCTCCAAGGCCCGGATATGTTCCTCAAAACAGATCAGGGCATCCTCCTTATCCATGTCTGCCAGGAGAGCAGTGAGGAGAGGGATCAGGTCATCTCCTGCCACGGCCCCTCCCCAGGGATCCCCCAGGCTGTGACCTACTCTGGAGCTCCTCATCCTCTGCGAAGGTGGGGTTGTCCATCAGGTACTGCTGGGCCTCCGACCACGTGGTGCAATAGGTGACATTGGCCATGTTATCCAGAATGTTCTTCAGGGCCTCCCAGTTCCTCTTCCGTAACTGCTTGGCTTGTTCCTGAGGAGGAAAGACATTGATTTGGGATTATACTCAAGGCTGTGTGACAGAAAGACACAACAAGTTTGCTCCAAGAAAACCCAAACTTAACCTTTCCTTTCCAGAGGATCCCAGCCTGGTTTGGGCTGGAAAAGACCTCAGAGCCCACCCAGTCCCACCCCCTGCCATGGGCAGGGACGCCTTCACTATCCCAGGTTGCTCCAAGCTCCATCCAACCTGGCCTGGAACACAACACAACCTGGACCTACACAATTTTGACACATTACTATTGTTTCACAGTGATTCAGAGCAGTTCAGAATGAAAGCCACATTTTAATTCATTAAAGTCATACTAACAATTCAACAGGTGGCAAATGTAGCAGGAACTCAACCCAATAAAAACCAGAGCTGTTTATCTGCCAGAGCCCTCCAAGAGGGGGTCACCTTGCCCCTCAGCACTCAGGAGGTCTACACTGAGAGGTAACAAGGTCAATGAGAGATCACCTTCTCCTTCTTGGACAGGAAAAACAAGACATCCTCATAAATTTCCAGGCGATCCCGCTCGGATATTGCATTCCACACTTCCATCTCCCCAAACATCTGCTCAGCTTTTCTGTGCAAAGACAAAACATTTCCTGGTGACTGCAACTCTCCCAGCAGCTGCCAGTGACACCAGTGAACTCAGTTACAAGCAGACACTTCTGCAGGATGTCTCCCTGATTCTCCCCCTTGGGAATTTCTCCATGACACCTTTTTATCTTTTATAAATGAAGGAAAGAGTCCAAAATTCAAGCAGAGGCCACTGTACATCCCCCAGCCCAGCAGGGCTTCCCTCCAAGGGCTCAGTCCCTGTGCCAGCAGTGCCTTACTTGTATCTGGTGGTGGAAGTCATCTTCTCGTGGTTCTCCAGGAAACGCTGGAAGGATTCTTTGGCTTCTTTGTACTTGGATCTCGCTTCTTCTTTCTCTTCTTTCTCTGTCTGCACTTTGTAAGCATTAAAAGCTTGCTTCTTCTCACTCAGTTTTGCCAGAGCACTTCACAGCAGAGAAAAAGAAAATAAGAATGTCATTTACACAAAGGCATCAAATAAGAAAACCCAAAGAACCAAGAGGTGACAGATCTGAGTAATCTTGGGTTTGAGCCAAGGTTAAATGCAAGGTCAATGAGCAGTCACCACAGCACCGGCTCAGGATCAGTGGAGACCATCTGAAACAGCAGCACTTACTAATCACAAAACACAAGTTACTGTCCTGCTGCAGTCACACATTTCACATTGCAATTGTATTTTTATGCCCCTTTTCTGCCAGTGTTTGTGGCAGCCACTCATTTCCAAAGTAACCTGGAGAGTCTTCAGCTCCACTACTACAAATGCATGTTTTTATTCCCAAAAAAGAACACAAACAGCAGAAAATACCAACTGCCACATTTTTACCAAAGGAAAAACTCAGTCCAGGACTTGCATTTTTCATGCAGGGAAGGCACAAAGTTCCCTGGCAATGGCCCAGGTGCCCAAATATTTATCAGTGGCACAACCTGGAGTGTGCAAGGCCCTGAAAGCCCATCTGGGGGGTTAAGGAGGAAGGAGTGAGGCAGTACCTGTATCTGGGGTCGTTGATGATCATTTTCATCGCCTGCTCCCACGAAGCGTTGGATGGGACTCGCTGGGAAAACAGGGAATCACGGACTGATTAGCTTTGGAATCAACATTCCACAGTGAGCAATTCCTCAAAACACAGCCATTAGGTAAAAAAAAAAAGGATAAAAGCTCACAAATGCAGGTTTTGTAGTTCAATACGTTAATAATTGGCCAAAATACCTTCTCTTTTAGCAGTTCTTTGAAGGCTTGTTTGGCCTCTTCCTTTGTGTTCCACGTGTAGGTTTTTTTCACCGGTTGGGCATCGTCATCCTCCTTCTTTGAAGCAGCACTAGAAACAAAGATTCATTAGTTTTATGATTTAAATGTTTACATGTTTTCATCTAAGTTAGAACCACCACAAAGTTAGTTAGATAAAGTTAGTTTTTTAAATAGCAGCTCAAAGTAAAAAATGATGCTACACAGGATAAATCCAGTTTGTCCAAGACTTTTCCTCACAGGCTGATCAAAACTGATCAAAACACACAACTGATCAAAAAAGCAAATTATTTCAGATCAATATTTCCCTTTTGTAGTTGACTGCCTGCCCAAGTTATCTAGAAATGATTCATTGAAAATATAATGCTGAAATTCAGCAGGAGTATTCACATATTAAATGTAAAGTGCCTAAAAATATGCCTCTTGTGCTGAAGTGTCTCCTGCTGTCTGCAATTCCCCACAGCGTTTCTCTTTGTTGGAATGATTAAAATCATAAGCTGTAATTCTCCACATAATCAATTCCTCATTATTAGTAAAGAAAAGGTCCCATTTCTGCTGGAACAGATAAAGTTCTATTTAGTATTTTATTTTCTTTTAATGAAGGCCAAGTGCACATGTCTTTGGAAAAGGAACATAAAGAATAAGTACTTAATGGGAAATTCTTAGAGCTAGTGAACAATTTATGGGATGTTCATGTCAGTGATGCTCTGGAGGGTCTGAGAGCTTTGGGAGAGGGTTGGCAAGGAGGTCCGTTTCCTAAACTGGAATAAACACTTCTCACTCCCTGTTGTTCTGTGGTGCCACTGATCCACACTAATGTTAAGGGGCCTGGTGACCCTCAGCTGAAGAGAAACCAGATCCCAGGAGAAACAAAACTGCAGCAAAGTCCTGTGGCTTCCTAATTTCTCACGGAATGGTTTGGGTGGGAAGGGAACCTAAAGGTCATGTTGTTCCAACACCTCCAACCCGTCCAACCTGGCCTTGGACATTCCCAGGGACCCAGGGGCAGCCACAGCTTCTCTGCCCAACCTGTGCCAGGGCAGGATTTCTCCCTCATCCCCCACCTCAATCTCCCTCCCTGGAGCTTAACCCTTGTGCTCCAATGCCACTTACTCTCCCGACGCCTCCTGCTTGGCCGTGTCCTCCGTGCCCGTGGCCGTGTCCGCCGTGCCCTCCTGCGCCCCGGGGCCGGCGCCGCCCTGGCCCTGCTCCTCGGCCGGGGCCGTGCCCGCGCTCTCAGCTTCTCCCCCCGCGGCCGCTGGGGCCGTGTCCCCCTCGGGGGCGGCTCCTGCCGGGGCAGCCGTGCCCGTGGCCTCGGCCGCCGGCGCTGTGCCCGTGCCCGCAGTGTCCGTGGCAGCGGCCGGGGCCGAGGCGGCCGCACCGGAGTCCTCGGGCTTTGTGCTGCGGGGCACAAACAACACCAGTCACCGGGAGCCACGGAGAGCACTGCCAACTGCGCTGGGGGGCTACTGCAGTAGGAAGTGAGGCTTAGGGCTACATAAAGGACTTCCAAAGAGGTTTGAAGAGACTTGAACGCGCCCGGAATTTGCTCCAAGACGCCCGGATAAGGTTTAAAGACTCTGAGAATTTGTTCAAACTCTCAAAAACCCCCAAAAGAATCAACTCAGAGAAAGGAAAAACTTTACTCAAGTTTACTCAAACTATGGATCTATGGAGATCCATAACTCCAGTTATAAAGACACCCAGAATATGTTATTTGGGGTTTAATATGTATTATTTATATATAAAATTTAGATATTGTTTATATGTATTGGAGTGAAAATCTGCCAGGAGAATGTTTGAAGATTTAAAGACTAGATTCCAGTTTTAAGCAATAGGCAAAGAAAAATCAGGATAATATTAAAACCATACCTGTTTTCTTCAGCTTTAATCATTGCTGGAGGAGAAAAGAGAAAAGCAATTAAAACACAGCTTGGAAATAGTTTATATGGCTTTGATAAAAAGGTCCTGTAGGACAATTATCAATTTCATAAAGCATGGCTTTAAATATTTTTGTCACTGTCAATAATTTCATTAAAGACTGAAATCAATCCAGACCAAACCAAGCCCATCCAAGAAAAATTGGGGCATATAAAGACCAACTTCTTTCAGTAATTAAGTCCCTAACTGAGGCCTGACTGCCGTGCTCTGGCCCCTTTTTTGTTCACTTTTACCTTCAAGGTCCTCCAGCTCTTTGGGTTTTGCCCAGCGGGATTCCTTGGTTTGGGAATTGTAATAGTAAGGCTTTCCAGAATCAGATTTGTACTCTTTCCAGGGACACTTGGACAACAATTGCTAAGGGAGAGAAAACAAAACCATAAATCAAAATCAAAATAAATCAAATAAACAGCTTATAAAAAGGAGGGAGAGGGACTTTTTACATGGGCAGTGACAGGACAAGGGGGAATGGCTTTAAACTGCCAGAGGGCAGGGCTGGATGGGATATTGGGAAGGAATTGCTGGCTGGGAGGGTGGGCAGGCCCTGGCCCAGGTTGGGCAGAGAAGCTGTGGCTGCCCCTGGATCCCTGGGAGTGTCCAAGGCCAGGCTGGAGCAACCTGGGCTGGTGGGAGGTGTCCCTGCCCATGACAGGAGACGGGATGAGCTTTGAGGTCCTTTCCCACCCAAACCATCCTGGGATTCTGGGCTTGTACATTACTTCTCTAAATAGTAAGGAATGACATATTTTTAATACGAAAAAGTTATCTAAAAATGAGGAAAGCTGAGGAGTTTCTTTTACTATGTAATGTCAAGTTCTACGAACATAAGGAGCACGAGACAAACACTTTGGCAGTCTCTCTTATCTGCAGACTTTGTTTCCTGTGGGAATGAAATCCCTTGGCAGAGCCATTCTGCTGCAGGAGTTATGCCCAGCAATCCTGGTGTCCCACAGCCCCAGCCAGGCCAGGCCCCTGCCTGTGCCTTCAGGTCACCTCAGCAGGTGTTTTGAGATCATCTGGCTTCTCCCACGTCGACTGCTTCGTCTCCGTGTTATAGTAGTAAGTTCTTCCGTCGGGAGATTTGTGCTCTGTCCACGTGGATTTCTGGGAAAACGCAAAGATCCCGTGAGTAAGGAACAAGAGCCAGTGGCCAGGGTGGCAGCAGGAGCCATGCCCAAAGGGGAACCCCCGTGGGAAGAGCCAGACCTGCTTGGAGAGCTCCTCGGTGGCAGAGCTGGTGGTGGTGGCCGCTGGCTGCACGCTGGAGACCACGGGGTGGGTCGTCTGGGGAGGAGACAGGAGAGCCCTGAGCCAGGGTGTCACCTCCGTGGCCAACACCCCCAACCACCCAGAGCACACCCTGAGCCAGTGCTGCTCACAGCAAGGGCTTTCTTTGTGGCTGCAGCCACCAAGTCCTCCCCATCCCTCATGCCAAAGGCACCAGTGCCCACCAGGGAGCGCAAGTCAAGTGGTTGCACTCCAACAACTCCAAGTCAAAGTTCCAGGAGCAAACCCTGGAACATTTGCTTCGAGAAGATTGTGGCTCCCTGAGCTCACACTCAACTCTTGTTTGAAGAGTTCCCTGCTGTTTTCCACAAGAATCAGGGCTGGGAGAAGATGGGCTCTTCCATCTACTCCGGATCAGTGACGGGATATGGCCAAGGAGAATTGGATTTCCTTCCACTCCAATTGCAAATCTCATGGCAATAATATTATCACCTCTATTTAATAATTAAGATGGACAAGGCCCCCAGATCTCAGGCAACAGTGAAAAACTTGGAAGGGGGAAAAGGGAATGACAAAGGGAACAGCAAAGGGAAGGGTTTGTTCCTAGAAGAACTAGACACAAAGAGACATCAGTGCTCAGAAATGAAGGAGATCCAACAGAACCCCCCCTAATTTAACTCCCTGCATTAATTACAGACTGACAGTGGAATGAGCAAAAACAAAGCTCTGCATGAGGGATAGAGCCATAAACTAAAAATTAGACCTGCAAAGCACTGCAGCCCCCGGGGCCTGTGGCTGTCACTTACCTGAGTGCCAGGAGGGGTGACACCTGAAAAACAAACACACACAAATTAAGAAGGGCTCAGTTGCTTCCTTCTTCTGTCTGTTAATTGAGGTGGGAAAGGAAGAGCCATCCCAGGGAAGCAATGAAGATTTCAGTCACTGAAAGGCTAAATTAAATTTACAAAAAAGGGTAATTTTTAAGATTTCAGCTCATTTTGGTCAGGTATTTTTAACTCATAGTAAGTTTTGGATACTCACCTACTTGTGCATCCATGCTGTTCACCCCTGGCTGCAGAGACAACCAACAGACAGGTCATTACTGAGTGCAACTGGCATTACATCACCAAGAAACACAACCTAGAGCCATCCAAACCAGTGCTTCCTGCCCCAAAATGCTCCAGCTCCCTACATTCCATAAAGAGGGATTCCTACCTTCCCCCTGAATTATTCCAGGCCCTTAAATAAGCAATTAAGAGCATCATTAGCAGCATAATTATGTGCCAGAAGCCTTTGGGTGCATTAGGGTTGCATTCAGGAGTCTGGAGCTTTTCCAGATGCTCTTCTTGGAATTTTTTCAAACTAAGGAAAAAGAGGAACAGAATTCCAAGAGTTTTCCCAATTTCTTTCCCTGTAGGTAAAACGAGAGCTTGTGGATTTAGCTTTAGGCAGGGTTTCTTTTCAGTTCTGTGCTACGAATTTCAGTCACAAAACCCCTCAAAAACCAAAGAAAAATTGGCTAAAAGTGAAAAGAGATCCCATGGGATGGATTCTGTTGGATATTATTAGGGTAATTTTGGTGCTGATGTTACATCCCATTCCTAACTTGATTTATTTTGCAGAAACTTTGTATCTTTGTGACCTTTAGACTTTAAATCCTCTGGATTTAATTCTTTAAATCCTCTGGATGACACAGTTACATCTGGTCACACCAAAATATTCAGTAGATTAATTAAATCTCTCTTTCAACAAACTCTTAATGAGACAAACAGTGGATTATCAACCAATTTAAGTGTTAAAATAATCCAAAAAAGGAGCAGCAAAGGTTTTCGCTCCAGGAAATTCCAGAGTTTTACCAGGAGGAAATCTGATCCAGGGATATAAAAATCTGCATGGGAAGAAAATGGCAAATCATTTATTTCTAAATTAAGTGTCTGCAACTGGTTTTAAGTGGATTTCCCACAGTTAATTTGAATTAAAATTATGTTTATAGGAGAGAAGTTGAGCCTTTTTCACTCCAGAGACTTCACCTGGACTGTGTTAACTCCTCCCTCTCCACTTCCACCCAAATCTCTTCCTCATTCTTTCACATTCCAGCAGTTTCAGCAAACTGCTCAATGGACTGAATTTCAGGAACTTTTACAAAAAGATCTATTTATGATAGATTCAAATATATTTATTATTTTTTAAATTACCATCTAATAGATAAAAATCTGGTTTATGATATATTGGGCAGATAATTAGCCCTCCCTTCCAAACTGGTTCCTCCAAGCTCCAAGAGGTGAAGGACAGGAGAAGCAGAATCCAGGGACAAAAAACCAATGGGAATTTGAAGCTTGATGAAAATCCCCAGGAAAACGAGTCTCACCAATTCTACCTCTCACAGAAATCTCATTTTTTCCAGTTAAAGAGCTGGAGGAAACCTCCTTGCAATGAGCACTACCTGTCAAATGGATTTATTTCCCAGTTAAAGACAGCAAGGACTGAGCAACAACAAAGGCTTTTAGAAAACAAGCAAAGCTTTGAGACTGAGCAAACAGCAGTGGCACTCACGGGAACGGTGGGCTGCATGGCAGCCTGGGACATGTGGGACATCATCATGCCAGGCATCACCGACTGCATCATGCCAGGCATCTGCAGTGACACACAGATCAGGCACCTCAGCATCAACAGGCTCATTTTTATTATTTACAACCCATTATCTGATACCAGATTGATATCAAAAACCCAACCAAACAACCCTTTGAGGCAGCTAAAAAGAAAAAGACACATTCCCATAAAATACCAATGTCCACATTAGGAATAACACGTCCACATTAGGAATAACATGTCCACAGATCCCAAAACAAAAGAGGAATATTCCTATTAGCAGTAACATGTCCACAGACTCCAAAATAAAACTGGAACATCATATTAGAAAAGTCCACAGATCCCACACTAAAATAGGAATATTCATACTGGCAGTAACACGTCCACAGATCCGAAACCAAAACTATTCATGTTGATAATAACATGCCCACAGATCCCAAACCAAGAGGAATACTCCTCTTGGGAAGAGCACAAACCCCAGAGCAGAGCCTCACCTGCCCCATGGGGGGTCCGCCCATGGGGGGCATCATCTGGGGCATCATCCCGTGGGGCACCGGCGGCATGTTGGGGGGTCTCTGCCCCATGGGGTGCATGCCCATGGGCGGGTAGTGGGGCATCCCGGGGTGGCCCATCTGCAGGAGAGCAGCAAACAGGGGAGAGGTCAGCAGGAACAGGCAGAGTGAAACTGAAACCAGCCCCAAGGTCGCTCACTCTTCCCAAGCCTCCAAAGCCGAAGTCCAGGAGAATTAACAAAACACTCCAAAGCTCAAAGCCAACATCCAAATGGAAAAGGAATGCCCTCCATCATCTTTCACCTTAGGGTTTCCCCTAGAATTCAGGAATACACCTGTTTCAGGTGCCTTTCTCCCTCATCTCTCACCTAACCCTACTCCCTTTCAGTCTAGCAACATTTTTCCAATGATTTCTCTTATCCCAAAGACTCCCTGGGATTGGGAATCACACAAGCCACAGGCAACTATGAAGTTTTGAATGCTGAGGACAAACATTTGGCTCTCCCAAACCCCAGCACACGCAGTGACAGCTCCTCTGCTTCCTGAGTCTCCAGTGCTGCCAGGTAACTCCAGGGACAACAGTGTTTGCTGTAGTGTCCTCTGACCCTTTTTGGAGTGTCACCACATTTTCTTGTCCTTTGAGGGACCTGTCACCCCAGTGCCACCTGTCACCGACAGCCCCTTGGTGCTGGTGGCCGTGGTGGGGGTTCTCAGGGTGGGGACAGTGCTGAGCCCACTCCCCTCAGCCCTCCACAGAATCCCAGGATGGCTGGGGTTGGAAGGGACTTCTGGAGATCATCAGGCCAATCAGGGTCACCCAGAGCAGGTGCCACAGGGATGTGTCCAGGTGGGTTTGGAATGTCACCAGAGGAGGAGACTCCACACTGTCCCCAGGCAGCTGTTCCAGGCACTGCCACCTCCATGGAAAGTAGTTACCTACAGCCCCTTCCAGCTCCACCACAAAGGGGCCTGGGCAGGGCCAGGAGGGGCAGTGCAACCCCGAATTCCAGGATCCCTGAGGCTGGAAAAGCCCTCCCAGCCCACGGAGCCCACCCTGTGCCCGATGCCCACCTTGTCCCCAGC
>JAWWTY010000160.1:973972-988995 GCA_035222235.1 Margarornis squamiger | reverse complement strand
AGAGGGCTGTTCTTTGCGGTGCTGGGGGCGGTGCGGGGGGCTGTTCGTTGCGGTGCTGGGGGCGGTGCGGGGGGCTGTTCTTTGCGGTGCTGGGGGCTGAGCTTTGCGGTGCCCCCCTCCCTGCCTCCCTGCCTGCATCCCTCCGTCCCTCCCGCCCTGCCGTGCCCGTGCCCGCGGCTCCCGGCGGAGGCGGCGGCGCCGGGCGGAGGCTCCGCGGGGCCGGGCCGGGCTGCGGGGGCTCGGCGGGGCTCGGCGGGGCTCGGCGGGGTGGCGGAGCATGTCGGCGCTGCGGCGCAAGCTGGGGGACGAGTACCAGGTGGTGAGCACCTCGGCCAGCGGCGCGGGGCTGCCGCCCCCCCGGGCCGCCCCCCGCGGAAAGAGGCAGCGCTTCGTGGACAAGAACGGGCGCTGCAACGTCCAGCACGGCAACCTGGGCGGCGAGACCAGCCGCTACCTGTCCGACCTCTTCACCACCCTCGTGGACCTCAAGTGGCGCTGGAACCTCTTCATCTTCATCCTCACCTATACGGTGGCCTGGCTCTTCATGGCCTCCATGTGGTGGGTCATCGCCTACATGCGGGGCGACCTCAACAAGGCGCACGACGACAGCTACACCCCGTGCGTGGCCAACGTGTACAACTTCCCCTCCGCCTTCCTCTTCTTCATCGAGACCGAGGCCACCATCGGCTACGGCTACCGCTACATCACCGACAAGTGCCCCGAGGGCATCATCCTCTTCCTCTTCCAGTCCATCCTGGGCTCCATCGTGGACGCCTTCCTCATCGGCTGCATGTTCATCAAGATGTCGCAGCCCAAGAAGAGGGCCGAGACGCTGATGTTCAGCGAGCACGCTGCCATCTCCATGCGGGACGGGAAGCTCACCCTCATGTTCCGCGTGGGCAACCTCCGCAACAGCCACATGGTCTCGGCGCAGATCCGCTGCAAGCTGCTCAAGGTGAGCGCCCCGGCGACACCCGTGTCCGTGGAAGGCGCTGTCCGGCACAGCGCGGCGGCGCAGACCCCATCCCTGCAGGGACTTCAGAGCCCTGTGGATGTGGCGCTTGGGGATGTCGTGGGTCGAGTGTGGCCTTGGCGGTGCTGCGGGAGTGGTTGGACTCGGTGGGCTCAGAGGGCTTTTCCACCCACCCTTAGTGATTCTGTGGAAGAGCTGTGGCCCAATGTCCCCTTGTCTCCTGGGGACATCCCACCGCCCCCTCCATGTCCCTGGAGCTGCTGTCCCCTCCGGCAGGAGAGCTTGGCCACCCCTCCCTCCTGCCCAGGGCTGTCCCCGGGCTTGGAGCAGCCTGCTCTAGTGGAAGCTGTCCCTGCCCATGGCCGGGATTTGCAACAGGATGATATTAGATCCTTTTTCGGGTCCTTCAGCTGCTGTCCCAGCGTTTCTGTTCTGTTTTCCTAGAGCAGGGACCACCTCCGAGAGCCTCAGGCTGCGGGCTCGGCAACACCGGATTCTCAACCTCCTTGTGGATAATTCTTATCTTCAGCACAGGATTTAAATGCATATTTATAGAGTCCTATAAAATGCTCAATTTCCCTGCCAAGTAAATCCTTGGTAGCTCGAATCCATTGAGGAGAAAGCTCTGCCTTCGGGGCATAATGCTGAGCTTTTGGGCAACCCTGAGCCCAGGCAGGCAGAACTTTATTTCTGCGGAGCAAGAACTCCTTGGAGAGCTGAGTGCCAGGGTGAGACCTGGGAAACCCTGCCCGTGGCCCTGCAGAAATCGAGTGTTTGTCTGAGCCTCGCTACAGCAGCCGTGGGTCCATAGGATCCATAGGGGAGAGGGAGTCAGGATGGAGGGGCTGGAAGGGGCCGGCTCGGGTGGTGTTTGACGAGTGCAGAGCATCCCGCAGGGTGCCCTGGCCCTCAGGTGGGTGCTGAGCAGGGCATGTGGGTGCTGAGCAAGGGGTGTGGGTGTTCCTGACAGGGATATGGGTGCCCTGCCTTTGGGATGGGTGCTGTGCAGGGCATGTGGGTGCTGAGCAGGGGGTGTGGGTGTTCTGACAGGGATATGGGTGACCTGCCTTTGGGATGGGTGCTGAGCAGGGCATGTGGGTGCTGTGCAGGGCATGTGGGTGCTGAGCAGGGGGTGTGGGTGCTGAGCAGGGAATGTGGATACTGAGCAGGGGGTCTGGGTGTTATGACAGGGATATGGGTGCCCTGCCTTTGGGATGGGTGCTGTGCAGGGCATGTGGGTGCCCTGCCCTCGAGTGGATGCTCTGCCCTTGGGGTGGGTATCCTGCGGGGAATGTGGGTATCCTGCCCTGGCAGAGGCTGTCCTGCCCTCGGGATGGATGCTGTGTAGGGAGTCTGGGTGCTCTGCAGGGGATGTGGGTGCCCTGTCCTTAGGCTGGGTGCTGTGTAGGAAATGTAGGTGCTGTGCCCTCGGGGAGGGTATCCTGCCCTTGGAATGGGTGTTGTGTAGGGAATGTGGGTGCCCTGCCCTCAGATGGATGATGTGCAGGGGATGTGGGTGCTCCCCCCGGGATGTGGGTGCTCCCCCCGGGATATGGGTGCTGTGCAGGGCTGGACAGGGTCCCCCTGCCCTGGGGGGATCCCCCTTGGAGGTTCCCCATCCTTCTCCCCTCTGCCCTGGCAGCCCCCCATGGACAGATGCTCATCCCCCTCGGGGGCTCCCGAACTTGTCCTGTTTTGCCCTAAATCCATGTTTCTGATGGAATTTTGCAGTCAGGATGTCACAGTGTCGTTGGGGGCTGCAGAACCCCCCTGAATTCCTAAATCCTGTGCCAGAAGGTGGGGAAGAGCTCCTAAAGAACCCCCAAACCAGCCCTTTAGAAGCTTTAAAGCTATGAAATGGCATATATAAATGTGTATAAATATATATAAAATAACATTGCAACATAGTATCATATACTTATATAATATACAAACATATACTTAATATATATTTACTAATATTGATACAGTTTGTGTTATGTATTTAATAATTAATGTGTAAACACATGTATTTATATAATATATAAATATTATAAGGGGCATCCATCAGTGCCCTTTGTGTGGAGCTGAGGGGCTCTCCCTGAATATAATTTAACTCTTAAATAGAGACCTGTTTAGTATATAATATTATATATAATCTAACTCTAATAGCTCTTTAACAGCTTTGAAGCCTTTCAAAATATATTTAAAGATATTAAAGAGCAAAAATGAGTCATGTCCATTACAACATTTGAAAATGGCCTTTCTTTTTGTGTCTTGAAGTGCCACAGGGGGAATTTTAAAAGTTGGAGCTTAAAACTTAGTGTGGCTCCAAAAAAATTCCCTGGATTTGAAGTATGTGAATGTGCAGGTTCAGAGGAATCAGCTCTGGTTGTGGGAGGGTCTGTGGGTAGCTGGGAATGGGGAGGGGGAAGGGAATAAAGTGTAAAATATGGCTTTTCTATGGATACAGGTAGAGCTGGCTCTGCATATTCCCTGTAAAATATCCCTGCATCGTGCTTTCCTTGGTTGGGGGGGAGCAGTGCTTGGCCAGGCCTCCTGAGTGGGAAAAAGGGAAACAACAGAAAAGGGGGAAAAAAAAGGAAATAAAAGGAAAATAAACTGAAAAAGGAAAATAAAAGGAACAAAAGGAAAATAGGGGAAAAGGGGAGAAAGGGAAAACAAAAGGAAAAAAAAGGAAAAAAAGGAAAAAATAAAAGAGGAAAATATAGGGAGAAAGGAAAAAGTGGGGAAGGGAAAATAAAAACAGGGGGAAAAAAGGAAAATCTGGTTTGCTCTGACACCTTGAGATTTGGAAAAAATCCCCCTGAAGTCAGTGGAATTGCTCAGCGTGGGAATTTTGCCCTCGGCTCCAGATGCAGGGAGGGATGGAAAGGCATCGCAGGCAGTGGCTGACACCGAGCCTGGCTGTGCACAACAACCACAGAGCTCCTAAAGCTGCTTTTCGAGATCTGAATGGAAAGAATGGGAAATTCTGTAATAAAAGTAATGACCGGGAAGGGCTGTAATGTTCTGTTCCTGCCTATTCAGAACTCGGGGAGAAGGAATAAAAGCCGGAGGGGGAGTGTTTGAGCAGGGCTCCTCGTGGATTAGGGATGCCAAATGTGGCACTGTGAGCTGGAATGAGAGGTTTCAGCTCTAGGTGGGATTTTATGGCTTTGTTGTGTAGCTGTTAATGGTGGGACATTGTGGGTGACACTGTGACATTGGGGACACCCAGAACTGTGCACCCAGCACTGCCCCTGGGTCCCTGGAAGTGTCCAAGGCCAGACTGGACAGGCTTGGAGCACCCTGGGCTAGTGGAAGGTGCCCTTGCCCATGGCAGGGGGTGGGATGGGATGGGCTTTAAGGTCCCTTCCAGCTTCATCCTCTCCTGGCTGGTGATGCTGTGGGTTGGTGGCACAGTCACCACTCCTGTGTTGTCCAGTGGCTTTCCAGGGCTCCATGTGGATGGTCTGGGATTGCAGTAAAATGTACTGGAAATGATTGACCTCTGCTGTGCACGGCCAGTGCTGGGCTCCCAGCTCTGTCCTGACAGTGTGCCTGCACCAGGGTTTGCCTCCTGTGGTGGGTGCTGCAGGCCAGTGACAGGGATGTGGGGTGTGGGGTGTGGGGTGTGGGATAGGGGTGCCTATCATGGTCATTCAGCAGCAATCACAGAATCCCAAAGTGGTTTGGGTTGGAAGGGAGCCCATCCAGTGCCACCCCTGCCATGGGCAGGGACACCTTCCACCAGCCCAGGTTGCTCCAAGCCCCGTCCAACCTGGCCTTGGACACTTCCAGGCATGCCCCCAACCCCTCTGGGCCACCAGTGTCCAGCCTGCCCCTGACCTCTTCCCCTCTGTCTGTCTGTCCCCAGTCCCGCCAGACGCCGGAGGGTGAGTTCCTGCCGCTGGATCAGCTGGAGCTGGACGTGGGTTTCAGCACCGGGGCCGACCAGCTCTTCCTCGTGTCCCCCCTCACCATCTGCCACGTGATAGACTCCAAGAGCCCCTTCTACGAGCTGTCCCAGCGCAGCATGCAGACAGAGCAGTTCGAGATCGTCGTCATCCTCGAGGGCATCGTGGAGACCACCGGTGAGTCTGGGCCAGGGGCTCCAGGGGCTGGGTGTGCTGGGATAAACAGTGCCCACCTGCATGGGGCACTCCGTGTGTGCCAGCAGGAGGTCACGGAATGATGGCAGTTATGAGCTGGACAATGCTGTCAGCACAGGGTGTGACTCTTGGGGATGGTCCTGTGCAGGGCTGAGGGTTGGACTGGAGGATCCTTGTGGGTCCTTCCGACTCAGCAGATTCTGGGACTGTGTGAAGTTAGTGATTCAAAGCAGGAAACATCACCCACGACCCCATGGGCTTCACCTGTTCTTTTATGAAAGTTTAAGGGTTGGTTGGATTTTACCCAGACTGGCACTCCAGAAGGAAGTTTGATTTAGTGTTTCTTCCAAAGACGTGTCCAGCAATGCTCCAAAAGCGCCCAAAATGAAGAGAAGCCAGCCTGTCCCTAGGTCTTAGAGGGAAAAAATGTGCTATTTGTTTGTCTCCTCAGCACTAGGTGATTGTTTCAATTATTGAAAGACTCTAATCCCACATTTCTGTGGCAAGCAAAGTCATTCAGATCTCTTTTGGAACGTGCACGTCTTCAGCTGTACCATAAATGTTGGAATAGGAGAAAGTGTGGTTAGAAATGGAATCAAATGTGCAACCAGAGATTGTCCAGCCATCCAAATAACAGATGAGCTTCACATCTTCCACTTGGCTTTGTCCTGTGTAGGTCATGGAGACCCAATCTTTGAAGGAAGTTTTCCCACTGGTTTTTTCAGCTAAGGAATTCTCTCAGCTTACTGTGTGGGCCAAAGTTGCTCTGCACCGGATTGGTTGGTGTGTCGGGCTCCTGCTAAGTGTAGTAAAAAGAAAATATGGTTCTAAATGTCATGAACCCTCTTTCTTAAAAAACAAGGAAGTTTGGAGCAATTCAGTGTAGCACAGAATTTTGAAGGGCTTCGAGGTGGCCGGAGTTGTGTTTCCCTCCAGACTGTGGATGTTGGAGGGATTTTTGCAGTGTGTCTGTTGCCCAGGTGGTGGATTTGGTGCTCCCAGGGTGCCCTGTCACCGCTGGCCATGTGGAGATGCCATGGTGGGGTTGGGAATGTGGTGCTCCCAGCCCAGCCCAGGCTGGGATATGATGCTCCTGCAGCCAGCGAGTCCATTCCTTCTCTCCCCAGCCTGCTTCCTGCCATGGGGAATAGGCAAAACACCTTCCATCATTTTTGGCCCATGTGCTGTGTCCCACTGTTTCCATCCTGCTTTCCTTGCACAGCCCAGAGCCTCAGGCTGCAGCTCAGCCGGGTCCCAGGGGGCTGGGACAGCAGAGGGGAATCCGCTGTGCTCTTCCATGAAAACTCCCTGATATTCCATAAAAACTCTCTGATATTCCATAAAAACTCCCTCATAGTTCCATAAAAACGCTTTGATATTTCCATAAAAACTGACTGATATTTCCATTAAAACTCTTTGATATTTTCATAAAAATTCCTTGATATTTCCAGAAAAGCTCCCTGATATTTCCATTAAAAGCTCCCTGATATTTCCATTAAAACTGCCTGATATTTCCACAGAAACTCCTTGATATTTCCACAAGAACTCCCTGATACTTCCAGCAGAACTCCCTGGTATTCCCATAAAGGCTCCCTGCTGGGATGGAGCTTTGCAGGGCTCACCTGCAGACCAGAACACGTGTGGGGCTTGTTTTTATCCTTTGCACAATTTCCTTCACACAACATAATCAAAGAAGGGGTATTTTGTGAATACCTCTTCAAATTTTAAAAGGAAAGGATGTGTTTGGGTTCGTTTTGGTAAATATTTCAGACCTGGAAATTATACAGAGAAAGAAAAAAATCCAAAAGAGGGATTTTCTGGGTCTTTAAAGCCTAATTCGTATAAGCCTGTGAATTTCATGACCTACTTTTACAAGATGAGCTGAATATTGGGCAAAATAGAGCAAAATGTGCCCTATCTTGATAAAACATGAAGGGATGAAAGGGTTTTAAAGTTAGAAAAAAAATCTCTCAGTGGGAGAAAATGAGAGAGGAGGAGAGGACAGGGCTGGAGGAGGACCAGGATGGCAGGAGTGTGTCAGTGTGAAGAAGATGGAGAGGAGGGGAAGATCCTTCCTCCATGGCACTGGTTCATGGATGGTTCCAGCAGCAACTTGTGCTGAGCCTGGCTTGGGTAAGGAGGAGAAGGACATGAGGGAAGGGATAATCTCCTCCAAGGATGCTGCTTTTTTTTTAAGAGAGGAGGGGAGGACCCTTCAGTAGGGTTAAAACATGCAGGAAGTCAGGACCCACCTCCATCCTGGTGCTCTCCCAGCAGATTCCTCATTTCACCTTCCACCTCTCCTATCATTCACCTTAAAGCCAAAACATCTAGCAAGACAGAGGGTTTGCTCTGGGCACATGTAACCCACGTGCAGCCTGTGTTTGTAAATGCACATCATGCATTGAGAACCCTGGGGAACACTTCCCATGGACTGTGTCCCTGGCTCCCTCTGCAGAGGGAAGAATGGGTTTGGTTGGGGTTTTCTGGGAGGTTCCCTGGGATTCTCTGAGTGTGACCATGGAGCTGGGCTGCAGGTCCCGAGACATCAGCCTCAGCATTCATAGGGGTTTTTTAAAAGGTTAAAACCCCAGGTTTGTTCTCTTTGTGGAGTAGCCAAAGCAGTCATTTGGAGGGGATTCAGCTGGGCCATCTCGTCTAGACCATGCCTGTGCCAGGAAAGGTTGGACCAGCTCGTCCCTGAGATCCCTCCCGACCTGCTGCTGCTGATTCTGTTCTGTGATTATTAGAAATAGGGTACAGTGATTTGCAGCTGGCCCTGGGGGAGGTTTGGAGGTGGAGCTGTGGGCCAGTGGGGCTCTGTGTCCTGTCACAGCTGCCTGTCCCCATGTCCCGTGGCCGTGGTGGCAGCGGTGCCACACGAGCCTCAAATCCCTGCTGGCGTGGAAGGAACAGAAATAACTTGCAGTTGTTTGGGAACCAGGGAGCTATTTTTGGTTGGGTGTAAAAACGAGGCTTGTTTGGTTTTTTTTTTAACTTGGAAAGTCAGTGAGTAGGTCACACATCTGAAAAGGGTTTTCTCCTGAGTTCTGGTGTGTGTGACTGGTGGGTGAGTGCCGGGGCACCCGTGGGTCCCACCAGGGCTCAGGATGGTGGTGTGGCCTGTGGGGAGTAGGCTGGGGGAAAATTCAATAAACTGGTTGATTTTCGGGTGAACTGAAGTTACAGCTGGGAGTGCTTGAGGTGGAGACTGGTCAGAACTGGGTGGGAGAGGTTTGGGATGTCCTCTGGTGCCTGGTCCAGTGGAGCACTCCAGGACCAGGCTGAGGTCAAAGCCAAGGCTGAGAGGAGAGGAGAGGCAGGCTGAGGTGTGTGGAGGTTGTGCTGCCAGCAGCAGCCCAGCTGGTTCCTCAGGAGATGCTCCTGCTGCCCCCCAGCCCTCCCAGCTGCCCACAGAGGTCCCTTCCCACTGCTGCTGTCCCACCCCTCGCTGTGTGGCCGTAGATTTGGGGTTCTGAAGTGCCCTCACGACGTTCTGTCGACCCTCCTGGGAGCAGATTGAATTTAATTGGCAGTGAAACCTGTGCAGGTTTCAGAGCAGCCCCGAAGGACGAGTCTGCTGCTCTCTCTGCTCTTCCAGGGGTTTCTCTTGCATCCCAGGGGTAACCCAGATGTTCAGTGCAGAGGGAAGGGCTTTTTAGCCTGGAAAGCTGCCTCTGGAGTGGTTGTCCAACCCCCTCATACCAGTTACTGCAGGAGAAAATCATCATCATTTTGTGGCAATAAGTTGAATTGAAACTGTGCTGGATTTCAGCACTCGGAGGAGGGGGATGAGATGATCCTTAAGGATCCTTCTGACCCAAACCATCCCGTGATTCTGTGATCTTCTGGCAAGTTCCGACTAGGAAAGTGTTTTTTTGTGTTTAGAAATGGACTCAGCTCTAAAGTTTCCTTATCAAACCAGTTAGTTCCACTTGGCTCTGCCTTCCCAGGCAGGGAATGTGTGCTGAGCAGAGCAGCAGTTTGAGGAGGAGCTCTGCCCCAGCACTGGATGTGCCCCTTGGCACCCGTGCTGCCCCTCCTGGCACGCCGACAGGCAGAGGGTCTGATAAATCCTGGGACCACAGAACCCAAGGACGAGGCATCCCATTAACTTTCCCACTGTCCACGTTACTGCAATCCTCTGCTATGAGCAGGGTGCCAGCCCCTCACAAACTACAGCAAGGGTTAGAAGGTGTGGAGTGTTTCTCCCTCTGTATATTTTATTTGTAAGAAACCAATATTTTAAGAGCCAAATAGCCTTGGTTTGAGTCACCTCTACCTTGGTGTGGACTTGGAGCCTCTTGCTTTGCTCCAGCAGGTGCTTCTGGAGACTTTTTTCCCTCTAACTTTCTTTTCTGCTTTAATCTGTTGACTTTTGATCTGCAACGCTGCCGAGGGGTTTAGAGAATTAGTAAATATACACAATAAATTTTGTTTTGACTGTCTGCAGAGGCAGTAAAGACTTTTTTGGAGATGTCTAATGAGTTGTTTAAGCAGGATCTTCTTGCTTATAAATCCCACTTGGCTGATTAAAATCACCATTTCCAATGCCTTCTCTCATTAAACCGTATAAAAATGATTTCTCATAGATGCCTCCCAACTTGATTAAGTTAATTTACTGCCTCATCACTGAAATTTTAATTTCTGGATATATAAACATTTCTTTATGCTTTCCTTACTGTCCTTAATTACAGGTTTTAGGTTTTTGGATAATAAGATGTGGGAAGTGGGGAGCAGAGCCAGCACATCCCTGGAGGGAGGGAGAGAACCTGGGGCTTCTGACCCCTCCTGGACTTTCCTGGAGCAGCAGGACCAAGCTGGGCAAAGTCAGGCTCTCCTTCCCTTCCCTTCCCTTCCCAACAGGGACTTGTCCCTTTCAAACCAGCCCTTTCTTTTAGCAAAATATCTGAACAGACAGATATTTTTTAGGAGGTCACAGGAGGGGTCCCAGCCAAGGATGCTTGAGGTGCCTGTGGGGGCTCCTGACTCTCCTTGTGGTAAGACAAAGGTTTTTAACTAAAAGAGGGAAGATTTAGATTAGATATCAGGGAGAAATCATTCCCTGGGAGGCTGGGCAGGCCCTGGCCCAGGTTGGGCAGAGAAGCTGTGGCTGCCCCTGGATCCCTGGAAGTGTCCAAGGCCAGGCTGGAGCACCCTGGGCTGGTGGGAGGTGTCCCTGCCCATGGCAGGGGTGGCACTGGATGGGCTTTGAGGTCCCTCCCAACCCAAACCATTCCAGGGTTCTGTGCCCTCCAGCTGCTGTGTGGGGAGTGCTCTGGGGTCATCCCAAGCCCAGACCCCAGGAGCTTTCCCTGGGAATGCTGGAGCCTGCTCAGGGCTGGCTCTGGCACTGGGTTTGTTCTCGATTTTGGAGCGTTTCCCAGCTGAGATGTTCAAATGGCTTTTCAGAATCCGAAGATGGTTATGATTCTCCAGGGTAATTGCTGATCATTTGGGATTATTTTTGATGTATCTTCAACCCCTCCATTATCCTGATAACATGTTATTTTGAAGGCCACTCCAAGTGTTTATTTTCCAAACATATTGTCCTGGTTTCACGTTATTGTGGTGGGGAATGTGAAGCTCTGCTGTCAGCAAACCTTCCTGCTGGTGTTCAGGGGGAGGACAAGTTTTGAATCTCCCCCTGGATTCTCCCTCTGGATATGTTTAGGATTACAGAGCCCTTTACAATTCCTTTATTATCCTGTGGGTTATCAATAAGGCACTGAAATTGCTAAAAGTGAACGATGAGTAAGAACCTGGAGTGTACGAAACCTGGCAGGAATGGGATGTGCATCCACTTTCCAAACTCATTAAATGTTACTTTGGAAACCTTTTAACATCATTTTCTGATTAAAGAAATCAAACAGCCTGCCAGGCTTTTTAATTAAATAAATAGAGATGCCATCAAAGGCTTATTCCACTGCTTTTACTTTTGAAAACAGGAATAATTTGAGTTATGAAACTGTGGGTCTCCACAGGAAGGTTTCCCTCAGCAACAGATCCGTGGGGGTGATCTCAGAACACAACAAGTTGAGGGAACAAAGAGCTGTAACACAGATCTGACAACTAACAGGATTTAGATACTTTCTACAACCATGTAAAAGTGCTTTGCTCATGTGTTATTCTCAGGGTTGCTTTGCTTTGAAGAAACCTCAATACAAATGTATAACTTTAAAGGTGGAATCTAAAATATCACAGAATCACAGCACAGTTTGGGTTGGAAGGGACCCTTGAGGGTGGTTCAGCAGGGGGAACTCAGTGGCTGAATTCCCTGCAAACCACCTTTCTGAACCACTCCTGCAAGTCCCACACACTGACCACTGGCTCAGGTTGGGTGGGACTTTAGGAGGTCCTCTGGCCCCACCCCACTGCTCCAGCAGGACCCCAGACCTGGCTGCCCAGGAGCACCTCTGGGCACTGGCAGGTGGCAGGGAAAGAATTCAGCATTGTCACATAAGGAAAGTGGCTTTTTTGCCTCTTTATGTAATTTTTAAAAAATTTTTTAGGCATAACCTAAGCATGATAAAGTAGTCATTTAAAAATGCCAGGGCTTGGCAGATCAGCAGATCTTTTTCCAGTGCAGCCATTCCATAAAATCTGGGAGTGGAAAAACCGATATTGGTTGGTTGTGTTGGCAAACACGTCTGGTGGTGTCAGAGAGGGGGTGAGCTGGGACTGGGACCTTCAGCATCATCCCTTCCCTCCGTCCAGGGGCAGCACAGCTGAGAGGCTCAGCTGGGCCAGAGAAGGGGAAAAGCAGTTTTTGATGCTCTTCCCCAAAGTTTCCCTTCATCCAGCCTTCCCGACTCTCTCCCTTTTTTCCCTGAGATCTCTTTGGAGACCTAGAGGAGAAAATCCCTAGTGGTTTAGGGTGGAGCTGTGCAGGAGCTTTCCTTTCACCCCGGAGAATCCCAACAACCCCTGATTCATCAGGAGTCACATCTTGGCAAAAAATCCTTGTTCACACCTAATCAAAGAGAATTCCCTGTGCCTGAACACACTGTGCTGATGCTGTGCTGCCACAGACAGACCCTGCACCATGAGCCTGCATGTGTAGTTCCACTTTTTCCCACGAATTAGTGTTGGAGGGCTGAGCAGGAGCTGGTGATCTCCAGCCCAGTGACATGTGCACTCACTCAGACACTCAGCAGCACGAACCCTTCTCCCTGCCCCTCGTGTGCCCCGTGCTGCCAGGACATTGGAGGGGTATAGGAAGGAAAATAGGGACATCCAGTTCCCTGTGAGCCTTCCCTGTGTCCTCCTGCAGCTGGAGTGTGGGGTTGGGGATGGGGGACAGGGGTGGGAGGCAGGGATGGGATCTTTCTGGTGGGGTTGGAAATGGGAAGGCAAAGGGCTTGAGTTTCTCCTGGAGGAGTGGATGAGGTGTGAGGGTTCTGCTGGCTCAGGCTGCTGGAGGAGGGGAAGCTGCTGCCTAAATATAGACCCAAACAGCTCCTCTTGGAGAAATTCAGGAGCCAATAAAACTCTGCAGTGCTCCAGTTGTGTTGGTTCATAGAATCATGGAACAGTTTGGAAGGGACACTAAAGCCCATCCAGTGCCACCCCTGCCATGGGCAGGGACACCTTCCACCAGCCCAGGTTGCTCCAGCCTGGCTTTGGACACTTCAGGGATCCAGGGGCAGCCACAGCTTCTCTGCCCAACCTGGGCCAGTTTCTTGCCTCTTGTTTTTGTGTTAATAAGCACAAATTTTCCTTTCTTCTTGTCCTCCCACCATCGCTGCCTCTCCAGGAGCTCCATGAACGATTCAGGGGGTTTTCATATTTCTGGGCAGTAAACCCTTTGTCTACAACAGCCCCAGGACTGGAGGCAGGACAGCAGAATGGTGGTGCACGAGCTCAGCTTAGAGACCACCTGCTCAGCCCAAGGGGTTGTGCCAAAATCTCAGTCTGAGCCGCCAGGAACCCGAGGGATGTTTTGTTTCCCACATGTGGAAGGGGGGCACTGCCTATCCCAAATAGACAGGTCCTGCAAAATATTTTGAACCCAGAACGAAAATACTGAAATCTGCTGATTTGTGATTTTAGCTTAGTTCAGGCAGCACTTTAATTGCTGAGGCAATGTGAGTGATGAGCTTTGCCGTGACCTTAAATATTGCATTGATGAAAAGGAGGGGTTAGAGCAGTTTGTTCTCTTCTCCAACATGATCAGAAAGGTATTTTCAAAGGTAAAAAAGTCCTTGTACCTTTTCATTACTTGGGAATTCTGGACAGTCACTGCTGAGTATCAGCATCCTTCAGTTTTCAGATGGTTTTCTTGCTCTTCAATCTCATTTGTCACAAACCCTAAGGTTTTTATTCTTTTGCCTGAGAATTTGGCTGGGGAGACACCAAATGCTCCTCCTGAGCTAGAGCATAAAGCATTGCCTGAGAAATGGCCCTGTCCAGAGCAGGGTTTTGGGAAGAGCTGGGCTTTAGGGACCTTTCCAACCCAAACCATTCCAGAATTTTATGATATTCTCTGCATGCATCTCAATTTCTGCATTAAGTAGATAGAAATGGGTCATTTGGTGGGAAAATGAGTGGCCAGTGTGTTTGTTCAATTCTGGGGGAAAAAGGGGAAATAAGTAGTTGTGTTTCCCCCTTTGGAAAGTGGCAACAATCCTCCCAATAAGGGTTTGTAAATGAAACACCAAAAAGGGAATGTGCCTTCCTGGTGGGGAGGGTGGAGGGCAGAGTCCTCTGGGATGGGGCAGGAGGGGAGGAAGGGCAGCAGGAGCAGTGGAATTACAGCCATTAAGCTCAGGGAGGATGAGGAATTGCCTCTCTTGGAGGGCTCAGTTTTGTTAATCCAGGACTGCCTTGGCCCCACTGGGGGTCTCCAGCCTGGCCCGTCCCTTGGTTTGTGGCTGCTGCGAGGGACAGTGTTGGGGGTGCAACTGGCTGGTCCCCACAGTCCCTTCCACCCCAGCCAGCCCTTTCTGGCTGCTGCACTGAAGCCTGAGGCATTATTTTAATGGAGCAGCCTATTCCCACTCCTTGTTTTAACACTCTGGCTCACCTGGAAATGCAGCCTTTCCCTGGATGCTTCCCCTCAGTGAATTATTAATGGTGCTGTCAATTCTGTCAGCAGCCAACTGATACCTCTTAAGTGTTATTTATTTATTGTTTCAATATCATTCAGCAGGGTACCTGCCTCTGGCAGATGTGCTGGCTGTTAAAACCTGCCAGGAAGGCCAGCTGTCTTTTCCATGGATACCTGTTCCTTGTCCTGGATACCTTTGTGTTCACTATTCTTTATTTACAGCACTGTGCAATGGGAGGCATTGGTAAATATTTTGGCTCCCAGCTGGTCCCTCATGCGCTCACCTGAGGAGCTTGGAAATGGCCTCAAGTTGCACCAGGAGAGGTTTAAATTGGATATCAAGGACAGTTTTCTTCCTGGAAAGGGCTGTCCAGCCCTGGCACAGCTGCCCAGGGCAGGGTTGGATCCCCATCCCTGCAGGGATTTCCAAGCCCTGTGGATGTGGCACTTGGGGACATGGGCAGGGGTGGCCTGGGCAGCGCTGGGGGATGGTTGGACTCGATGGGCTCAGAGGGCTTTTCCAACCTAAACCATTCTGGAGTTCTGTGATTCTGACCTAACTGGCTTTCCCAATGCTGTGATCCCTGAGCAGCCACACTCTGGGTCTGCTTTTGGAAAGGCACAGAACCCCGAGCTCATCCTTGTCATTCAATTCTTTGTTTCTTTTGCCTTTTGGAGGAGTTTGAACCCGGGGGGCTCCATGGGGAGTGTGCAGGGACTGGGACGTGCTGGCCAGGCTGAGGGGCTGCGTGTGGGTGTGGATTTTACATCCCTCCAGGGATGGGCATTCACCCCTGCCCTGGGCAGCTGTGCCAGGGTGGGACAGCCCTTTCCAGGAAGGAATTATTCCCCATGTCCCCCCTGCCCCTGCCCTGGCCCAGCCTGAGGCCGTTCCCTCTGCTCCTGT
>JAWWTY010000160.1:952802-971963 GCA_035222235.1 Margarornis squamiger | reverse complement strand
GGATCCAGGGGCAGCCACAGCTTCTCTGCCCAACCTGGGCCAGGGCCTGCCCACCCTCCCAGCCACCAATTCCTTCCATCATCCCTATTTGATCAGAATTTTAAGTCAGGGGAGAGGAAAACTCTTCCTCCTGGCAGTGTTGTACTGGCTATTGCCCCACCCTGAAAACAGAAACTTGGAGGTATAAGAAGACCCAAATGTGGGCAAAGGCAAGGAGGGATTAGTTAGACCTTTGGATACCTACCTTGTCCATGTCAGTATCTTGGGAAATTTGGAAGTGAGTAGGGTTTGCCTTGTGCTGCTGCTTTCCTGGCTTTTCTCTGTAACAAAGGGGGCCCTGGGCTTGTCGATGTGCCATCATTTTCCATGAGTTACATTCCCATTTGGAAAGCTCCAAGAGCAACAGAGACAGATGAGGATGGGGGAGAAAACTGAGAAAGCCTCGAGCAGAGTCACCAACATGAGCAGTTTGGCTGTGCAATATTTGCTTCAACTTGGCAAAAAAACCCTGCCATATCTCTTTGCTGTAATTTCCTTTTCTCTCTCCTTTTGCCCCTTTTTATTCTTTCCTTTCCTGCACAGAGGCTGTAGGATGGCACCTTCCTAATCTAAGGACACGTTGGCATCCCTTGTAAAACAGTTTTATGCATAACACAAATTAAGAAGTCACCATTGTTAACTATGCCCATTGTCCAGTTGGGAGCAAAGAGGGCCCATTCTTTTCCTAAAGCATATGTATTTTTAATCCATCCCTCCTGTTCCTTTCCTGCTCCCATTGAACATGCTATTCCCCAGGCTGTGAGGAATTTTTGCTTTAGGTCAATGTATAAAGAATTAAACAAAACTGGGTGGTCTCCAAAATGCATCTCTCAAAAACAGAGATGGCAGTGATGGTTTAAATAGAAAAAGTCCAACTACTTTCTTTGTAAGGCTGTGTAGGCACCTTCCAGTTCCCAGAAAGCTGCTCTTGTGCTGGATGACACCCCCTGCCCATCAATCCAGTGTCATGGACTGTCATCTGCTCCCACAGCAGTTGTGTGTGATACCAGCAGCTCCAAGATTTGTGCTGGGGGTGATGGGAACCAGAGCTCTCAGTTCCTCAGGCTCTCCGGGCAAGTTTCTCCTCCTTCCACGGCTGTGGGGGAGTTTCCAGGCAGGAATGACAGGTAGTGCCCAGGAGCTGCTCCCCTCAGGTGCCAATGTCATGGAGATTGATGGAGGAGGAGCAGGAGACAGGGAGCACAGCAGGATCATTGCCTGGAGATGTTTTTCCTTGAATCTTTAAGCTTTTCCAACCTCAGTGCTGCCAACTGTCACATTGACTTGGTGGCATCTCTGTAGGACACCCACGATGTGGGGGTGGCTGATTTGTGGATTCACAGCATGGTTTGGGTTGCAAAGGACCTTTAAAATCATGTCATTTCACTCCCTGCAATGGGCAGGGACACCTTCCACTATCCCAAGTTGCTCCATGGCCTGTCCAACCCTGATCACTTCCAGGGATGGGATTATTAGCTTCTTTATGTTTCTTAATTGCATGATTAATATCCCCAGCCTTGATATCATTTCAAGCCTGCACATGACTTAAATTTCAAATCATACTTACTGTTCTCCCTCTTATCCCTCCTCCTGGAGCAACTGTGTGTTGGAGAGGACATGGATGTTCCTGAAATGGGAGTGGAAACTTCTGGGGGAGTTTAAACACAGGAGAAACACAATGATGGAGATCTCCTTGGGCTGGTGGGAAAATGTGAGCTGGGAAGGAGCAGTGATGGAAGCATTTGATGCAGTGTAGGCACCCCAGAGATATTTGGTGTAGGAATTGCTGTGTAAAGAAGCCTCTGCAGGACTTCTGTGAAGACCAGGAATAGCTGCAGGCAGCAGATGGTGGTGTGAGCTTCATTCCATCTTCTGGTTTAAATGGGGATGACCTTGGGGCAGGGGAAGCAAATCCTGGTTCAGTCTTGTAGTTCCAGGAATGTGTCTGACCTGAGCTGCACACCTTGAGCAGAGAATAACATCCACCCTAAAATCACAGAATCATCTAGGTTGGAGAAGCTATCTAAGATCAGCAAGTTCAACCATCAGCCATCACCATGGTCACCACAAAACCATGTCCTTAAGTGTCACATCCACTCAGTCTTTTAACACTTCCAGGGATGGGGACTCCCCACTTCCCTGGGAAGGTGAAGGGAAGTCTGAAAAAAGGAGTTGCTTTTCTGGTGACACAGCTTGGGGATTTGGTCTCGGGACAATGAGTTATCCCATTGTTTTCTCTGGTATCTTTTTGATCCCTCATGGGTTCAGGGTTGTTGGCTGAATACCATTTTGAGGTCTCTTTTTAGAGACAAGAAATAACCCCCAAACGCTTCTCTTGTTTATGGAAGTGACAACTGCGAGAGTCCAAAATAGTGATTTTTAGCTGTTTTACTCTCTCTACTTCACGTGGAATTCACCAAGAGGCTCTACACATTCGTGCTCTTTATTACCCAAGCCCTGCTCAAACCGATTCTGCTACGAGTTCATTATTTTAATTAATTTCCTCCAGTCTAAATGGCCTCTGTTAAACGAAAGGTGCTTCGCTTGCTTTTTTATTGTCGTTGCCGCTCTTCTCCCCTCTTCCCTACCTGGATGCAGCGAGAGGGGACGTGTCACTTGGTGATTTCCCTGGGGTGACACTGTGGTTTCCCCCCAGGCCTGGTGAGCACCGTGGTTTTCACGAGTCACGCCGCAGAGCAGAGGCACCCACTGCTGCTGCAGCTGCAGAGCCTCATCCGGGCTGCCAACCCCGCTGTTTCCTTCGTGCTGGCCGACAGTGGCATCGTCACCAGGTAACATGGCTTGGCCTTGATCCCTCTGGCACGTGGCACAGCTCGTTTAGAAGGAGGGAATGCAGATTTTTCTTCCCTGTGCTTCTCTTGCCAAAGGGATTTTGCCTTTACGTTTATGGCCGTGTAAAGGCAGGGATTAGGGATTGTGTTTTCTCTGCAGAGCGTGATTTGTGTTGCTGTTACTGCCACACCAGGGGAAAAGTACTCTTAATTTTATTGTCACTAACACATTATATGTGAGAAGATAGTGACTATTTTATTGTACTTATAAAATCAAAAATCTTCATCTTTATCTCTTTACAGGAATGAGGATATTGAATTAATTCTCTCAGAAAGCAGTTTTTCGAGTCCCCAGATGATGAGAGCTCGATATTTAATGTATCCTGGCTGGCAAGTATCTAGACTGAGAAGTATTAAAACTATTTTTCTAATTAACTTGAAGATTAAAATGTTTCACTAACTTCATTTATATTTATTTTATTTTTTTTTTCCAAGACTACTCATTTGGAACAGGCAGCAGCTTTGTAAATCATTTTTAAGAGAGCTGATGAGTATTCTTAGTGGATACATGACTGCTGCCCTTTTATGGGGAAAAGGCTCCTTTCTGGACACCACTTAAATCAATGGCAACATCACTGTTGCTTTCCAGAAGAATGGGAAAGAACCCTCTGGGAATAAGCTGGGAAGGATTGGGATGGGTGAGGTCAATAATGACTGGAGTAATTTCATCCTGACAGCCATTCAGCCTTTCTGGAATGAACTTGCTCTGTCAGTCGAGCCATTAACAGAACAATTATTCACAAAAGGCAGAACCTTATTGACAGGCTTGGCACAGGCTGAGGGCACAAAACCACGTGGCACCAGGATTTCCATTTAACTCCGAGGAGATTTTTCATGGATCAGGGCTCTTCACACATCTTGTTGCACTTATCTGTGCTGCACCTTTTTGGCAGAAATATAAACCTGCCAGCCCTCATAACTCCTGGCTGACTGGGCTCTGTGCTGGAAACATGATTTATTTATCATACCTTGCCAGGCCTGCATGTGTGTGTATCTTTTTATTCATAAATCTGGCTCTAAATTGGATGCAAGGGAGGCTCCTGGAGTAAACTGGCACAAGGCTTGGGGATGTTGGAGCTGCTGGTGGATTGCGTGGAGCCAAAGGGAGACAAAGCAGGAAAAGAAAGTATTTAAAACTTTTGGACAGCTCTTAATCTATTTGATGACAGTGTAAAAAAATTGTATGTGGGTAATGTGTTAGGAAAAAAAAAGGCAGCAGGAAGAGCATCAGAAGCATCCAGGGAGATCTTCTTATTGCAGCCTTCCAGTACTTAAACAGGGCTCTGAGGAAGAGTGAGTTTGGATGTGGGTACACAGTGACACAACAAGGGAGAAGGGGCTTGAAGGAAAAGAGGAGGTTAAATTGGGTATTAGGAGGAAATCCTGGGCTAGGAGGGTGGGCAGGGACTGGCCCAGGTTGGGCAGAGAAGCTGTGGCTGCCCCTGGATCCCTGGAAGTGTCCAAGGCCAGGTTGGACGGGGCTTGGAGCAACCTGGGCTGGTGGGAGGTGTCCCTGCCCATGGCAGGGGGTGGAATGGGATAGGCTTTAATGTCCCTTCCACCCCAAACTAGTCTGGAATTCCATAATTTTCTCATTAATTTTTTTTTCTATAAGGAAAACCCCAACAATCAGTGTGGGAAGAAGCCACGAATGGCTGGTGACAGCTGGAGCCAGTCTCATCTTTAAAAGCACTTACTGGTTTTATACCCCCACAAGTCTTTTCCCCAAGACTCTTCAAAACTCTCCATCAAGTTGCTAAATGATACTAAAAAGTTTTCCAGACAATGACTGTGAAGATTATCAAATTATAGCAAGATAAAATATTTTCTCCTGCTAACAAATATTTAAATTTGTTTTAAATACACTATTTCCATGAACATGCCATTTGAGTTAATTACTTTACTGTAAATGTACCTCTTAAATAATTGCTAAACCTCAAGAAATGCTTTCAATAATTGACTGAGTTTTCATAAGGAAAAATGGTGTTATTAAATCCAAATTAAATGCACATTTGAGACACTTAAGTAGAGTGCTGCCATAGCAAACCTTTTCATGCTGTATGAGAAATAACTTTGGGAATTAATGGCAGGAAACCGTCACTCTGCAGTCATCCACGAGCATCTCACCCCTGTGTTTTCCTGACTCCCACATATATTAGCCCATTTTAATGGATGTACCAGAAGCTTGAGAGCAGTTTGGAGTGGGAGATGCTCAGCACCCACTGCTCTCATCCCAGGGGTTTTAAACCCAACCCCCAGGTGAGAGGAGAGGATTTGGGCTGGGTTTTGTTCGAAGGGGTTGGTTGCATCAAGAAGTGGGTGCGAATGTGAGCAAGTGCAGCTCAGGGAAGGCTGCTCCAGTTGTGGCTGGGCTGAGGAGACACAGACCTGCCCCTTCCCTGCCTGGGTGGGCTCCTCTGGCAGAGGAACCAGAGCCCAGCGGCCCCTCTGAGCTCTGGGCAGGTCCTGTGTCCCCTCCCAGCCAGATCCTCAAATTTCTCTGCAAAGTCACTGGTTTGGAAACCCTTTAAGCTGGGACTCGGCTCACCTGAAGCAGAACACCAGTTTTCTCTCCCCAGATCTCCTCTGACACCCCCCCCCGTTTCTCCTGCCTTGCCATGCAGTGTTCATCTCAGAGAACATTCCCTTCTGCATCTCATTCCCTTCGCTGCCCTTGGCCTTTCCCTGCGTGGCATTTCCTTCAAAGGGCCCTTCCAGGAGGAGCCAGGGCTGGGAACAGATCCCCAAACCCAATCCCAGCATCCTCCCCATCGGCCTTAATCAAAAGTCGCTATGTTATTAGAGACAGAATATTAAATTCCATGAGGAAACACGGGCATCGGCACTAGAGGGAGGTATTTCCCCACATTCCTCGGATCCAGAGCTGCAGGAAAACAGCAAAATGCAGCAGCAAAGGGTCCCCGTGATATCAAACTCTGTTAATCAACTGCAATTAATGAGTGAGCTGCAACTCGTCGTAATCAGCTCCCATCAGCTGCCCGTGATAAAAGTATTCCCAAGCACCAGATAATGAACTGATATTTAACCTGAATTACATTATTTAACATATAGAAAGTTGCAGTGCCTTACAGAGCAGGTTGTTTACATGTTTATTCCAACGGGTAAAAAGTTCAGAGCCAGATCCAGAACTTTGGAGGGGTTAAACTCTCCTTCTGCTTCCTCCCAGTAGCAGCACCCAATAAATCTAGTTTTGCATCAGATGTATCCTGATCTAAAAAGATTTAATTACATCCCTATGAAAAAGCAACGGGTGGTAACAAGTCGTGCAGCCCCTGCCAACACTTGGCACTTCTGATGTGGAGGAACAAGGCTTTTAATTCCTCTCACACCTTGGAAGGAACTTTCTAAAAATCTCTCACTTTGAGGGAGATTAGGGAAATGTCCAGCACTTCGTTCCTGCCCAAGTCTGTGACCCTGCACACATTTCTCACGACTTCAGAAAACAACAAGAAAGTCGGAAAAGAATAAAGAAAAAGGAGATACGGATTAATTACAGCAATTTCTCGGCAAGCGGAGGCGGGCGATGGGCTGTGCGGGAGGGGAGGTGGAGGCAGGGATGCTCTGGGATCCATCCAGCCCGGCGCTGTGTCCGCATCCCGCATCCCTGCCCGGCACCTTCCCCGGCCCGTGGCTAGATGGAGCTGCAGCTCCAGGAATGCCGGGGGGAGGCAGGGCACAGTCCCCTTCCCTCCATCCCACAGCCGGCCTTCAGGACTGCTTTTATGAAAATAAATGGAGGCAATGAAGAAATATCATTATAGGGCAAAAGCAGCGGATGCTCAGGAAAGTTAAATAACACTTTTTCTTCGATGCCTGTGCTCTGCTTGGCAGGGGACAGCCCCTGTCCTGGGTAGCTCAGATCCCCCCTGGCCCACAGCCCACCCCCAAGGGCCCTACAGCGGGAAGGAGGGCACAGAGGTGAGGGTGAGTCTCTGAAACTGGGACCTGGTGGAGACATGGTTGACCAGGAGCACATGAACGTGCCACTGAAGTCCCCTGAACAGCGGTTAAAGCGAGCAGGAAAACGTGGTGGCAAAGCAGCATCCACCACCCAAGGAACAAGGGTGAGGTCTGTCCCACGGAGTCTCCTACTGCCCCTGGACACTGCTGGGGGAGAGAGCTGGCCAGAATGACTGTGGGATGGAGAGGTGGTACCAAAGGGGAAGGCTCTGCTGGACAAGCCAGGAGAGCAGGAAGCAAAGGAACCCCAGGAGGTATGCTCAGTGCCAAGGAGAGCAGCAGGGACCCTGGGAGAAGGGCAGCACTGCATGGGAGTGTCACCCACTCCAGCCCCTGCTCCCACAACAACACCCCCAGCACAGCTGAGCACATGAACCCAGGGCTGGTCATCACTCGGACCCCAAAAGGAGTAATTAAAGATTGGGCATTGCCCAGAGAATTTCCTGGAGCCATTGCCTGTGACAATGCCACCTTTCTAACCTGTGACCACAGACGGGATCGATGGGCTGAGATCCAACACAAACAGAGGAGGAGGGGCACTAAAAGTCAGGCTCCAGAAAGAGTCAGGTATCAGTAAATTCACACCAACACGTGGCTGTCACAGGGTGAGGACTGACAACGGAGAAACAAGTGTCACTCATTGATCATAAAGATTAACTTATTAATAAAATGGTTTGGGACCAAACATGTCATACTGTCACCTCTTTCCATGGTTGATTTTCTGACACATTGCTGGCGGGTGTTCAGCCCAACTCAGCCACACTTTTGATGAGGAATGGCAAGGACTTTTGGCTTTAAACTCCCCGAGGGCAGGGATAGATGGGATATTGGGGAGGAATTGCTGGCTGAGAGGGTGGCCAGGGACTGGCAGAGGTTGGTCAGAGAAGCTGTGGCTGCCCCTGGATCCCTGGGAGTGTCCAAGGCCAGACTGGACAGGGCTTGAAGCAGCCTGGCATAGTGACAGGTGTCAGGCTTGAAACTGGATGAGCTTTAAGGTCCTTTCCAACCTAAACCATTCCAGGATTTGGTGATTCTTCATCTATCCAAGTTCATCTACTCAAATGTCAAAAGTAATCGCAATGATTTTTCATGAAACTGATTAAATATTTTCTAGGAAGTCTCACCCTGGATCCACAATGCTCCCAGTTGGCTTGAAGGATGACAACTGGTTTGTGGATGTCAACAAACACCACTTGGGGAGTTCAGGAGGGCTGGACTCAAACCCACCTGGCGACACCTGTGACCCACAGGCTGCTGAGTTGCACTGGCCAGAGGGAAGACCTGTTAGCCTTAGTCACCCTTGCCCAGGTTATTAACAACAGGAATAAATAAATTCACAGGGAATTAAAGGTTCTGGTTTGCAAAACAGCTGGAGAATTGAACCCAGTCCAAACCTGCAGGAAAGATTGATGTCCCCGTCAACAATTATAGCTGTAGCTGCAGAGTTCTGAGCTCAGCACTGGGACAGAGCAGCCTTTCACTTTTTCTTTCCTAATAAAGTTGTTAGAGCTCCATTAATTAATCTAAGGGAACTTCAAGGCATTGTTTTATTCATCGCCCCCTCCTGGGAAGCAGCACCTCTGGAGGTCTTCATAAAATAATAAATAATAGCCATATCATATAATAATAGCAATAACATAAATACCAATGTAAACTCAGGGCTGTTCCCAGGTCCTCCAAGACAGGTAAAAAGTCAGCAGAGCCCCCCAAACAGGGCTCTGGCTGCATCCTCCCCCTTACCCTGGCATGGATTAACAGAGCCCAGCACCAGTTCCTGCCAGGAATATTGTTTGAAGCATCAGTGCCACACACAGAGCTGGTGCTGCTCTGTGCAAGAGCAGGGAGAGGGCTGGGATACAGTCACATCCCTGCTGGGAGGAGGATTTGCACAATATCCACTGTCAGAGCTTGTCAGCAGCTCACGGATACACACAAGTAGCAGGAATTCAGAGGAAGCTGGAGAACTGTTGGTATTTACCAGGCTCATCAGGATTTTTAATCATTAATTTTAAAATGGGATATTTTTTCCAACAGAAAAATGCCATCTGGGTGAAATCAAAATGTATTGTAAGAACCTGCTCATTTTTCGTTGCTCTTTCTGATACAAGGCAGGCAGATTTCCCAGGGAAACCCCCCAAGCTGCGCAGTTCTGTCCCCACATCTCCTGGAGCATCCACAACTGCAGCCACATGTCCCAGGTGCTGTGGTGCAGCCCAAAACACACACTGAGAGGGACACTACACCAAAACAAAACAAAAAAAAGGCAAATAACTTCCTTTTTTATTCTGTATGGAAATGCGTTCAGATGTAAAACCCTCCCTGAGATGAATGATGTGTTTCTGCCACAATATTTGCTTCAGATGCCACAGATTTAGGGGGAAAAAAAATCGAAATACAAAACAAACCCACACCGTAAAAACAAACAAACAAAACTAAACACACAAACTAAAAAGAAAATCACACACACACAAATAAACCCCCAAACCTAAAGTCTTTTTTTTCTCCCCAAGCTTTCAAAAGATATGAATATCATGACTTGTTTCAAAAATTAAAGTTTTAAAAATGACTGGAAGGTTTGTCTTCAACCAAAGCAGTGGGAGCTCAGTTCCCAAAATGTGGCCCAGAGGAAGGAGATGGTCCTGAGAGCACCGAGCTCCTGGCCAGGGGCACCTCTGCCTGGGATGAGAAGGCCCTGGTGTCACTGGGCTTTGGGCATCAACTGCTGTCATTGAAAAAGGACAATGGGCAAAGTCACCCCACGTGGGTGCCCATCGATGGCAGCACCTCAGCCCCTGCACAGCCCAGAATTCCAAACGCCACCACAGCCTGCCGGCTTTGTCCCAGATTGCCCAGAATTTGGGATGTAGATACTGTCCTGCTTAACAAAGCTAGGGTTTTTAGCCTCCTGCCTAACACAGAGGATGCACTGATGCCTCTGGGGCTGTCCCTGGCAGCTCGGAGTGCCCCGGTGCCCACCTGCACCCAGGTTCCCTTCGCACCCTCCTCTCGAGGCTGCTCTGGGACTGACCCCCACGGGATGTGAAGGGCTGGGTGTTAATGGTCCTCCTCAGCAGAGCATCAGGAGCTTCTCCATCTCCCAAGGGAGGTCACTCGCTCCAGAGTGGATTTCCAGGGCTCTGGAGCCTGGATGATTTATCATACAATTGTTACTACTGAGTCGGAACAAGTTTTAATAAAAGGGTGGAATCAGAAAATGTAAGCAATTTTTTTTTTTTAACAATTAGAAATAGAAACCAAAGTTGCACATCACTCTGCATCTCTAGGACTGCCAGCCCTGCTTTTCCCTATTCCTGATGGCAATTCCTTCCTTCCTTCCCAAACAAATCTGCCAGACACCACTGTGAGCACTGCACACACAGGGAGGGGGCAGAGCACCCACCCAAATGACACTTAAACCATTGGTTTGCCTTCTTTTGAGACTCCTAATCCCAGGGAATCACTTAACACACCCCCTGACCCTCAAGGGCACGACATTTCCATAGGAACCGTCAGTATGTGCTTCCCCACGGCGGGAACCTCATCCTGAAACCAATTCTTTGGAAACTTTTCGGGGCTTGGAATATTTTTCCAGCTCAGGGAAGCGCGGCCGGGGCCGGACACAGACAGTGCCCGGGTTTGGGGCGCAGGGCTGGGGTCTGGGGGCTGCTGGCAGGGTGAGGGTCCCCGGGGCCGGCAGCACTAGATGGCATTGTTACACCGACGGCCGTCCAGCCCCAAATTAGTAGACAATTATCCCTCTTCCACTCCTCCTTTTATGCGATGAAACCGGTTCCTTATAGCCTGCAGGATAAATTCTATAGGGTGCCTGACTCAGTCAGGGCTGTTTCTTCACAGGCTCTCTCTTCCCAGCTTTCACCTCAATCTGTCATCCAGATTTGACACTGCATCGTTCCAACAGTGCTCAGAAATGACATGTATATAATGTGGAATATTGTGCACATTTACAGCCAGGATTTTTTCCCCTTAAAACATTGCTCGCTATATTCTGGCAGTCGTTGTTCTGGAAATAAAATAAAATTACTGGGGGGTGGGGGGGGGGGGGTAAAAAAAAAAAAGAGCCCCACCACAACAGAGGGTTCTTTTCTTTACGTGTGTTGGTGATCATCTGAAAGAAAAACTTCCTTAGGTGCTCGGCAAAGTGTTTTTGATTTTTAGGGAGGTTTATGCTTAGGATTGTCCTGCAGTTGGGCGCTAATTAAAGAGGAGCCGAGGCAGCACACAGCGACCACTCCGAGCAGGCTGCTTTTATGATTCCCTTCCATTAACACTCCATATTATAAATCAAATTAACTGGCATTTCTATTAAAAAAAAAAAAAAAAGGAAAAAAAAAAGGAATCCTTTTAAAAGAGCACCGAGCCCAGTTCAGCGCGGCTGAGAACCCTTTTCCTCGAGTGGATTAAACACAGCCCAGCTTTGTTTCCCGGCGCTGCCTCTATAATCATCCTTTCCCTGCCCTATAATAATGATCAGGGAGGGAGTTCAATTATTTCATTCAAGAAAACAAAACAAAAGTCACAATTACGTCGGGATGACTTCCCGGTTCAGTTCAGCGCGGGGTGAGCGCCGGGCTGATCCCAGGGCTGGGATTTCGGGATTATGAGCAGCGGTGTTTTGGCACTGCCGGCAGCAATTCCTGCTGCCCGAGCCGGACACGCCGCAGACACACAAACCTGGCTGTGCGCACAGCCGGGCAGAGCACACACACACAGCGGGGCGAGACACGGACAAAACCTCCCCCCGCGCCACGTTTCGCGTGTTTTCACAGCATCTTTACAAGCGAGTTGCTTTGCTTGCTTTGCCTTTCCCCCCCACCCCGAGGCCACACAGTCCCGCTGCCCGGCTTTCCTCAGGCTGCTGATTCACTGGCGTTGCTTGTATTCCTCCCCACGGCCCCGTCCCTGGTTTTGGGGCTGCGGTTTGGGGTTTGTGTGTCCCCGCCGCGGTTCTGCCGCACAAACCCTGCCCGACACTTCGAGCTGTCCGGCAGGAGCGTCGCTGGGGGGCAAGGACGGAGTTCAACCTCGGCAATAAACTTTTGAAGGATGAAGGGGGTGTTGGGAAGGGAGAGGTTCCTTGTCAAGGCTCCTCCCGTGAAGGCAAAGGCGGGCGATGCAGCTCCTGCCGCGGGGAGAGGACTCAGCCCGGCTCCGGGCGGGATTATTGGAGCCGTCTCAGGGACTGGGGAGCAAAAACCCCCAGCTAAAGCTGGGTTTTGTTGCCACTGTCTGAAAGGGGGAAAGAGAGAAAAAGGAGACTGTCGCTTTGCTAATAACTGCAGTTTCCAGAAGAAATAAAGGTCCCTGTTCCAGTGAGGTTTGTGCTCGGAATGTCCCTGCAGAGCTCAGCATGGCTAAGGAGATTTCCAGTGGAAATACAGTAATAAATTCCTTCCTTTAATCTGTGGTTTTAATACTCAGAGTGGGATCCACAGACACCTGCGTGGCTGTGGACAGCGAGGATCCCTGCGTGGGGTTTGTAAGCAAAGCCAGGAGCACGGTGTGTGCTGATCCCAGGCACAGGCATGGCAGTGCTGCGGCTGGATTTACCCATGAATAATACAAACGGGAACTCTTCGCTATCACTTACTGCTCCCGAGACCTGATTTGGTCTTCATTTACATAAAATCTTATAATCCAGCGATGAACTTGTGGTTTTTGCTTTCTGTTTTAAAGGGTTGTGTAGGTTTTAACCCCTGGCTGTGCCATAAACCCTGGATAGAACTTTTCCCCTTTCTCCAACACCACTGTCATTCTTCCTTCAAGAAAAATTAAACAATGCCTTTAAAAATCACCCTGAGCTGCTCCTACCCCCTGCCCTTTCAAATCACTCTTAAAAGCTTGAGGGAACAGAAAAATACAAAACCTCTTTGGGAGTGAGGGTGCCAGGCCAGGGCTTTCCTGTGGGATCCCAATCCCAACACACAACAACCAAGGGCTCAGGGAATCACAGCTACCTCCAAAGAGCTCCGAAGGCACCGAGCAGCTCTGCCTGCTCCCGCTTCCAGACAGCTGCTCCAATAAACCCGTCCCCAAACTCCTGATTTTTAGAGGAATTACAGTGGTGGTGGCTATTATTAGCCTGGGCACGTGGCTCTCCCGGCTCTCCCGAGCTTTGCTGGAAGCCGAGGGAGGGGAAGAGGGAGCGGGGGGAGCAGATCTGCAGGGCTGAGAGCCCCGGTGCTGCTGTTTGACCCAGGCTGGCCACAGGGATGCGTTACCAGCCCCCAAACCAGCATGTTAGTTCTGGAAATCCAGGAAAAGGGAGGGAAAAGACCCTGTACATTATTTATTTTGTGGCTTTTCATGGTCAGAGCACAAATTAATCAGCTCCGATACCACGAGTGGCCAGAGCTTGTGCAGCCGACGGCGCTCGCTCCACAAAATGCTGCACATCCAAGTTTTCCTGCTGCATTCCGAGGTGCAGCTTCGCTCAGCGGCACTTTATTAATTGCAGTTTAGCTCCAGATAAACATGAGTTTTACTCAGACACTCCCAAGATACTTATTTTTACTTCAACACTTGCCATGGGCTGCAGGGAAAGAAAAAGCCACATATGGACTGATCCGCTGCTGAGCTGTGCAGGGAATTCTTGGAACTGGGAGCCGGGGAAGGGCCCCTCTGACAGCTGTTTGCTTGTCATTAGAAACTTTGTTCTGCTTCAAAATTATATTGGGGGTTCGCAGGGGGGTGGAAGGAGGGATTGCACACAAATCCTCACTTAGAGAAAGGAACACTGAGTTCTGCTGGTTGAGAATTTCCCCGTGCAGCCCAGAATCGTCCTTTTAATGGAAAAAGCTTTGAATGATAGACCCGTAGGATGTGCCGAGCTGGAGGGGACCCAGCAGGATAACAGAGTCCAGCGCTGGGCCCTGCACAGGACACTCCAGTAACCCCACCACGAAGACTCCCCTACTCCAGTCAGCAGGAATACCTGAGCTGAGAAAAATAAACCCTGAGGGAGCGACTCTCTGTGTCTGTCTCCTATTCCTTCTTTCAGGAGAGGGGCAGCTCCTAACAAAACCGAGTGCAATATCTCCTTTCCCCCAGCAGGTTAATTGTTCATACAAGTGCCAGCTATTCAGTCCCAGCACCTTTGTGTTCTCAGGGCTCAGTGGGATTTTTTTGGAAAGCACAGTGTGCGCTGGAGCACCGGCCACCCTCGGACAGAGCCACGGCACCGGTTCCACCTCCAGCAAGAAATAAGAGCCTGGATGGCCGTGTCTTGTCACGGGCAGCTCATCCTCCCGCACTAAGGAGGAATTCCAGGGAAATGGGGGTTTTGCTGGAGCTGCAGCAGTGACGATACACGGAGAGTAAACACCCCTCGCCCATCAAAGCCGCTGGAGCGCCCACCAATCACCATAGTAACTGGGACCAATTACAGTAATTAAGATTCACGGGGAGTTGTCCCTTATAATCAGGAGCCATTCGAATTTTTTTATTTATTTATGTGTTTGGAGGTGTCTCCCAGCGCGGGCGCGGGGATGTTGCCACCCGGGTACAGCGACCGTCCGTGTCCCAGGGTCACGGGGAAAGCCCGGGGCGAGATGGAGCAGGGGGACCACCACGATCACCATCTGCCCCGGCTCTGACGGGGGACAGTCCCGTTAAACAGCCGCCCTCGGGCCGTCATTCCCGGAGGAATGAGGAGGGAGATGCTCCGAGGTGCCGGACAGCGCTCCACGCTCTCCCTCAGGGAAGAGCCTGTCCCAGCTCTTAAACATGATAAATGTATTTTCTTTCTTAAAACACCCCACCAGCGGGGGGAGCAGCATTGTAGGGGCTGTGGATGGGGACACAGAAAGGCCGGGAGAGCATTTCCCTTCCATTTGAAGCATATGGAGAGGGAAACGCAGGGTTTCCTTCCCAGCTGCCAGCCCTCCCAGTTATCAGGCACTGCAATGGCAGCAGACACACAAAATTGCAAAGTAAAAAATTAAAACAGTTATTTTTAGGTATTTTTTTTCCCCTGTAATTCTTGGTAAGGGTATCAGCACACTTGGGTTAGAGAATCTGACCCTATTTTCTGTTGCCAGGAATAAATTAGATATGGAGATAAAGCAGAATATACTGTTACTACCTCCACTCTGCACGGGGAATATCTTCATAAAATAGACTTCAAGAATTCTGTATATAAATAAATAAATAAAAAACCCCATGCCATGAACAAAAATGCTTAAAAAAATAAAAATAAAGCAAGGAGGGCGGGTGTCTACTCTAAAATCCCCCAGTAAAGAGGCACTTCCAAGCCCCAGACCCCCTTGCCAGCTCTGCTCCAGCTGCAGAGCCAAGTGGGGTCGCGGGGGGTTACGTTGCATCACTAAGCACGAGACAGAACCACATGTAAAGTGACACAATGCAAATTCCAACAAGATGTGGATTTCCTCCTACACACTGAAACGCTGCCCAGACCCTGCACACTCTGGGTGAGGGCTGAGCATCAGCAGCACGCTCAGCAGATCCCCCACCTGGCTCAGGTAACACTGCAAAGAAGCTTTAATCAAAATATTAACCTCTCCCTCTCCTTGAGTTTCATCGCCCAGCCTGTGGTTTCCTTGCCCACTTCCCAACACCTGTCCTGGGTAAGGCCACGAGCTGTGGATCAGGTGTGCAGGTCTAGAAATGTGCATTGGGGTGGAACCCCAATGTGCATTTAGGGTGGAACCCTAAAGGTGTGTTAATACACACCAGGATGATCCCAGACAAAAATGTAATAATTAAAATATCAGCTTCTTAGGAAAAAAAAAAAACAAAACCCAACAATCACAATTAAAATTTTTTAATCTGATTAACATATTAATCACATCCCTGCAGGGGCTCAGCAGAGCCATGGGCATCACCCTGGCATGTGTCCACCTGCCTCAGGTAACAACTCTCCACAACATACAGTAAAACCAGCCCTAAACAAACACAAAAAGCACCAGGGTCAGAATCACAGAATCCCAGACTGGTCTGGGTTGGAAGGGACATTAAAGCCCATCTTGTTCCACCCTCTGCCACAGACAGGGACACCTCCCACCAGCCCAGGTGGCTCCAAGCCCCATCCAGCCTGGCCTTGGACACTCCCAGGGATCCAGGGGCAGCCACAGCTTCTCTGCCCACCCTCCCAGCCAGCAATCCCTTCTTTAGAAGAGCCACAGCAATTTCCCTCCCTCAGCTGTGCTGATCCACTCCGCTCCCACAGCTGAGCTGCCTTGGCCTCCTCCAAGCTCACAAAGACAAACTGCTGCCAGGAGGGATCATGAAAATGTGTAAATATTTATGAACTCTCGAGTTTTGAATACACAGCTCTGTGGCTGTCAGTCCACATGGTTATAGATCTCTTTGGCTCACAGATTCACTTCTGAGCATGAGAACTTCCTAATTCTGAGCCTGGTAAGTTGGGACAGGTTTTCCCACCAGCCTCAACGTGACACAGACAACTCATTTCCTGAAAAATGAGCAAGGGACATGGAATCACGGAATTGTTTGGGTTGGAAGGGACCCTAACGATCATCTTGTTCCAATCCCCTGCCACAGACAGGGAATGATGATGATTAAATCCACATCCCAACCAAAGCCCACATCTCTCCCAGGCATTCCAGGAGCTCAAGAGCACTTCAAGCTCCTTTTTCTCATCAATACCAACACCAGAGCAGCCACCCAGACAGGAGGTCAATGTCCAGCTAATGCACTTCAGCACTAACTGTGACCAGGGAATACTAATTTAAAGGCATTTACAGAATTGCCAAGCCAGTGCATAGGATTTGTTCCTGTTAAATTTCAGTTTTTCACCTAAAGAACAGTCCAGCAAAATAAAACCCCATTTCATGTTTCCCAACAAGCTTCAGGTCAAAGCTCATTCTGTCCACAGGCAAGAGGATGGTTTATTTATTTATAAGCCACTCCTGCCAACTTATTTCAAGTTTCTGAGCCTATTTTTAGTTTTATTTGAGCTTATGATTTCAAAAGTATTAAAGATAAAAGGAACAGGCACAGTTTGACTTCAGTATCTCAGCAGAAAAGCTGAAAGTGGTCTGGTAAAGCCAACTGCAGGTTTGTAATCATCATTCAAGTTCAACCACAATTCAAGGAAAGATTATAAAGACGAAAAAAAAAAAAGGAAACTGCTATTTAAAATGTGACATTTTTTTGCTACTTGGTTATCTTGACTCTGCAATTTTACTTTCGTCAATAGCAAACAAATCTTACAATATCATCCAACATCTTGAAAACTCTCCAGAGCACCAAAGCAGGGCTCCAGGAAGGCATTGACTCCCAACACCACCCCTGTTCAGGGTATAGCCTGTATGCACACTCATTTTATCCTTCTAAGAGTATTGCAAGCTTCATTCAAGTTAGAATTCAAGTGACCCCTTTCCCTCCAGAGAGTAAAAAATATCTGAGAGATGACAACAGCAGCACACAACTTACAAAGAGTGAAGTATCAGTCATTGATTTGGCCCAGCATGGCAGATATTCCTCTTTAAAACCATTACATATGTTTATCTTGGTTTGTTTTCCAGAACTGGGCACTAAATAAATATATTTCACATACCAGAAGAGTAACAGGGTGCTTGTGGTTACTCCTCTGCAGCCCTCCCATCGCTCATCATCTGGGAACAGGCTGTGACAAGGGAAACCACAAACTGCATCCAAAGTAGGAACCAAGTTTCTGGCTCTCTGGAGGCTTCAGTGTTAACACTCAAACTCACACCTGAGTGGAAAGCCTCAAGATACAACCACCCCTGGAACCTGATGTACTTCCAAAGCAAGACCAAAGTTCAGAGCCAGCAGCTTTCCAGTCACCCCCAGTCCTTTTTCTGCCTTTAGACCAGCTCAGAAATGTGTTAGTGAGCAGCCAGGGCAGAACTCACATAAACCCTCCTACCTGGGGACATTAAACAGCTCAGACAGGAAAGGGCAGCTCAGTCCTGGCCACCCACAACCCCCGTGGGAAGAAGAGCAAGGCAGTACCTTCCATCCAGCAGGACAGCTCCCAGAAGGACTCTTGCTTGGACAGCCCAGGCTGTTGGGTCTGTAAGGTTTATAGAGACCTGCTTGGCTGCCCTGCCTTGATCCAGCCCCTCCTCAGGGCTGGGCACCTGCAGCTCATTGTCTGGGTGGCTCTGGGGAGGTACAAACAGCAGCTGAGCCCTGCACAGCCCTGAGGGCTTTGTTTCTGTGTCAGTCACTGTGATTCTTGATAAAAGCAGGAGGTTTTGGTTTCTAGGTCCAACCACAAAGTACATCCAATACAAACTCTCCTAAGCCCATCCTAAAATGTTGTTTAAAAAAAAAAAAAAAGGTGGGGATAAGAATCCTTGTATCCTAAAATGATTTGGGTCAGAAGGGACCTTAAAGTCCATCCCTTGCCATGGGCAGGGACACCTTCCACTAGACCAGGGTGCTCCAAGCCCTGTCCAACCTGGCCCTGGACACTTCCAAGGATGGGATAACTTGGGCAACACCATTTTTGATTGGGTTTTTTCAAGCTACAGGTGTGATGGACATTGCTGAGCTCCTGGCACAGAGAAAGTTGTTCCCAGAGGTTGCCAGTTCATCACACAAAGTCTCTTTGGTGGCAGCATCCTGTCCAGGACACTCCAGGGCCAGCCCAGGACCCTCAATAGTGCTTTTAACTGCTGTGAAGAACATCTTTTCTTTCCCAAGCACTTTTGAGGAGCTGCTGAATTGAATCTCTGCCTCCACTGAGCCACGTCAAAGGAGATTAACCAGCTCAGGGGTAGTTTAGACCCTTGCTAAGGATCAGCCTTACTATTCACAGCGATTTTCCCTACCCCCAAAATAATTTGTCTGGAAAAGGTTGTAAAATCCAGCCAGCCTGAAGTTAGCAAAATAAATGCCAGGGCTGCTCATCCAGTTCAACGTGTCTGCACGTCTGAAACCCTCAGATCTGAGGATCTTGATTTGATTATCTTGATTATCAGCATCTGCTTTAGTGGCTCACACTATCAAACAGAAGACATCAGTTTAGATTATGGCTCCTGTCTGTTACCTCCTGACAGAGCTGTCAGGCCCAGACTGTGAGGAGGAGGACTGGGAAAGCAAAAGAAAACTGCTTGTGCTGGAGCATCCGAAACAGGAGGGAAACGAGCCAAAGCCCTCAGAAACTGGGGCTTCAGGTACTGCCTTGGGAGAACCTGCTTGGGAACGGAAATTCCTGCAAGAACTTTGATATGGGAGATCTTCTGGAGAAAAGGAGGCTCAGGGGGGACCTTCTGGCTCTGCAAGTCCCTGATGGATCCAGGGGAGGGTCGGGCTCTGC
>JAWWTY010000160.1:934881-948262 GCA_035222235.1 Margarornis squamiger | reverse complement strand
GACTTGCAGAGCCAGAAGGTCCCCCCTGAGCCTCCTTTTCTCCAGGCTGAGCCCCCCCAGCTCCCTCAGCCGCTCCTCATATGCCTCACTCCCTAATGATCATGTCCCTGATGCCTGGCACTGCCCTGGGAGCAGCTCCCCAGGTTGGCCACCCCGCCTTGAACATGAACCTCGAGCTACAGGGAGCAAATCCCAAAGTGCTCATGTCTGCTGAGCTTGGTGGCACCTGCTCCAAAATCAGGGCAAGTCACACCACAGCAGCAGCTCTGGTTCTGACACCGAAGGAAAACTGAACTACATTAGTCCAACGTGCCATACTTTTGCAGTATCAGAAAAAGGAAATAAATAAACCCACTGTTACGGGAGGAGCAGGCCCTGTGGGTGAGCACACACTGAAGTGCTCTGGCCCGAGTGCCGAGGAGATAACAATTACCAGCAAGTCATTACTTAAAAACGGGATAATTTTTCAAGCAAGCATGAATGCATCTGCACATTCCCGGCAAGCAAATAGGTTTGAAAACCCTCTGAACTGGAAAAAAACATTGCCAATCCTGACCATATGCTTTTCTCGAACTGTATTTTAAAAAATGTATGCCCAGTCCGATAATGCACGAAGTGAAACGCGGCTCTGGGTGGAACTGCATCAGCACTGAGATGTTTAGCCCGTGGCTAAACAGGATTTTCCTGTTCACAGTTATGATTTTGTGTTTTGCCATAATAAAAAGCCTTGATGAAAAATATAGATGTTCACAGCGTGAACGCTGTCACATCATTAGTTTATAAATAAACATGGATTACGATAAAGAAACCTCTTTAAGCACAGTGACCTCCCAGTGCAAGGGCTCACATAGCCCTCTGTGTATTCCAAGGGATTGGAGCAGCTGCTCCAGGGAAATCCAAGGATCCCTGACCATGCCAGAAGTTTGGAACGAGATGAGCTTATATGGTCCCTTCCAACCCCAGCCATTCTGGGATTCTGTGATTTAACTGCATAGGACAATAAGTTTTCTTCCCAGAACTCAAGAAGAAGATCTGGAAATGAAAGAAAACTTGAGGGCTCGTGCTGTGCTTGGCAGGGTTTGGGAACAACATCATTTCAGGTATGGCACAGCTGGCAGGGACATGGGGGTGCCCAGACTATGCAGCCTTTATGCATCTGGTCCTATGTAAAATAAAAAGGGGGTTTAAAAAGGAGGGAGGGTGATATTTTACATGAGTAGATAGTGGGAGGACAAGGGGGAACAGTTTCCCACTGCCAGAGGGCAGGGATGGGTGGGATATTGGGGAGGAATTGCTGGCTGGGAGGGTGGGAAGGGACTGGCCCAGGTTGGGCAGAGAAGCTGTGGCTGCCCCTGGATCCCTGGGAGTGTCCAAGGCCAGGTTGGAGCCACCTGGGACAGTGGAAGGAGTCCCTGCCCATGGCAGTGGTGAAACAAGATGAACTTTGAGGTCCTTTCCAACCCAACCTATTCTGGGATCCTACAAAAATGCTGCCAGACAGATTTCAGGGTGGAACTCAGCATGGTGCTGCAGAGCTTTTGCTTCAGGCAGAGCTTTGGCAGTGTCTGCATGAGAGAGGAACACACAAACATTCAGGCCTCTTTCCTGCAGGTCACTGTCACAGGTGTGCTTTGCACAGACAGGAGCCCACCCTGTACAGTCCAGCCCCTGGCCCTGCACACACCCCCCAACAATCCCCCCCTGTCCCTGTCCCATTGCCCAACCCCTCCTGGAGCTCTGGCAGCCTTGGGGCCGTGCCCACTGCCCTGGGGAGCCTGGTCAGTGCCCACCACCCTCTGGGGGAAGGACCTTTCCCTGAGATCCCACCTGACCCTCCCTGGCTCAGCTCCAGCCATCCCCTGGGTGCTGTCCCTGCTCACACACAGTGTGACCCTCCAGGACAGATCCCCTCCTGGGCAGGAAGGTGCATTCCTCCTGTGGGAGGTGTTTTGTTGGATTTACCTCTGTTGCCTAAGAAACACAGAATGCCATCACTATCCCTTCTAAAGCACCTGAATAAGATGTCCCAGCTTTTCCTTGAAGTCACTCCTTCCATCACCCACAGGTTACTTTTGGCTAACTCCTTCCTCCTGGAGATCCATCCCCAACAGGAATACACGGCTGACTGGCAGATTTCACACTTCCAAGCTGAAATCCAGCCTTCCAATCTATTTGTTCCCCTCCTCCTTCAGGGTGGGTGCTCTTTGCTTGTCACTTCTTTTGCTGGGAACTGTCATTTGTTTACCTTTTTTTCTCTAGTGCTGTGAAATGATGCATCATTCCAATGCCAAGGTGCTGGTAAATGACAATGTAATGGCCAAGCTAAGTATGCTCTAACAGGAAAAGAAAAAAAAAATCACTAATCAAAGTCTTTCAAATTATATGGAATACTGACAGCTTTTTACGCTGTTTTAATTAAGTACACTGTAATTTAAACCACTGAACCATAACAACCCAACGTTTAGTGTTATATCCCTAGGAGAACTTTAAAAATATGCATAATTCTGCCTGGAAGGTAATTGAGGGATATTTTTGGGGTGGTGGGGGTAATTAAAGGTTATACAGGAGAGTAATAGGAATTTTACTTGGGTACTGATAGTGCAGCAACTGTGCTAAAACCTCCTCAGGAAAGTGATTCATGTCCCCGGCTGAGTTTTCCTCCTGTTATTTTTGAGGGCTGTGAGTGCCGGGGCTGGGCTCTGTCAGATCCTGTTCCTAGTGGACCTGGGGAGGGGCACCTTTTCCTGGTGTGGCTGCCTACCCTGGCTCAAACAACGTGATACTTTAAGAGTGATAAGAGAAATTAATTATCTCCACCCATCAGCAGGTAAAGAGATGTTTCTCCTCTGGCTGAGGGTCCTGTCACCTGGGAGGAGCAAAGGAAGGGGTGCTGGGTTTGGGGATGATGATGATGATGGATGAGCACGAGGGGAGGAAAGCAGGGCAATCCCCTTGGGAAAGTCACCCCGAGTTGTCCCTGAGCAGGAGAAGGGTCTTCCAAGCACTGGTTCAGCACAGTGAGGGGTTCCAGCCCCACATGGAGATGCTGCTTGGGATGCTGGAACAGACCTGGCTCCAACAGCTCTTATGTGAGGGGTGTTAAAAGATTGTTCCTAAAAGTGCCTCCCAACTCATCATTTTAGGGGCAATATTTGCTCTGCACTGAGGCAGGGAAGGTGCTGGCAGCCCCTGAAGCTGACGGGCTGCACAGCTCCAGCTGCCATAGGATGTACAGGGAGATTCAATGTGAAAAGTGGAAGATAATGTGCTCACACACTAATGGGCACTGAACTAGACACAGGCTCATTTTTCACATCATGTCATCTCTAAGGTTTGAATAAAAAGTAATGGCTAGAATGAGCCTGGATCTATCTCAGACATTATCATTTGCCTCCTCAGTTTTATTTGTGTTGACTTGTACAGTCTAAAAAGATGACAGTCTCCGGGCCCCCGGATCAGTGTGAGTGATAATACACAGCACATTACACTGCTGGTGACAGCTCCTGTTCTCCTCGCTGGCATCTGAGCGCGGCGCATCTCCCTCCGTCATCTCAAATGCTATCAACTGACAGAAGAAAGAATCTCGCAGAGGGGACATCACAAACCCTGTCTGTTATGATTTTATGAGATAAACTGGAGTTTCGAGGGTATCTTGTTCGGGAAATTAGTGTCAGTCAAACTTTGGGGTTTTTTTTTTTCTTTTTTTCTCTCCCTTTCCTTTTTTTTTATTTTTTTTTCTTTAAAAAGATAAATAGCAGGCTCGAGCGAAGTGGCTCTATTTATGCTGCCACACAAGCAGAGCCTAATTTGAAATTGTGGGGGGGAAAAAAAATAACCATTTTAAAAATAATAATCCTCTTCTTGTGGCGAGGATAAAGGAAACACTCCAGATTTCATCTGAGCATGACTAAACAGCCACGTAGCTCCCAGCGCTTTTAACGCAGCAATACAGTAATTTTTTTTACGTTATACCAGTATTTTCTCCTCTAAAAACATCTTAAATTTCCTCACCAGCCAGCAGCCTGAATTCTAAAAGTTGCTCAAGCCATCGCATTCAGCTATAAATTCATATAACCTGAGATCTCTCAGCTGAACCTTCCACGCTCGGCCCCACAGGCATAATGCTTAATTAAGTGTAATATCCTTATTTAAGACAGGCAGTCTCAGTAAGCCTGGTAAGTGTTCCAGAAATTATTTTCAGAGATTTTTAGCTACAGGAACGTATAAGGGAGGAAAAAATATTACCGAGATAATCTACAGTCTCTAGAGGACCCCAACCTTACAGAGATATGCAAAAAACCCCAATTCTTTTGTTTAACCTGGAAGATAATTCGAAACCTGCAGCTAATGAATCCCAGTAGGTTAGAGGGGGTTTGGATTAAGCTCCAATTTGCTAATCCTGCTGCTGGAGGTGGGGGAGGATCCTGGCAGCCCAGTCATTCCCCCTGGGCTGTCACACTCGTGTCGCTGCCCACGGAGCTGCTGTTTGGGGGTGTCCTTCCCAAAGGCCCCCCATGGGGTCACAGCAGCCCCCCATCCCAGTCACATCCCTGGGATTCGCTCCTGGGGACGTGCAGATGCTCCTACCTGGCCTGCATTGCACACAACTGAAGTTTTTACAAAGCTGCTGCTGTTCTCTAAACCCACTGAGCTGCCTTTCCTACACTTTCAGAAAACACACGTTTCAGAATCATAAAAATGTACAAGTACTTGAACCATAATCTGCCAATTGTGGCAGCTGTTTCCCATGCAATTTCAGATACTTCTGCTGTAATGAATGTGTCTCACTTGGCTGAAGTTCCTGGGAGTGTTTAACTCCGAGTGGTCCTTTTCAGACCATGTGCCTGCTTTGAATTTCCTCTGCTACTGAGGTGAAAAGATGCCCCAAAACATGCAAAATGGGTGAGAGATCCGACGTTCACTCCCATCTCTGCTTCAGCAGGATTTCTCCTTCAAAGCTGCTTCCAGGCATGTCTCTCACACCACGCTCATGCTCCAGTACTACATATATTTAATCAGCAATAGGAATTAAAGCCACAACAGAAGTAAAACCCAGTGAGGACAAGTGAAGAGATGGAAGCAGCAGGAAGCAGCAGAATTAGTTTTTCTACCAACAGGAGGACTGTGAATGCTTTTCTCACAGTTGCAAGTGTAAAACCCAAACCCATGGTGGATTCTGGACTCCACATAAAATGTTCTGCTTTAATAGAAACCTGCTGTGTTGGGGAAGTTCTAATAAATCTCAGAATCTTTGTGTTGTTGCTGAATTCTTCAGAGAACAAACAATCATACATATATAGGGGTGACCTAAATGTGGCCTTCTAGGACCTGAAGGAGCTGACAAGAAACATGGAGAGAGACTGTTTACATGGGCCTGGAATGACAGGACACAGGGAATGGCTTCCCACTGCCAGAGGGCAGGGCTGGATGGGATATTGGGAAGGAACTGCTGGCTGGGAGGGTGGGGAGACCCTGGCCCAGGTTGGGCAGAGAATGTGTGGCTGCCCCTGGATCCCTGGAAGTGTCCATGGCCAGGTTGGATGGGTCTTGGAGCAACCTGGGCTGGTGGGAAGTGTCCCTGCCCATGGCAGGGAGTGGGATGGGCTTTAAGGTCCCTTTTACACCAAACCATTCTGGGATTCAATGGCTCTACGACATGTGTGGATGCACTGCCATGATTTGTGCCTGCACAGATCAAGCAACTTGTCCTGTCTGTTGTTTCTCTCATTCAGCTCCTCAACTCAACCTACCTGATGGTACCTCATTTCCACCAGGCTCGTTTCCAACCAGACAAAGAGGTAGAAGCCCCAAAACAATCCGGTGTGGGATTCCATAAGTCCCTTTCCCTGGGGGAACCTCTGCTGCTATTTAGCTGATTGCAATTTCTCATCACAGCAATTCTCAACATCATCATTATCAGTACAGCAATCAAACACAAACAGGAGCTGGTTCTAAATGAGAGCTGGATGGGTAATGAAATAATTGCTTTGCTTCGCAGCCCAGGGACACTCCCCAGCCCCCAAATACCTGACCTTCTTCCAGCGTGGCAGGTACACTGAGCTTTCCATGTTTTACATCCCTCCTGGATATATCACAGCCATAATTCTTGCATTGCCCGAGGCACTGTGGAAATTCCAGCTTGTCTCTGGTAACTCTGTGCATTTTCTTTGTACTTCTCAATTTGAAAATACATACCAACCAAGACTGTGTTGTTATTAGTAGGAGCAGTAGCAGCATTAGTGCTGTTGTTCACTGCGTCACTCGAGGAGCGACTTCCTTTCAGCGCAAGGACCGAGGGCACAGCCCTCCCCTGACACTGCTCACACCCAAACTCGTGCTGAGCAACACACAAGGTGGTTTCTTATCAATTCTGATAAACAGAACTCACTTTACCACTGGAAAAATCCACAAAAATTAAACCATTACATGTTCACTTCAATGACTAAGATTTATCTGATTAACGTGACAACAGTCCCAGCTTCACTGGGCACCAAAGTGGTTCTGACTGGAGTGAAACATCCTCCACCTCCCCAAAGGGAGAATATTTACTACCTGTAGTAGCAGACACACCAAGCACCCAGTCCTGAAAGTGTGCTCAATTTAGAAAATAAGTGCTTGCATTTCTGGAGGTTTTTAAGCAGTACAGTATTTAGCATTACTGTAAAAGCTAGATTTTAAAGTTAATTCAATATATTTCCAATGACCTTTGTGTGCCAAGAGCCTTCATTCCCTGCTCTTCCCAAAGGGTTTGTGTATCCTGATCTTTTCGTGTGTTCAGTGCCCACATACACTTTTGTAAATTAAACCTCTTTGACCAAATTAGGATCCCCTGGGATATCTGGGGTTTCTATAGCACTGTTTATCACAGTGTACCCCAACATTTCCATCCCCACCTCAGACAAGTTCCTCAAGGCTCCAAGAACAAGGGATTAAAGTGGAAATTTTTTTTTTGTTTGTTTTGGTTGGTTTTTTTTTGGTTCGTTTTTTTGTTTTGGGTTTTTGTTGTTTTGGGTTTTTTTAACATGCTCCTGCACAGGGGATCAGGGAAAGGCTGACAGGGCCTTTCCACCTGGCACAGGTTTGTTTTCCTGCCAGGGCAGGTGCAACAATCTCCAACATACCCTTTCCTACCTGCTCTCTGCCAAGCCCCATAAGGGAGCCCTCAAAGATCAGTAGATCAAAATTGTTCCAGTTCAACTGAGTCTCTGTGGGCAAAATCCTTGCTTTTGACTTTGGGGTTTTGTTCTGAATTAAAAATCCCAATGAAGTTTTTATAATTAACCTCTTGAAGACACAAGAATGGTCTCTGCATCCACATTTAGGGACACTTCAGCTGTGTTTCAAGATTGTTGGAATGTGCTGCTTTTAAAAATCAGGAGGTGGTTCTGTATGAGCCATGTTGGGATCACACGGACCCAAAAGTCAGAATAACAGCTCAAAATAGGCAGAAGAAAAGCAGAAAAAAAAAAAATGCATCGCTTCTCCCAAGCATCCTGCATCCATTTTCCTGAGGAACAAATCCCCCATTTCACAGGCAGCCCTTCCCAGGGCTCAGAGCAGCTCAGCTGACGTGGTCCAACACCTCCAGAGTGATGCTGAGCTGCTCCTCTTCCCTCCAGGCAGGTCCCTGGGCATAAGAACTTCACAGAGGGAACACAACACATCCAGAAAGGACAGATAAGTTAAAGTCTACTTTTAATTTTCTAGTTAATGCAAATACACTCAGGCACTGGTGAGGGAGTGACCTGGTGCAGGGCAGGGATCACAGGTGTTTGCACCTACCAAGTCACCACAGCCACATCCCATAGCCCTGGAGACATTCCCTCTGGAGGGAAGCACGTGGGAAACAGCCAGAGAGCGGAGTCTGACAGGGCAGAGGGGAGGCTTGGGGTGCAGGATGTTCTGCAGGGAGTTGGGGTTTGGAACGAGGGGAGGATGTTCTGCTGGGATTTGGGGTTTGGAAGCAGAGGAGGATGTTCTGCTGGGATTTGGGGTTTGGAACCAGAGGAGAATGTTCTGCTGGGATTTGGGGTTTGGAAGCAGAGGAGGATGTTCTGCAGGGGCTCATCCCCCCAGGCAGAGGGGCTGCACAGAAAGGCAGCACAGGCAGGAGCCTGCCCCGGGCTCCGCTGTGGGAAACTCCTTGAGGCTCTGATCAACAAAGCACTCGAGGAAATGCTTCACCTCAGCCGTGCAGTGCTCCCACGGGGATCAGCCTCCTCCTCCACACCAGACACTTGCTGAAGGGCCCTGCTGAGTTGGGACCTGCCTCTGAAACACTCCTGCTCCACCATGCAGCCTCCGTGCCTGGCTACTGGTTGTGCCAGTGCTTGGGAGAGGGGAAACTGGGAGACGCTGTGTTTGGCTTCTTAGGGGGCTGGGAAACATCAGCTGGTTACATTTATATATATATGTATATATACACTCACATATAAACACAGATACATCTATGTACATAGAGCTAGGTAACTGACAAAAGACATTAATGGACAGATAATTGATACATGATAGACAGATGGTAGATAGAGAGATAATTGATAGATAGATGACAGATAGCTAATCTTCTTTCATGCTAGGGGATGTTTTTCATCCTGTCTTTGAGAAGAAATTCCCCAAATTTAACAAGAGAGAAAACACCTCTATCCCACAAGTCCCCTTGTAGTGTCAGGTCAGACCCCACACCCCCAGCCAGCACAGCCCCTCAAGGAGGTGGTTTTAGGAGCAAAGTATTTCTCCTCTTTGGTGTTTCTCTTACACACAGCCACAGGGAAGTGACAGCACCGTGCTGGCACAGATGTGATCAGCAGAGGAGGTACAGAGAGCACCCGGACACCTGATGGTGCCTGCTGTGCATCTGGGCACATCTGGACATGGTGGGGGACACGAGGGATGCTCGGCCTTCCCGTGCAGGAATGGCACAGCCGGGTGGTGCCCTGGGAACGGGGTGATTGCACTCAGCAACGAAAACACCCTAAATATCCTAAATATGTATCCACATGCTGAGAATACAAAGCCGTACCGTTGGCACCTTGGTCAACGCCCTTTAAAAGCCTCAGACACGGCCCAGCCCCGCGGGGCTCCTGTCCCTGCCACCGTCCCACTGCACCTTTTCGAGTCCCAGATTCCAGGGGAAGGCCGAGCACTGGGCTGGGGCTGTAAATCAGGCTGGGGTTAAACGCAGAGCGTCCCGGCTGCAGGGGCTGCCAGCCCTGCCAGCCTCACATCTTGTGGCGGCCGCAAGGTAAACATGAAACGCTGCCGGTGGTAAATTCCGCGCCGGCATCTTGACAGCGTTATTTCCAAAGGTATCACATCTTAATCAAATTTTAAACCAAAGCACCGCGGCGCCGAGCTCCGTCATAAACCGCCGAAATTATATAACACACATGTTTTTATGCTTTGCCAATTACATCTGAAATAGGGACTGTTTGTTTCAGCCCCTCTAAAAATGAGGCGAGGATGAGAAAACAACCTATTTCCTTATTAGGTTCAGGAGTCAAAGGACTCAGCCAGGAGCCGCAGGCTTCAAGAGCATAGAAGATTAAGACATATATTGGATTCATGATGGAGGGCACAAAGTTCATTTTCAAAATAAAACAGAATTTTATTCATATTCCTTTTAAAATTCAGATTGCCATTTGCCAGCTGACCTGTGACATGGCAGCAGTGTATTACATTTTCAATGAGCAGCCTGTCTGGAGCTGGCAGGAGAGGAAACTGCTTCCTCCTGGAGTTTTTTCAGCACCCTTAAATAGTAAGAATTTGTCGGGATTGTTGTCAGTAATGGTAGACGGTGCAAACAGGGACAGGGCAGCATATTTATTTTTAATAAGGCGACATGCAGAATAGCAAAGTCACTGGCATTATGCACTGAATAGGGCTAAAAAAATACACAAAAAAAAGGAGAAATCAGAGCTCAGTTGCAATTTGTATGTGGAAATCAGGGCTAGAAATACTTGGCAGATACATTGAAAATAAAAACAAAAGCAGAGCAGGAAAAAAATAGGCATCTATATTAAAAAATCAAATGCAAAAGCAGTCTGAGGCAAGTTTGCAGAGAGCGCGAGTCAAGCCAAGGGTTTCTATAGCGAGGAACCAGATTTATCGAGCTCGCCATCTGTCAAAATTATATTACAAAAGGCACATATGCAAAGATACAAGACGACTGATTTTCATATATATTAAAACCCTCAACTCCTGCGGAAAATGAGACGCCCAAAAGCTCCCACATCCAACTTTGGGGGTTTTGCAGTAATTCCACTGCCACGGACACGGAGGGGGCTGTTCTGCCAGGGACTGTGAATCCAGCCACACGTGGCCCTGGATGTGCAGCTCTGTGGGAGCACCCAAAAATACTGCGTTTGGACTCCAAAGTGCCCAGCAGAGCGAAGGATGGGACCTGCAGAAGGGGGAGGTGGTGGGTGCCCTCTGCTCCTCCCACCACCACCAGCCCACCCAGGTGATGCTGTTTTGTGCTCTGAGCAAACAGAGAGCAGGATGAGGTAGCCAAAGCCATTTTCATTCATGGCAGGGCTCTGAGCCCACCTTCCTGGGGTGAAACAGCAGGATCCCTGCTCCCTTCCGGTCCCACCCCAATTATTTGTGTATTAGATGCCTTTTGTCACTGCAATCAAAGCCCAAGTACAAACCACGCCGCTCTCCTGATAACTTAATCAAGGACTCTCTGCTTCAATCTACCTGTAGATAAAATCCAGTGTATATTTTGACACGGAGAAACAAATCCACTTACCGCAGGTGAATTAGCTAATCATATATCAGTAAAAACACAGCTCGTGCTCGGCGTGAAGATGATGATGAATATAAATTCTCCACACACTGAATTTTAAAATTTCTCTGGCCCCGGCTCTCTCATGTGAGCCATGTTAACCTGCAATCTGTAAATACTTATCTGTTGACAATGTAGAAGCAGGATAAGCAATTTTGTTGGCAATCTATTCTACTTTATGAACAGCTGAGCTCTAAAGGAGAGCACTCCAGCCTGAGCTCGGGACTCAGGGCAGGGGAGCGGGGAGGGACACTGACCCTGCTCCCAGGTGTGTTTCTTCAGCCCAGAGCACTGGGGCTGTGGTGATCCACCAGGGATGGCACAGGGCTGCTTACATTTCCCACCCCTGAGTCAGAGCACATCAGTTTTACCCATAATATGTATCTTTACCTGGTTCAAGAGGACCTAACCCACCACAATGTCACCTTACAGCTACTCCTGAAGGTCCAGCTAACAGGTAGAAACACTGAGGTTTAAAGTATGCCAAAAGTGGAAAGGGGAAAAAAACCCCCACTTCTCTTTTATTGCAACACTTCTCATGGTTATTTATTTAATTAGTTCTCGATACTTATCTTTTCACATGTTGCCTCAATTTAGAATATAAAGCATTCTGAAATCCCAACCTGCAAGCACGTGTGTTTACTCCACGTGTGAATTTCTTAAACTGTGCCTGGTGGAAGGGGTGGAGGCTGGTTATTTATTAACATTAACAGTGGCACACCACTGGCTTATGCTATTGCTACTTTTTAAAATTAATCGTTAGAGAAAATTCCGGCTGCTTGGGCCATTCCCAGCATTTCCATGGATAATTCTGTGAAGGAAGGGGCTTGGGGACTACACACATCTCCTGGCCACTGTGCCAGGGCTGTGTTTGATGTCTGTTTCTCCTGGGAGAAGTCAGAGCATGGAGAAGCAGAGGAGAGGAACAATCCCGACCCAGAGTGGAGAGGGGAGCCCACAGCAGGCTCATGGATCCCTCCCGGGCTGGAGCAGAGCGGCTGCTCGCTCAGCTCTCCCTCCCAAACCCGGCGCTCCTTGGGCATAAAATACAGGCTCCTTAATTGGTGTGTGCTTCTCCAACATGTTTTTAATGAAAACGCAGCACATAACTCTTGGTTTGTTGGCTGGCAGAGCCCAATTTACAAAAGTGGGAGTGCGAGATAAGAACAGATACATCTGCAGCGCAGGCTGGGCAATGAATCACGCCGTGCCAGAGTTGAGCAGAATATAATTGAGTCCAACATCTCTGAGCACTTTCACCATAATTAATGATAATCTGTAACAGAGGAATCTGAGATTCCAGTTCAGAGAACTGTTTAATTAGGCCAAGTAATGAAAGCAGCAGCAGTACAAGAATATGGCCTGGCTCATGATTAATGATTCATGCTACTGAACACAAAAGTGCCGCACCGTTAACTCCGACGGAGGCTGCAGCGCTCTGGCATTTACAAAATAGTGAAATGCATGCATTTTTGTGTTTTAAAGATGGAACTGGCAGGATCCTTTCCCGAGCTATTTACATGATAAATATGGTTGCAAAGGTAACCGTCTCCCCCTCGCCGCCTTTGTTCTGGGGGCCTTGCAGATAAATATGGTATCAGCCTGGACATCAGTATTAAGAGAAGATCTCTCCACTCAATAATTAATATCTTCACTTTTAAACTTAGTCAAACACCTCTGTTTTCCCTTTGTACTTGGCTAATGTAGACAAGCCCTGGTGAAATGCTGTGCTCTGGGTGCAGCTACAGAACACATTTGGCTCATGGGAAGGAAAAAAGAATCAGTTCATAAGGTACAAAATGGAAAAAAAAATATGAAGAGATGGTAAGTTTTTTGCAGGCTTCCACTTTTGCTGGGTCAGGGTGCAAAATGTAGAGCAATTTGACATGGAATTGCCCTGGAAGTGTAAGGGACATGACAAAAGAAGTGATAAGACTGCCTGGGGCTTTAACTTACAAGCCAGCAAATTATATGGGTTTTATGTGACTATTTACTCGGCCATTCAATGAAACAAGGAGCACTACTTATCATGGGCACTGCAGAAGCCCCCGGTACATATGCAAGGTCTGAGATAAGAACACTTTTACAAAGGAGCATGTTCACTAATGTCTCCATTCCCCACCAGATTAGGTCTCCTTGGGTGCCTCTTCAGAAGCTGCCACGGTTCAGCACCCACCGAGACTAATACCCGCACAGAAGACATTATCTGCTCTCTGGCATAATGGACCAACATTTCCACCCTCCACCTTCATGGGGGACCCCCTGCCCTGCACCCTCTCCATCCCCTTTCCTCCTCCCTGGCACACACAGTGAGCTCCTTCAGCTCCATCCTCATCCTGATGGCCGAGCTCAGGGACACTGGGGGCTCCAGGAGTGGAGCTTTAAAAGGGGAAGGAGAGACCAGCCAGGGCACATCAAGAACAGAGTCACAGAGTACCTCGAACTGGAAGGGACCCACAAGGATCAGAGTCCGACCCCTGGCCCTGCACAGACATCCCAATAATCTCTGCTGTCCCTGAGAGTGTTGTCCAAACCCTCCTGGAGCTCTGGCAGCCTTGGGGCCGTGCCCACTGCCCTGGGGAGCCTGGTCAGTGC
>JAWWTY010000160.1:906058-924765 GCA_035222235.1 Margarornis squamiger | reverse complement strand
CCCCTCAGGGTCTCTCCTGGCTGAGGGTCCCAGCAGTGCCCCCAGGGCTGGAGGTGCCCCAGCAGTGCCAGCACAGGGGCACAAGCCTTTCCCTTCATCAAACACAAAAAAGAGAAGCATCTTGCATGAAGAAGTATTTTCCCATAGCCACATTCCATGATATCCCAAACCACAGACTGATGAAACCCATCCGAAAGGAAACCTTCTCCGGGATTCACACGGACACTGGGAAGTGGCAATGCCTTCAAACACCTGAAATAAATCTTCTTTTATTCTTTCCTTCTCTCCTGACCTGGATCTGGCTGCCACTGCACATGAAAGAAATTGCGAAGGCTTCTCAGTCACTGCTACTCTGGTTCCTTTTGCACCACAGCATTTGTCATTGCCAAAACAGCAGAGTTTAATTAAGTGTTGTGAGCAGCCTAGTGAGAAACACACTTTAAATTAAACCTCTGTACATGCAGCTATTGGTTCTTTACCTCCTGAACAATCAGCGGGGTGTTCGGCATAAATTCCTGCTCTCGAGGGAGAGGCAGCTCCACGCACCTCCAGCAATTCATAAATGATCCTGCTCTCCCACCACCACATCTTATTAAAGCACATTTAATTATTTCTTAGTTTTAAACACCGGTAGATGAAGGCGATAATTAATGTGCCTCCCACTAAACATTTTATTTACTCTTGATATATTAATGGTATTGCCAAGAAAATATGCTACAGTTTCAGGTTTAACAGAATTACTCGGCAAATTATCTTTTGATGCATCAGGCGCTCGTTGAGATAACGGGATAAATGACTTTAGCACCCCAGCAGAAACCAATGGGCACAAGTGCGTGAGGGTTTTCATTTTTCAAAATGTTTTTACAATTACAGATTACAGAGGATACTTAAATTAATGACGCAGGAGGGAAGAATAAGATGGGGGGGAAAAAATCCCAACCTTAAAAGGTGTTGACTTGTGGTTTTTCTACAGGGGGGAAATATTTCAGCTTAACTGGTCCTTTCAGGAGATGGGATCCTACTGCATAATGACCCTCCTAAAAACAATAATTGTTAGGAGCAGGTAAGAAATATTCCAGTGACATTTAGGCATTTTTCTTGCCAACTGCAAACATGCATTTATCTCCTGGAGATCCGGGCTGGGATTGATACTTCTGGCTATAAATACATGTGCACATGCAGCCAGAGAAATGTCTTCCTCTTCCTCGCAAATACTGGGCACACAGAGGTGGGGGGAGGTAAAACATTTGATCCCGTGGGCGCCATGGAAGGATGCTCAGAAGGTGTCCTGGGGGTGACACCTCTTGGGGCACCATGTCTGTACCTTCCCACACCAGGCAGGGCTGGCCATGAGTTTTCAGCCCCTTTATACTCAAACCTGGCCCTTAAAGAAAGAAAAAACTGATGCCTTTTTTTTCCCAGTAAACACAATATTTTCAAAGATCTCTTTATCACTCCTTAAAAACACCAAAATGAAAACATTTTTGGAATTATCCCAGTAAATACATCAGGGATATTTTTTTGTAATAATTCATAGAAATCTTGAAATTTGAAAACCAAAATAATTATTTTGGTATTTCTGGGCATCCCTAGCATAGGAAGGAGATCCAAATGCGAATATCAGGGGTCCAAACTTGAATATGAGCCCTTTGTGCGGGGCTCATACTGGGCAGGATGAGTGACTGTGGATGGTGTGAGTGGAGACCAGGCTGACAAGGCACTGAAACCCTCTGCTCCTTCCCCATCTTCTGCTCTTGCCCAAGTTCTCTTCCAAAAGAGGGGCCAATTAAGTTAAATTGCCAGCCAGAGCCTCAACTCCTGAAGTGGTTTTATACCCAGGGCTCAAGGCAGGGCAGCAAGAACTGCAGGTTCTTCTCTGTTTGGACAGCATGTATTTTTCCGCTGTAAACAAAAACATAAGTATCTGTGGTCACATTTATTTTGTGGATCTTCTCAGTGAAGTGTTTTTCCTAGAGAAAAAGGCCCAAGCTGTGGCTGCCCCACCCCTGGAAGTGTCCAAGGCCAGGCTAGACAGGGCTTGGAGAAACTTGGGCTAGTGGAAGGTGTCCCTGCCCATGGCAGGGGTGGGACTGGTCCCTTCCTACCCAAACCATTCCAGGATTCTATGAAATTCTTCCCCAAACCTGTACTTTGGTTGTGTTTTGTTCTCCTTTGTTTCTGTTTTGCCAAGGACATCTCCTTTCTCTCCATCAAGTTTCCCAATGCACAGGGTATGGAAAACAGTTTTATTCAAGTTCTGCCTTGACCTTTCAAACCAAGGACACCTTCACCGGGACTTGCCCCATCTCCACCACCACTCACAGTGAGAGGCACCTCTGAGTCACTCCCTGGAGAGGGCACGGATTTGCTGTGCTGTTTGTCAAGTGCCAGACACAGTTTAAGTAAATCAGTGACCAAAGGTTCCAAGTGTTAAGGTACAAAAGAAGCAAAAACTCATGTGCGGAGACTTCACCTTCAGCCCTGGTTTGACGTGTACAAAGGATGTACAAAGGCTTGATGTGTACAAAGGGTGCTCTCCTTGCTGTGTTTTCTGCCAGTTTCAGGTAATACAACATCCCAGGGATCACTCTCTCTCATTTCAGACCATGTGTTCCCTCCTGCTACAGAAAAATCAGAGATACAAAAAGAATGCACCAATTTTATTATTTCTCAGGGGAGGATGGTCTTCCTTGGGGTGGAGATTGTCTAACAGATAATGCCATTGAAAGGAAAGCAGGGGGACCTGAGTTCCTCTAACAAGGAGCATGTGGTGCCATGGACACACTGGGGGAAGTGATGCAGGGGCAGGAATCCAGCCTTGCGCCCCAGAAACAAATACATAAACTGGGTCTGCACACCAGCCAAGCCACCACTCAAGCAAAATGCTATTTTAAAAAGCACTGAAGCATTTTCTGACTTATCCCCAGGGATTTACACTTTAAAAAATAACATAATTCACTGGCTTCCTTCACATGCTTCGAGCAAATCTCAACTCTCTGTAAAACACACGGCCAGGAGGAGAGCCCTGGTCCCTGCTCAGCCACCAGGATGGGCTCCCACCTTCTGCCTCTTGCAGCAGCAAAGGTAACCTCATTTGTATGGTTTTAATATTATTTGCATGTTTTTAAGGTGAAAGGAGCTTAAGTAAATGGAGAAAAGTGATCATTTGATTCTTTGAGCATTTTCATGAAAAGGGGGTGATTTACATGTCTGTGCAACTGTTGGCCACTTTGTTTAAGCACTTATATCTATATTTCCTCTTATTGTGGCTCTCTCAAGTGTTTGATAGACTAAGATGGAGGCATTAATTGAATTCAAGTGTAGACATCTGAAGTATTTTTATTATTATTTTTAGTTCTCTCACCTTTTATTTCCATTAGCAAAGAAACGCAGTCGCGGTGGGGATTTATGGCTAAAAGACACAAACAGAGCTGGTTGCAGTTATTAAAATAAAACTACTTTACCTGGGGAAAAAAATAGTTCCCAAACCACTTCAGCTGAAAAACCCCCATAATAGAACAAAACCTCTATATTTTCCCAGATTTCACAGCCACGACTGGCTTCTAAGTTTTGACGCTGCATCTTGCAGTGTTGTACCCGACAAAAGTCCTTTTCCCTGGAGCGGTGCTCCTCATCAGCCACCAACAGTCCAGCAGAAAGGGTTTTTGTCCTTCCTTGCAGGACAAATTCTCTGTCCATGCTATAAAAACAGCATCCTGGGCATTCTGTGGGAGCTGGAGGGCTCCCATGGGAACGCAGGACCCCTGGGACCGAGGAGCATCTCTGGGCTACAGGCAGTCCAGCTCCAGAGCTGCTGGAGGGGCAGGAGGGCAGGGAAGCCACGACCCCACTCACCTTGGGTCTGGATTTGTCCAAGTAGTGAATATATTTGGGGTAATTCAGTACTTGGTTTGTCCTTACTACTGAGGCTGAGCCAGAAAAGAGGCATGAGAAGTGCTGCTGTTAAACCCCCTTAAAATGGGGGTCCTGCCCCAGATAATAACTCCTGGTGCTCCGAGTGCTTTGTGTGCTCACCAGGGTGGTCAGGCCTTGGCAGGGGCTGCCCAGGGAGGGTTGGAGTGCCCAGGGCTGGAGGTGCCCAAGGCAGGACTGGCCGTGGCACTCAGTGCTCTGGGCTGGGGACAAGGTGGGCATCGGGCACAGGGTGGGCTCTGTGGGCTGGCAGGGCTTTTCCAGCCTCAGGGATCCTGGGATTCTGTGATCAGGGCATTGGGCTCAGGCAGTTTCACCTTTCACATCACTGAATTCCTCCATCAGAGAGGGGGAGCTGAGACACAAAAAGCTCCCCCGATGAGCTGGAGGAGCCCCACAACCTCCTGCTCCCCCTTACACACAGTGGAGAACAGAGACCATGAAACTCCATCTTTCCATGCTTGTAAATACAGTTCAACTTTTTGAGAGGATAAACACGACAAGGGAGTGGGAAAAAAAGAAAAGGTAAGGATGGATAAGTGTGTCTGTCCCTGTGCAGGGCACGGCTGCACCCACAGCCTCCTCCAGGGCATGAGACACCTCTGGAGAGAACAGTGGGCAGCTCTCTGAAATATCTACGTGTGTCCACACCTGTAGATGGATATTCCATGCAGTTGTGCAGAGCATTTCTCATTTGGTTGCTTTTCCCCAGCCCCATCTTCCCAAGCAGCATCACCCTGAGCCGGCTGCGAGCAGGAGGGATCCTGAACATCAAACAAGGCTGTGTGCTCTCTGCAAAGCAAACTTCGTGCCCACTCACAGCCAGGGCTGGAAGCACAACCTTTCCAGCACCAGCACAACCTTTCCAGCACCAGCACAACCTTTCCAGCACCGGCACAACCTTTCCAGCACCGGCACAACCTTTCCAGCACCGGCACAACCTTTCCAGCACCAGCACAACCTTTCCAGCACCAGCACAACCTTTCCAGCACCAGCACAACCTTTCCAGCATCAGCCCACCGGCTGCAGCCCCCTTGGAGTGGATCCAGGACATGCTGCAGGGATGGGATCTCCCACTGCCAGCGACTCCCACCCTCCAGGGATCACTTTCAAAACAAGCTCCATGCAAATTATTATTAAGCTGTTGGTGGACCCAAACCCCCAAACTAACCCCCCTTCTATATTAAGAAAGTCAAGCAAATAATTTAAGGACTTCCTCTAAAACTGTTTTCTCAGCTATTTTAAGAGGTTTGTGCCAGGTTGCTGAGCGGGAGCTGAGATTTGAGTTCCATAAGTAAAATGCACCAATAGAAACTGTGAAAAATTGCTGCATTTCATGCTGCACACTTTGCATCATTAGCCTGAAATTTGAATAGGAGCCATTAGAAAGGGTTTCATATTAAAATGCATAAACATATGTCGGGTGGGTATAGGAACGAAATCCTGCGGCAAATGTAAGGATTGTGTATCGTAAGATTAGCAGGAAAAAAGATACGAGGGGCATAGGTTTTGGTCTAATACTGAAGAGCATCCTGTGCTATTGATTCCAGTTAAAGTATTCCGAGGAACAGACAGGTGCCTCCAGAGGGCCATTCTGAGAATCTCAACCAGAAAGCCCTAATTTGGCTGTTTAAAGGATGGGAATCCATCCTGTGGCAGGGAAAAGCTCCTGCACCTGTGTGAGTGTCTGTTCCTTAGCTGGAAAATGATACATTCAGCTCCTATATTTCTATTATTAACACTAATCATTTCTCTCAGCCTTTCTTCTTCTGTGAGACTAGAATTTAACATAGGTGCTGCTTGGATTTTTCTATTCCTGAGATTTATTTTTTTTTACCTCCCAGGATGAGCTTTGAACCCTTTCGTGGGACAATATTAGACTGCTTAAAGCTTTTACCAAAACCAAAATGGGTGGATTGGCAGCTTCATTGTTCCTAGAAGGTGATTTCTTTAAAGAGACTTCATCAAAAAGAGAAAACAGAAGTGTTTGTAATAGCAAAACTCAGTCATAAAACCTTGTTTGTGAAATCATTTCCAGGGATGAGCAATGTGGGTGAGGTGGTGGCTACCCCAGTTTCCCACATGGCCATCACTGTCCACCCTGCTCTCCTGCAGCCACCCTGGAGGGAAGGTTGGGGTCCCTTCAGCCACAGCTTCTCCTCTTCTCCTCAGCTCCTTAGGGGTTCCCAGTGCCTATTTTTGTCAAATTCTTATTTATTCCTTTTGAGATTTTTTTTTCCAGATTGCTGCTTGGCTCAGACTTTTAAATAAAAATGCAAATACTTCAAACCCAGCAATAAAAGTGTCCTGTTGTGGCACAGAAGTATTATTGGTGTCATAAATAAAGCACCAGTATTTGACTGCTGTGAAAAACACCCCAAAATGAAGCAAAGCTGTCTGCAGGGGTTTGTGTGAGCAGCTCTTACTGGAACAACCCTGGAACAGTCCCGAGTTTGCCATGGCACAAACCCCACCACTGCAATGCTGCTCTTTAAAATTCACCTAAATGGAGTGACTGAAACCCCTGGCACCAAAAATCAGCTTTTCCTCCTTGGGCTTTTCCAAGGGATCCCATCTTTTGGCCCAGCTCCATCCCACAGTCACTCAGGCACACAAAAATGATCCTCAAACATGATATTAAAATATCTGGAAATCAGTTTTCAACTGTCAGGTTGGTCCAGTAAGATTTCTGTCCTGCTGTAATGAGAAGCCTCTGAAATCAGGGTCTTGTGGACAGAGCAACCCCGAACTTCTCATGGACAGGTGTCACCACTGGTGTCTGAGGGACAGATGTCACCACGGTGGGTCCCTGCCCTCTCTCTGCTGAGGACAGATCTGGACTGGCTGCTTGAACCATGTGCAAGTCAGACATGAATCCCAGCAGCAGTTTCAGCACATGCAACTGTAGTACTGCAAAATTGCCCTATCTCCAAATATAGGCACAAAAATCAAGAATACAAAATAAATATTGATTTTGTAGTAGAAAACAAAATAAATGAATAATCCATTTGTGCAAGGTTTGGTAGGAGCTTGCCTCTCCTTCCCCTACAGCACAGGGTAGGCAATGGGCATCAACACCATAGTGGCCCTGCCAGCCGCCTCAACCCTGTCCTTCACAGGTACAATCCCCAGCTGCTCCATCACAACCTGCAGGAGCAGCACAAGGGCTCCAAGTTGCCAGAGGCCAGTGCAAAGCATCCCCAGGTGAGGTGTGCTGGCCAAGGGGGCCACTGCATCCATCTGACCTCCTCCAGCTCCGCGGTGCCTCAGGGCCGTCACTGCATTCCTCACGCACGTTCATCTTCCTTCCCAGTGGCTGAGCCCCCACAGAGTGGCTGATCACCAGTTATTTATTTATCTAATTAATTTGCCAGCAGTATTAATTACTGCTCCTCCAGTCCAGTCCATATTGCCAGCCTGATTATCCCGGCTGCCCTTCAGTTCCCTGGAATGAATTGTGCCACGACACTTAAGAAGTGGCGAACACTCTCCCTTTTCCGAGGCGTTAGGCTCCCACAGCACAAATGTGAGCTGACACGGGGACTTGGCTCGCTGTGAAACGAGAAGACAAGGCCACCACCATGGGCAGAGATGGCCAAAGCCTTTATCGCAGCTGACAAACCCCACCACCATCTAAAATGGAGCTTCAGAGAGCCACGTTTAGCCTGCCAGACTTTGGGAGACTTGGGGTTAACCCGGGAAGCGCAGCCGTTTACATGAACCTTAAACAAACTTACAGCAGCATTTTTCTTTTCGCCGACTGACATTTTTCTTTCTGTTTCGTCAGTCATATCTGAGCGATCAGACAGGCTCTACACGTGGTACACCCACCAGGATTATTATCTAGACCAAAGGCCCAGAGCTCATTGTAGCAGGCATGTAATTCTTTACAATGTATGCCACGTTAACTGTGTTGGGTTATCTATTCAACAGCTGACTGAGCTGGGCTCTCAAGCTCTTCTCAACAACCATGTAAGAAGCGATGACAATTGTACTACTTCATAACGGCTGCATGCAACTCTGACACACACTTCACAGCAACCAGTCATCTATATAAACCAATTTCAAGAGCAAAATTGCATGGTGCCTCCACTCTGTTATAAACACAATGATATCCACTCAGAGCTGATAAATGCACTGCATTTCTCCAGAGCTTTAAAGAACAACTTCCCCGTGCCTGAGAGCTCCCTGAGGCTGATTCGGGCTCTTCCCGCCCCGGCTGGTCGTGGCAGAGGCACAAAGAGCCGGGCACGGGCACTGGGAAGGTGACGCCGACACTGGCACAAGGCCATTCCTCTCTTCCCAGGCTGTGCCTGATGAGCTGCGAGAGAAAACAAGGTTAGATGTAATTAAGGTTTTAAATACTTATCGACTCCTTAGCAATTTTCAAATTAATTACTGTATCTTTTCGCAGGATTAGATGCAATGTAATCCTTGTTACGGAATAAAATATCTATAGCAACCACGAAGTCCTTGAAAAAATACTTCAACACCAACCACTCTAACAAAGGGCCAGATTAAAGACTGTCAAACAAATTAGAAACATTTTTCCTGGCTATTAGAGCTCGGGAAAGGGAGTGTGGAAGCAGCACACATCAATGCAGTGCTGGTGCAGACATGCTGGCAAGGGGTGAGGCTCCAGATTTGGGAATAGTGCAACTTCCCATCAATGTGAGGTGGCAAATGGTATTTCTTAAGTGCAGGCAACGAGGCAGCCTTGTAGCTTTTGCCTCATGCTCTGTGTGTGTAACACACCCCACAGTATCACAGAGCAAAGGAAAGATGAAATATAGCTATAGGGACCTTGATTTAATGAACCCTGTAATTGAATACCAAAGCAAATAGACATCCTGAGAAAACACAACAATGATTATTCTTTTTTTTTAAATTCAGATAAAGAATAGGATCAATCTCTGTTTGTTTGCATTCTTTAGTAGAACTACAGGAGAGTTAAAAAAGTGATCTAGAATAATCCATGGGTAACCCTGTGTTCCTGTGTACTGTATAATAATATAAATATTATAAAAATTAACAAAACCCCCATTTATACACTGCTATTTCTTTCAGTCATGACCATTGAAAACACAACCAGCTGTGTCCATCTGGAATATTTGGTGCTGCCCCAACGGGAGGTTTGAGATGAGCCTTGGCCAAGGTTGTCCCTCAGTGCTGGGATGCTCTGGGACAATTTCCCATGAGGTGAACTGCTGCCCACAGTGGTGGGAAGTGGTGGCAGGGTGGGGAAATGGGCCCAGAGGATCCATGTAGGTGATGGGACAGGAAGGGCCATGCAAGGAAGACATGGATGGGCTGGAATAAGCCCAGGGGAGGCCCAGACCTCGAGCAACCAACCAGCCCCAAGCTCCCCAGGCTGGCTGAGCTCTGAGCAGGGGGGTGGCCAGAGCCCCTCAGCTCCCTGCCAAGCCCAGCTCCCCGAGGGACCCCACACCCTGACCTTCAGTCCCTCACAGCCTCTCTCCCCAGGAACAATGCTGAAGATACGAAGCACAAGATTGATTTTGACCCTATTTTGAGTCCCTGAGGGAGCAGGACAGTGACACATCAGACCATGAGCACAGGCTGAAGGTCCAGGTGGCTGCACAGAAGCTCACTCTGCTCTCCTTGTTCCCTTTGCTCTGGCTCTCAAAGATTCTGGGTCTCATTCACCTTTTCTTTGCTTTCTACAAAAAACCCCATAAAAATACACTTTTCTACACTGCTTGAAAAATAAAGTTTCATACAAGACTCGCACCGTTCTCCCTGACAGTTCCCAGCCTCGATTCATCCTTCCACAGCAGAACTTCTCCTTAAAGGAACTATTATCAATGATCCCCATGGAAAGGTTTCCTAATCCCAAGCCATCGGTGCAGCTGTGGCTGAGAATGGGGGACAAAATGAGGCACTGGCTCAGAATTAACTTTGCTTCATAGATTGGTCTACAATCCTCATTTTACTCTAATTTAACCTTTCCTAGTTAATTTATACCGGTTCATCTTGGCAGCCTGTACCTGCCACAGTGATCATCTTCCATCAAGGCTCTGGGCGTGGAAGGGGTTGCTCTCTGTCGTCTCAGTAACCAACACACCTAATTAAAGTCCTTAAAAACCTTTAACGTGACAAGATGAGACAGGAATGGGAAAGAAAAATAAGAGAGAATCTTTCAATTACTTTAATCACCCCGACTTTCAAATCCCCCCCAAAACACAGCGTGGGCTGAAACTTTGTGCAGTTTTCCTTCCTCCATGTGGCTCCCAGTGTCCCGTCCCACCTTCCCAGCTAACGAGCACGGCTCTTCTGGTGGGGAGGGAAAGGGAGAGTAAATATATAAAGTGCTTGTAATAAATGATTAAATTGTCCTCCAGGCACATTTTGCATATGAATATCGAAGTTGTGATTAATAGGTTATCTAACACATTAACAAAGGCTTCAGCAAACACGGGCCAGCGTTGCAGTATTTGCCAGCCCTTTCTGGTTTAAATAGAGCTGGAGCAGAGTGTTTGCTGGAGTCCCAAATTCTGGCCAACAAGGCCATCAAAGCCGGGGAGATTGCGGCTTTTTCACCCAGGAGGCTTTTTGCACATTGTGAACCTAAATGCCCCCACTAGGCTCGCGATTAAGAGCGATTTAAAAGAGAAGAAGAAGAAAAACGGACGCAGGCAACAATATCCCGTGCCAGTGAGGAATGGGAATTGCTCCGAGCAGGGAAACAATGGTGCTGAGACAAAGGGGACATCTGGAGCTCGGCCCCGCGCTCCCGTCTGCTGGGGAAGGAGGGCGATTGTGCTCAAACCGAGAGCCCTTTGCCTTTTAATTGCTGAATTTATGAATGAGTCCTACACCCCGAGAGCAGAGAGAAGCCTCCAGCTGCCAGAGGAGCCGGGCAGGGAGCTCGGGGCGCGGTCCCTGCCCGTCGTGGTCCCTGCCCATCACTCCGGGACAGCATTCCATCTCCGGGCGCTCCTGGGGACCATCCCTCCTCCTCCCGAGCATCCGAGCGGGGCTGCCTGGTCACCGTCCCCTTCGCTCTTTGAGCAGCAGACAATGGAAAGGAAAGGTTAGCAAAGCCTTTCCCCACCAGCCGCTGAAGCGCTACCGAGAAAATGAAGAGAAAAACGTGCTTTTGGGCACACAAAAAAAAAATTAAAAAAAAAATCCTTCTGCAACAACAAATAATTCAGATCCATCCCATTTCTTCTTGCTGGTAGATTTTTAATCCTCTCTTAAGCGCTTTTAAAGTGCCCAATTTTTGTCTCATTTGAATTTAAATCAGCTTGTAGGGAGAACTTGGAGAACTTTTTTTTTAAGCAAGCTTGTTTGGCAGGTACATTTTCCCAAGATCACCCAGCTTTAATTTTAAATTTCAAAAGCCTTGCGTTTAATCCCTTGAGCTGGCCTGGTACCTTGCACCATCTGTTCTGGGGTTTTGTTATAATGGAGAGCACCTGCAGAGTTTTGCAACATTTCAAGCTGTCTGTGGACAAAAATCAAAATAATTATAATTTTCATAAACTGACGCCGCCGATTCAGCCGCCGCAGCCCCACCTAACACCGCTTTTCCACAACAAGTCTCTGCAGTGGGAGCATTTCTCAGGCACGAGGGGGTTTTGTTCTTTCTGCCACCACCAGATGGTCGGGGGGAAGCCAGAAGGACCGTGACCACCAGACAATGTCCCACCTCACCACTCTGCTCCCTGCCCAGGATGCTCTGGGCTGGCAGAGCTCTGTCCATGCTACCACAAGTGGGACACTCACAGAAGAAGAAGAAGAAAATGGCCTTTTCCAGCAGTCAAACCACTCAGAGAGGCAGTGGCAAGGCCATACCTGCCCATACCTGTCTGCTCCACAAGGGCAATATTTCCTGTTCCAAAGGCATCCCCACCACCTGGCTGGGTAGAAAAGATCTTCTGCCACATTGGGCATAAAAAACTCTATTAGAAAGATGGTGTTTGTTTAAAGTTCATTACCCAAAGATCTTTATTACCAATAAATCCCTCCTCAGGGCATGCTGGATAAATCATGGACTATGGATATCTCCCCATTAGGATGGTGAGCACCCAGCCCAAACTGTCCCCAGTCGATCTCCTGGTGGATCTGCAGCTCTGGCACAGTGCTCAGACTGGACAGCATCTTGGGAAGGTGGAAGGTGGGCCACAATTGCTGCTGGATGTGTCCTGCAGGACTCTGGGGCATGTCCATGTTTGTGGCAAGGTGTGAGCTCTTCATCCTCATCTTCATCTCCCTTCTGAAGAGGAAAATCTCAGCCTAAACTGGGAGTCCTTTGTTGTCTGGTCCCTGCTAAGCAATGGATGGTTAAAAAGGGGGAAATAGAATCATGGAATATGCTGAGTTGAAAGGGACCCATGAGAGCCAGACATGGGCTTCTCTTCTTGCACAACCACCTGACCCGAAAGACACCTTTCAAAGGGCAATCCCTCCACTTGCACTCACATCTGGAGGCTTCTCTCCTCTTGCAAGTGTGTTTGCTCAGGGAGGCTGAGGCAGGAGCAGGAGGAAAGGCTGGTTTCTGCTGAAAAGTGTCACCTCTTGCCCTGATCCAGCATGGCTTGGGCATCTCCACTTTCTTATTGCCAATAAAATAACATATCATAACATTAAATTGTGGGGTTTTTTTTAAATTATAAAAACCCCTGATGCTTCTGAGCACTCAGCCCAATTCCCCTGAGCTGTGAAGCAGCAGTGACTCACCCCACGCAGTTTGTAGTTCCCTGGCGAGAGATGGGCTCTGTCTCCATGGAGGAGCTCAGTTTTCCACTGCAGGAAACAGCCCCTCTCAGCCAATTCTCATTTCACAAATCCTCTATTTAAAAGCCCGAGCCCCGAGAGCTGTGCCGGCACCAGAAATAGTTTGTTAAGGCAGACGATGCGGGGATGTGAATGAAGCCTAATTAAAGAGAGGAGATGCTTGGACAGACTGATATTCCAGGGAATAGAGTGCTCCCTCTCGGGTCCAGGGTTACCTGGGCTTCAAACTGGGGAAGGGCAGGAAGGGCAGACTCTTGGTTTCACCGTGTACCAGCCAGGAGCTGAGGCTGCCCCGTGGATTTGGGATCCTTACGACGGTGCTGCTGCCCATGGAATGCTGAGCAGGATGTGAGAGGGAGCACTGCAGAGCAAACCCCACAAAAACAGCACTGGCCTGTTCGTTAAAGGAAAAACATAGAGAGACCACAATGCAAAAACTTTCTCCAACACCCTGACAGGAGGAGGGAGCCAGGGGGGTCAGGCTCAGCTCCCAAAGAGCAGGGACAGGACAGGACATGCATCAGGGGAGGGGCAGGTTGGGACAGCAGGAGGAATTTGTGCCTGGAAAGGGTGGTCAGACCTTGGAAGGGGCTGCCCAGGGAGGGTTGGAGTGCCCAGCCCTGGAGGTGCCCAAAAACATGTGGATGTGGCACTCGAGTGGTGAACAGGGTGGTGGGACAATGGTCAGGCTTGATGATCTTCAAGGTCTTTCCAACCCAAATTATTCAATGATTTTATGACACCCCATGTCCTGAGCACCACCAGGAAGGATTTTTGTGCTGGAAAAAAGCCTCTCCTGCCCATGAGAACATCTGGCAGCTCCTTCCCTTGATATTTAGCACCAGCTGAGAGCAGGATTCAAACAAGCAGCACATGCCTGACCTTGGAAATTTAAAGGCCAGGAAGGCAAAGAGCTGCTTCAGGTCATGCCCGGCTGGCACTGGAGCAAACCCAAGGAAAGCTGGCACCCTCAGCCTGTGGCATAAATCTGCCTGGTTCCAGTTCAGACATTTGATTCACCAGCCCCTTGGCAAGCACAGCTTTAATTTACAGCCCCTGAGATGCAGTTCTTTCCCTTCCCTGGAACCAGTGATCTCCAGCAGCTGGGTGTGGAACAGCACACTGGGATGAAGAGCATCCCACAGGGATGCAGGAGGTGGGGGCACCTCGTGCTCTTCAGCTGAACAGGACATAGAAAGAATTATTTCTCCCCTTTTTTGCCTCTTTCAGAGTGGAAAATTCTCTTCTCGCCTGGGTATGAACCTTGAGCAAAATGGGCATTGCCTGGATATGAACATCAAGCGCTGCAAAGCGGTTTGGGGGCGGAAAAAGGCGAGGAAGTTGGGATGGGATGGAAAAGAAATAGGAATAGATCTTTGGGTTGCCTTGAGCTGGCCATCACTGAGTGAGGAGACACAGTGGGAGGAAAAAGCAGAGCTTCCAGCACCCCTTGGAAAAATAATAAGAAATAAGAAATAAGAAAATCAGGCTCCCTGCAGCCACGCTTCGAGGCATATTTGAATTTTAGGGGTTCATCCCAGCTCTTTGAGCCCAGTGTTTTCTCCCCAAGGGAAGGGCACTCACAAGGCTTCACCCTTTCTTCCTGCACCCCAAAGTCCTGCAGGAATCCCCTGTTATCCCTCTGCACATGACAAATAACCCACCTCAGCATTGACCAGAGGCTGCTCTGCCCGTGCTGTTTCATCCCCCACTATTTTATCTGATGACCTGAAGGCTTCCTGATTTCTCTTGCCCATTTTTCATCTCCTCCCTGGCCCTGCTGACCCAAATTCATGCCATGTCAGCCCAAAGGGCTCCCTGCACAAGGGCTCCCTGTGGAAATCCAGCTTTGAAGGTCTCCCTGACATCCTTCCATGGGGTGGCCGAGCAGCCACCGTGACCAAGGCACTACAATATCCAGCCTATGTAGGGCAGAGCCTGGGTCACATGGATGGCTGCAGGGGGAGCAGATGAAGAGCTAAGTCATTATAAATATCTTCAGATTGCTAATTATTCCCCTTCCTCACCCTCATGTAGCTCCTTTTAGCCAAGGCAGACTCCAGACATCCAAGGAAAAACCTGGGTCAGGGCAACTTTTTATAGCCTTGAGTAATGAGAGGGGGGACAACCTTTCCCTGTGGAGTCATCACATGGTGTCTCCTCATGATCTGCATCCAGTCACTGGCAGGAATTTCCACCACCAACTGTCCCAGCCAAGTCTATCCTGTTAAAAAAGCAGCAACACAGGACCTTGTTCAGAATCTCCAACTGCTGAAACAACAGGCACAGGACAAGAGCATCAGGTTGTGCCAGGAGAGGTTTGGGTTGGATATTAGGGAAAATTTCTCCATGGAAAGGGTGCTCAGGTGTTGGAACAGGATGCCCAGGGCAGTGGTGGGGTCACCATCCCTGGAAGTGTTCAGAAAACATGTGGATGTGGCACTTGGGGCTGTGGTTTATGGTGAACATGGTGGGCTGACTGTTGGGTTTGATGACCTTCAGGGTCTTTTCCAACTTTAACGATTCCAAGTATTTATGGAAAGAGCAGCTCTTGTGCCATTAATAGATTATCTCGATATAAATATCGACATCACAGGCTTTGAATGTTGCTCTCGTGGCTGGCCCTGGCCAGGGATGAGGTCCCTGAGCACAAAGCACCCCTGTGGTGGGTTTCAAACAGGTTTTCTGCCCCAGTCCTGCAAATACCTCACCAAGCTCACAAGTGCTGCTTCCTTCAAGCTCAGCTCAGTTACTGAGCCATGGCTTAAAGACATCTGAGTCAGACAATGACTGGAGTTATTCTCATTTCATCCCCAATGACTTGAACACACAAATAAATCAGATTATTTCCACGGTGCAACCACAGACCTGGTGAGAACGTGGTTGCTGCTCCTGCTCTTCATGCCATTGGAGTTCCCAGGTGGGAAATAAATTCAGTCACCATCTCAGAGACCTTTGCTGGAAGTTTCTGCTGCTGATTCCTCGGGACTCGACGGCATTTCGAGTGGCGACGTCGCACCCAGGGTGTTTAACCATGATGGGGTGGTCATGGCAGTGGTGGGTGCTGGCCAAATGTCCCCAGACATGTCTTGGAGCCACCTCTGAGCCTGAAATAGAAACCACCTCGTTTGAGATCTGTTCCCTCCCACAGCCCTTCACCAGAGGCTGCACAACACGAGCCAGTGCTGTTTGTTCACCAGGCCATGTGCTAACTGGGGACAAACTTCTCAGAGGCTTTTGTGGTCCAGCAACAGACCAGAGGGAGGGGAAAGCCCTAAATGTGACCTTTTACACCAGCTGATTTAACAGCCCCAGCCCAGCTCTAGCTGGTTTCCACCCCAGATCTTTAGAACTGGTGTTTATTGTCACTGAAGCACCTCAAGACTGGCCAAGCCTTTGGCTCCATCAGCTTAATGAGCTTAATTGAGACTTAGAGCCCCCCAGGGCAGGACATAAACCCTGTGTGCTCAAGATTGATGACAATAATCGGGGCTAGAGCCTGGTTTACTGGTGATTAATTGCAGAAGAGGTTCATAAATGACACCAGGTCGAGCAGCCTTGAACTTCAGAGGAGCCAGAGCCCCGAGACAGCTGCTCTGTGGACCTTGTGATGGTGCTCACGTAGGTTTGGATGTGTTCCCTCTGCCCAGAGCCCCTGGAGGAGAACACTGAGGCTTCCCAGGGTGTCCATCAGGAACCAAGTGAAGCAGAATATCAGGAATAGCAAGGGGGAATAAACATTCCTGTCCTTTCCTTGCTTTAGCCACACACAATGGTTAAAGAACAATCTCTGTCCAGCCCAAAGGGGAATTCGAGAGTTTGTTTCTGAGGGTTTGGTTTTCTCGACCTGCACTGCCACAAAGAGAAGGTCCAAAATCCCCTCCCCCTTCTCCATACCCAAAGATGCTTCTCAGAGCACAAATGCACATGGTCTGGTTGCCTGCCAGGGGTTACAGAGGGGTAACACTTTGTAGGTCAACCCACAGCACGAGGGACATGCAAACCCACCTTCTCAGACACTCTGTGGGACTCCACGTGGAGGATGTTCCTTGTGAGGTGCAACCACCCACCCACCAGCCCTTGCCACCCCTCAGTGTCAATGGAAATGGTCCCTTATTTAGCTCAGGGTCTCAGTTTCTCCTGCTCAGCCAGCCCTGAACTTCACTCCTCCTGGCCTGGATGAGTACAAAGGATACTGCTCATCAGAATCCCAGAGTGGTTTGGGTGGGAAGGGCACTTAAAGGTCATTCATTCCACCCCTGCCATGGGCAGGGACAGCTCCCAGTAGTCCAAGTTGCTCCAACCTGGCCTTGGACACTCCCAGGGATCCACGGGCAGCCACAGCTTCTCTGCCCAACCTGTGCCAGAGCCTGCCCACCCTCCCAGCCAGGAATTCCTTCCCAGTATCCCATCTACATCCATCCCCAAACAGCAGCCACCTTCGAGTGACCCTACCCAAACAAACCCTGAGAAACAACCCCCCAAGGGCAGCTCTGCAGGGCTCAGAAGCTGCTCCAGAGCTCTCAGACAGTGTGACCGCCTTCTCCTCCTGTCTGAGCCTTATTTGCCTCCCTCCTCCTTGTGTTTCCCAGCCTAATACCCATTCACACCGCTCTCCAGGCCTTGACACTAACATGACAGAGCAGGTGAGACATCTGTCTTCCAAATCCGCTGCTCGCCCTCCCTCCCTCCTGACACAATCTTGGCACGGGAGCCCTACCCAAAAAAAACCCCTCTGCTGGAGAAACAAACGGCTCTGCCCGCGAACAGGAGCTCCAAGAAGGACTGAAGGGCATCTCTGGCAGCAGCTGACAGACACCCCTGGGTGCCTGCAGGGCTGGAGGTGCTGCAGGTGCTGAGGAGAGCACAGGAGGGAGCGGAGGGGACGCGTGTGGTGAGCAGGGGGAGGACGGGGCTGCGCCTTTGGTGGGATTTCACTTGTCATTATTCAGTGCCGTGTTGCAGCTCCCGAGCAGGGCTGTCAGCTGCCTCCCCCCATCTCGCTCAGCTTCCAGGCAGACAGTGATGGATGGCCCGGGAGCGCTCACCACCATCCCCATTTCACGCCCTTAAGCAGATCCACATGAGCCTCCTGCTGACACCTCCCTGGAGACCCCCACGCCGGGCTTTGCTGCCTCGCTGTGTTTCTGACAGCGGGGCTGGGAGGGTGGACACGACTCCCAGCTCCATCCTGCACCCTCTGCTGAGAGCTGGCACCATTCCCTGCTCCGCTACACCCCCTCAAGGCTTTTTATTTCGTGGGGGTTTTTTTTAGGCCACCAGCTCTTCAGCCCAGAGGGTTGGGGCTTTTTTTCCTTGTTTGAGCCCTCACATGCCACTAACAGCAACAAACTGATCACTCGAGTGAAGAATGCCAACACTGACTCATATAATTAAAGCCCTTGTGCGCCTCATTAGCAGCAAACATCCCAAGACCGGCTATAAATACCCTTCCAGATATTCACAAGGAGCACAAAGCTCTCTGCCAGCTTCCCTGTGGGGTCTGAGCTCCAGATGGGAACCCCCCCTGTCCCACAGCAGAAGCAGAACTGCCCCAGGACCATCATGGTTCCCAATTCCCCGTCCTGCAGAGACACTTCGAGCGGGATGGAACGAGCAGCAGGAGCAGCACGACGAGGAGGGTTCCCAGCTCAGCAGATAAAGCCCTTGCAGATGTTCTTCCCAGAAATACAGACACAGATTGGCTCACAAAGCAGCCACCCTGCAGGAAATCCCAGCTCTGGAGGTGTCCAGCTCCCTGGAGCCTGCCTGGAGCTTTGATGATCCAGCAGATCAGAGCGCCCAGGGCTTTGTGTGTCCCAGTGATTTGGGGCCACCCGGGAGGAAGGCACAGGATCCTCCAGGTCTCCTCAAAAGGCAGCAAAACAGAACCACAGGATATCCTGAGTGGGAAGGGACCCACAAGGATCACCCAGTCCAACCCCTGGCCCTGCCCAGGACCATCCCCAAGAGTCACCCCCTGTGCCCCAGAGCATCATCCAAACCCTCCT
>JAWWTY010000160.1:891724-905958 GCA_035222235.1 Margarornis squamiger | reverse complement strand
GACAAGGTGGGCATCGGGCACAGGGTGGGCTCCGTGGGCTGGGAGGGCTTTGCCAGCCTCAGGGATCCTGGGATTCTGTGATAATACCAGGAGGTGCTGGAGTTGAGGCAGCACAGAAAAGGTGGGCAAGGACTCCTGGGTCGGGCTGTGTCGGGACTGAATGCTGTGGTGCCATTAATTGTCCCTGGGGTTGGCAGACAGAGACTGAGAAGGACTAATGATCCCCTGAGCAAAGAGTCCCACAGTGAGAGGGACACAGAAAGGCTCCTGCAGAACTAAAACCAGCACCACGATGGGATAGGATGGGATGGGATGGGGTGGGGTGGGATGGGATGGGGTGGGATGGGGTGGGATGGGATGGGATGGGATGGGATGGGATGGGATGGGATGGGATGATGCTTCACCAGGAGCCAGCAGAGATGACATCCCAGCTCCGCCTGCTCCTCCTCCACGTTCCTTCCCCACCAGCTAATAGAAAGGCTTGTGGTGATCACAGGAGCTCCCAAAATTACTTAGAATTTTCCAGGAAACAAGCCAGTATCCTCGAAGTGACCTTGTGAATAGTTCTCAGCGAACACACCTGAACAAAAATCTCTTAGTCCTCCTCAGCTTTTAAATCCTGGTGAAAATTAAAATTAAACAAAGTCCAAGTCTTTTGCTCAAGAACCCAGGAAAATTTCAAATCTGATAAGAATTGTGTGCTGCAAAGTCAACACTCACCTTCCATCTTTATGTCCCCAGAAAAGAAACTTATATTTTCTTTATTTAATTTATTTATTTTTTATATATTTCCTATGTAATTTTTCTTACCTTATTCCACTTTTATCCCTTAATTCCCTCCTCTCTGAATACAAGGAAGAAATTCCAAAGCACTAAAGACCAAAATCTGCAAATTCATGCTTTTTTTTTTTTTCCTAGTTAACTCGCTAAGCTTATGGTGCACAAAACTGGAACTATAATATTATTTAAATCAATTGCCAAACATTTAAAAATAGAAAAATCTTAAAAAGAACAAGGAATATGATTTTTATATTTTCATGAAAGAGACTGTATGTTGTATTATCCCTCTTGCAATTTTGTGATTTTTTCTGGTCACACTGGGGAACGTGAGGAAATATAAGCAAATAGGATTAAGATATCAAATGTTGGGGATGTTTTATGCATTTTATCTGCCTTGCACTGGGCCAGTGACGACGAGGAGCTAATGGAAACCGGGGACCCCAAATTTATAACAGGCTCCTCAAAGGGAAATTCTTCAGCTACATGGATCTTATTTGTGTGGGAAAACCCAATTACTGCAGGGTTCTTGTACCTCCCTATTTTCTTTTATGATGCTTTTTGCTCTAAGTGCTTATTATGATTCGATAACCCAGTTACAAATAAACTGTGACCCTCCACTCTTATCTCCCAATTCCCAGCTTTCCAATTTGTCGCAGCTAGTTCAGAACTTGACTTCTTATTAATTACTACCACGAGGTCCTGGGGGGAGTTGCAGGGCTGCAGCATCATCTCTGCTCCCGTGAGGTATCATGGAAGATCTCTGAAATCCAAATCTCTGTAGAGGCAGCTGGCCAACAAAAAATAACCCAACAAAACAAAACCAGCCAAAAAACCACTAAAACATCACAAAAAAACCCACCAAAAACAAATCAACCACTGAACCAGAAAAAAAGAAAAACAAACCCAAAGAGAAAAAAGAATCAAAATCAACAAAACCAGCCATAATAAACCAAAATCCAACAACAAAACAAAAGAAACAAACCCACTATCATTACCACAAGAAAAAAACCCTAAACAAAAACAAACGAGAAAAAAGGACCCAACAAATCAACAAAATAAAACCAGACCAAACCAAAACTCAACAAAAAAATCTCAACCAACCACACAAACAAACAGAAACCAAATCAGGAAAACACAAACTTAAGAAAAAATAAAATAAATATATATATATATTGACTAGGTTGGAACAGCAAATCGAAGATCAAAAGAGCTCCTCTGCATCACCAGACATTTAATTCCCAACTTCTCCCAAAGCCCAGCAGTCCTGGTTTTGTCCCTGCCACACTCTGCCTCTTCCACAACATCCTCTGAGGATGCTGCTGAGCACCCACAGGGACCTTCTCCCCACGGTTTCTGATGCTGGAAAACCTTCCACCTTCCATGAGAACAACATCAAAGGTCTTAGTCCTGATGAACTGCCACGCTTTTCCCAGGTACAGAGCCGACATACAGAGTAAAACAGGGCAAAAACCAATGTAGGAACCCCTCTCTTGGCTGTTTCCAGCTGGCTGCCCCTGGCTGTGCCAAAGACGTGGTGAAAACGGGTGTCTCAATCACACACTTCATGAAAAAGTTACTCTGACTCTCCCAGAGTCCACTTTTCATGTATCAACTTTGCTGCAGTAACTGCAGAGTCTTGAAAAATTCTGCTCCTGCAGGGAAACATCCTGCCACACTCAGAGCACACGTGGGAAGGAACAAATATATGGATTCTGGAAACCATTATCAAGAAGGAGATATTTTTTCCATACTGGTGCTCCCACAGCTCCCCAAATCCATCCTGGAGAGGTACCAGTCCAATGGCAGGTGCGAGGTGGGGAAACTCATAGAGAGAAGCAGCTCCACAGATCTGAGCTGTTTGTGGACTCACTGCATCCCCAGGCTTTTCCAGTCCTGTCAGCCACAGAACACTCTGCGTGGCCCAGGATGGATCAGTGGGGATTCACATTTCAGGGACAATATTGGTCCCACTGAAGTGATGGAGCCCCTCCTCCTCCAAGGCCATTTGCATCCTTGGCATTTGGCCCTGCATCAACAGGAAGAGCTTCTCGAGATCTTTGTCCTGCTCAGGAATCTGCTGGAAATGTCCAAGGATATCCTTTGGAACAGGCACATGGCTCGAGGACAGACCCTCTGTGATAACAGGGCAGGGAAGGAGGGAACCACAATTCCTGAGTGAATTAGACATTTACTTAAATTTGTTTAACAAAAAAATTATTGAAGCAATGTAAAAATTGCTCAAAACCCTCTAATTACAGAGCCCTGGCAAAGGAATCAATATGATTATTCCTGTCATCCATTAATTATGAGCCACATTTCTACAGTCAAGTGAGAGATGATAAATACTCAACTACTGTCTAATATGACTCACCGAGCCCTGATTTCAAAGTTAAACAAATAAAATCTGATTTGCAAAGTACATTATTAAATATTTTATCCATTAACCGCTGCTAAAATAATTCAGCTCTCCAATTGAAGCCATTTTTATTTGGACTGTTTCCAGTGCACTCGAGGAATAACACTCGGCATCAATTACTGACCAGTTCTCATCCTGAACTTACAATGTGCATTTGGGGTGTCTGAAACACCTCCTCCCTGTTCTCTGGGTGATAGATGAAAGATCCTGCCTGGGTGAAGGTGGCTGTTTTATTTGGGGGATTTCTTTGTATTTTAATTAATGTCATCAACAAGAATATATTGATTTGCTAAGCTGCTTTTTAATGAATTATCATACCTGACGCCTGTGCCTTTTTAGAAGTCTTTGCTGTTGTGTGCAGGGAGCCTTTGCCTTGAAAGGAAAGAAAAAAGAAATAAAATAAGAAAAGAAAACAGAAAGAAAAATGAATGTTTCAATCAGTTCTAATGCTCCCAAAACCCACAGTACTTAATTTCTCGAATCTCCTGTTAGTGAATGAACAAAGGTAAAAATAACAGGCTAGTTATAAACTAGTACTATGATGACATTGTGAATTATTTAAAAAGGGCATATTCAGTGTGACCATAGAGCCATCAATCATAATAGACATTGATGAGAAAAAGAGGTTTCAGTCACTTCCTATCTGCCAGGAGAACAATTCTATCTCGCAGGTAGCTCTGAAGTGCCGCTGACCCGATGTCACTCGCATTGTTGCTCTACCCTTTGAACGGGGAGAGCAGATTCTCTCAATATTAGAATCGAATGAGTAAATAAATCCCCAGTTCAGCACCGCACTCCTTCCGAGTGCGCACTTCAATTTGTCTAACAATGGGCAGGACAGAGAAGCAGGAATCTCTTAAAGCAGGGATGAATTTTTTATGGCTGCTCCAGTCCGGCTGCAAAGAATGGGGTTTTAAATGGGAGCGGTGCTGCTTTTAGCGGGAGCCCCCAGAGACAAGGTCTTGGGGAAGGGTTTTGTGTGGAATTCAGCCCTTCCCGAGCATGTGCCCCCGGCTCTGCCCTCCTCCCGGAGCCGCTGCCAAACCACCCCACTGTGGGACCCCTCCCAGAGGGAATGAAACACCCCCCTCACCTCCCGGCACTCCCAAACACCTGAGTTTTATAAACAGCCAGGGAGAAATCTGGTTGAACCAACCCAAATCCAAAACCTGTCTTAATCAGCCCAAATCCAAAACCTGTCTTAATCAGACCAAATCCAAAACATGTCTTAATCAACCCAAATCCCAAACCTATCTTAATCAGCCCAAATCCAAAACCTGGCTCAATCAACCCAAATGCAAAACCTGGCTCAATCAACCCAAATCCTCTGGTGGCTTTAAAAGGAAGCAAATATTGCAGCTGAAACCATGACTGTGGAGTAAGAAGAGAAGAGAGGAAAAAAACACTCCAACTTTTAATTTGTATTGGATTAATCTGGGAGAGAGTCTTTCACCTGATGCCCCACATAATTATATCCGAAACTTTCCCTTGGATCACATGTTCCATCGTTGTTGGTTACTCTAATTAGCCCTCAGATTCCTGCGGCTGCAAAGACGGAATAAATTGTGCAGAACTCCAGCTTTGCACAACAAACGCTTCTCCCAGAATCCCAGGGATGTTTCCCGTGGCATCCCAGGGAGGCTTCCCTGGACTGCCAACCCCAAGAGATGCTTTGCCAATTTCTTCCAGTTCCCATCACTGGGCACTGGCAGTGAGGATGCAGGGATGAGATAGGACTATGCAGGACACAGGAATGTGGAGATGAAAGGACACATGGATGTGAGGATACAGGGATGAAGGGATGCAGGGGTGTAGGGATATAGGGATGCAGGGATGAGGGGATGCAGGGATAAAGGGATGCAGGAATGAGGGGATGCAGGGGTGTAGGGATACAGGGATGAGGGGATGCAGGGGTGTAAGGATACAGGGATGAAGGGGTGCAGGGATGCAGGGATGCAGGGATGACGGGATTCAGGGATGTAAGGTTACAGGGATGCAGGGATAAAGGGATGCAGGGATACAGGGATGCAGGGGTGTAGGGATGCAGGGATAAAGGGATGAGGGGATGCAGGGATAAAGGGATGAGGGGATGCAGGGATGCAGGGATAAAGGAATGCAGGGGTGTAGGGATGCGGGTATGTGGGGCTGCCTCCCCCAGCCCCTCTGAGCCCAGCCCTCAGAGCCTGCAGCACCATCCCTGTACTTCACCTGCTCCTCATCCTCACCCCCACTCCAGCAGCTCATCCAGGGAATCCATTCATTTCCGTGGAACCTCGTACTGCTCCAAACCTGTGCATTGCCACTTAATTGTTACTAACAGGTAAATCAAAGGTAAAAGAGAACTAATTAATTTTCCAGCTCAGTTTTATTTTACTGTTACTGTTTTGAGAAAATAGAACTAAACCCCATTAGTGTTAAGGTAAGACCATGAAACAACATAATATAATGCAAGAAAGACATTTAATAGCGTAGAGGAATGTTAAATTACTAATTAACTCCAAGTTACTGTATAAAAAAGCAGAGTAATTTACAGGATTATTGCAATATGCAGCTTAGATTGCCACAAGGGTCAGCTGGGGAGCATTTCCTGCTATTTCTTTCAGTGGGGTGGTTATTGTAAAATTCCTCTCACATTAAAATCTACTGTCCTTACCCACAGTTCAGTGCTGCTAATTAGCAGCCGCTGAGATTTCCCGAGCAGTCATTTTTTCTGTGTTAAGCTGCCAAATGTTCCCAACTGCTCGAGAAGCTCCACACACCGAGTGTCCGGCTGCCCACCCTGCCCCGGGTGCAGCCCCTGGGCGAGGGAAACACCCTTGGCATTATTTGTCCTGCACTTTGTCTTAGCAAGGCAGGTCAGCAGAGCCCTTCTGCCGCCTTTGGCTGAGCCACAGAACTTAGAAATGTCTATTTTTTCCCTGCTTTTTTCCCCCTAAACACTCCCTATACTTCTCAAACCCCAGCACTGGAAGCTCTCCAATCTGTGGTTTTCTGCGTTCAAAAGCGAGTGTTTCCACATCCTATTTAAACTTTTATTTAAACAAGAAAGCGAGAAAAGGCATCTTTTAGTTTTTACCTAAATATATAAGAAGAATGCCATAACTTTGATTAATAATTGATTAAATAAACCATCCACACATCAAAGGCAGGAAGAAGAGCTGTTCCACAGAAAGGCTCGACTATCAAATAGCACTTTGTTGTCTTAAACACTGCTCAGATCTGCAGCATTACATAGCTCGTTGCACATTAATGTTTGAGGTTATAAATGGCAGTGTTTCCCAAAGAGTTTATTATTATTATTGTTATTATTATTGTTATTCTAAAAGGGAAATAGAATTCTGCCTTTATTTTTTTCTAATTAAACACCAGCAGTTTGAAACCAGAGGAATTTGGCCGATAATCATAGAGCCTCCTCTTTTGCTCTCCTTTGTTGGCTTTATGACTAATTTATGTTTAACCTTCTTGAGAATCCATGGTCACAAGACACTTTCTAAAAAAATTCAAAGCAACTTTTGCTGTGTCCAATAGAAGGGCAAAAGGTCTTGGGAGCTGGGAAATGTTCGGAATTGAAAGAGGCGGCACGATCTTCTTCACCTCCTCTTCACGGCAGTAAGAGCAATCAGGAAACAACTACTAATTGCTTCATCAAAATTAAGCTTCTCCAGCTTCATACCAATTATTTCACCGTTGCTGTTCAGAGCCTCGCGTGCTTACCATCCACATGAAGGAAAAATAAATCAGGGATCGGAGCTGCAATGCATTCCCCGCGATCGCCGGCTGAAAGTAGGATCTGGATTTCAGGGTTCAGCTCTTCCATCTGCAGGAATTCCCTCTTTAAATGTCCAAAGTTGCTTGAGACATAAGGCACCTGAATATACTCGTCCTTCATTTACACATGAGAAAGGATTGTAAAATTTACTCACGACAAGAGTGCAAAATTCATTGTGCTGACAAGAATAAATCCATTCAGTCGATGATCAAAACAGTAGCCCAAGGGTAACAAAGAACAAGTGTCAACCACATTTGCTCTGAAGTGCCACAAAAATCCCCCCTGGGAATTCCAATCATGATGCTAACTATATTTATATAAGGTGTTTTGTTTCTTTTTAAAAAGGAGGGAATATAAAGGGGAAAAGAACTATGTATTGAGGATGAAGAACTTTTAAACTGGTTTAATTTTTCCTTCAAAATATCAGGGTGGAGTATTTAAAAATGAATTTTAAAAGTATTCCAAATGAAGTGCATTAGTCAGCTCAAAGATACCTTTTTTTCAGCATGATGTGTGGGGATCTGCATCTAATACCTATTAGTGGATATATGCACACCTATACACATTAGAAATGTATATATACATATATATACACACATGCACACATATATATTATTATATATATGTTTATATATATATATATGCTGCAATTTAAGTGATAATCCTTGATTACAGTTCCTTTATGGCAGTGAAATGCTCTTAGTGCTCCTTAAGAGCTGACTTTGTGTATGCCAGGACAGAGCTCAGGATAAAGGGCTGCAGCATTTCCCCCCCGAGCCCGGCCAGGAGCTCCTGATCCCACGGAGCCCCTCAGTGTGTGGGGCATGGAGCATGTGCTGAAACACATTTCTGTGTGCCAAAAAGAGAGGCAAACCCCCAGCCACTGCTGGAGCCAGGGCAAGTTCGAGCCCACGTTTGTGCTCGCTGGGTTTGGGGGTTTTTCTTATACTTTATTGTGCTCTCGGTGTTTCCTTCAATGTTCTGACTCTCTCCACTAATTATTACAGCGTCATTTTTGCCTCATTCCTTTCTATCTTGGCAGAGAACAGAGTGATGGGAGCACGCCACAGAAAAATTCAGCTATATTTTTAATATAAGCTTTATATTTATGTGCCATTGAGGAAGTCAAAATGCATATGGGCAGAGGAGGCGACTCTTCTCTGGGAGACTCCAAAAATTCCCGGGTGCAGCTGACAATCTTTGATTATTTTTCCCCAAAATGAGTTTTTTCCCTCCTGTCTCGCTCGCAGAGGCAGGCAATGCCGAGCCTATTTCCATACTGGCAAGGGCTCCCGTCCCTCTGCACGCCGAGCCCGGCCCACGGAGCAGACACTGTGTGTGCTCCTGGAGGGAAAGTGCACACACCCCTGCCCCAACTCCACGTGGACACTCAAAAGCAGGGCACGAGAATAAATAGACCAGTGGGGGAAAATAAAATATTTAGCACCTATTTTTCATGTGTAGGGAGTACAATAGGTCGCAGTTCTCTACTTTTCCCCCACTTGAAACTAAACCCAGTTTAAAAGACACTGATATTCCTAGAATTCAGGAAAGCTTTATTTGTTCATTTTTATGAACTGGGATCACCCCAAAGTATCTTTTAAGTGCTGTCACCATGGTGGAGCCAGAAAATACAGAAAACTGTATTAAAGGAGCTTTTTTCTTTTTTATTTTTTTCTTTGAAGCCCCACCTACGTTTCCTGATGTGAAATGCTGAGTTTCGCCAGCTTTCTGCCCACGCAGCCGGGTCCATCGCTCCATCGCTCCATCCCGGAGGGGTGCCCGCCCCGCTGGCAGCTGGCAGTGCCCCGCGGGCTGGGGGGCGGCAGGAATGGCCCATCGCGGCCCTTTCGCTGCCACCAGGCACGGCAGGGCTCAGCCCCGGGGCCGCGCTCCTGCCGAGCATCCCCAGCGCCTCCTGCCCGGCCCGCTGTGCCGGCTCCGCGCGGGCTGCGCGGGCTGCGCTCGGGGCCGGCCCCGGCCCTAATCGAAGTGGCAGAGCCGTCACCGTCCATCTATAGCATCCCCTCCTCCCGCGCCGAGAGCGCCCAAAATGATGCCGTGACAGCCGCCCCAGGAAGCGGGCTGATGCTGCGCAATTCCCACTCAACCCCACCGCCCCTTCCAGCCCGAGCGCTCACGGACGGGCTCAGGAAAGCCCCCGGGGCCGGGGCATTCTCGGCCCCTGCCCAGGCAGAGAGGTCTCCCGTCCCCGCAGGGCAGGGCCAAGGGCACCGAGCGGGGTTTGCCGAGCGCCCGGAGAGCAGCGCCGGCACCCGGAGCATCCCCCGCCCGCAGCGCCGGGCGAGGCAGGGGCGCTGCCCTGACCGGGCAGGAGATGCTGCGAGGGTTTCCCAGTTAGGGATGATTCACCAGCGCCTGCCAGGGCTGAACAGTGCAGGAATCACCTGCAGGAAGGAAAAGCCAGCGAAGGGAGGAAAGGAAGGACCGCGGACAGCGCTGCGGGCAGTGGCCGGGGGTGCATTTATAGCAAAGGAAAATAACGCTTTCCAAAAAACTTTCTGCTAAGATTCTGGATTCAAACAACACCGAGAATTTCAAAGCATCAAATTCTCTGTTCTGTTCCCTGAGTTTGACTTAGTTTTTTTGAAAGGACCTTGCTCCAAAATGAATTTACATGGAACAGGATCAGTGTGTTTCCTTCCCGTAGCGACAATTCAGGTAAAACTCTTCAGTCTGGAAAACCTCCCAGTGAAGGTGAAGCCTGTGTGTTATGGGAAGAGATTATCTAACCCAAAGTGCAATTTGTTCTGTTGATTTTTTAAAATGTTCTAATAATGGATACAACCTCAGTAACTCCAGACTTCCACACACTTTTACTAGAAGGAAAAGAAAAAAACTTGTGGAAGTTTAAAAGATTTTATTTCCTGGCTGTGGATTTTTCATGCAAAACGATGCCATTAGTGTAGTTCTAGGGTTTGTCATTCTGTGAACGTGAAGATTTACTTCCAGGGAACATGCTTCCAGAGCAGCTGGACAGCCCTCAGGGAAACAGGGAAACGGAGGGAAATGGGCTAAAATTATGCTGGAATTACACAATTCCATATATTGCATTGAATAAAAATTGCATTAATTAGATTTTTAACAAACAACTTCCTATGTCTTAGGAAACTTAAAAGCTAAATTGCCTGTTTGGTTTGAACCAACTGAGATAATATTAGCACTTCAAAATGAATTCCTGCTATTTCATGACTTAACTGCAACTCAAACCACGCTCAAATCACAAGCAGATAAAGTTTGAGAGGACACTGATCTCCAACTCCAGCAGCTGGTACGTTGTGGGAGCTGAAGGGTTTTAATTTTCCTGCTGGATCTGAGACCAAAACGTCTGCACTAGTCCTACCACTAATTAATGCACCACTTGAGCTGCACTAACTAGACCAGGACAACAGATTTTTTGGGTTGCCCGGGTTGTTTGCATTTTGGAAATTGCTGTCACTGCCTTTATATAATTATTGGAGTCCAACTCCTTTGCTTCCTGAAATCCTAATTGCTGCTGCCAGCACGGTAGAGAACAAGTTTTTCTTCAGGACAGCATCAAAATCATGGGCTCCTCTCCTCTGCCTGTGCTCAAGGGCTGCTGGTGATGTCAGTCCACACTGCTCTTACAGGAGAAGTCATGGAATTGCTCACTTTTGGCAATTGGTGCCTTGAGCTTCAATGGTCTTTTTCTTTGATGCTCTGAGATGCCACCACAGAACTCACTACGGTCACCCCCTGCCTCCTGCAGAACCTGCTGCTTGGCTGGAAACTTCAGTGTCCTGATTCAGGTCAAATTTCTTTGTGATTTTAGATTTCTTCCACATGTAGTTAATATCTTCCTCCTTCCTGCCTTCCTCTCTCATAAAGGATTTAAATAAAGGGTTTTTCTTATGCTGTGCCTCAAGACACGGTCTCTTTGGTCATTGCTATCACCATGAATCATTATTTATTAATGAGTTGGCAGCTCATTCTCTATATGATGGCATATTTCAATATTCAGTGTCACTGTTCTTGTCATCTTGCCTGGGACATGGTCAAATAAAATGTGTTTTAGATTTTTACCAACTGTTGTAGCCACTCAGTGCATGAGGGTGGCCTTGGGGCCCATCTCAGATCTAGTACAGTCCTTTTTATTAGATTTCTCTTTCCTTGTGTTGTGCAAAAAGGACATACCAGGACTTTTATCACAGTGTTTCTCTTCAAACACTGAGGAGAGGGAGGTCTTTACCAACACATGTGAAAGACAATTATTACCTTCCTGAGTAATGATATCACTATGTCTGAATATCTCTATGTGATGGCACTCCAGAACTGTGTTGACATTTTTGGTGACATATAGAGTCCTGGTAGTGCTATATATAAATTATCTAACCACAGCCAAATATTAGGCCTTTCAAACCCATTCTGGATCCAGAGTGGTCTACACACATATCCCTCATTACTGTTAATGAGGCCTCCTCTGTAACGCCGAGGACATGGACGTTTAAAATCTCATTAAAATTTAAACCATCATCCCTCACCTTTTTAGGATTGTGCCTTTTCTCTGAAGAACAATACTTGGCATATACACATTATTTTTTGAGATGATTCCAAGCTGAGGTTTCATCCAACACAACACTTCTGACCCTCCTGGTGTGCTCTACCAGCACCATCAGGCTCAAGTTCAGCCCTCAATGCTTTATTTTTCTTCCAGCTCCCTCCTTGGCTTGAGGCAGCACACGGCCCGTCCTGACTATCCTTGTATCTCGGAAGGAACTCCCAGAGCTGCTGCTCTGAAGGTGGCAGAAGCAAATTTTGGTCGTGTTGACTTTCTCTCCTGCACAAGGGTCTGCTCAGACAGCTCCAGTGAGAGCTGGCTGTCCCCAGGCAGGGCAGTCCCCTCTCTGCCCTCTGTCCTGGGGGGCCAGGACCCCAGGGAGATGTCCTCTCTGAGCACAAAGACCACCATCACCACTGCATCCAAACCCGGGGTGGTGAGAATGTGCCAACCTCAGTGCTGGACCCCAGAGTAACCTGGTTTATTCTACCTGAGACATCCCACTTGTGCTCCACAATTTTTAATCTTCTTTGTGCCAAATAACAATTTTTTTGTGCATGCGAGGAAAGAATTTCAATTATCACATTTTAACTCTTGGCTCTCCCTGAGAAACTTGAAAAATGCAATGTTCTGAATTCATCCTTCAAAACGGGAGAGAAGGAAAGGAGCTGGATTATTTTGTTTTACCCCATTTTGTCTGTGATTGGAGGTTTCTCTGCTCCAGAAAATCACTCCTAAATTTCCAAGAAACCTGCACTTGTGGTGGAAGCACAGGTAAATTTGCACCCCAGCAATCTTCTGCAGAGTTTCATAAATGAAGAAATAAAAAGAAAAAGGAAGGGGAAAAAACCCACAAACCCCCCCAGAGCTGGATTTTCTTACCCCATTTTACCCGTGACCAGGAGTTTCTCTGCTCCAGAAAACCCCTCCTAAATTTCCAGTGAACCTGCACTCGTGGTGGAAAAAAAAATTTCCAGAGCAGAAGCCTCCTGGATAATTTCATAAATAGAAGGGAAAAAAGGAGGGAAGAGAAAAATCCCCCAGAAGGAGCCGAGCCCACCCCCCTCACCGCGTGCCGGGTGCCTCAGCTGCACATCATACATGCGGAACATTGAACCAGCCTCTTAAATATTATGACATGGAGAAAATCACATTGTGCTTTAACCTATCAACAAAGGAGCAAAGCAATTACAGAGCTAAACACAGTCGAGGAAGACCCAATAAAGAGAAATCCAAGAAAATTTGGTGAAAATTCTTAAGGGGCCTTACAATGTTTAATCATGCTCCAGGCCTAAATTAATATTCTGCTTCTAATTCAAAAGACTGAACCACAAAGGTACATCTTTTGGGTATTTTTAATAACCAGAGTACAACACTCTGTGAATTAGCAGCTGGTCTGACTGGTATTTTACTTTTTCTTTGCTTACTCAAGTAAAGCAGTTAATATTAGTATAATCATCAAACTAACATTAGTCAGACAGAAGGACAGATTTTTTTCCGTGTTGTAATGCAGAATATAAAAAAAATTAAACCCAGATTTAGAAATTCCTCTGTGTATTAAATAATTTTTCTTAGGCAGTTTCAATAAAACAAAAAAAAAATTGTTATATTCACCCATTTTATAAAACAAACAGTAGATTAAAAAGTACATAAACACACGTAAGACAGTAAAAAATCCCATTATGTGCTGCTACCCACTACTATCCCAGTGACATGAAAACTATTTATGGAAATAAATCCATCCTGCTCAAAACTGGTGGAAAAATGCACTTCCCTGAGCTGAAAGTGCTGGTTGGCAGATCCACTTCTAGGTTGTTTTTAATTCAGCCCCAGGTATTTGCAAATGTGTCACTGGATGAGACACTTGGTTTTACATCTGGTTTGTGGAATAACCCATTAAATAATATTTATTTACTCAAGCTCTACAAAGACTTGGAATAATCTCATACAGTTGTCAAGGAGAAAGATAATTTCCCTTAAAATAAATAAGAGGCAGAGATTGGAAAGCTCAAAAATGTGAAACAAAAGGACATTGCCACTCTGATTTGTTGATGTTGCTCTGATGTTGAAGAACAGTCCAGGACACCTCACACAGCTCCAGGACTTTACGGGGCTGGCCTCACCTGCAGTTTATCCCATGTAGGGTTTCTACCTTGGTCACTGACAGCATGCCATGGATTCAGCACAAAGATCCCCATTTTCAAACAATTCCTACCTAAAATTGCAGCCAAAGGAGGCTGAAGCCACATTGACCATAAATACAACATTTTATACCACAAATTCCTATTTCTGGTCATCTCGTATTGCATTTGTTGTGCAAATAAGAAAATAGCAAATCTATGGAGATGGGAAGGAAGGTGGGCAAGAAAGAGTGGGAAGGAGATTTCCTCTGAGACAACATAAACCCCCTCCTGGGAGTGTTTCCTTTCCTGTCTGTGTCTCTTTGTACCACTGGAGCTTTGGTTGTGCTGCTCTGTGATAGAACATGGGATGGACAAAGCACAAATCCAGGCTGGGTGGAGAAGGGATGGGGAGCAGCCCTGGGGAGAAGGACCTGGGTGTGTTGGAGGACGAGAAATTCCACCAAAGAGAGGGACCCCTCTGCTCTGGAGCCAGGCTGGGAGAGCTGGGAGGGGGGGTCACCTGGAGAACGGAAAGCTCCAGGGAGACCTGAGAGCCCCTTGCAGTGCCTAAAGGGGCTCCAGGAGAGCTGGAGAGGGACTGGGGAC
>JAWWTY010000160.1:877676-891624 GCA_035222235.1 Margarornis squamiger | reverse complement strand
CCTGGATCCCTGGGAGTGTCCAAGGCCAGGTTGGAGCAACCTGGGCTGGTGGAAGGTGTCCCTGCCCATGGCAGGGGTGGGAATGGATAGGCTTTAAGATCTCTTCTGACTCAACCCATTCTGCAGTGTGATATGATATTTAATGTGGATAAAGAAAAAGCTGCCCCTTCCAACACTGTCACCTGCTGCCACATCACTTCCTTGCAGTGGCTCCCCTGGGCTTGCTGAGCCCCGTGGCCCCAGCAGACCCACAGAACACTGAATGTGTCCAGGGCTGCTCTCACCATCCGTGGGGAGAGCAGGGTGGGGAGGGATCCATAGATCACCACCAGGAGCAGCCCCAGCCCAGCCCTGGGCACACTCCTCACCCAGGGCAGGCTGCAAGAACAGCCCCTGCTCCGGGCAGGCAGAGGATGGAGAGCCTGGGAATGGCTCTGGAGAGGACACAGCAACCCCAGTCTGCAGTGAGACCTCGGCAACGTGCCGCAGGTAACATTTTTAATATCTTCATGGATTAGTGCCCAGTAAAGCTCAGCTTATGACAGTGTTTACACACGGTCTTAGGCAGAGCCCCACGCTCAGTGCTGCTCCGAGTCCCTCTGCTGTGGCCATCTGCTTCACAGAGAGGATTTGCTCAGGGAAAAACAGAAAGAGACCTAATGCAGGGCCTTCTCCTCCTCACAGTCCCTACCCACCTCAAACCCCACTGAGGAGACTCCTTCCATCACTTATTGGCCTTATCAGAGTTGCCTTAAGGAAACAATCATTTAGAATAATTGCATAACATTGTCAAGGAGAAAGAGAATTTTCCTTTAAATAAAGAAGAAGAAAAAGAGATTTAAATATTTCTTTTAAGAAGCAGAAAGTATTATTCTCTTTCTCAAGGAAAAATTGCATTTCCAGGGAGCCTTTTTCCCTTGTTCAGTAAAGTGCCCACTGCCCATCTTCTGCAGCACAGGGAGAAAAGAAAAGGATCAGAAACACAATCCCAACTAAGGGTAAATGATTTTTCTCACTGGTGTCTCACCAGCATCTATAGGAGGGGATGAAACATAAGGAAAGACTGGTTTGACAGAGGAGGGAATGGCTTCATTGTGCAAGGGGTGATGGAAAGGGGCCCAAATAGGAATGAGAAAACTCAGAAAAGATCTAGAGTTCCACGTGACATTGCAATGAGCCCTTTTGGGCTCCCATGTGCACAGAACCATTCACGCAGCAGCCACTGCAGGCTCCCTCCCCAGCATTCCCAGAAAAATTAAGCTCAATTTAAAGGACCGTATCGCTCTGTCACATTTATTTTACATCTACTTGAAAACATTGTCCAGATTGCAAAAGGACGAGCCAGGAATCAAACTTAGTTAAACTATTAAATCAATGCGGGGAAAAAGAGGGAAAAAGATGGTAAGAAACACTTTGTCAGCAGCGAACATCTGAGCAAATCCCAAGGAGAGCTTAATTAAGGAGGAAAAGCAATTTTGTGTCAAAGCACCAGCTTAGAAACAGGTTGTAAAGCACATATTCCTCCCCTGCTGAAGGGCACGGGGCGCTCCGGGGGAGGGCTGGGAGAGCAGATCCCTGCCCGGTGTCCCGGGGCCAGGCTGGGACCGTGGTGGGCGCTCGGACGAGCTCCGGCCGCGCTCCCCGGCGGGCGCCGCAGGGCAGGAGCCCCGTGAGATCGACCAGTGCTCTGATCCACAATGGCAAATCCCATCCTTCCCTGTAATGTCTGCAGACAACGTGATTTAAGGTGTCCCTTCCATTACTCGAGTGCACAAATGGCTACGGGGTGAGAAGACAGCGGGCACGGAGAGGAGCGGGGAGGGCACCGGGGAATACAGGGAACAGGAGAGCGGCTGGTCTGGCTCGGAGAGCAGCTCCGGGAAGGATGGCAGGTGGGAAACGATGCTGTGTTTGCTGACCTGTCCAGGGGATATCCCTGGCTTTGGCAGCATGGCAGGAAGGGATACTGGGAGGTGTGGTACCTGTGTCTGGGTTGGCATCCTCTCCAGGATGTAATCCCCACCCCTGGAAGTGTTCAAGGCAAGGATGGATGGGGGTTTGGTCAACCTGGGCTACAGGAAGGTGTCCCTACTTATGATGGGGGAGTTGGAACTGGATGGTCTTTAAGGTCCGCTCCCAACTCAAACCACTCTGGGATTAATTCACTTCCACTGGTGCTCACACTGGCTCTAACAAACCCAACTGTTCCATGGCAGAGGAGACAAAAATCAAGCATAAAAAGAACATTAGGTGAGAGAATCAAACCCAGTTCTCCCAAGCCCCAAGCCAACACTGGACAAAATCAGTCTACTTTCACTAAAAGAGGTTATATTTTTTGGCCTGAATCATCCCCAGCCTAGGCTCACACAGCCTCTCAAAATTTTGCAACAGTTTCCTCTCCTTTCTTCCACATTGCTGTATGATTCCACAATCATTCTGGACAGCAGAAGACACGAGTCCCTGCATCTCTGACTATTTACCATCACGCTCATTTCATGAAGCAAAGAGCCATTTCACTGAAAATCAGGCCCTCTTTGACTGGCTCCTCAAATATCTCCCGATGAGCACAGTGTATGCAAGGAACAGGCTCAGCATGAGCCTCCCCAGGTGTCCCCCACCTGCTCATCCAGGACCTGCCACGACGGGGTTGCAGCCCTGGTACCACCACGGTTCAGCCAAATAGATTGTAATGACTGCAAAGGAGCAGGGACTGACTTAGCACTGCAAGATATCCAGAGAAAATGAAAGGAAAACATTTTGCTGGGATCAGCCAAGGGGAGAAGGCCAGCCCACAAGTCCAAACGTGCTCATCTCTCTCCACTGCAAATATTGGAAGGGATTTGGAGCAAAGACAGTCATTAAATAGCGGGTTTTAAAAGCCCACTGCACTTAAAGCACAGCTCAGCCCCCTCATCCTCAAGGTTTGTTTCACGGCAGAGGAAACCTGGAGACATTTAACTCTCTCTTGAATTTATCTTCAAAAGCTTCACAGTAATTCTTAGCATCTAGTCACTTACTTGAAGCATTTTTACTGATTTTAATACCTTTAATTCTTTATCTACAAATTGCACCTTTGTTAGGGACAGGAATGAGAAGAAACCACCACATCTGGCACCATTGCACACAGACCAGTCCCACAGATCACGTCCCAGTGGGCTTTCCAGTGGGGACACTGGGGTCTCCTGTGGCCATGATGGACTTCAGGCAGAGCACTGCTCAGTATGGAAGCCCATTTAACAAAAATAATGCCATCTTCAGAAAAATTTTGCTCTCCCATGAGATAATGAGGGTGGAAGTGCATTAGCAAGTCAGGTGCTACACCAGTTGTAGGACAGGCATGGGAGGAGGGCACGTGGCGCTGACTTCATGGGAATCCAGCTCATCCAATGCCGTTTTTAATGGAGCTTTGAAGGTGCTTCTGAAGATTTGAGAATTTATTTTCCTTGTGGACGCAGTTTGTCGTCTCTTGGAATGGTTTCAACACATCATTTAGTTAATCTGTGTTTTCTATATTTACTCAAGTTTATTTAATCTGTGAAACCATCAATCTGCAACAATTAGCTGAATATGTAACAAAAATTCTCTCACCACTAATGGGTGAATCTGTTTATAAAAATATTCTTGAATGTCTCCCTGTCCCCCTGTTTATGCAAAATTTGGAATGAAAAAGACAATATTTTTTTCTTTCCTTCCTTTTTCCAGGTGATTTTTGAATTCCCCCTTTTTCATCACCTATTCCTTTATTTTCATCACATGTGCAGTGCTGAAGCATCACAGCCAAACTGTCCCCACCAACTTCTGACCTAATCAAAAGGCAGAACCATAAAAAAAAATCTGTTGAGAGACAGTTTTTACAGTAATTTCAGCCCAATTTTGCCCACATTATATTAGAGAAATGAGCTGTAAAACACGTTTTAGGAAGAAGAACTATAAATACCCCCCCCAGTTTTTCTACTGGGCTGATTGATTTCATAGAACCCTAGAATGGCTTGGTTTGAGGGGACTGTCTCATTCCAGAGACCAGGAACCCTTTCCACTGCACCAGGTTGCTGATCTAACTGACAGCAGGTCAAAGGAGCAGGGAGAAGTGAATCCTGAACACCTCAAATCCTTCCATGCTCCGGACTGACCGACACACCGGTGTCCTCCATGGCTCTGGTAATGCAACACCATCTGATAAACCTTGAGGGAAGCTCAGGGAGGATGTCCCAGCTCTCTTCTCCAGGGAGGAGAGGGCAGGACACCGAGGATGCTCAGTCACTCCTCCCTTTGTGTGGGGACAGCCCGACGTGCCCGCCCGGCAGCACCACGAGGGAAGAGCTCATTGGAGCCAAAGACTCGCCAGTATTTTCCACTTGACAGAGTATTTGTAAAATGCTCAAACCTTGCATATAATGCGTAACGCTATTAAGTAGAATATCTAAAGTACTTAAACTAATTATGCCTATTTTGTAAGATTAATTATAATTAATAATTTAACATATTTTATCATTTAAGTCAGTATCCGTTCTGATCTTTAACTTTAGAGAGCACACTGTATACGTACCACATAATTAGGGCTTATGTATCACATAATTAGGGCTAAATACTAGGAAATCAGGCTAATTAGACCAAATCAAACTGAATTATTTAAGCTTTTTTTTTTTAAATTTAGATGTAGAATATTTGGTAATTAAACACTGATTTCATTTTCTTGTGCTGGCACATCGCAGTTGTCTCTCAGCCGCGGGGATAATGAAGCTCTATGGAAGTGTTTGTCAGGGAGGGCAGGCCGGGGGTCGTGGGAAGGGGCAGAGGAGGCACCGAGGGAAGCAGAGACGTGGCATTAAGGGTTTAGGAGGAGTTGAGCCACAGCAGCACCCCATGAACACACAAGGCTCCTCCCAGCTCAGCACTCTCCAACACACAGCGTGTCCCACAGCACTGTCCAGGAGTTTGTGCCAGCCCACACCTGAGGAAAACCTGCAGCAGAGCTTCTCTCAGAATCCCAGGATGGGTCAGGCTGGAAGGGACCGCAGTGCCACCTGATCCCACCTCCCTGCTCAGGCAGAGTTAGATGGGATGACCATCCCATGGCACAGGGTTGTGTCCAGAGGGCTCTGGAATATCCCCAGTGAGGAGACTCCACACCCTCTCTGGTCTCTGTTCAGGGCTGGGTCCCTGCCCAGCAAAGAAGTTCTTCCTTCTGTCCAGGTGGGAATTGCTGGGCATCAGTTCCTGCCCATCCCTCTTGCCCCATGGCTGGGCCCCCCGAGCAGAGCCTGGTCCCTTCTCTGCCCCCTCCCTGCAGGCTCTGATGGACATGGGCAGGTCCCCTCTCAGTGTCCCCTCTGGAGCCTGAACAGCCCCAGGTCCCTCAGCCTTTGCTGCTCCCAGAGACACTCCTGGCCCTTCAGCATGTTTGTCACCCTCCCCTGGCCCTGCTGCAGGAGCTCCATGTCCGTGCTGTCCTGAGGAGCCAGAACTGCACCAGCACCCCAGATGTGCCTCACAGGGCTGAGCAGAGGGGCAGGATTACCCCCCTCAGGTATCTCAGGTGCTGCAAGTACCAGCGCCCAAAATCTGAATATTTAAATATTCACACACTTCTAGTGTGAGCAACTAAAAATATTCCTCTGATGAAGGTAAATGTTAAGGAAATCCATAGGAGATCAAGGGCCATGAAATTGAAAACAACCATATGCCAAGCAGTCAGGGCCCTGTGTACGTGTGGCATTCGCTGCTGCTGCCTGAGCCAGTGCTCAGCCAAGTCAATAAAAGGAATCCCATGGACTTCCAGGGGCTTAGAGGGAACCCGTGCCTTCCTCATGTTTTGTTTTGAAAAATGAGTGTTCCTCGTGTTTAAAGTGCTTAAGATGAGATTTGCACACTTTGACTTTTTTCGACACCAGCCCTTGAATCAAAATAAGTTGGTTTGTGGGGGGTTGTATTAAAATCTCACATCGTGTAAAAATGAGGAAAGTGGACAAGTGGCAGAGCCAGAGGAGCCCAAGTCATCCAGTGCCCTGTGACACAGGACACGGGAAATTGTCACTGAGGCCATGGAAGATGGGGAAGTGCTTTGGGGAAAGTACTAAAGCACTATTTAATTGTAAAAGACAGACCAGGGAGATGTGGTCCAGCCCCTCACTGCAGGAGTGCAGCACCTCCAGCACCATCCCCACCACTGCTCCATCCCTGCAGCACCTCCAGCACCATCCCCACCACTGCTCCATCCCTGCAGCATCTCCAGCAGCGTTCTGGGAACAGACACCACCCACCCAAGCTCCACCTCCATCTAACAATCCTCATTTCCACATTCCCAAATCCCCTGTTTTCCTGGACACAGAGGCAGAGTCCAGCCCAGGCACGTTGGGCTGAGGGACACGCTCGGCTTAGTTTTGCCAGTGTCCTTTAATGTGATTGTTAAAAGCATTTTTTAATCTGACTTTGTTCCATACAAGGAATTAAAATCCTCAGATTAAATTCTACAATTCCTTGTCCCAGCAGAAAGGCGCCCACTCTGCTCAGGATTCTCCACGTTCATGGCACAACCTCCTCGTTTGGTGGCAAAACACAGAAAATAAATCAACTCTGAGTGCAAATAAACAATTAATAAACATTGATTCTATGGATTTCTGGTTCTCTCCAGCCCCGTGAACAATATCTGCTGTGTACAAGTCATGAAATGAAGCTATTTTGATTTTTTTTTTTTTAAATAGCGTTTTCTAAGTCATTATTTTATTTGTCATTTATTACACATTTGAATTGGCCTGGAGACATCCTCGCTCAGGATCAGCTGCACACACGTTGGTTTAAAAGTCAATTTTCATTTCCTCCTATGAAAGGAAGAAGCTTTTCTTACGTGTTTCTAATCACTTTTTTAATACTTGCCTTGATCTGACACAGAGATTTAGGCAAAAGGGCAGTTTCAGCTCAAAAGAGGAGTTATTTACTAAACCTCCACCATGTGCAAAGAGCCAGCTCTCACTGAAACTGCAACATAGAGCTGGTTGTATTTTGACTATTTAATTAATTTGATAAGTCATGTATTTACATGGAAATACATTCAATCCATACACTCCTATGCAAAAAATTTATCTCACCTGATTAACAAAAAAAATCCCCCAATTAACAACCACTGAAGAACTCCGGAATACCAATGTAATTTTTGGTTTTAATTAAACAGACTCCACCCCCAGCTGAGTAAAAATAATAAATATTTTCAGGTTTAAACATTCCACAGTGATTCCCACACTGGTGACAGCTCCAGGACTTCTCGTGCAGCACAGCCACAAAGAATAATTTAACACCCATTAATAAAGGAACTTTCAGAGGAGCTCGAGCTCAAATTATATCAATCTTCTACTGTTCCAAAATAAACGCATCAGGTGGCATTTAAATGCAGGTGGCTAACCATTTTATCAGTGCACATATTTAAGCTATTAGAAATATAATTAGAAAAATTAAATTAAACACACTTAATGCAGATTCTAATTCGAGCAACACTGTCCTTATCATTATGCCATTTTTATAGCAAATTATAAAGTATGTCTAAATTGTGCAGGTTTGTTGCTGACTGATAGCTGAACTCAGATAATTAAGTTGTTAACCATGTACTTCAGTGGTCAACATGGTTATATATCTTTGTCTTATCACTCCCCCTCCTCCTTGTTTCCCCAGAGCTCAGGGGAAGCAGATGAATGGCACTTGACACTACCCACCTACACAGCCGACTGATTAGACACAGGCCCGTGCCACAGGTACACTCAATTATCTGCTTTTCCGAGATTCAAGCAGTTCCTGGAGCCGGGAGGGTGGAAAACTGTTTATTTGCTGCCTTTGGCAGCCGAGGAAAAGCGCAACGAAACGTCCTTAAAACTTTCCATCCTATTTTATCACTCTGACCCGCAGGGCAGGGCGGCTGGAAAGGTTTCCTCCTCATCTCAGTAAGGAGGAAAACAATAAATCCTCTTCCCACCAATAATTAAAGTGCTCAAGAGCATGTCCATGGCCCTGCCCTGCCACCCAAACCTGTCTGAGTGCCCAGCAGCCCCACAGCAATCCCAAGGCTATCCGGGATCACACCCCTCCAGCCAAGGCACGTTTTACTCCTCACACTTCCCTGAGTACTGAACATCACTTCAGGGAAATAAAAATACACTTACTTAACCCATGGCTCTAATCAATAAATAGCAAACTGCAGACACAGGTAGAGGTGCACAAAGGAAAATGTGGATTGCAGTTCTGCCAGGGAAACAACTGATATTCAGGTAATACAAACACAGCACTGAGGATGGGATTTGTAATGGGATGAACTATTTGTAACTTGGTTGAAATTAAAGAATTTGGGTAACTTGAAGGCTTTGATCAGATCTCTGCATCTGTAATTTCACATGTTGGAGCTTTCTTCTAATTTAAGGGGAATCACATGGGTCTTATGGAATCAAATCTCCTGGTATCCTGTTTTCATCAAAACAACACAGAAAATGAAAGGAGAAACTTCCTGAATTTTAAAGTTCTTGAATTTTTAAGTATTCCAAACTAACTTTTGAGAGTTCTCTTTGTCCCTCTGGGAACAATGGGTGTCACCAGCTTGTTTGACACTTTTTTGATACAAAACCCCAATGGGAACATGTGGGAATTTTACAGAGAGATGTCCCCAAGCAGGTCAGGTGCTCACAAGGATTATCAGAAATGTGAGAGCTGTGTTAATGACACAAACCAGATTGTTTTTCCACAAGACAGTTGCAGTCATTTCTTTTCCCACTTAACCTGCCTGGATGCTGAACAGTCTGCACTGAGCATCGGAATGGCCACGGCCCTAATGGAGTTCCACTTCACTGCTCCTAAATGATTACAAACTAAAGACCCTCAGTTTAGGAGAAGAATAGGGTTGGGTTTTTTATGTGATGTCATCAATAAATATTTTGATTCTCTAACTCAGTTACAAAAATTCTGTTTTGTTGGAGGATTTGCTTTTCCTCCTTCCGCTCCAATTTGGTGGAGAAAAAAATAATTCCTGCCTGTTGTCCATATTTATTAACAAATTCAGAGGATCTGGTGGCTCCCTTTTAAACTTCTGAGCACAGGAAATATTTCAAAAGACACCTCCTGAAAGGAAAAGGAAGCCACTCTGCTTGGTGGGGGGCATCAGTCTTTCCCTGGAGATCTTTCCAGGAGGGCAAACCCACACACACGTCCAGGCTGGGCAGGCAGGATTAAAGCAAATCCTCTCCACAATGCATTTTCCTGCTTCTCACTCTACGTGATCAGACTCAACTATTCTTCCCAACAAATATGTAATTATTAGCATATAAATTTAACACCTAGCTATGCTATAACCATAATGTCTGTCTTTATTTCCTTTACTTACTTATTATGGAAAGTTATCTCTCTGGAATTATTGTTTTCTGGTTTCTATTGTTGAATGTAATTTATTCCTCAAATTATCATTAGCTTCCACATACCTGTCAATGACAATTTTTGATATGTTTAAAATAATGTTGTAAGATTGAGGATAATTGCCAAAATGATCTTTTTTCTCTGTATCTTCCTCTTGAGCATTTAGAGCCACAATCCCTTTTTTCCCCATTTCCAGGGGAGAGCAGTGCTGAATGGCCCATGACCTGCTGTGAGATGGGGTGCTCTCCTGGCTGGGCACCACCCCAGAGTGACAAGAACTGGAGTTTAGTCCAGCGTGAAAGTTTTGTATCTTGCTTAATTGTTAACTTTTGGGGACACAAAATGGATTTAACCGGAAGGAGAGTAGGGTGAGGGTAGAGATTTGGAAGAAATCCTTCCCTGGGAGGAATTTCTCCCCAATATCCAATCTTTCAGCCTGCCAGCAGGTCTGGCACCAGCCCCTGGTCCCTTTTGAGCAGAGCAGTCGTGCTGATCTCCAGGTTAAGATTCCCCATTTCATTGAAACCACCTCAAATGAAGCACCTGCATTCCAAACTTCACAACCCACACACTTCAGACTTCAACATTTAATCACTCCCTCATTTTAAACACCTGTTATAACCTGGAGGATGGGCAGGGCCAACTTGAGATATTGCCTTTTGCAAAGTAAGTTGTTTGCAATTATATAAAAATGAAAACAAAGGCCACAGTCACCACTAATTGAAAACCTCTCTAAAGCATCAGTGTGAGGGACTTTTACTCCCACCACCTAAAACATGAGGATTGACATTTATGATACTCAGTGTAATGTGACTAAAAGATTTATAAACTCTTCTGTATTCAAAGACTAATTATTTGAATTTTTACTCTAAGAGCAAAACAAAATAAAATATGGAGAGGTAGGACAATTACAGTGGCTGGTGGTTTAATTTTCTAGCATTATTTTCTCAGCAATCACAGTTTATATTGAACTTAGTGCCACCATAAAACCCTGCTGGTTATCAGTGAGCATGGTCCTGAGGAGAAACCTGTTAAACAATGTTAGAGGCCAGACAACAGGCACAGGTCAGTATTTGCTCTTTGTTCCCCAGTTAATGTGAATTTTACAACTGACGGTGCCAAAAAGTTGCTAAAGTTTCAAAGAAATGAGACAATGAGCAACACATGGGATTTTCTGTGAATTTGCCCTTTTAGAAAAGCAATTACATTGTGAAATCTAGAACAGCCTCTCTGTGTCCTGTGGTCTGGGTAAAAGGCTGGGAGTTTTTATGGCTTTTAAGATGCTGTACTTAGAGCAGGTCAGCATCCTAAAGGTGTTATCCTGGTACATTCTAAAGATTAATTGAAAAGAAATAAAAATAAAGAACCCACGAAGAGCATCCAGCCAGACCATTCTGTGAGGATCAGATAATCCTAAAGGAAAGAAAGCAGCAGAAGGAAAAATGAGGGAACCCCTCGGTTTGCAGTGATGGGTAATTTCGTAACACCTTTGCAATCACCAATAAAGAGAATTATTGCTGCACAAGAGAAATCTTGTGGTCTCTACTCTATCACTACAGAGGGCAGCAACAGACAACAGAGCTCTTTAGCATTACAGAGGGAATGTTAAACATTCCCAGTAAACAAGGGAGCTGGGAGAGGCCGGGGATCTTCGCTGGAGTGCGGCCCAGAGCGTTTGTCACACATTTGAGCCTCCTTTGGAGGAGAACAGGAAGAAGGTTGGGAAAGTCTTTGGGAAGCCTGGATGCTGAAGGAGCTAAGCCTGTCTTCTGTCAGTTCAACAACCCCAGATATTAAAAATAATCATAACCATGAGTCAGAATGCATGAGCTGGACCGTATGGCAGCCAGCTAAATTCACTGTGTGTTCTCTGCCCCACTTCACACCCAAACCTCAGTGTTTTTGTTTTCTGCTGCATCCCTGGCCAGGAGCCGGGCAGGGCGTCCCCTCCAGCCTGAGACAGCACATCACCATCACACAACACAGTGGCTTTACTGGGGGCACAGAAAAGTTCCAGTCGGAAGAAAGTGGCCCAGCTGAACGCATTTTGAAGCCTTTCTGTATGAAAACCCCCTGTGCAGGGGCCGGGGAGGCGCCAGGCACAGTTATTAGCAGTGGTCACATCCTCCTCCAGCTCCGGCGCCTGATGCAAAGGAGGGCAGCAAAGGTCTTAGGATCAAACGGGGAGAAAATGACTGACAACACGGAGCCAGTTCAAAGGAACTAATGGAATAATTAGTTCCAAAAAGACTAAAAAGACTGAAGAATTCATGATGTCATAAAAAGCAGAGCTACTTAAATTGGATTAGAAAATAAAAATGACACGAACATTGTAAATATTCACAGATCACATCATTGACGTGTAATGTGCCGTTAAATGATGTCAAATTAAAGGGGAAATTACATGTGTAAGAACTGGGAAGAATAAAGGGAAGACATTTTAAAGATGCACAGTCCTTCAAGTGAAAATCCCTATCGTATATCAGGGCTGATCACTGCATGGATGAGGAAACTATGAGAGAAGAATAAAATAAAATATGAGAAAGAAAACATAAGGTAAAAACATCTCAATTTAACGCTGTGGTGAAAGGCTGTTAACTCCAGAGCCCGTGCAGCTCCCTCAGCCTGGCTTTGTCAGGCCGTGCCCAGCACCAGGTGCCTTCACCACTCAAACCCTCTTAAAATTAGTCCTAATTTATTACAACAACCCCAGCAGTCAAGTGTGCTTTCACACGGGAGGCTGCCCTGAGTGGGGAAGAGGGCTTGGCTCAAATGGTACTTTGGAATCTTCTGAATTGGGGTGCAATTAACACAGTGCTCCACGAGCAAAGTGGGCACAGGTACAGATGGCACTTCTGAATCCACACTCTCCCAGGCAGGAAAAGCCATTGTGGATACCCTTAATCACACACACCTCGTGTACACCACCCAGAGAGGCTCAGAGACCCTCCACTAGCGTGAGATCTCATCTCCTCCATGGCAGGTAGCAGTGCTGTGGCAATTAATGTACCTACACTGTGCTCTTTCACGTGAGCTCAACAAGCAGGTCCTCCCAGCTTCTCCCCCTTCCCTCCATGTGCTCTCAGAATGCTCTGCTCCAAAGATGGCATTTAAACCTCCCGAAAATACCTGCATAATAAAGGGTAAAAGATACTCTGCACATGTATATATGTACATATCTTTGCCTTCCCTCGTGGTCCCTTCCATCTCCAAACTCTGTGAGGTGTTAAAAACACATGGCACGTACCCGAGGAACTCGAGATTATCGGCATTATCTCCCTGCTCCTCCCGGGGATAAGATGGTCTGATGTGCTCGCTGTTGTGATAACAGGCACTGACTTTGCTCCTCAGCAGCACTGCCAGGCTGCTTGTGGCATTTCCTCATCGCCTGGGCCTTTTCCACAGGAGCTCATTGTCCCTCATAATTTAGAATCGCGGAACAGTTTGGGTTGGAAGGGACCTCAAAGTCCATCTGGTGCCACCCGCTGCCATGGGCAGGGACACCTTCCCTTAATCCAGGTTGCTCCAACCTGGCCTTGAGCACTTCCAGGGATGGGGCATCCACAAGGTCTCTGGGCAGAGAGAGTGTTTAGACCAAGCACACTTTTGCCTCCCCCTAGAAGGTGACCACACAGTTTGGATCTTTTCCCCTAGTGATGTTTCATGTGGATCCCAGTGGAAGCACTGGATGCTGTCAGGGAGCCCTCAGCACATCTCAGGTTGGCTCACAATGCAGTCACCCATGTTTGTCCCCAGTTTAGGCAGAGAGGTCAACACCTGTACTGTCTCCAAAATGTCAGGTGATCTCCAAGGATGAACAATCAGCTTTTGTCTTGTAGCCAAAAGATGAATATTTACATCATGGTGACTCTCCCACACTTAAACAGGCACAGGGAAACATAGAAAAATATCTGTGAGAAAGACAGCAATGTTTTCTTATGTTTGTTTTTTTTCACTGAGTTGAAGCAGTGCCACTTTCATTCTTCAACACTTCAGTGATCTCTGTGCCTACACTGAGGCACCTCCTGTCCCCACCTGCATCTCCCCAGCTGAGGTGGGAACCCACTGGGGCTCTCACTGCCAAAGGCACAGGGTCTACAAGGACACTGAAAGTTTGGAGATCCAAGGGCTGAGCTCACAGAAAGCAACTAAAATACTTCAACCACTTTTAAACCCCTAATGCAATGCCTTTTAATCACTTCTGAGAGCCTATTTTTGTGTTGTTAGTGCCCAAGGGTCTCCCAGACAGGAGGATCCTCAGAGGAAGGGAAGGAAAGACACCTGCACCGTCAGAGGAAAGGCAGAGCCTGCCCTGCAGTACCTGGTTTTGGTCTTTGCTTTGCCCGGAGGTCAAGATTAAAACATATTAAAACAGTCTGGACCTTCCTGCCAAGGGGCAGCTCCGATCTCTGCTCTGTGTGACCAGGGACAGGTCCCAGGGAACGGCTGAAGCTGTGCCAGGGCAGCTTTAGGTTGGATATCAGGATAGTGGTGGGCACTGACCAGGCTCCCCAGGGCAGTGGGCACAGCCCCAAGGCTGCCAGAGCTCCAGGAGGGTTTGGAC
>JAWWTY010000160.1:856568-877576 GCA_035222235.1 Margarornis squamiger | reverse complement strand
GCACTGACCAGGCTCCCCAGGGCAGTGGGCACAGCCCCAAGGCTGCCAGAGCTCCAGGAGTGTTTGGACAATGGGACGAGGACCGGGTGGGATCGTTGGGGTGTCTGTGCAAGGCCAGGGGTTGGACTCTGATCCTTGGGGGTCCCTTCCAGCTCAGGATATTCCAGGATTCTCTGATACATTCAAACAAGGAAGAGAAAGACAGAAGAGTCACTTTTCTGTTACACTATTGCAGTTATCTGTTAAAAAAACCCAAAAGTCAAACTTGTCCTGGCCATCACTGTGTGCACTGGGATGCACTTAATCCCACGGCTCCTGTGCCCACCAGGAATGACATACCCAACCATTAACGGGGACTGGGACATGCTGGTCTGGCTGTGCACAGAGGGGCAGGTAGGAAACAAACCAATTCCAGGGAGGAAGGCAAAGCCCAGGAGAGCCTGAGATAGCTCAGGACCCCCAACTCTGCCTGCACAGCCCCCAGGGTGCCAAGGAACCGTGTGCCACTGCCTGGGGAGGGAGAGGGAACAATTTCTCCCCGAAATTTATCTAACTCCAGCCTATAGCTGGGAGTGATTTCCAAAGTGGAGTTGCCTGAGCCCCAGGAACAAACAAAAGTATTCCGAGGCTCTTCATTTGTGCAATGGCATTTCCACACTGACTGCAGGGACCTGCTGGTTGCACTCACATTGTTACTACAACAATTTAAAAATTAGAGTGATAATTGTCTTGGAGGTCTTTTCCAACTTCAGTGATTCTGTGATTCATAGCGCAAGAACACATGTTATTCAGACTCCACTCCTCTGGTTCTTCACCATGTCCTGAGTGCACACACGGAGCAGGTTCCCAAAGCCAAAGGGAGAACTTTGCACCCACGACCCAAAATCTCTCAGTCTCTCAGACATAAGAAGCCCTGATAGAGCAGGAGGTCTGTCAGGGATGAGGATCCAACACATTACGAGGCCCCAGCAAAAATAGATCCCTGCTAAATAACTTGGGAAATATCACACTTGTAATGGCACTGCAGAGTCAATCAATTTAAACCTAATAAAGACGACGACAGACAATGAAGAGAAAGTTCAAGGACTTTTCACCCAGGGCTTTGCTATGGCTGGGAGTCAACCTGCTGGAGTCTATGGAAGTCTGCAGACCCTGGAACTCAGCTCCAGGGAGCAGAACCATGTATGGAAACTAAGGAAACCTTCCATTTGGGGGAACAGTGCTCCAAAATACAGGCATAAACCCTGGAAAAGCAACAGGGATTGGAATATTTTTGAAAGAAAGGACAAATTTTCATACTTTTTTTGCCAGTCAATACTGTAATTTATCTTTTCATGTCTTGGCTTCACCTGTGAACTTTATCACAGAACAACATCACGTGCTGGACCGAATAATCACACTGACTTTGCTCTGCTCCACTAGTACTGGGAGGTTAATACACTTCATTAGCTGTGCATCTAATTCCTGCATTTATTCCTTTTGTACACATTTATTCCCTAACTATTGTTTATTCTTCATCATAACACAGGAACATGACCAGTATATAAGACACAGTTTAACAGTGGAGCTGACTTACAACCTGGAACTGTGGAATCCATGAAGTGTGTTTAAAAGTAGGTGGCAATTCACACACAGAGCCCATTTGTAGTGACACCTTGGCTGGGACATCTCGGAGCACAGGCTTTCTATGGAAATGATGTTGTTTGCTGCCTTTGCTACGAATGCCGAGCGAACTGCAGATTGCAATTGGGATTCAGTGCAAGATGAAGCTTGGAAGCGCGAGGTGGAAAAACTGCATCTCGTTTCTTCTTGCCAGGTGGTAAAAAAACTGGCTCAGGATTCAGCAGAGTTGCAGACTTTGTCCCCATTTCAGCCATTGGAGAGAAAACTGAGCTTTGGTCCAGCTCCAAGGGTTCATAGGCACAACAAGGCCAGTTTTCAGGATGCCCTGAGGATGAGCTTAGAGCAGGGGAAAGGCCAAAGAGCCCAGCGTGAAGCTCTGCATGATGACACAGCAGAGGAATATTTGGGTAGGGAAAAGCAGGGCACAGCCAACCTACTGTGTGGGAAATGAAAGGTGGGAAAGGAAAGTCTGTCAGAAAGCTAGAAAAAAATAAATTATCATATTTGAAAGAAAAGGGGGAAAACTGAAAAGTTCTGAAGAGACAGAGAGTGATGTACATGAGTGAAGGTTTGAGGCTGATGAGGAGACAGCAATCACAGGGTTGTTAAGGTTGTAAAAGACCTTCAAGATCATCAAGTCCAACTGTCAACCAGTGCTGGACATCTTTCATATTGTCCTTCACAGGCACCTTGGAAGACAAGAAGGGAGGAACATACTGGAGCAGTCAGGTCAGAGAAAGGGGCTAAAGAAAAGGCCAGCAGCAATTAGTGGTCTGACTTCACACTTCCACAGTGGAAAGGGGAAAACGAAACAGATGGGTGGGAGTTTGGAAAGCTTCATGAATTTGGAAATCTTCACTGTGATCTGGTGATCTTTTCCATCAAGATTTGATCCATATTAGCTCTCTAGCACTGGGCTGGATCCTCCAAAATTCAGCTCCATGAAGGAAAGCCCCCACCAGTCTCATCGGGAAGAGCAGTGACCCTTTCCAGTCACCCAAACCTCAAACCTGATGCCTTGGTGAGACCATGAGTATGCAGAAAGTCATGCCAAATAAAATGCTCCTCACAGAGGCACCAAATAAATCCTGCAGCCTTTGCATCCCAGAATATTGGGGCAATTTCTAGATTTGGGAATTACACAATTATCACATAAACTGCCAATGCACTGGCAAATGCACAGTGACATCATTAATATTCCCAACAAGGGAAGCACACTAATGTCATAGGCTGGAGCATTAATATCCTTGTGCAAAGTGATTCAGCACAGTTTAATTAAAATATGCAAAGTATTTTTGTTTATGTGGAGCATGACAGAGACCATGGGCATCACTCATGGGTGCTTCAAGTACAGACCATGAACTTGAGTGTACAGAGCCACTCCTGCTGCATAAGAGACCTTGAACCCAAAACATGGGGTCTCCATTCTCCTAACCACTGGCTTATTCCCAGAGAATACCCCCTCCCTAAGAGAGGTGGATCCCATACTGGTGCAAACCATCACTGTGACAGTGTGTTTTAAACTAAAAACTAAAAGCTAAAAAAGCCCCAAACCACAAGCAAACCAAAAATCCACACTTAGATCTAAATTTCTCTCATTTTCAGGCATTTTCTGGGCTCTGCACCTGGGACATTGACGGGACACATCAGCAACAAAACACTGATTTGCAGGGACTGAAATCTGGGGTTCAGAACTAGGTAAGTTTTAAGGTCCATTCCAATCCAAACTGTCCTGTGATTCTATGACTGAGTTGGGAGAGATGAAATGAAAAAGGAACTTTACTTTGTTTGACTTTATTGAAGCTAAAAAGACTCTCCTCCCTTTCCCTTTTTGTCACTCCATCCTCTATTAATATTTTCACCCAAGCCTGGTTTCAGAGCAAAATCAGAGTGCAGCCTGGGGCCAGTTTGCCACTTCCACTCCTATTCTGGGGGCTGCTGGCCAGACCAGGCTCATCTCCCTCCAGGCTCTGCTGCTTGGCAGGTCCCCAGGTGTCACCCCAACCCTGCATGGCACAGACACCCCAAAAATCCCACCTGGTCCCTGTCCCATTGCCCAAACCCTCCTGGAGCTCTGGCAGCCTTGGGGCCGTGCCCACTGCCCTGGGGAGCCTGGGCAGTGCCCACCACCCTCTGGGTGAGAGCCTTTCCCTGAGATCCAACATAAATCTCCCTGGCACAGCTCCAGCCATTCCCTGGGTGCTGTCAGAGAGCAGAGATCGGAGCTGCCCCTCCTCTGGCCCTCGGGAGGAAGGTCTCCCCAAATGTGAGGTGCCCCCTCAGTCTCCCCCTCTCCAGGCTGAATACAAAAGGTTTTGATTATATAAACTCGAGACAGGCGCCTTCCCTCTGTGCTGCAAACTCAGTCCCAATATTTAATACACACTCAGATAAAATATCACTAACGGGAGTAATAAATTTAAGTCAGATACTAGACTAGAACGAAACCATTAACTGGTAAATCAGCTGTTAAGTAGCCCATGTTTCTTTTAATTCCAGATTCCTAACGCTAGATTGAAACAGCAATACATGCTTGAGAAGAGCTTATTCAAAATACTGGGGTGACTGGGAACACTGGAGAGGGCTCCAGCCTGCTGCTGTCTGAAGTTGGTCTGGGAGCGAGTGGGACTGAGCTCCAAACAAAGGCTGCAACAGGAGCCAGTTGTTGACACTCTGCATCACGTGCTGCATATTAAATGATTCATCAAATGCTGTGTCACAACCTGTATAAAGTCTTTTAAAAATGGATCCTTCCTCCTTTTTGTGTTTTTAGCAGCAACGAATATCTGGATGAATCTAGACTTCCCCAAAAAATACTCCTTTCCTGAAACCACTCCCCATTTAATGCGAACACTCCACCTAAATAGTTATTAGGAAGAGCACCAGTAACCAAATTTCACTAAATAGTACAGAAATAAATAAGCAAAAAATATTTGTTCAGTATAAAATGCAGTAAACCGGACTGAAATATATAAATGAAAGGGAAAATGTGCCCAGAACATTTTGGAAAACGAGATAATAGATGAGTAAATAATTTCCCTGTCTGATATGGAATGGCAACGTGTTATTGTAACCTGCCTTGTATGCTCCTTGTAAAGCACTGTAAATTATGATTTTAAATTATCATGTTAGATTAGGTTTTCTGCAGCTTAATATATTGTAATATAATATAATTGCCAAATGCAAATGAGCTACCGTACGGCTTTTCCATAGAGTTGCTCATGAAAGCTGAGCATTTTACACATTACACTGAAGTGGGTGTTATTAAGAAACAAATTATAATGAAGCTAAATTTGGTTGGGAGACAAGATGCTGCCACCTTACTGTGGCTGACAATGCACTGAGGTGTCTCTTGGAGCTCTGACACCAAGTTCTGTGTGGGTCCAGAGCTCCACACAGACCTGCCCAGGTAACAGCTCCCTCCCTGCTCTGACTCGTTACCTGGGAGTCAAGTAACACTACAAAGTCATCAGCGTGGCTCCAAATCATACCTGACAGATTCTCTTCTCCCAGCAACTAATACAGAGTGGATTAGTGCTCCCACCCTGTGCTCTGGGAGGGGAGTTTGGGGAGAAAGCACATTTCCTCTGCAGGATCGAGTGTGGAGATGGAGGCAACACAAGGGTTAAAAACAACGAAATGATGGGCTTTGCTGTTGCACTGCTGCAGATCACAGAATTGGGATCACAGGATTGCTGGGGGTGGAAGGGACCTCTGGAGAGCACCCAGTCCAGCCCCCTGCCAAGGCAGGTCCAGGGATGTGTCCAGGTGGGTTCGGAATGTCTCCAGAAAGGGACTCCACACCCTCCCTGGGCAGCTGTTCCAGTGCTCTGCCACCCTCAACGTAAAAAAACCTCTTCCCCATGTTGAGGAGGAACTTGTGTTTTAGTTTATGGCCACTGCTCCTTGTCCTGCTGCTGGGTGCCACTGAAAAGGGCCTGGCACCATCCTCTGACACCCCCTGGAGCAATCTGTATGGATTGATGAGATCCCCTCTCAGTCTTCCCTCAACCCAACCACCCCTTGCACCCACAGACCTGTGACCCACCCAACAGGCACAGCCCTCATGCTTTCCCTCTGCATTTTCGTCAGCAAGTCACAAAAAACAATAGTTGCTGGTAGATGTGCCAGCAAGAGTGCACTCCCTAAATAATGCATCAGCTTGTAAATTGTCCGTTCGACTGTAAATTCCAAAAGAAAAATTAAAATGTGATTTTTCAGCCTTTTCCGAGCGGCCCTCGCTCCACGTGGAGCCATCCCCGCGTCCCCCCAAAAGCACAGGCACCAATGGGTTTGGTGCAGAGCAGGAAAAACCTGCTCCAAAGCAATTCATTATTAATGCCAGAATATTCTTGCTAAACAGTTCTGATTATTTCACAAGAAAGAGGTCAAGGTATTGGAGAAAGGGATTTAATCAAATAAACTCTCAATCTCTCTCCAAATAGCATTTTCATCCAGCTGCATGTAAATTCATCAGCTGACTCGCCTCCGAATGCCCAGGCAAGGTTAATCTGCTATGACTGTTAAAACTTCTCGGAGATGCCTATGGAATAACGATTTAAACCGGGATGAACCACCAAACTCTTTCCCAATTCTCCTTTTCCTGGGAGTTTGGCCCTGAATCATGTCTCCAAGAGGAGCTGAACCCCCTCCTTGGGCTGCACTTTTGGGACCCCACAAAGAAGTCTCTGTTTTGCATTTGCTGCTCAACTCTCCAGATTTTGATGACTATATTTGCCCCACAGCAAATATCCTGCCCTGGGCAGAAGGCAGAGGGGGGAGTCGTGGATTATCAGGAAAATTTCCAATATCACCAAAGCGCTCCTGCTGGAAAACAAAGCAGCGTGGTCAGTGATAGGGAGGAAATGGAATTTCTCTTGTGTTCTGAATTCAACATTGCACCGCTTTGCTTAAATAAGGAGCCAAGGAATTTTTCACAGCGTATCCCAAGGTGAATTTAGTGGCAAACACTAATAATCCCTCCTGGACATTCAGCACTTATTAGGCAAACCCTGCCTTCCAGCAGTGCAAATCTATGTGTGTTTTTAAAAAGGATCTTTGTGAACTTCGTGTTTAACCACAGGATTATGATATAGATGTAAACTGCACATTTGGTCATAAATGAAGAACTGCGATTTCGGGGTTTATTTGAAAAAATAAAAATATCCCAGATGCCTTTTGACACAGAGCAACGAGGCAAAAAGGAGACCAAAATACAGCAGGGAGGCAGGGTTATTTTCACTCCTGCTTTTTGCTCTCTTTACCCTAAGTCTGGCTGAGGATTCTGCATTCAGTGGAATGTTCTGTAAGCACCTCCTCGGAGCCAGGTCATTAATGAGGCAGAGGAAGGGTTCCTGATGCGACCCAGGGTGTTGCACAGCCCGGCCTCCCACAGGCACACGCTGCCGAACAATCCCCAGGCGAGCCCAGGGCACACCTGGCTTTGAATTTTATTTTATAGAAATGGCCCTTGCAATTTACTTCTGTTACAGGAGCAGCACACACCTAAATACCCTCCACCTGAGCAGCCTCGTTGCCTCTTTCTTCGAGAAGTCTGAGCTGACATTTCCTCTGCTAAAATCCAAGAGGATTTCAAACACGCACGATCTCCATCCCTCGACGAGGAGCCAGGCAGTGGTTAAAAACTCTGCCTCATCCGGAGAGAAAGTGTTTTGATGCTGGTATTCTGTGCCCCTGTTGCTCCCAGCACCTTTGTGGAATCTCAGACACCATTTTACATGAGGATGCTTTCTAAAGAGCCAAATGTAACTGTCTAATTAAGAGCGGAGTGATTGGCTGGTTCATGGACTCTGTGACAGTTATGACAAATACACATATTGGCACAGCCCTAACCTCACTTCACAGTTTGCAACACAAAGATGGTATTTCCAGAAATGTGCAGAACACTCTGATACAAAGCTTCACCTTGTCTAGTGCTATTCCATTTAATTTTTTATTAACTGCCTGAACATATGCCATTCTAGGAGAGGGTAATAGTTACAAAATGTCAGCAGAAACATTTAAACTGCTCAAATGTAAATGATTTTATAAATTTGTAATGAAAGGTAATTGTCATGTGGGAAAAGTAACAGAAAAACAGATATGTGTAAATGTAAAACTGGCAAAAAATACATCTGACTGGTCGAAGGCAGCAAAATTTAAGTGTGTTTTAATGACCACTGTAAGGAGTATTTAAATAAAATTAGCTTCATAAGCAGAAAATGTGAATTCTATAATATTTTATTTTCTAACATTAGCAAAGTTCATAATAATGAAAAGACCTCATGGAACTTTAATGTGCCCAAATTCATTAAACAGTAGGACATTAAGATTCCTCACCTCATTTTAAAAAACAAATAAATCAAGTCAGATAACATAAATACAAAGCCCCCGCCAGCCCGGCTTCAAAAGAACAATATTAGAGCGCGCTTAGTTAGTTTCTTTACTTTCCGCTAAAATGAGAAACAATTTGGTGATTAATCCCTTCAGCGACGCGGTGCTGGGTCAGTGCTCTCGGAGATGTCAGCAAGGAGAAGACTCGGGCGAAGGAGGGAGTTTTTCTTCAGCCACCACACAGAGCAACCACCTTCCAGTCAGGTTTGCGGGCAACCATCTTTAAATGCTTGAGCTGCTCTGCGTGGCCATGACAAGATTTGCAATTCCCCACGTTTATTTACACACCATCACCCCAAGTAGACATCACATGGAAGTGGCATGGTCGCGGCTGACCCCAGGGTAGTGCCTGTCTCTGCCGATCCCATTTCACCCTGCTCGGCAATTGAACTGCGCTCAGCCCGCCCCGGATGCTTCCACCGCGCCGCAATAAAATTAGCAGAAGCTTGTCAGGGGATATTTTCTAGTTTTACGCTGACAGACACTGGACAAATATGTCTGCTTTACAGAAATCCACGGAGGCTCCCGCTCTCCTGAGTGGCACCATGGCTGGGCGGGCGTGCAGCCCATGCGTGGCACCCCACGAGGGTTGGCTGAGCCCAGCTCCCCTCCCCAGCCTGGGCAGCAACCCCAAACCCTTGGCCAATTCTATTCTTATTGTGTTCTCCTGCATGCACCCCAGCTCAGGACTGGACTCACAGAAGGCGTTCCTGGGCCAGAAATTAATAGAACATAAATCCGTCACGTTTCGGAGGCCAAAGCTGGGGCAGGAAGGGCCACTCAGAGCCTGCACTGGGCGCACAGGTCACCCCATACCTGCAGCTCACGTCAGAGCCCACCTGCCACCCCGCTGCCCCCACCAGGGAAACCTGCATTCGTCTCTTTAAAGTGCTTTTGCAAATAAACTAAAGAAAACGATCGTTTGTTTCGGAATCAGAAGCTGAGGGAAGGTAACGCAGTAAATAGGGGAAATTTACCATCCGTAATGGGAACATTTTTAAATAAAACCACCTAATATGTTTGGTAATCTACACCAATGTAATTTTATTAGCTATTCAGTGCAGTTCTTACATCAAACAGCCTCAGAAGCCCCAGGATCATTTTATATTCACTGGAAGACAGAAAGAAATCCAAAACCTAGTTAAATAAATTGTTCATTTATTCCTTTCCTTTTATGCACCAAGATCTACATGTGGTCATTAATTATAAAGAGACTATTATAGCACCATATTTTCATTCAATACGATGTCCTGGTATATATCAAAGAAGTCCCATAATTAAAACAGAAGGGCCACAATGACAATTAAAATTACAATCTATATGGGGAAAGAAAGTACAGTTCTGCAATTTTTCACCCTGTCACTGTCAGCACCGGGGGATATTCCAGTCACGTCTCTTGTAAAGCAGCCTAAATTCTTCTTCACCAATGCAACCTCAAAAGCATTATCAGCACCTAAGCAAAAGCCTATGCAAGTATAATTTAATACCAAGCCACAGTTTGCAAGTAATAGCGTATAAAGTGATATTTAAGTGGTGTTTTAAGCACACTTCTGATGGCTACAGCCGCCTTTTACTGGTAAATGCGTTTTCCTTTGAGTAGTGATTATGAGTCCTGGGTGAAGAGGTCCTGTGTGCAGGTCTGCCTGTAAGCCTTACTTCCAGCTGCCAATCTTTACTTCACAGTGAAGAAAAAGCCACATAGCACCTTGTTCTTACTCTTGTAGGCTGTCATCCCCTGAGCCTGATAACTGCAAAATCATTTCCACATAACACTTTTCTGCTTCTGCCTCTTAAACCTCGAGACCTACACATTGTGCACGCACTCGCACCCCCGGCACTCGGCCCCCCAGAAGCGCCGCCACCGGCCTCTTCCCCAGCCTATTTTTAACACTTATCCCAGTAAATATCTGCATTAATGGAGTACAGGGCCCCGCTGCAGCAATATGTATTTGCTACAATTTATTGTCTATAAAAGTCACGAGCGGTGAGTTATTACAGTTAAAACTGTGTTTTTCTTTATAATAACTGGAAAGCGAGCGCTCACACATGAAGCATGCAATGGAGATGGAGAAGGTTTTGTATAATAAAACGGTGACATGGTCATTTTTCCCAGTTTTGCATTACACAGACACACTCATGCATGGTGCTTTTTAAATTCTTATTATATGTGAGGTCAGGGGGTCGAATGTCAGAAAGTACTGTTAATTTCACGGGGTTAGGGGAAAGTAAATTCAGAGGGAATACAGATCACTTAGCACAGAAAAGCAGCTCCTCTGAAGTTTGGTTTTACATTTGTTAACCATATCCTTCAGCTGACGAACCATTGAGACCAGGGTGACATTCTGGTCCCCGCTATAATGGCTTGACACGCTGCGGGGAGAGTGGGACGGCGGCGCAGGGGCCGGATCTGCTGCCCGGAGCCGCCGGAGCACCGGGGGCTCCACGGAGCCGGAACCGAGCCGAGCGTGTTGCCATTTGGGCTGCGACGCTGAAATTACAGAGAGAGCAGTGGAGATGTCTTAAAGTTCAACCTGACAAGAAATGTAAAATATATTTCTGTCTCCGTTCAGTGGGAAGGGAGAATCCTGCAGCTGCCCAGAGTCCTCTCCAAGCGCTTCCCAATATATCATCGGAGCCTGAAGGATGGGGCAAGCACTCGGAGCATCAGGGTAGTTGGTTTTACCTTATGATGCTCTGATGCTTTACAGTTTCTTTTTCCTTTTTTTTTTCTGTTGTTGCTGATGATGTTGATGTTTTAGGGTTTGGTTTGGTTTTTGTTTTTCTTTCCCCTCAGTGGCAAAATGAAATTGTGGAAAGCAGAATAAAATTTAGATGATCTTGGTTTCACAAATAGCAGGGGAGTGGTGATAAAACACAGTGACTGAGCTGCTCTTTTGCCAAGACAAGCCTGGAAGCTGGTTTTGGGGGTTTTTTTTAATTAAAAAAAAAGCCACTTACTTGACAAAATCCACCTTGCCCCCATGCAATTTAAAGTAACAAACAGTTTAAAAATGAGAGGGTGTCTTGCATCAAAGCTGTTAAAGACCTTCTTGGCATTGTCTCTATCAAAAGTTCAACTTCAGAGCACCATAAGGCCCATGCTCTACATCCATTTGTGACATGTAATAAAGGGAAAAATCCAACACAACAGAACAAGCTAAATTCACTCAAATGACTGCAAGAGCCATTTTAAGAGACACACAGGATTATTCCCTGCAAGGAACCTGCCTGGCACTACGCTGGGCTGGGTTTATGTGTTGGTGTCTTTTGCAAGATTCCTCTGAGTCAAAACCCAGCCCAGGCTCAGCTGCCCCCTCGTAATTACATTTTAATGACTCAGGCTGGGTGTTTGTGTTTTGGCAGCATGTTTAATAGTGTTAGCATTTAAATGGTCACAACTGGAGCCGGCAGGGCAGCGCTCGCTGCCGCTCGGGGTGAAGTTCACCCTCCTGGTGCTGCTGCTCATCACAGGAGCCACTGGCAGCCGGGACAGAGCTCGGGCCAGCCCCCTGGGAGCTGGGCTTTCCCAAACTCTGCTCCAGGTCTAGGGGATAGAATGGGATCTGTGGAAATATTTTAAGGCTATGGACCTGATGGGTTTTCCATTTGCTGAGTCTGGGAGTGGAGCACACAGCACACCCAGCTCTTCTCTTCCTCGGTACCACGAGATGCCAATGATACAACCGAGTTCATAATGGTCCCTCTCCTCCAAACAAACACTCCCTAAAATCTCTCAGGCAGACAGGGAAGTGGAAAGCATAACGAATATATATATATTACTGAAGATGCATTATTAACTTTGCAGTGGTGTATTTCAATAGCTGCCTTCTATAATTAAAAACTTTTTTCTCCCATCCCCTTTCCTGCAAGGAGCCTGTTGCCTGAAGATTTAATCCTTCATTACCAGTTAAAACAAAATCACCAATTAGGCACATGAACACGTCTGTATTAATCTCATTAAGGTGATGGCACCAAATAAATTGGAACTATTTTTGTGCTTTTACTGTGTTCCTATGGCTTTATCAGGCCCTGTGGTCATATACAAAGACCTTGCAGCTCAGTCATTTAGAGTCATTCGGTTGTGGACTAAATGTGGCATTACCATCTATGGCTGAAAATTGCTTTCAGCTTTTAAACTGCACTGACTAGTCTGTAGTTAATCTTAGATCATTCACTTGCAAAATTAAATGAGCCAGAACGATGGTCGTCTTTTTTTTTTTTTTTTTTGTAAAATAATACATCACAAAACACTTATTTGCCCTGCCCAAAAGAGAGATCAAATTCATTTAAAATCCCATAAACCTGAGTTGTGAATTTTTAATTTTATTTAGGAGCACAGAAATAGAGGGGGAGCTATCTTTGCACAGCCCATCATCGCTATAAATTTACATATAGAACATAGTTTGATGCCTAACCAACCTTTAATCTACCTTTGATGTATACTCCTACTCCAGTATGGATCATGTGATACACCTTATTAATGCAAATGTGAGAAGGATTGTTTTGGATCTCTGATGTAATTAGCCATAAACCACGTTTAAAAGGAAAGGGGGAAGAAAAGCACTTCCTCTGCCACTGTGGTTGCACACAGAGAGGCACATGGAGAGGAGATCACAGAACCAAAGTGTCTTTTAGGTTGGAAAAGATCTTTAACACCATCAAGTCCAACCTAACCATGGTCCACAGGGGGCTACCACACAACAGGACCTTCATTCCCAGCCTCCTGCTTTCCCTGCTCCTGGATTATCCCTTTGGCTCTACAGCTATTCCACCGGAAAAAAACAAAGGTGAAGCAAAGCCTGGTTAGTTCTTAACTTTGCAAACAACATAAGTAACAGAACAATTAATTCCTGATCCTTCCACCATTGAAACTGATGGGAAATTTGCATTTTAAATTAACATTCAGGCCACCTTCTCTAAGTTCCCCTGAGAGTCTGCTTTTCCCCCGGTGGAACACCATCACTGCTCTGTCCACTCTGCACTGTTATTACTATAATTATTATTATTATTATTTCTGTGTTGCAAATCACACGTGGCCACAAGGACAAGCCTGGCAGTGGCTCCCCCCAGCGCTGGCACAAGCGGCGGGGGGAGGCTGTAGGTGGTTTGAAGGCTCCCCGAGCTCTGGGGCAGCCCCCACTTGGCAGGGGCAGCCCCGGGCTCCGCAGGGAATGCAATGAATAAATCAAGCCGGAGCCAAGCATCCAGCCAAGTCGGGAAGAGCCGCGACTGAGAGCCAGGGATGATGTTGACATCATCGGGGGGGCCCAAAAGCCAGTGCTCCATTGGGTTTTAATTCCCGGGGAGATAACGGAGGAGTTTATCCCTCTCTAATGACAGCACGAGAGCCCTGGATCCCGCCCTGCCGCCTGGAAACGGCTCCCAGCGAGAGGGAACAATGAGGGCGAGGGCTTGTGTTGCTGGCCAGCCCAGCTCCCCCCAGACTGACAGGTTCTCTGGTCCCCCCGGAGCGCGGTTTGAACCCAAACACGGCGCTCCGGTCCCTGCCACGGCCACGCGCGACTTCGGGGCTGACGGGGCAAGGAGGGGGGGAGAAGGAACAAACGCAAATCCCACCAAACCCACCCCTATTTGTTCATTTTGCAGGGCTTTGCTGCATTCTCCGAGAAGTTTGTGGGCACGGAGCAGCGAGCGCTGCCCGAGCGGAGGCACCGAGCGCTCCCGGCCCCGCTGCCGCTGGAAGCGCCGGCTCCGGAGGAGCGGATGGACCCGGCTTTATCTCCCCGCTGGCAGCTGTACAACAACCTCCCGCCCCGCTTCTTCAGCACCAAGTGATTTTAAAACAGATATTAGGATTCTATTTCTCAGTAATTTGTAATAATGATCCCACCGCCCCCCCTCCCAGAAATCAAAGTTTACTCTGGTCGCTCTCTCCCAGGAAGGATATCCAGAAATGATAAATTTTTATATGCATAGAATAATATTCTAATATAAAGCTGCCATTCTCATAAAAATATATTTATCTGGTAGTTTTCACTCTTCAGAAGAAAATCTGCATATTCTGTTTATTCTGAAAAATATTCTTTTTTTCTTTTTTAATAGCCTGAACCAAATAATTTCTCATTTTTACAGGCTTCACTTCACTTTTCTCACAGTGAATAAATTGCAACTTATTTCCATGAAATTCACAGATGACACAGATCTTTATTTTGCATAAAGGCATAGAGAAGTGTCTAATATCTTCAATATTCATCCGCTAAGTGGACATTTGCATTGGGTGAGCGGGGAGAAGGAGCCCCGGCCCTCCCGCGGTGACAGCTGTACGGAGGGATGACATCTGACAGCTGTGACAGTGCTGACGGGAGGCTGGGATGGCTCCCGCATCCCTGATCCAATTACGGCACACATCCCTCTGACAGGGCCGGCAGCCGCTCCCGCGCCGGGAGGACAGTATTGATCTCTTGTCAGAGATGGGGCCGCCGTGAACTTTGCCGAGCCGGAGCCCCCTCGGAAGCGAGGAGAGCGCCCAGGTCGGGGGATGCAGGTGCGGCCAGAGGGGCAGAGGTGCGGGCCGAGCGCGCCCGTGTCACGGCACTGATGGAGACACAGACACAGAGGCAGAGACACAGAGCCAGAGCCGGCCGTGTGCGCTCATGGAGACACAGACACAGCCAGAGCCAGAGCCGGCCGTGTGCGCTCATGGAGACACAGACACAGCCAGAGCCGGCCGTGTGCGCTCATGGAGACACAGCCAGAGCCAGAGCCGGCCGTGTGCGCTCATGGAGACACAGACACAGACACAGCCAGAGCCGGCCGTGTGCGCCGAGCCCGCGATCCTATGATCCTGCACCGGGAAAAGGCCACTGCTCTTAGGGCAGGCGGGGCCGGTGGCAGGTGCCAATAACGCCAAGCCCCAAAAACCACACAGACTCCCAGCAAGGAGCCCCTGGATCTCCCCATTCCCGCTCATTGCCTCGATGTGGAACCACCAGCCCAACGTGAGCTGCCACCCTCCTCACCCTCACCCCAAAGGCAGGACAGCAGCCGTGCACCAGGGCACACAGGATTGGGCCAAAACACTTAACTAAGCATTAGGAAAGCAGTTAGAAACACAAGCAGGGGCCATGCACCTAAGAGCTGGACTCGACCCTCATGAGCCCCTTCCAACTCAGAATATTCTGTGATCGTCCCTAAGGGACAGACTGGTCACCAACACCCACAGCACTTCAGGCCAGAGGCCACAGCACATCTTTCATCTGGCTGTTAGTTTATACTACGCTGTAATTAAAAACTACTGAGATTTTTGTCATCTTGTTTAAAAGTTGCTATGGGATCTCTAATAGTTCAAAGGAAAATTACTTCTAAGGAGCCTTATTTTGCCATTACAGACTCCATACAACAGTCCAACAGAGCCTGATCCAGAATCCCCATATATTCCAGACTAAGAAGAGATGGTGTTTTAATGTGCTGTCAAGGAACAGGCTGAGAAGAGCAAAATAGAGAAGAGTCAGGAGCATGTGGACACTTCAAATCATTTTGACAAAAATAAAGGCAAGAGCAGAAAAGCTCTCTGTGAGCAACCGAGACCTCACGAGCCGTGGCCCTGCCCTGCCAGGGAGGTGGGACATGTAACCACATCTGCACGGCAGGAGAGGTCATCATTCTTCACAAGCATCAGAAGGAACCACAAAATTAAGCCCTTCTATTTGAAGAAAACCCTCATCCCTGTGCTTCTCCCTACCCTGCCTCACTATTTTATGTCAATCTGCATGGGAAGAGGCCATGCCTAGGCTCACATGGTAATTCCAATATCATTCCTGCTCAGTCCAACTTTTCTTTGGTCAGGCTTTGCAGCAGCCCCACGCTGCCAGCTAGATGTCATTATAAACAAAGTTATTGATTATCTCCCTTGAGCTGGATTGGAACCTGCAGACAAACTGTGACTTGCTGCCACGCTATAATTTTATCGATCAGAGCAGCCCAGCTGCCAGTGCCTTCTGGAGAGTAAAAAATAATAATAATAATAAAAAACCCAACCAAACAAAAAACCCCCAAACAAACCAAAACAACAGCCTGACTACATCTTCCCTTTGGCCACACATGAAACAAACCATGATTTTAAAGCCTGAAGAACAATTTTTAACTGCTTTTTTCTCCTCCAAAATCCTTTAATGTAAAACCACATATGTCCTCATCTTCCAAAGTGTTCCCATCTGTCAGCTCTGGGATGAGATTGCAACCATTTCCCAACACTCCGTGTCCAGATTCCCCAGGGGGTTGTGACCACCAAGGTTTCATTTAAAAAAAACACCATCAATTCTATTTCATTAAGTTTAGAGCTCTCTGGAAACCAAGCTATTTACACACTTTGGTCAAATCAAGTTACTCAAATGCAAACAGTGCCTCCAAGCTTTTTGGGTCCATGCCCCCAGCCAGGTTCTCATGGAATTTTGTGAGGTTGTAGAAAAATGGGGGTTGGGCTCTCCTCCCAGGCAACCAGCAACAGGACAAGAGGAAACAGCCTCAAGCTGTTCCAGGAGAGGGTCAGGCTGGACATCAGGAGGGATTTCTTCCTGGAAAGGGTGGTCAGGCATTGGAAGGGGCTGCCCAGGGAGGTTTGGAGTCCCCATCCCTAGAGGTGCCCAAGGCAGGACTGGACATGGCACTCAGTGTGTTTCAGGGGCTGTTGGAGCTTTGTACCTTTATTGCATTGGTAAAATTTTCCACTGTCCCCATTGAAGCCATTGCTGCCTTGCAGTGAAGATGCCCAAGGTGAGCACAAGTCTGAGCCCACCTTCCCCTGGGTCTCAGCACCACCATCACCTCCTCCTCTGACCACCATTTGTCCAGAAACTCAGCAGCAAAAATCACAAAGCTTTGTGTAAACTCATTGAGGAAAGTTTCTCTGAGAACTAAAACCACCCCCCCCACCCCGAGAACATTTACTCCCAAGAGTAGCACTTACTCATAGGAAAAGCACCAGTCTGAGAAACACACAAACGGAATGGACATGAGGAATTCTGCACGGTGTTAATCAGAACTGATGGCAAAACGTACATGCAGAATTTAAAAAGCAAATTGCTTCCAACCTGCTTGAAAATGCAATTCACACTCTCAGGCAAAGCAGTCAGGGCTTCTTCTTCTTGTTTGGCTTTCTGGTGGGGAGTTTTGGGGGGCTTTTTGCTGACACAGTTTGAAACAAAAATATTTCAAGGTGGAAATTGGTGCTTTAGCAGCCTCCCAGACCATGGGATCTGAGCCTGGCCGGTCACCAGGAAAAAGCTGCTCAGAGCAGAGCTGCTGGAATGTCATATAAACCAGATACAAATATTAGAATATTTTTTTTTCATTTTTAAAATAAAAACAGGAATTAAGCTTGACACCTGAGTTACTTAAGTGTCACCTGTGGCAGAAGTGCCACACATTCAGTCCTGCAGATGAGACCAGAGAGATCCCAATCTGTACAGAAACTATGAAGGCTACGGAGGCCAAACCTCAACTCTGCATAAATCAATAAAGCCATTGCACTGAACAAAACGTTTTACCTCAGATGCACCTCTGATTTTCATTTGCTCGTTGCTGGAGGTCTGTTAGGCAGCATGAGAAGCCCAGAAGGTAGCCACCGCATCAGCAGGTTTGGACATGGATGTTCTAGATGTATGCATCCCTATTCTTTTTTTCCCTGCATATTTCCTCTGCCTACTTTTTATCATTACGGTAAAAGCTGAATACTTTTGTATAAAGTCATTAAGAACAACGGCAATGGTTACAGGTGGCTTTACTAAGGAAAGGGGAAAGAAAAGCATCTCAAGGAACAAGAAAATGCAGTAGAGGTTTTAGTGTAGCTCATTAATTCATCCTGGATTGCAGACATTCTTTGATTGTGATACTCTTTAATGGCAATTCTTAATTGTTGACATTAAAAAATATGCTGAGCTGAGCAAAGAGCCAAGTTCTGGCTACAGTGCAGACGCTCCTTCCTACTCTCAAAAATTAAGCACAACGGGCACAGTGGCTTAATAACCTCTCTCAAGAACCATAGTTCAATCCCAGTGCCACCAGAAAGGTTAGGGGTGTAAATCTTGCCAAAGTGGCAGCTCAGGAGTTTCAGTGCACAGGGGCAACTTAGGCAAGTCTGGAGACTACGGGGAATCTGGAAAAGAGGAGGAGGAGTCCTCTCCTTGCAGCAAAGAGGCCAACACAGACTGGCTGCCTCCAACACACAGATTCGATTAGTAGTATTGGACAAAGTGGTGAGATCTGGAAATTCAGTCCACCTCTCTGGCCACCTCAGAAGAGTCCAACTGCATTCACAAGCAACCAGAAGACCCTTCCCTGAGCATGGGAGGGTCAGTTTGAGCATCAGGAGGAATTTATTCATGGAAAGGGTTGTCAAGCATTGGAAGGGATTGGCCAGAGAGGTGGTGGAGTGGACTCAATGGTCTTGGAGGGCTTTTCCAACCTCAGTGATTCTGGGATTCCGGGCTGGGCTCTCACACACAGCAGTGTGGGAAAGCCAAGGTTCCTCTACGTGCAGGTACTGCTGCTACAGCTCAGGAGCTGCTAAGTTAAAGTTTCATTCAAGATATTACCCCTGACTTGAAAAATTGGAAGTTATAAACCAGTTCAGATCACACTGTATAAATACCTCGGGTCTGAATTAATCTGCAAAGTTTGTTAGAAATGAAGGTCAGGACTTGAATTCGCAGCAATTAGAATCCTTGATGTTTTCATGGTATCAGCCTCCTGTTCCTGATTATGAACTTCCATGGTGCTGACACCTAAAAAGTTTGCCCCTCTGACCCTGCTCGAGTTTAGATGTAGATTCTGTAATGTCAAGAATATGTTTCTGCATTACTTTTTGCAAGTCAGAGGGAATTCATTCTAGAAAACATCACAGAGAGAAAATATATATGCAGAAATATATAATTTTACATATTTTAATTGAATATTATAGCCAAGTAAAATACTGATCGGGATTCTGCCTTCTCCAACCTTTGCCTCAACACTTAATGCAATTTATTAATGATGTTCTGACCTACAAGGCAACTAACCAGGAGATCAACTTCCAGCACAAACTTCTGGGAATGAGCTCACCAATAATCAGCTACTTAGTGAAAGCAAGGACAAAAGGGTGATCTGATGGTGGGAGACCTGGAAGGAAACACCATTCCCTGAGATCCCTTTGGAAAGGAATGTGATGGTCCACAGGAGGCAAATCCAAGAAATGCTCCATTTAAGCTATCCACTGATCCTTCTGCTGGCACGTAACAAAATATATCCTTTATCAGCACTGACAAATGTGCTGCCCCTCCACAGCCCCAGAGGTGCTGCAGTGTGAGAACTCCTGGAAATCCCATGAGACAGAGGGAACGGGAACAGTGAGAGCATCACTTCAGGGACTACATGCCAAGGAGCCAGTTCTCTCCTGTATCCCTCCACATAACTTTGCCGACACCACAGAACCACAGAATAGTTTGGCCTGGATGGGACCTCTGGAGAGCATCCAGTCCAACCCCTAAATTAGGCTGAGATTAGGGCTGAAACATTGACTGAAACCCCCCCAAAAATCACGTAATCTCAGCAGAACAATCAATAACAAAAAATGTCCCAGTTCTTCCCTATTTCATGACCCTACTCATCTATACAGGAGGGGTTGATGTTTTCCTGTGGGGAAATGTGCAATGGCACAAGCTCGAGTCACCCTCTAAGTGGCTCCACTTCCCGAGTTAAATAAACCAAGGGTTCCTTCGACTTTGCAACCATAAAAATCATCTTTGCCAGAGTTTCCTGAGCAAAATGCTAAGGCATATGCAGAGTCCAACACACCTCATTGAGTCTGATACCATTACAGTCCTTCCCCCTTGAGGGGAAACTGCAGGTTTGTGATTTCTGTACACACTAGTTCTCTTGTGGTCTAAAAATCACCAGAATTTAAAACACACAGGAGGAAAAAAACAAACCAGAGCCAGAGTAAGTGGGAATTTTCCCTATTCTGGATGCAGAGTAAAAAGATAAAAGGGTATAACCTTATTTTTTCTTGCGAATACACCTCAACTCTGACCTTCCTGAAAACCAGGACCTCCTGGGTAATATGGTAATTTAATGTGAGTGCTTATATGCTGATTTCTATGGAGTGGGTTGGCTTTGTGAAATACGATGTGGTTTACTTTTAAATAGAGCTCAGCTGAGACCTCAGAGGGAACTGGAAACAGGCCTCCAATGGAGAGAGATAAATGCCTAATTTACTGTCCCACTTAATCCAGCGCTTTTTCCTTAAGTCATTATCTCCCATTCCTCATTATTGTGGCAGCACAGTCATGAAAGACATGTGCAGTGAGACCATGATTTGAGCACTTCTGTTTACAATAGCCACAATTTATCATTAAAACAACAGCAAAGCTGAGCCGTGGTATGAAATATTAAAGATAAATAGGATAAAGCCTGGAAGTCTCTGTTCCAGCTCAGATGTACCTTTACCTGGAGAATATCACACACAACTGCAGCTGGAAAATCTGTTTCCCAGAGCATCGTTTGTACAGCAATGCAGATTACGGAGAAGATGAGTGGGGCAAGTTGAGCATCAAACATTTCAACATCCTTTTATTCTGGTTGTATTTTTAAATGCTTTCAAGAGGTGGAATGACACAGATAGGGTACCAGTAATAGTCAGCAAAAAACCCCTGTTCACCCAGGTCTTCTGCAGATGGTGTCACAACCCCTCCAGCAGCTGCTGAGCTGTGGTGTTGGAGAGCACCACAGAAACACCTCCCAGCATCTCCTGTGGGCTCCTGCCACAGCCAGACCCAGAGCTGCTGCTTCAGCCAAAGCTGGCAGCCTGAAATCTAAATCCCAGAATCATTAAGGTTGGAAGAGCCCTCCAAGAACACCAAGTCCAATCTGTGCCCGATGCCCACCTTGTCCCCCAGCCCAGAGCACTGAGTGCCACGGCCAGTCCTGACTTGGGCACCTCCAGGGCTGGGCACTCCAACCCTCCCTGGGCAGCCCCTGCCAAGGCCTGACCACCCTTT
>JAWWTY010000160.1:808732-832454 GCA_035222235.1 Margarornis squamiger | reverse complement strand
CTTCTCTGCCCAACCTGTGCCAGGGCCTGCCCACCCTCCCAGCCAGCAATTCCTTCCCAATATCCCATCTAACCCTGTCCTCTGGCAGTGGGAAGCCATTCCCTGTGTCCTGTCCCTCCATCCCTTGTCCAAAGTCCCTCTCCAGCTCCCAGGCTTTCCCTGGAAAGCCCAGACATTCCTCACAGAGGAGCTGCTGCTCCTGCCCTCCTTCTCACCCTGGTGCCTCACAATTTGGTGGCCACGATGCAACAACCCAGCTCAAGGTGAGGACGTGGTTGTGCCCACAGTCCCTGCCCAGGAGGGCATGCCCAATGTCCCTGGGGTAGTCAGTGAGCCAGGATCTGTGGACACATCCCAGCGTTAACAAACCTCACCATGGTGCTTCTTGCTCTGGGGAGCTCCCACTTGCTCTCCAGGGGAAGGAGAGCACTGGGTCTGAGAGAGACTTCTGGCATTTTAAACTAAATTAATCCCTGGAAATGTAATATCCTCCAATGTGACCAAATTCTCCAATAAAGCATTAAATGAAACACGCCATTCCCAGCACAAATAATTGCCTTTGTTTTCATCATTTTGTCTAGTGCGTCGCAGGAGGCTGGAGAACAGTGTGAGTTTTTCTGATCTATAATCAGACAGTTCATAAAAATCCTAATGGAAATGAAGATTTTGCTATTTGGAGTGGTCAAATTTCCATTTTCAAACACATCACATTTTAAAACCCAGGCTGGCATTTTGGTTTGCTGAGAGTTTTAGGATAATAGCAAATTACACAGAAAATCTACCAATTCTTTGTCAAGTGAACTATGCAAAAAGGAACCATTAGTTCATAGTTCACCTGTGAGATGGGAAGACATCCTGAATAATAATTTTTAGAGACTACCAAGGGCATTTATTCGCAAATAACGCTCACATCCACAGAATTAAGGCTCCTCCACTGTCTATAACACCACTGCACTCAGATTCCATTGAAGGCGTGTTTAAGTAAACTTGTTTTCCTCACTAAAAGGATAGGAAAATCCAACCATCCTGTATAAGATTGACTTAGGCCAGACATCACAGATGGAGAGCACCAAGGAGACTGGAGATGGGCTCAGCATCCCTTTGTGGTCCCAGGGATGAGCACCTGGAAGCCCCTCAGACAACACCACCAGAGATGCTGTCCTTCCTGAGGAACAAGAGCTTCTTCTGTCCTCTCATCCTGCTCATGCAACAACAGCACCCAGGGAATGGCTGGAGCTGTGTCAGGGCAGGGTCAGGTGGGATCTCAGGGAAAGGTCCTTCCCCCAGAGGGTGGTGGGCACTGACCAGGCTCCCCAGGGCAGTGGGCACAGCCCCAAGGCTGCCAGAGCTCCAGGAGGGTTTGGACAATGGGACAGGGACAGGAGGGGATTGTTGGGGTCTGTGCAGGGCCAGGGCTTGGACTGATGATCCTTGTGGGTCCCTTCCAGCTCAGGTCCTGTGATATCAGAAGTGAACTGTTCACAATTGTTCTCAGAACACAGCCTTTGCTCCATTTCCTCTCATATTTACCTCCTGTTCTGTGCTTTGCCAAGACTGTGCTCTTCCTTCTACTGAGATTTAAAAACAAAACAAAACCAAAAAGCAACAAAAAACCAAACAAAATACTCAAAGACAACAGAAAGTGTCTTTATTCTGTGCAAAAGTTAAACTCTGCAGCATCGAGGAGACTCCCAAACTAGAGCTTTGGGCCCTGTTATTTAGAAAATAAAAACTCTATACCTAGAGCAGGCTCTGAAGAAAAGGTATGAAAGACTGGTTAACTCAATTAATCCCCTTCTCCTCCCCCCAATAACAGTGCCCTGAGGCACAACCCGAACACAAAACTGTCTGTGCCACATGCTTTGAAGCCAGCACAGAAAAAGAATCCCACTGGGACTTTGCTGCATTTGTTACAGCACTGGGACATGTTCATCTGTAAATACATTTAGTTTGGCTTTGGGGATCTTGAGTGATCTTAAACGTGGTGTTTGTAATCAGCCTGGGCTGTGCATCCCTGTAACACAGAGGCTGGAAGTGCTGGCAACACTTTCCTCTAAGTTTGTTGTAAAATAAAAACACATTCATTGCCTTCAGTTTATGGTTTATTGCCCTGTTATATATTTGGGAGTATATGAGAAATCTGCACAGTTTTTCTGTTTGTTTTCCTCTAATTTTGAGGAAACCCCACGACTTGCAGTGGTAATTTCACTGTGGATCTCACTGAGCACCGAGGGATTGCAGAGCAGGCCAGCCCTGACCCACCAGCCCTGGGTCCACAGGGGTGCTGTGATGGCAAATGGAATAGACTCGTTAAGATTGGAAAATTCCTCCAGGACCATTTAGTCCAAATGTTCCCCCAGCACTGCCAAGGCCACCACTGCCCTGTGTCCCCAAGTGCCACATCCACACGGCTTTTAAATCCCTCCAGGGATGGGGACTCCACCACTGCCCTGGGCAGCCCTTTCAGGGAAGAAATTTTCCCTGATATCCAACATAAACCTCCCCAGCAAACACTGAGGCCATTTCCTCCTGTCCTATCACTTGTTACCTGGAAGAAGGGAATGAGTTACTTGTCCACAGAAGCTGGAAAAACGTCAACTTTGCACATTGCACTACAACTCAGGAACTAAAGTCACAGAATTGTAAATCACACACACAAAAATCAGCTGCTTTTTTTCCTGGCCCCTCTCCCCTTAACACTGTGCTGCTCAATATTCTTCAAAGTAAAAAAATCACACATCAAGGCTCCCAACCTTCCCAGGTTTGTGGTGCAGGTGACGTTCTGAACATAAAACCTATCCAGATTTTGTACTGAAGACACAGAACCCACTCACAGATTAGATAATGAGATAATCTTCCCCCTGCAGTTCAGCTCACGACAAAACAAGCCAATACAGGGCAGGTCAGTGACTTGCTCTGGAAGCAGATATTTTATTCTACCCCAATAATCCAACCTGCTTTCTGAGTTTTACAGCCAGATCTTGGAAGACAAAAAGTAATGGACAGTCTGACCTTTTCCATGACTTCACAGCATCCAACAGACTCAGAAATTCCTAGCCACCATCAGGCTCACGGACTTCACCCTAAGAGACAACCTGAGGGGCCCCAAAGGAGCACCCAATAAACATAGTTGTAAAAAGCACCCAGAAATTGTGATGCTAAAAGGAAGCATCAGTTCAGCTTGAAATTAACACAAAAAAACCCCAAAACCACAAAACCAAAACCAAAGAAACAAAACACACAAGGTTTTCTGAAGCACATTTTGCCACAAGAGTTTGAGAGGATCTCAGGCTATACCAAAATAGTTCCAGAGCCCCTTCTCCTTGTCCCAGGGTAATGTTTTACTAACCAATAGTAACAACTCTTAGAAAACCAAGAAACAGCCACACCACAGAACTTCCCCAGGACAGCACAGCCCCCAGCCCAGCTCAGCCAGCAGCCCCCTCTGTGCCTCAATGGCCTTTGGCTGTTCTATGAGAAAGAAGAATCAAACCAAATGGACACAAAACTATTGCTGATTTACTTCCCCCAGAACCCAGTAAAACCCAAGCTATCACAGCCTCAGTGGCTCTCAAAATTACATCATAACACAAAAATTATCTTTCCAACACCTTCCTTGATTGCTGCTTTTGAAGAAACCACAAATAAATACAAAACAACAGCTTTTGTCCCCATCCCCTCACCAAGGGCTTACCTGAAAACTCCCATCCCCAGGACTCCACTGAAACACTTGCCACTCCCAAGAGTGATTTGCCCCACCAGCTAATAAAAGAAATTACAGGCCCCCTCCTCTTCCTGCTCCTCCTCCTCCCACCCAGGTGGTCACACTAAGACATCGAGGAGGGTGGTGGCCTTTGCCACCATCTGTGGGAGACCTTTCACCTCGGTGGGTTGAGCTGGAGAACCCCCAGGTGTCTCCGAGAGTAACGTGATGGGGCTGCCTGCAAACGAGCCTGGTAGGAATGATCCTCTGGAAAAATAAGAGGATGTAAAAGCCCTTAAAAGCCTCCCAAACTGTGACCCACCTCAGGAATCACAGGGAAATCAATACAGATTAATGCCTGGTTGTTGATCAGTGGATTTTACAAAAAAATTACAAACTTGCATCTCCTAAATTTTTTGAGCAAACATGATTTTACACAGTTTAAACAATTTAAATAAATGTTTGAAATTCTGGTCTTTGTTTTGTTTTGTTTTGTTTTCAATGAGCAATCCCTAAAAAGTGCAAATTTTGAAATGTTACTCCAATCCAACAAGGCAGATGGTGCCTCTTTAGACATACCTTGTACCCTCTCTCAAATGGGAATATTGACTGTCAGTTCTCCAGGTGAGCTCCGAGGGTCAGAAAGAGGACTTGGCACCCACTCCATGGAATCCCAGAATCCCCGAGTCCCAGGATGGTTTGGGCTGGAAACCTCAAAGCCCATCCAGTTCCACCCCAGCCACAGCAGGGACACCTCCCACCAGCCCAGGTTGTTCCAAGCCCCATCCAACCTGGCCTTGGACACTCCCAGGGATCCAGGGGCAGCCACAGCTTCTCTGCCCAACCTGTGCCAGGGCCTGCCCACCCTCACAGGGAGGAATTTCTTCATAATACCTGTCCCATCCCTGGATGTGTTCAAAAAATATGGGGATGTGGCACCTGAGGCCGTGGGTTAGTGGTGAACATGGTGGTGGTGCTGGTTGATGGCTGGAATTGATGACCCTAAAGGGCTTCTCCAACCTTAATGATGCCCTGATCCTACAATTCCGTGATAATCTACCCCTTCCCTCTGTCAGTGTGAAGCCATTCCCCCTTGCCCTGTCACTTCAGCTTCTACTTCTTCTTTAGAGGCCATATCTCTTCCATAATTCTCCCTGTTTCCCAGAAGCAATCCCATGTTTTAGGAGGCACCGCTGCTCTGGGACAAGAGCCCAGCCTGACCCCTTGGGGGCAACCACCACTCCCCAGCTGAGCTTCACCCTTTTACCTCACGAAGGTGAGAAAACCACGTCAGTTTGTCAGTAAATATTGAAATATTCCTGGGAAGTCGAGCTCCTTGCAGGTGGAGTTCACTGGTGTTTTACGTCAGAGCCAAGGACAGTTAATCCATGCTGTCTGTGAGTTTTCCTCGGGAATCAGGCACTGGATTTGCCTTCCCATTGGCTCAGGTTATTCAATGCCTCATGACAAGAATCAAGTGTCTCCCTGTACTTCTGCCAGCAGAGCTTCTCCTTTTCCCCCTGTATTGCAGATTTGGCTGCTGGGCATTAAATGAGCGCATTTCACTGGCAGGATCTGGCTGGTTTGGAGGATTCCAGTAGTTCCATTCCCATCGTTTCTATGGATAACATCACAATTCAGAAGGCTTGAATCCCTTAGCAATGAGCAGCAGCACTGGCTTTCCCCCTCTGCCTGCTGAGGAGGCTTTAAAACGCTGGGTCTGTATTTTATTGCAAACACTGGCTTTCCTCGGGGAAAGGGATGAAAAGTTACTAATTTCAGGCTTTAGTTCAACCCCTTTAATCTTCCAAATAAGTGCTTTCAGTGAGTACCTTGTTATCTCCTAAAGCCTCCACAGGGCTGTTTGCAGCCTTTGTCTCATTCCAAGATCCCCACCTTATCCCAGGTGAGCCAAGTGAGACAAAGGGGACGTCACCCGAGGAAACCACGACTTAATGGAGCTTTTCCTCTGAAATCCCAACTTGTGCTCCTGGCAAATACTGTGGGACGTGCTTGTTTGGTCGCAATAAATAATGGTCTATAATTAAAATTCCATTCCGTGGTTGAGAACAGTGTGATAAACTGTTTGTGAATTGGTAATTCTATTTATTAAAAACAGGGGCATTAATTTTGACACGTTGAATTATAACGCAGACAAACAGATCTTGTGTTTTAATTAAATGCTTCTATTTGATGAGGGGGTTTTATATTAAGATTTAATACCAGATTTGGCAATTCCTGCATTAGGTGGTAGCGTAGGATTCCTGCAGGGTGCCTGCAGGGAGCTGAGAGCATTCCCACCCTTGGGATTTCAGGGAGCAGAGCCCCCAGTTCCTGTGTAGGTGGTGGGGTAGGAGCCTCACGGGGTTCCCAGGCAGCATCCCTACCCTCAGGATTTTTGGGGCTCTGAGCAGAGCCCCTGGACAGGTGCCCCTCCAGGGCAAACAAGCCAGGCCTGACCTCCCTTTGCCAGTGCCTTTCCTGCTTTTCCTCCTTTTCCCAAGCTTTCATGGTGTTTCCAGGCTGCCACCACGTTTCCTGTTTCCTAATGCCGAAGCAGAGCTGAATATTAAAAAAAAAAAAAAAAAAATAAAAAAAAGCCAACCATACTGCTTTGAGGTTTCTTTCACATTAAGCTACATTTAATATTCATTTCACATTTTTTTTCTATTAATTAAAAGTAAACCGTGTATTGTATGGTACATTATCCCTCTAACAGCCCCATGTGGAGATCATGAAGTGGAAGACTAATGGTGTAGACTTTAGCATTTAGTTTTAACCAGAATAATTTACATATCTGTGAGAAGAGTCCGAGGCATGTGTAAATAAGCAGAACTCTGAGATATCAAGACCCTTGCTTAGTTTGCTCTGGACTGGAGAGCCATGGGCTGTGTATTTATTCCATCAGTCAGCTAATTTAATGAGACTTTATCCAGCATCTATTTCTGCAGAAGACACAAAACTTATTATTAAGGAGAGGCATGTGGCAGTAAGAAAAATGTGTTTGTTTGCTTTTTTATTCTATTACCCCCAAGTAGCAAAGGTGATTCCATTCACTGTTCATTAAAGTTTACCTTTATAATTTATCAAAGGAGACCGATATCAACAGCTTTATGCTGAGATTTCAAAATTCGAGACTGATTAAAATTTAATGGAAAAGGCCACAGATTTGGGGTGGGTTTTCAAGAAAAATCGCTTCCCAACTCACAAGGAGAGATTTCATTAACGTGCTTCTCTATTAGAAGGGGCCATAAAAGACATTAGAGGCACGAAAATGGCATTTTCACTTCCCAAGTCTGTGTGGGTTTTTGAGCAGAAGTTCCAAGAAAGAGGAAGTCATGTTGGAATGCAGGGAATGGGGGGAGCAGCACTGGCTGGGCTGGGCCTTTTCCATTTGGAAGTTGGACTCAATGATCCTGAAGGTCCTTTCCAACCTTAATGATTCCTGATTCCAGGACTGGGCACAGGGTCATCCCAGCCACCCCCACAGGGCATGCTGAGATGGCTCTCACAGTCAGGGGAATAGCCAGTTCCTCCGAATCACACCAACAAACATTGGAAAAGGAGGATTTGCCAAGAATAAATGTTAAAAATTGTGTGTTATGGTTGATCTAATCATATTTTGGGGGAAAACAAAGAAACCACTAAAATCACAGTTTTGGCTAAATCTGAAGAACAACTTCTAATGCGGGGAAAAAAAATCAAATATTTTATCTGGGTGTTTATGAGCCAGATAAAACCAGATAAAGTTTTTCATCATGAAACACCATCTTCCTTTCCAATTCGCTTATTGATGTAGTCTCAAAAATCATGGAAAAATGGAACAAGAGTTTCCACTAAAATTACATGATTGAAATTATTTACTTTCTCTTTTTAAAAAGTTTGCTCAGTGAATTGAGAAATCAGTCCCCTACTCCCCCCAGCAGCTGGATTCATCCCTGCATCCCTACCACATTTAGGGGGCAAACTGCTCTACCGATTTCAGGGGGAAGAACTATAACAAATCCTACTCCAGGTTTTGCAGAAAACGGTTTGGGGATTTTCTTCCCTCCAGGTTAAGACCAACAGAACATTCACAGCTGTGGACAAGGGTTGGAATGACAGGAATACATTTCCCATGTTGATCTGCTTTCACTTTTTCCTTCTTACTGGTAAAATGTCTTTGGAGAATTCATAAAAAACAGTTTAAAGAGAGGAAATTGAGAGGAAAAAGAGCTGCCTTTTAGTGGGAGTGGTGGAGTCCCCATTCCTGGGGGGATTTAAAAGCCGTGTGGATGTGGCACTTGGGGACATGGGTTGGTGGTGGCCTGGGTGGTGCTGGGGGATGGTTGGACTCGGGGGTCTTGTAGGACTTTCCCAACCCAGATTATTCTGTGGTTCTATGATTTGCCAAAAAGTGCCTTTTCTAAAGCTCTGAGCCCCATTTCTCAGTGGCGTTGCTCTCGTGTTGTTCCTGTGCAAAAGGAGAAGGAGCAGAGGTCCCAGGTCTGTCTCTGTGACATAATTAGTCCCATGAATATCACTGGAATCACAAAAATATGGCCCATTCATGGCTTCAGTGAAATGTTTCCTAAGTGAGAAATAATTAAGGAATGCACAATATGGTCTCTGACTAAACTGAAATAGCAAATCCTGGTCTCCTTGTTGATCCAAGGAGTCTATTGATGAGGATAGGATTGGTGAGCATCTCCGGAGTGGTCTCCTGCACAGGTACTCCAGGATGCCAAATTCCTAAAATTAAGCATCAGACATTTTTTCACAGGTACTGTAAAGACAGGCTTTAAAATTACTAAAGTAAATTCCAAAAAAGTGCATGTCCAAAATATTTACAACAGCTTTATTACAGACACACTTGGCTGATTTGTAGCATTGTACAGTGAATTCCTTGCAGACTGAGAGTTTATGAGCTAAATAAGATGAACAAATTAAAATAAAAAATATTAGACTTGGTGAGTTATTAATATTTTAGGGAAAGGAAGGGGTATTTAGATGGGAAAAGAAAGCAAGTAAGAGAAAAATATTAATTATTAAGTAGTTTTAACTACCAGTGCCTTGAATTTAAAGAGTAAGTCTCTGTTTGAGTAAGAATTGTGGTTGGTTTCTAGTCTTTTTTCTGGAGATTTGGCTGTTTTTTGCAGGATGCTGAACAGGTTTTCCCGTGTATTTGTGAGCTCCCTCTTCCCCTTTCAGATTTTTGAGCACTTCGTTTGCAGATGTCACTAAAGAAGTGGCACTGATTCCTGGAGCAGGACCCATACCTGTTACCCATCCCCGCATAGCCGGGCTTTAAAGCCGAGCTTGATGTGCACAGCATGTGCAAAAACCGTCCTCCCAGTTCAAATGAGCTGGATTACAGACCATGACCACTGAGACCCGCACATGACAAAGCCTTTGTGTAATTAATATGCAGGGTAAAATGCTCCCTGGACGGCTGCTAAAGCGATTTAAATCATGCACATAAAAAATGTAATCACAAATTTAGCATGGTGGACATTGTAGTCACACTGTGCTTGATTGCATAGAAGGTTCCAAGTGTGTTTTAAATGTCCTTTAAGATTGAGATTAGGACTTGTACTTACAAGATGCATATTAATCTAAAACTCAACATTTTTCAGTGTGGGATCACAGTAGGAGAACATTATGGGCAATAGAGGTTCATTCTAATCCCAGTAGGTAATTACACTTTGAAATAATATTCTTTAATTAAATCTTGTTTGCAGTTGATTGATTTAAACACTAAATCTAAAAACCTAAATTTGAGTTTTTATCAATTTTTGATGCTTATTGCCCAGAACTTGGGCTTTAATTGATGTTTCTGAAGTTTTTAAAGCTCTTGTCCACCGTATCCTGGATGAATTTATTGTAATTACCAGCATCATTCTTTGGCACTGCAGACAACTTTCCCCAGAAGCTTGATAATTTAAACTCTTTTAAAGCGTAAAATGCACAATGCGTATTTGCCGTGTCAGGAGCTGCTGTTGTAGCAACATCCTCCCCGAAAGCAGCCTGTTTACACCAGAGCCTGATTGCAGAGCTCTGCACAGGGGCCTCTGCTCTCTGAGCCTCCCTCCTCGGCTGTGGAGCGATGCTGGGGGCTCAGGGAGCACCACGAGGATCAAAGGTTCAGCATTAGGGGCAATATCAGAGAATCACAGAATGGCCTGAATTGGAAGGGACCTCAAAGCCCATCCTGTCCCACCCCTGCCATGGGCAGGGACACCTTCCACTAGCCCAGGCTGCTCCAAGCCCTGTCCAACCTGGCCTTGGACACTTCCAGAGATCCAGGGGCAGCCACAAATATTCATGCCCATTATTCACTGTGTCTCACAACCCCTGCCACAAACATCTTCATTCCCTGCTCTGAGCCCTTTTGAGGGCTCTAATGTGTCTCTTGCTGGAGATGTGGTGCTTTTGGAGAGAACAGTGGCTCCTGCCACTGCACTGGAACCTGGAGACTGCACAAAGACCATTTATTCATTCAGACTTCCCCTCAGGTGATGAGGCTCTCAGAAAGGGTGCAGATCCCCTGGTCAGGTGGGAGGTTATGTCATTGAGTGTTTATAACACACAGCAGACACATTTCCCTGGTTTTGTGCATGGTGATGTCCATCAGAGCAAACATGGAATAGTGATGGGCTCCAGTGATATATCTTGGGAATGTAATGATTTCAAAGAAGGACAACAGCACCGGGCCAGCCCTTCCCTGTGCTGCTGCACTCACAGTAAACACACCTAAAGCCTACTTAAAACTACACACAAATGGTCACAATTTAGCACACTTAGGTGGGGAGTGTCTGGCACTGCCCCATCGCTGGAAGTGTCCAAGGCCACGTGGGACCCATGCAGAACGAGCTTATTTAAGAATCATCCACTAAGATCATGAAGGCTTTGATAGCAGTTAAAAAGTGCTGTGATTCAATGATTTAACCAGAGAGCAGTGGAACCCACGAGGAGATGTGTGGCAATGCTGGACTTCACACCACTGATGGCACAGGTGTCCCCACCTCGCTTGGGAAAGGCACTGCGCAAAACATGCCCTTGGTCACCTCTCAGCCCACGCCAAGGACCCAGATTTCATTTGGGATGTTCTAGCCCCAAGGGCATCCACAGCCAGCGGGGCAGGGCTCTGTGGAGAAAGGAGCACAGCATGGAGCAGGAGGCTCAGCCTTCATCTGCTTCCCCCCGTGGGCTCCACGGCCTCCCGTGGGCTGTGGCAGCAGCAGGACGGGTCCCCCAGCTCGGAGGGACCACGGGAGGGGAGCAGAGAGGACGAGATGCAGCGCTGGGGCCCTGGTGCTGTGATGGGGGGGCAGAGCTAGTGACGTCTCGTGGCAAATTACACCCATGAAACTTTAAATACTCCTCCACAGGGCTGACCTTTTTCAGCATGTGAAATTCCACATCCAAAACTTCAGGAAAAAGTCAGTTGTGCTGAGAAGTGAACTTTAAAAATAGACCATTTCACCATAGTCTTCCTTCCAGTCCTACCCGGGCTGGGAGAAATGGGCTGGAACTCAAATTCCACCCTGCTACATAAGGATATCATGTACATGTCTTACAGTAAATTAAATTCATGATACTATATATTTAATAACAGAAAATTCACGTCTTGCTGCAGCTGCATTTGTCATATCTGAGGAAAAACAAACTACTGTATGGAATGTTTTATTAAGATGACTTCGCTGTGGTGAGAAATGATTAAGTCACTCTAAGAGCAAAGTAAGACCACAGGACCCCATTCATTGTAACACTAATATTAATCACACAAATAATATAAGTGTCTTACAGTAATCCACAGTCCCTTAAAATATACATTATATATCCTGAGGGCAAACAGGAACACGGGTAACTTGGAATAAATCCCTCAAGCCATAGTGGCCAGCAGAAAACCATTTATATTCTGACAGATTAATGTATATTTTGTTATGCGTAACAAATGAAAATATTTACAACACTATCAGAGAGAGCTCAAGAAAAATTAAGTCGCACTAATCAATACATTTCAAGCATGAATTTAAATTCTTTCCAAACCTTACAATGTCCTCCAAAAATTAGCATCAAATAAACAAGGGTGTTTCTATCAGTTTAACTGTGGCTGCTCATTATCATTGTCTTTAATCTTACAATGTTTACATAGTTTAAACACTTCTGATGGCATAAGGTAAAGAAACTTCAGCCGCTTGATGGATTTGCTAAGAGTGAGACATTTCAAGATACTTTCTCTAAATAATATTCAATTAATCAGTGATAGTCGTCACAGTTATAAAATCTAGAAAGCCTGAAATTAAAATTTAAAAAAAAAAAGAAAAAGAAAAAGAAATTAAGAAAAGGAGGCTCAGGGTGGTCAGGCCTTGGCAGGGGCTGCCCAGGGAGGGTTGGAGTGCCCAGGGCTGGAGGTGCCCAAGGCAGGAGTGGCCGTGGCACTCAGTGCTCTGGGCTGGGGACAAGGTGGGCATCGGGCACAGGGTGGGCTCCATGGGCTGGCAGGGCTTTGCCAACCTCAGGGATTCTGGAATTTATTAAGTTCTTTCTACCTGGTTCTTCACCTTTTGTGCACTCAAAATTAGAATCCCATGCTCGAGGAACGTGAGCTGTCCCTGGGGTTGGCTGTCCCACCCTGGCCCACACAGAACAGGCTGGTGCCAGAGCACCACTCACACTGTGCCAAGCACAGCAGCAGCAGCACTGACAGCTGCCTTTGGAATGTGTTTGGGGAGGACAGGCAGGCCTGGCCCTGGGTGCTGGGCTGTGGGGAGCTGCTGCCCTGGGATGGGCATCACTCTCCACCTCCACCCCATGCAGACAGTCACCCAGCTGCTGGTCCAGCCCAGAAACGAACAGGTCACACCTGTCACCAGCAGCCAAATACACAGACAAAGCACAGCTCCTTTCCTTCAAGCTCTCTGACGTCCCCAAGGCAAGCCCAAAGCACCAGGGTTTTGTAAGAGCTTCTAACATCTGATTTTTTGAAGTGCTAGTGGTGACCTGGCCATGTCCTCCGTGAGCAGGTCCCTCCCAGGCTGCAGTGACACTCTGCTCCTCTGGCCTCTCACACTCCAGGCTGTTCATCTCTCTCACATAGCCTTGCCATAAACCCTTCTCCTTACAAGAGGAGTACTACTTGTATCAAAGGGAGGAGAGAACATTAGCACTTCTAACACCACTAAAAATTGACTCTCCTTCTACTTAACCTATTCATCCCTATCTCCTCCTCCTATTATTCCCAGGCAATTTTGTAAGATGACTATTATGCAAATGCTACAATAAAAATCTTATTTTCTGCTTCCTTTTCAGAGCCTTGGTCTGTTTACCTCCATTCCCTCTCTCTGATGGAGTTCTCTGGCAAAAAGGAGAGAATAAATGTGTTCATTATTGACCCAAGTCTGAGGAAACTCAGCATGAGGTCAACTCCTTCAACAGAGATTTACAAATCCCTTCCCACCCAATTCCCCATTTCAGGGCCAGCAGGACTTTCCCTGCTCCAGCATTTTGGGCATTCTTGTCTTCCTGAGCAAGTTCTACCACTCTCATTGGGTTTTCTCACTGTCCTCAGCCACACGAGCTCTGCTAAGCCTTGCCCAAATTAAACTGGGACCAAACACAGGCTTTGTCCTTTTAAACTGGAGCTGCTGCCTCAGACCAGTTCACCATCTGAAGAATATTGCCCCTGTAATGCTGAAAAACAGTTTACATTGGTTTCCATGAAATTTTTGAGAATCTTTTCATTGATATCCAATATGCAAATCTCTACAGAAGTATCTGCTATTCAACAGTGCCTTCACATGTTGCAGACATCAGTTTGCCCACAGAAAATGCAGAAATATCAGAGTGAACAGTCACATGGAGTTAGTTCTACCTGTACACAAGCCAAATGGTAATTACAACTAATTGCTATCGCTTAGGATGCATTAATTAATGTAAATGAATGCATTAGCTGGTTTTAAAATGAAGTTTGTTTAAACTTCTACCCAGCATAAAGAATATTTTACTAGAGCTGATCTCTTTGGGATGTACAGCATGGACTTGGGTCTGGCTTCTCTACAGCAGGAGCAGGATTGGCCCCTTCCCCACTTGTCACTGTGAACACAAAGGGACTCATTCCATTTTCACTGCTGCTCTTCTCTCTTGCTTTGGCTTTTGCATCACGATGACAAGCCAAGGCACAAGTGCTGGAAGGGACCCCTGCAAGGGTTTGTGTTGTTGTGCTGTAAAGAGCACAGGTAGCAGCAAGGCAGGATAAATTTGTGTGAGAAACAGAGATCTATGAACATGAGACACACAAAGGATCAGCAGAAATTTGAGGACAAAGACTGTAAAGATTTTTTTCTCCTATAATCACTGTCTGACCATGCTCCTTAAAAAAAAGAGATTTTTAAATTGTCTGAACTTGCAGCTTCCCTGACCCCTCTGTTTCACAAAAATTAAACACAGCAGCAGATCACAACCTGGGCAGAACTATTTAAAATATGCACATAATTTATAATATCCAAAATGCCCCAGCACTGAAATGGGCCACAGGCTGGGGAGGTGACCTGTCACCAGCAAAAACCAGGGGACAAGCTGGACCTCCAGCCAGTGGCAGACCCCAAAGCCCCAGTTTATAGAAGATAATCCTCCCAGCTTCAAGCTGCAGCTCTGCTCACTTCATGTACCCAGGGTGAGGAAAGCCCAGCCCCAGCAGCAGTATCAGCAGGGCTCGTGGGCACGGAGGCGTTTGGTCAAAGGTTGGACCCGATGATCTTGTCTTTGAGCAGAGGGAAGGGGCAGGCACTGCACAAAGCCCTGGCACTGCTGCAGGTCTCAGACACACAACAAGGCACAGCACCGTGCTCTGAGGTGTTTGGAGGGCAGAGGGGCAGCTGAGCTGGGACTTGCAGTGTGACCCAGAATGGTGATGCTCAAGCTGGCTCTTCCCTGAGCCCCCAGGGAACACCACAAAGCCAGTTCCTTACCAGGGCTCTGAACACTGCTCAGCCCACAGCGGGGATAAAAGGGAATGTGGGGTCGGAAACACCTGAGTGAGGGCAGAAGTGGGAGCCAGGACTCAGCCCTACAGCACCTTTGCAGAGTCAGTCCCGGCCCGTTCTCTCTGCCCTCCTCCGAGACTCCCAGTTTATAGAAGCAGACTGGTGGCTGCTCACTGCACCTGCACCTTCAGCCATGCCTCGTGTTTTCCTGTCTGATTCCTGGGCAGCAGCATCTTGAGTAGTGGCTCTCCTTCCAAATGTCTTTTTTCCCTAAGGTTTGGGGTTTTTATCTCGGGGGAATGTGGGTGGGGTGTGTGTGTGTGTTTTTTGTTTGTTTGCTTTGTTTTATTTGCAACTTGGAGCTGGTGGTTCTCATGTAAAGAATTTAAGACCCCTGATAAACTTGCTCTTTCCTTTACATTTGCAGCTCTCCATCTTCCTTCCTCCCCCTTGGGAGCAGCTCCCAGCCTTCCCTCAGAGCCATGAATATGGATGTCGAACACCTCCGAAGCAGAGGCAGGAGAAAAGGAGTGGAAATCCTGATTCCCCTTGTCCAGGCTTGTGCTTCTTGGAGCCTTTCATCCTGCTGACTCCAGCTGTGCAGTGGGGCTGATGGTGCCTCCGCATCCCGAGCAGGGCAGCCCACGCAAAGCTCCCCGTCATTCCCTGCCCTCGGAGCAGCTTCCTGCCCAAATCCTGCAGCTCCCAGCACCCAAGAGGTTAAAGTGGAAGCCAAGATTTCTGCTTCCCTTGGATGGCATCAAACCAGGGTCTCAAAAGCAAAGTCTGGGGCAGGCACGGGAGGCGAACCACTGAGTTTTCAATTAGGCCATGTTTTAGGGACACAAAATTGCATATTCCTTCCCTACGCCTTCCCGGCGCTTACAGAGCAGCCCATTATTAAGCTATTAATCACCTCTCTCAATTAATTGTTCTAAAATGACCCAGGCTTTAGTAGTTGTGTTGCAATTGAAAGGCTCACTTATTTTTGGAAAGGTAAAGTTCCAGGCAGTAGCAATTTGAGAGCGCCGAGCTATTAAGCCACTGTTTGGAATCTCAATTACCCTAAAGCAGGATAATTACAAATAAAACAAACTTGTGATCCCACATCAGTAAGAACACTTCTTTCCTGCTTTATGGAATATACAAGCAGTTTTTCATCCACTGGATTTAATTTCCACATGAAAAATTGACCTTAACAGTATGAAGTATGGCTACAAGTAAAAACTGTGTTTTCATTGAAGAGAATAAATGCATTTCCTGAACACTGGCTGTTAAAGCTAATTGATTTATTGGCTCTCTATATAGTGGACTATTGTCTTTGCACTCATGGGACAAGGAAGCTCTTGAGAACAGAACTAAATTCTGCCACAGCAGCCTGACAGCTGAAGAGGGTTGGTTTTTATTTCTTTAATATAATGTACAACTGTCTCAGAGCTGGAAGAAATCTTCCCAGGACTGGCAGAACCTACCTGGACTGGGGGCCTCCTGGATAATTTTTTTTAATCCCATAATATTATTGGGAAGCTGACAGCACTGGAAGCAGCTCATTTTCTTTTAATAAGACTGTTTTCACTGTAAAATGTTTACATTCAAGCAAATGCAAAATACCACTAAAAAAAGGAAATGGGAAATCCCCTATTTTATTTTTCCTTTAAGGTCAGTAGTCAAAAATCCAGTAGGAAATAAAGGCTATGCAAAAATATTTCCCCCTGATAATGAAAACAATTTTAAAATTCATGAAATAGCCAAATATTTGTTATTATCCCTTGCTTTTAGGTTTTATGTAAATTAGTGCCCATAAGATGAAAGCCAGGGCTTGGTAGCAGGTGGAGGCAAACTCACATAATCATACCAATAAAAAAGCCCTGAGGAAAAACAAACTAAAATGAAAAATCAATACAGGATGTTGTTCTCCAGATATACTATTAAAATATAGTATTCCAGGCTGCACTACTGTCCTCAGTAACGGATGAGCCTTTTACCCTGAGGGAAGCTGAGGGACAAAACCTGCCCTCTCAGTGGACAGAAATCCTACTGAGCCTGAAGGGAGCCAGGTGTGGACAGGTAGGAGGGCACAGCCTGAGGATGGTGATGTGCTTTGCAAGGGAAGATTCCTAAATGGGCACCATCCAAAGCTGAAATACCTCAGGAAAAGCTTCCCTGTATCGCTGGATTTTACAGGGACAACAAAACACACCCCAAAGTTTCCTGAGATCCCCCAAGTGCTGCAAAAAGTGAAAACCCAGCACACAAATCTGGCACAAAATGGGACTATTTTCAATGTTTCTGCAAGAGTCCTTCTGTTCCAGTAACCAGCAACTTGGCTACAAATTATATTTTTCTCTTTATTTTGTTTCTTAACTTGGTTCTTACTGCCAACTGAAAGTGGGAAATGATATTCAGTATAAATTCCTGGATTAACAGGGAAGGAGCCTCATCCAGCCTTCCCAGCAGCCAGGACAGGTTCCAAACCCACTCGACATCTCTGACCTGAGAGGGGCCCCCCTAAAACCCAAAAGCCATGATGGGAATGGCTGCATTTCAGAATGACAGGTCTTTTGTTGCTGTTGTTGTTGGTTTTGTTCAAAGAAACAAAAATACTCTGAAACTAAAGAATATCTGCTCAGTTGAGTAGAGACCGAAAGTCATGACCAATTATTTATTAAGACAAAAACATAAATGTGGACACATTTATCACCTCTTCCTCTGAGCAAATAATTGCAAAATCAAAAATGTCCCAATTTCTAACCTGTCCTTAGTGCAACCTGCTGCCTTCTTGCTGCTGACCACCAAACTGCCTTCCTCCAGCTGGAGAGGAAGAAGAGCTCCCACCTCCAAAGCAGGTGAAAAGAGAGGAGGTTCAGGGAAGAAAACAAGGCAGAAAAAGTAATATTTATAGGCAAGAAGAGTCTTTACCAGAAGGGGTAAAAAACCTACAATTATACTTATGACAGCAAATATAGGCTGGTCATTCAGAAAATAAATCTCTAGGCATCTAAAAACCAGGAGGAGAGAAGGGAGATTTGCAGTTGGAAGGGACCTTTAACATAATATTCTTTTAGAGTGTGAACAACTTTAAATGACTTTGCCCTGACACAGCCAGCACTGTGACAGCCATTTAGCAAACCCTGCATTTCCAGCTCTCACAGAGCTTTAATACACAATTCCACATTTAATATGTCATACTATGAAACCAGAATGACCAAAACCTGCTTGGTTTGGTCTCCAGGACCATTCCCACCCGTATTTTCTTGGGCTGTTATTTATTCAGAGGATACTGCCCATCCTTGGGGCTGCCTTCTGGCCGTACCCAGAGTGTTCAGCTGCCACCTCACTATAAGTAACCTGGAGTAATTTGTGCAGCTGTAGTTCCAGGGCATCTACTCTTCCAGAACCACTCGTCCCCATGACTAGACCAAGTCCTCCTCCTTATGCTCATTTGGTGGGATCACAGAATCCCATACTGGTTTGGGTTGGAAGGGACATTAAAGCCCACCCAGTGTCACCCCCTGCCATGGGCAGGGACACCTTCCACCAGCCCAGGTTGCTCCAAGCCCCGTCCAACCTGGCCTTGGACATTTCCATGGATCCAGGGGCAGCCCCAGCTTCTCTGCCCAACCCGAGCCAGTTCCCTGAGCTGAACCAAGGAGAAACTGATGCACAACCCCCAGATTGCAAGTGCCTCTTCTTGCTCAGCATCTGGAGCAGTAAGATGACATTTCTAACCCAAGCCTGGCCAGTCTGGGCTCTTTCAGGAGCTGAGCTGGTGGCTCTGAGAACATCCCCCCTTGGCCTTGACAGCAGTGTTGGCACCTCGGCTCCAACCCCTGGTCAGCCGTGGTGACAAATTGCCAGGGGAGCCGTGCAGGGAGAAGAGACCGAATTAGGACATGAATAATTAAACTGGGAGGAAAAGGTGAGGAAACTCTGAGGGAACAAGCAGAAAAGGCTGACTCACGAGAACGTGGGAGCCAACACCTTGCAGGTGTCCAAAGGGCAGTCCCAGGGGTGTGTGAGGAGAGTGGGGGTTCTTGGGGGTCCCTGGTGCTGCCCCTGCTGGGCGTGGGACCTGCCCAGGGAATCCAGCAAACCAAATTTTCAAGGGAATACAGAAGTGGCAAAGCCAGAGGAGCCCAGGGCCCTGCCCCTGCCTGCTCCCCAGGAGCTCCCTCCTGCTGCCTGCAGCCCCCAGGACACCCAGCACACCCCCTGTAAGGGAACCAGCACTTCCAAAGGCACATGCCCTGTGCAACCAGCAGTTCTGGTGCCCAAAGGTGTCCCTTCCCTCTCCACACCTTCCTGCCTTGCCCAGGACAGCAAACTGGGAACGGCAGCTCCACCAGAACACTCAGAGTGGTGGCATTAGCCCTTGCTGGAGCCCACAGCACAGAGGATTTCCTTACAAACCACTAGTTCTTTCAACTCCTAATTCTTTAAACCATCAACATTTAATCAAAACCAAGTTCTAAAATCCTGACTCTTATCACAGCCAGTACTTATAATCCTTTTTTCCAGACTAGATGTTTCCAAATCATGTTACATCTTTCATCTTCCTTGTGATTAATTTCAAGGTCTTTACTGAATCAAATGAGATATTTTTTAAATCTCTGTTTTAGTTTTTCAAGCTTTTAGTCAATTCTGTAGATTCAGAGCAGCCATCAAAATTACACGAGCATTTTGTGCTCAGTCACTCCAGTAACTCTTGGTTTTAGGAGAATCCCATAAAGGCAACTATCTTATTATTTTAATGCATGCAATAATTTAAGTGATAACAACTGCACAAGTCAGGCTGTTTTGTTTTATGGATTATCAACAGCCTTATGACCTTGAAAATAGTCGAGTTGACTCACTAATTTTTACAATTTAGCAAAATAGCACATCCAGCATAATTTTATCAACTTTGATCTGGTGAAAGTGCAGAGCTCTCCGAAGAGATAAATATCCTTTTCAGACCCAGTTTGTCGCGGCAGGGAAGTTCAAGCCTGGGAAGGGAAATTATTTGAGCTGCAAAGACACCACGTTAAAACTTTGAAGCATTTGTTTTTGCTGCAGAGTGGAATGAAGTTCTTTAATACACAAATGACTGAGCAGCAGCATCGACCCTCATTTAATTCTTCCCTAAAAAAGGTGAAAGCAGCGGAAAGGTAAAGAGGGGGCACAGCCAACCTCTGGTGACCAAAGGTGCACTCGATCTGTTATTTTGTATTCCATACTCTTCAAAGAGCAATATAAACAGAATTATTTATGCCCAGCAAAATGTTGCTTAATTACTTATGCACCACTGTTTGCTTGTATTTTAAGCTCTCTCTACCACCCACAGGCAGACGTTAAACAGCTGCTAAAAGCGAGCTTTAGTCGTGCCTGTTTGAAATTAGCATACTTGAGCTTTGAAAAAACTTTGTTGCCAATTTACATATGCATAGAGACTGATATTTAGACTCACCATATGATATGTCCCTCAAGAGCTTTTCTTATTGCCTCCATCCTCAGGTCTCAACCTAGAGACTGTAAATCTAGCAGGTGATTAATTCTATACCCTTGAGAAACTAGCAATTAGCACTTGCAACCAGTAAAAAATTGTCATTTCAAACCCCTGTTTACTATGCCCATGTATTTTCTATGAACTCACAGTTAACTCTGAATAGAAATAGATGGCAATAGATTTGCAGTCACTTCTGTCTCTTTATATCAAACTATAATACAGCTCCCAGCTAATCAACCTATTAAACACACCGAAAAAAAAGATTAAATAATTGGTATTGCTATATATATATATATATAAAATGGGGAGATGGAGCAAGCATGAAAACACTCTACATGATGTTTTATGTCCCCAGACCTTAATCAGCTCATTTCAACATGATGACTTTGTAGGGTTTACCTGTTTTGTGTCAATTCTTATCTCTGATAGCCGAAATTACTGCACTTCCAGATGTTCTTATGCATTATTGAGGTCTTCTGCAGTAGATGCTGCAAAAGGTAAGATAAGGTTTTATTTCTTTGTAGTAGTCACAACACCCAGATCAAAGGCAGGAAAGTGCAGTGCTTAGTATTGAAAACTATGATGAACTTCACATTTATTTTCAAGTAGCAAATCTGTCCTAAACCTGCTCATCAATCTTCAGTTGAGTGTTTCAAGTGTAATCCACTGGGCCAGCAGAACAGTTTAAAGACTTGGGGGTGCTTTTCCTAAAAAGGCTGTTTTAATGCTCATTCAGAGTGTGCTAAGCAGGGTGTGCATGGCAAGAGCACCGAAAATCGGCCTCGGAGGGAGAGGAGGGAATGTGTGGATTTGGGAGAGGGGGGTCAAGAGCTGGCGACTCCAGCTGGGCATTTGTGCCACACCAAGAATGATTAAAGAAAATAAAGCATAAGCCTGCTGCTTGGAGCAGAAATTGGTTATTCAGTGCCTGGCAGTGAAACAAAAATATATGTACAGAGTATTTCCAGGGAACTTGCATTAGTAGATTGAATTAGTAGGTTTACACTTAGATTTAAATCTACTAATAATTGATTTAAATCCACACCTATACTAATAATATATAACTATACTAATAGATTTAAATCTAGGCATGGTTTTAAATCTGCTACACTTACATTTAAGTCCACACCTCGATTTAAATCTACTAGAATTAGTACATGTGCACCTAGATTACACCTTTTGTACCGGGGGAAAAGTGCTGCTGCCCTACCCCAGTTTTAGGGAGAGTTCTGAGTATTTTTGAAGTGTATCAATGCAAACGTGGTGGAAAATGCCTGGAACCATATTTTTCTAATCATCTTTGTAAAGCAACAAGGATTCCATGGTAAATACAAAAGCAGTCACTAATGCAAGGGTATTTTTTCCTGAGTTGCACAGTCATTAAGGGGTCTGCTGCAAAAGCCTGCTTGACTTTCTTCCCACTAATTACATCATCAGATCATCATACTGCTAAAATCACTCGCAGAGTACTTGCACACAACTAAATCCCTGCTTCTAATTACTATTTTAGTCTCTTTTTCCTCGTGACACGTTGGTGATAGATCATTATTTTTTCAGCAATTTGTTCGCATTTATATGCAATATAATTGGATCTGATTAATTATTATGATTAATGACTGCAGAATTTCCTTGCAAAGCTATTAATACTGGGAGTATCAAATGAGAGACATGGACAAATTAAAGCCAATGGAGTCCTGTTGCTTGTACTTACAATGCCTGGGCTAAAGTAACCCTTTGCTGCTCCAGCTCTGCAATAAATATGAGGGTTTAACTGGTATTTCCCCACGGATCTCTGTGTTTTCCAGTGGTGTTAGTACATAACTAATGGGGGAGACATGCAGGTGTAATTCTTAGGTGGACTGCTGTACTTAAAATCATGTATATTTGGGTTTATTTTAAAGGAGCTCAGCAGCATTATTACACCTACATTGACTTAGAGTCAAGAAAGTGGCAAAAAGAAAAGACTGAGGCATATTCCTGTGTATATAAAGTGGATTTACTCATTTTTCCAGTTGGGGTGCAACAAAACACGACAATAATAGCTGTTAATTTCCATTAAATGTCATATTACCCAATTTCTAAAGGATGTATTTATGTAGCGTGTGTTGTATTTTAAATTGCAGCCCGGCTTAGAAATGGGATATTACATGTAAAAAAGCAAACAATGAGGGAGTAGCTCAGGGGATCGACTTTCCTGCCGCCTCGGGGACCTGCCTTTAAATCTGGCTTTGAGCAAACGGAAGAAAAATCATTTCCCTCTAATGGCAGCAGCATATAAAAAAATCAGATAGCAGGAGTTCCACCCAGGTGGCAAAAAGCTTTGGGAAGGGAAGGGGGTGCAGACCAGATGAGTGCCGGCGATTTTCCCGGGATTACTGCAAAGCTCAGAGCAGAGAGACTTTGAATGTGATTTTAATCTGTAATAAGTGCCAGCAGTTCCTCATCAAACCAGGCAAAATAAGGGCACTGATATTTCCAGTGCAAAGCGACTGAGGAATTTTGAAAGTGTTTCTGTTAGTCCAACATCAGAAATAGGGGGAAAGTGCCGGCCTGCGGGAGCAATTGAATACCTGTAGGGCTCAAAGCATGTTAATTAGCTCTTCAGATTCTGAGGAAACAGAAAAGAATTCCCACTTTTCAGTCCTGGGATTTTCCCTTGAACTAAAATATGAGAAAAAGATGGGGTGTGTTGCAAAAATGAGAAATTGTGGGCCAGCAAATATTTTGAAATTAAAATCTATTTGGTATAAAGCAGATTAAAAACAGCTCCTTGAAAAAAACAAACAAACAAACAAAATAAACCCCAACCAACCAACAAAAAAAAAACAAACAAAAACAAACCAAAGAATGCAACAAATAGAAAAGAATAGCAAACCAAAAACCAAACCCAAAGAAACCCAGCCAAAACACATGGAATCTCTGTGCCCAGGTGCACAGAAACACCCATTTCTCAAAGAGCAACTCAGCCACATTTCTCAATTAATTCTGTGTAAGCTAAAAGTGCCATTGTTCAGCTGCCTGGGAGAAAGGCTGTGGGTTTATCCTGCAGCTGGCACTGGATGGGCTCCTTCTGCTGGATTTGTAGGGACATCCAGTATAAACACCCTGCTGAAACTGGGCTGTTTCTGGATCTAAAGCAATTCCCTCAGTGACTGCACCCCATGGCAAATGAGGAACAAGAATCCAAAATGAACATTGCTCCTGTGTTAACCTGGTTAATGTTTGTCATGAAACAGGGCGGGACAATCCCATGTAGCAGGTAGAAAGGAAAATTTAAAAAAAAATTTAGGAATGGAGTGTTTCATAGTACTGACAAATGAAATATCTCTGCAATTCCACCAGGAAAATCATGATCTCAGCATCAAGTGTGACCTGCAGGGAAAGGGAGGGTGTTCTGCCTCACTCAGGTGAGACCCTACCTGCAGAGCTGCCTCCAGCTCTGGAGTCCAGCACAGGAAGGACCTGGAGCTGCTGGAGAGTCCAGAGGATCCCACGGAGATGCTGCAGGGCTGGAGCCCCTCTGCTCTGGAGCCAGGCTGGGAGAGCTGGGGGGGCTCACCTGGAGAA
>JAWWTY010000160.1:783642-808632 GCA_035222235.1 Margarornis squamiger | reverse complement strand
AGGCCAGGTTGGACGGGGCTTGGAGCACCCTGGGCTGGTGGGAGGTGTCCCTGCCCATGGCAGGGGGTGGCACTGGGGGGGCTTTAAGGTTCCTCCAACCCAAACCAGTCTGGAACTCTGTGATACAAATGACATGTGGACTTGACTACAATCCCCCCCTAGCCAAACCCACATCCTTACACCTCTTTACATCACAAGGAAAACCACTTCCTTACAGTTAAAATGTGTTTTTAAATGTTGGGGGGTTTTAACTTGATCTTGTCCTCAGGACACTGCTGGACATTAATATGTTATTACCCAATTAAAAGCACCTCAGAACCTTGTTTGCAATGTCTTTCTCCATCTCTTCCCTCTCCCCTCTGCACCTTGCCTGGCTGTATTACCCACGGTGTATGCAGAAGAGATTATCTGAATAAGCACACACACCTCTAATCTGAGATGAAAAACAACGTCCTGAGAGCCTTTAAAATGCTTTCATAGAAAATGAGGGTGAGATTATTTGGTTCTTCTGTTTTCATTTTTCTTGGGGGGCTTTAATCATTTTTTTTAATAAAGACAGTTGAGATGAGTGAAATATCAGTTCAGGAGTCAGTGAGGAAACAACATTTAGCCCACAGTAATAGAACAGGCAAATGTGAGCGTCACAATCCTTTAGCATCTCTTGCTCTGCATTAACCAAACGCGGCACCATCAATCTCCTGGGCTGCTTCTCACCTGCCTCCCACCTTGAGCCTCACACACCTCGAGGAGCACAATTACAGGCACCGAACGGAGGCACATAGGGCCTGCAGACAAGGCAATAAAAATGATTTTCAGAGTTCACTAAGTGGAAGTCACATGGGTTTTTGGTTGTTTTTTTTTCCCCCTGCAACTTTCTGAAAGTTCTGTGCGTTTCCTTTTTTTAATTTCAAATTTGGGATTAGATTTGGCATAAAATTCTACTGGCATAAATTCGAATTGTGGCCTTCCAGTACCTGAGGGGATCCCCCAAGAAAAACAGAGAGGGACATTTTACAAGTGTCTGGTAACAGAATAAGGGGGAATGGCTTCATCCTGACAGAGAGTAATTTTAGGTTAGATACTTGGGAAAAATTCTTGGCTGGCTGGGAGGGTGGGCAGGCCCTGGCCCAGGTTGGGCAGAGAAGCTGTGGCTGCCCCTGGATCCCTGGGAGTGTCCAAGGCCAGGTTGGACGGGGCTTGGAGCACCCTGGGCTGGTGGGAGGTGTCCCTGCCCATGGCTGGGGTGGCACTGGGTGGGCTTTAAGGTCCTTCCAACCCAAACCATTCCATGATTCTGTGATTTTATGAGTCTAAGTCTACATATTTTTGCATGACTCTAGAACTAATGCAGAAGAAGTTATTAATTTAATGAATATAATTAAAGGGAGAAGCTACTATCTTTACATATTTTCTTGGCAGAAATGTCTCTCGAAACCAAATATGCCTGTAAGGACTGGAATATACACATATAAATCCATGCCTTGAAACACATATTGACCAAATTTTTAGTTGAGAAACATAGATTTATACTTTTGCTTTTTTTAACTGTGGAAGATAAGAGGTTGAGAGTGTGGCAAGAAGCAAAAACTCAACAATAAATGGATATCCTGGAATGCTGAAGAAATCTCAAGGAGACATCCATTATTCCTAAAAACCTGGCACAAGCAGACTCCTTAGACCTTAATCTTGCCCTAATTTCAGATAAGGGGAGCTGGCAGGGCAGCATTTTGGCTGTCACTGTTATCTCCTGGAAGGCAGTGGGGAGTTCTCTGGGGCTCCCCACCTGAGGCAGAGCAGGGTTGCCCAAGAGGCTCCATTTATTTCCTCCCACGCTTTACGTCCCAAGAACAGGTTACACCGAGGGAAGGGCCGAAAATAACAGCCAGGGCACATTGCCACAGTCACGTCCCTGTCCTCTGTGCTGAACACGTTCCCCCTGTGCTGATTGCAGCCGCTCTCTCATTAGGGGCTGGGGCCATACGCTGCTTTTATTGGCGCTCTCCAGGCGATGCTAAACCATCACAGGGAGGCTCTGGCTGGGAAATGCACCCACCGCTCGGGAACGGGGAGAGAGGGAAGGCAGAAGCACTGCTGGGGCCACGATCAGGCAGCAAATCTCTGCCCTGTGTTGGTTTGCCATGCCATGCCATGCCATGCCCTGGCTGATGGACAGCCGCGTTCCGGGGACGGCAGCGGCCTTGGAGCACAGAGGTGCACTCAGAATCAATTTGCAGCAGCCAGCAAAGCTCCTAATGTGTGCCATTCACAACGAGGTAGGCACTGCCTGCCCCAGGGGGTCTCTGCTGCTGCTTTCCCATCCTGAAGCTCTTGTTTCCGCAGAGCAGGAGAGGGAATGTGTGTTTTTCAGGCTTTAAGTGCCTGGCAATGACTGAGAAGGTTGTGTTCTGTCTCAAACTAAGGTGTTTGGGAGGATTTAAACAGCTGTATGAGAGACACTGCTCTCTTTGTGCCTCCTTCTACCATGAGAGCAAGAAATCAATAAATTTTATCTGTGGAATATACATAAGTCTGCTTAAGTCGTGATCCATTTTAAAGTAACGTGTCGAGGGGCATTAGGCAATTAGACCTGGCTGAGTAACTGAGCATATTTATACATTTTTAACACCTCTCTTTTCCTCCTTAGCTTGGATGAAGCAGTAAGACCTAAAACTCAAACCCTGAATGAGTTTAGATGGTCGAGTATTTAATTTAAGATCTTCATCTTAGCATTAGAAAACCTTACAAATGAAGTGTCTGTGTTTTAAAAATTGGCCAGATCCAGTAGCTGCTGAGTCTGATGTGTAAGCTCTTCTTGGCTATGCAAAGAAACCTCTTATTGAAATTCAAGTGCATGCTTAAGGCCAGTTAATGGCTATTTTTGCCTCATTAATACAACAAACATTGCTGATATGAAAGGTGCTGTTCCCTTACACTAATAAAACTGCAAGATAACAGAAATAACTTTTCATTGCTTTCTCTAGTTCTTTATCCAATATGTCAGTGACAGGAAACTGAGCAGCAAGTAGAAATAGGAAGGCGGTTTTATCAATGGATGTTGTGTTAGTGAGACCATTAATGGGAAAATCTGTCCTCCTTTAGTGTCCCATCTCAAAAATAGATGGTCAAGGATTAAGGATCTCGAGGAGTGTGAAGGGAGTGACTGAATTCTGCAGAACAGCTACACAGAGAAAGACATATGAAGTTCTACCTGCTTAGGTTATTCAAAAGAAGGTTAAGAATTGCCTTGATCATAAGTTAAAATCACAGAATGCTTTGTGTTGGAGAGGACCTGAAAGCTCATCTGGTTCCTGCCATGGGCAGGGACACCTTCCACTCTCCCAGGGTGCTCCAAGCCCCATCCAGCCTGGCCTTGGACACTTCCAGGGCTCTCACACTCTCCATGAGGGAGCAGAAGGTTTGCCTGTAGCACTGCTGCAACCCGTGGGGGAGAGCATCAAAGGAGGCAGATTTTGGTTGAGCTTTCTATTTCTGGTGGAGTTGGGTTTTATCATGATGCCATCAAGAGATCTCCACCAGCTGCACCATCCCCCACAAATCCTGGCTGGGCTTTCCCTGTATTTGTAACAAATAAATTCACATTTGTGCAGGGCACCATGTCATGTTTTGTAAAGGACCAGAACAATGACTGCACTGAGACACGTGAAGTCAGAAATGTGGTAATAACCCACATTTCATATGAAAACACTTTTTTCTCTAAATTCCATATAAAACTATTTTTTTCTCTCCACACTGACAATACTGAGGCACATGGTGTGACTCTTGGGGATAGTCCTGTGCAGGACCAGGAGCTGCACTCGCTGATCCTTGGGGGTCCCTTCCAACTCACCATTTTCTGTGATTCTGTGAAGCTGTCCTTCTCTCAGAGGGAACCTGTTCTGCCAGCAGTTTCAACAGAGCAGCCACTTATAAAATGGTCAGGAATACAATAATTCCACAGGTCTGAGATGCCAGCACCCTAATCTGGACTGTCAGACTCCCAGCTCCCGACCTCTGTTGTGGTTATACAGATATTTACAGACAAACAAATTGAAACCAGCTCTGAGGGTTACTGAGTGAAGTTCAAGCACGTTGCTTTCAAATTTCCTTGTAAATAAAAATCTGTGTGAAGGAGAGGAGCTCAGAGGCCCTCGGTGTATCCCCTGAACATGGTTCAGAGCCCCCAACATCCTGCTCTGCTTTTATAAATTAGAAATCTTGTCATCTGATCAGAGAGACCAAGAAAATTGTGGCAAACTTTGTGTGCTAAGTGAACCTTAATAACCTCAACTTTAACTTCAAGAAAATTACACTGGGAAACATTTCATAGTCTTGCAGGTTGCAGGAGACATAAAATTCTTTCTTTTCTCCCACCTCTCCAAGAGTTATTAACCCTCCCCACAGAGCCTCGGAGACCTCCAGCAAATTGTCCCTTCCCACAAATCACATGCAGTAGCAGCTCCGAGGGCGCCGGTGGTTTGGCAGCATATTTTCAGTAAAAGCTCACACCCAGAGTCAGATTAAAACCTGCACAGCTACTTGAAAGAAGTCAGGGGGGAAAAAAAAATCACAGCCTTTGAAATAAAAATGTTGTGTTGCTGCTGCAGCTCCTCGTGGAACACTCACATGTGAGTTTTCACCATCACACGGATGGGGCTGTTTAATTACAGCTCTGTATTCAAATTCCTGGTCCCTCTGAATGCACCGGTGGGAATTACTGAGTTTCAGGGCAAGGACTGTGCTCCAGATGCATTTCCTGACAGGGCTTTGCTGTGGATGCTGCAGCTGGACTCGGGGCACAGCACAGAAAATGCCTGGGATTTACTGATGCTGAACAGTTCCAGCACTGCTGACTTTTAGCCATGAGCCCAGGAACATGGCAGGACTCTGGATACTTCCAGAGATGCAGGAATATGGCAAAATACGGCTATATTCCAGGGCTTATTTCTGTGAGAGAAGCTTGGAGCACCCTAAAATGCTTGGAAAGGTAAACATAAAGAACAAAATAGAATCATGGACTCATTAAGGCTGGAAAAACCTTCCAGATCAAGTCTGACCAAAGACCACCATGCCCACTAGACCATGTTGGGAAGGGAATATGGTTTATTCACATGAAAATATATTATTCCAGTGAAAATACATTGTTTAAAGGAAAGCATGCAAAGGTTTTATAATTATTTAGCAAATTCCTAGGTGTGATCCCATGATGTTTTTTACGCCTGACTTGGCAATGATGCAGCTCTGCACCTTTGCAAATATGGGCAAAAAAAAAAAGCCCCTACAAGGGAATGGCCTCGAAAATAAAACACCAGAAAAGCGACCAAAGATTCTGACTGTGCAACTGAGTTTAGAGCATTAGTCCAAAAACCCCTCACTACTTTAAATTGCCAGAGCCTGAGTATTTTAACATACATGAAGAAACTTGTCTGGACCCTCCAGCTGGTCAGAGATATCCACCCTCGGAGTTCAAGGGGCAGGGATCTCTTTTTTTCCCCCAAGTTCGCCCAGATCTCAGGCACACAGACTTTGGAACCTGTTTGCTTTCAGTAGTTTCATTTAATATCTGCTCTATCCTCTGCTATTGGAGAATTCTAGACTGTCCAATCTTTTTAATTATCATTATTAATATCGAGCTTTGGCTTTGAGCACCAAGCACAGGTTACAGTTCTTACTGGAGCACTGGAATACCTCTGGTGAAGTCAAGTGGCACGTGCTCATTTTTAGGTTCAGAACAGACTTTTTCCTCATCCAGGGAAAATTAAGACTTCACCTCTAGACCTCCTGGTCCAGAACTGTCTCATTTGGTGACCTCCCATCACACACAGCCATTAGAGAGACTTTGATGGTGTGAACAGAGTACTAAGCAAGTTGTCAAAAATACAATTGCACTTGAACAGGCTCTCAAAGGCAGGTGGAAAACCCTCCTGCAAGGGAGCCATGCTGACCCTGGATCCTAAACGAGATTCCTGAAAACACTCAGCAGGGGGATCTTTGGGAAACGTCCTCTCACAGTGTTTATTGGAAACTCAAATTCAAACCTGTCCAGTAAAATAATTAGGTTCAAAATCATGGGGGAAAACACAAGCTTGTTGAACTTTCCACTTCAGGCTGAAGCAGCCCAGTGCCCCTGCTAAACAGGTCGTGTAATGGATCACACATCCCACAGGATCTGTGTCTGGTCCATCCCGTGGTGTCACACTGAGGACAGCACTTGCACTGTGACCCTCCTCGAGGAATATTCCACCCAGGGACGAGTGGATATCCCTGTGCCATCTGTCACTTGGGAGTGACAGATCTCTGAAACCATCAATGACATGCACAAACACAGCATCTGAAAATGCCTTAAATTGGTGATAACTTTGAGAAAAGGAATCAAAGAACTAATTCACGTGGGCAGACCACACTATTAGCAAGAAACATATAACAAAGCATTTAATTCTTTTTTAAACAGGGGGAGTTTCTAAATTTACAGACACGTTGCTAAAGCAATATAGTGGTTGCTTCAGGAAACTCATACTTTGCTGCAAGAAGAAGAGGAAAACAACTTCCAGAAGTTCATTTGCTAAGGAACTGTTCCCTGCCAGATGAGCAGAGCTTTCAGTGTCAGTCTCCGTGTCATTCCCGTTCCTCCTGGTTATTTGCCTTTCCCTGGGGCTCAGGGTCCTGTGCCACAGATCTTCTGCTTTGAAGTACCAAAGTAACACGGTTTTTTCCTCCTCAGAAACAACTGACTCCAAATTCAGCATACAAAGGCCTTGCAGGTCTGTTTGAATGCCTTGGAAGGAGCCTTCGATCCGCACAGAGCTGCTGGATGGGCTGTGGCTGGAGCGGGGCCCTTATTAAAAGAGGGATCAAAACAGGCTGCAATTATGCCCCGTTAATCCTCAGAAAACAGGGAGGTATTTCTTCCCCACAGTAATTATTTGCACGGGGTGAAAATAACAACCATATAGAACAAATTAAAACTTTACCTTCAGATGCTACCTCGATTGTTATGCAGATTTCATCATTTCCAGCCAGCCAAAAAAAGACCCCTAACACCGGCCCCTCTTCCAGCAACCAAACCAGAAGTGTGACATCATGGCTAAATTAATTACAAGATTGTTTGATTTATTTTGCCATACGCAGCCCCTCGCTGTGGCTCTGCCCAGCCCCGTGTGCTCGAAGCAGATGTGCTCTGCAATCCCTCTGATTAAAAGGGTGAGCAATACATCAAGTGCCCTCGGAATTTCTGGAGGCGATACCTGAGCGCGGGAGGGGAGGCATCAAACGGCCGAGGCGGGCACAAACTGCTTGTCGAGGCTTTTTTAAATACAACCATCACGCCTTTAAATGCCATGCTGGGCTTTAGTTAACTAAGGTGGCAGGTCCTTAAAGCGCAGAATTTATTGCGCTGAAATTCTCCAAATGTGAGACCGGAAAGGGAAAAAATATGTCGCGTTTTATTTATTCCCTATATAAATATAGGCAATTTAGTCCTTCCCCCAAACCCGGGCAGATTAGATGAGTTAGACAGCAGTCAATTCATTTTGCATAGGAATGGCTCATTAAAAAAAGAGAGCCCCCCATTTGTATGAGGCGCCGATTGGGCCGAGCACAAAATGGATTTACAGTGTCACTCAGAGACGAGGGAGGACTAATGAGGGAGGGAGAGGGTGGTGGAGGGGGTAAATCTCCACAATATTCATCCCCTCAGCTGGGGCTGCTCAGGAAATGGAGGTGTCCCTCATTATGTATGTGTCTCAGGAGCTTTCTTTAATATTTTAATAAATAACAACATCAGCCCAACAAGAAATTAATGAATAGTATCATTAATAATGAGCTAGAGTCTTGTAGTGATAGGACAGATATTAAATTGAACCACAGTGGTGCTATCTCCAGAGACTTGGGAATTTTCCAGCGGCAAACAAGGCCACTGAATGAAGCAGCCACCGCTCTGTGCCAACAGCTTTTACAACAGGTTGGGAGTAATAAAAGAGGATTTTCTGCACGATAAAGTTAAGCCTTAGAAAATCTGCTGGTGTAGATCGGTGTGAAAAGTACTGCCAAACGTGATCCTTAATTAAACTTTAATTAAGATAAAGCTCTTTCCTTTAAAAAGGGGGGGCGGGAGGGGAAGCAGCAGCAAAGAGAGTGTCAGCTCTTTTCCTACCAGTTTTTGATCTAAAATAATTCTATATTAAATCACAGAAAACTGTGCTCAAATAAGTTAAATCCATAAACCCCAGGAAATTCAGAACGGGGGATGAGACGCCATCCATAGCTCACCCATGTGCCTATTTATATAAACTTATACATATTTAGGAGCCTGTGGTATATGAGATCAGTCACAATTGGGAGCCCTGGGAACAGTGGGGGGAACGTCCCCATCTCTGCACTGCCATGGCTTGAGCTCGGACCCACAGATCCTTTCCGTTCGTTTTCCTAAAGGTTTAGGATTTCTGTGTTTTACAGTAAAGGCAGCAGAACATATGTCATATGTACGAGAAACAGCCTTGTGGAACAGAACATTTTCACTTCCAAAGCCAGAACCAAACCTCTCAGCACGTTCACCACAAGGAATGAGATGATTTCCATACACATGGAATATTCTAAGCATCATCACATCAATTTGTAGGCAGTTTCCCAACACAGTAATCCCACAATATTCCCCCAAAAAAATTTTATAGGAGTTCACAGTGTGTTTTTCACTAAAAGTTGAGGGTCAGCCTGCCAGCTGTGCCAGGATGGGAGAGGGGCAGTGGGAGTTTTCCACCCCAAATTAGCGTGCAGGGGCTGGTTTATTCCTGAAAAGCCACAGCAGTGAATTTTGGTGCCATATACAGTCCCCAGTTTTCTTTGGGAGCTTAACCCAACTCCTTCCCAAGCATCTAAAGCTAAATCTGTGGCTGCCCACTTGATTTCTTTATGAAATAATTCAGACAACCTCACCAGAACTCCCCATGTTCTCAAAGTCACACCTCATCTCCTGTTTGTATTTTGACGTTTCCAGACTGGACCAGCTCACTGGACTGTCCTCAGCACTTACTCAGGGCAGTGCCCACCTGCCTTTCCACACCCAAATCATGCTCTCCCAACTACACCTGGCAGGCACCTACTTTCCTCCTTGAACTACCCAAAGACAGTTTGCAAACTTGAGATGTTCTAGACCAAACTGAACCCCCAAATCCAATTAAGTCAACACAAACACCCCTCTGGAGAGAGTTTCCTGCAGCCTTCGGTGGGGCTCCCAGCCATATCTGGGTGGGAATTGGAGGAGATGTTGGGGGACACTTGGCTTGTTTTCCAAGCTCTTCCAGATGCCCCCATTCACCAGAGCAGAAATCCAGCTGCCAGTGCCCTTGGCCGCAGCAGAACCAGGGTTTTACAGCAGCAACCCCTGAGAAAACTGCGTGTTCATCAATCAATGAGATCCAAATAGGTTGGAGGAGCAGCATCAGTCGTAGCATTAAGGAGCCAGGAGTAAATAAGTAATGTTGGGAAGAATGTCCTCAGACTCAGCTGGGGCAGGGACAGGCAACAGTTACTTCAGAGTCCAAAATTACTTAAAACAGGAAAAAACTAAGACACACATAGGGTTTTGTTCCCCAGCATTCCTACAAAGAGCTGCTTCCTGCTTTTTACTGCATTTGTCAGGAATCCTTCTTCATTCCCCAGGAATCTTAAGGAGTGGACACGATTCTCCCACATTGCAATTAAATCCAAAAGGGAGCAGAGTGTTGTTTTAGTGTTTCACTTCCTCAGTCCATCCTAAGCCCAGGAGCAGCCAGGAGCAGTGACAAAGGCTGGAGCCCCCAGCCCTGGGCACAGAGACCCCCAGCCTGCCCCAGCCCCTCCGAGCACAGCTGAGCCCCATCCCGGATTCCTCTGCACATGGATCAGCCCCATCCCCAGGTTTGGCCCTGCACAAGCATGTGGTTGATCAACTGAACAGCTCACAGCTTCCTCCAGAGCCTGGGAATTATTTTTTTTTTCAAGGTTTTAAGTGTATCAGTTGTAGTTTCGTAGAAAGTCAGTGGGAATTAACACTTGGGGTTTGAAGTGCCAAGCCACATTCTCACAGAATTTTGCTATACTGTGAAAATAACAAAAATTAATCAAGGCACGGTAATTACATGTTTCAGTTAAATGATGATTGCACTGACTAACAATTTTGGGGTGGATTGGAAATAGTTCTAATGGGCAGAGAAAAGGGGATGAAGGGGAAAAAATAAGCATTTCATCCCTCCAGAGCAGGACAACCATTTTCTGGAATACTGACAAAAATCTTCTGTGTCTTCTTCCTTTTTTTTCCCCTCCCTTTTTCTTTTTTTTAGCATGGCTCCATTTGAGAGTATTTCTTTCATTTCTTTCCTTTCAGTGTCTCTAAGAAAAGTGTCTTTAAGGGTCTGTACATCCAGGGGCACTTAACCTCCACAGATTGTCTGCTTTGATAAAACTTTTTATTTAAGCCTCAGAAGGCGAGTCAAGCCTGGATGACACAGTGCTAATTCTCTTCTAATTCCAAATTTAAAGTAGCATGTTTGACTTAAATCAGAGGTTGAACAGGCACGTTGGAGTGAGCAAGATCTGATAAAGTCAAAGGGAGCAAAATCAAGGTTTAGAACATCTATTATTCTCTCAATTAAACAAGATTCTGTTATCTGGGAACTTTTAATAAATTTAGTGATAAATTAATAATTGGGGAGGAATGGAACAGCCAACTGATCTTCCCTCCTGCCATCCAGGAGCAGAAGCTGCTTCTCTGCACTGCACAGGCAGCAGCTGCCTTGTCTTGGGTTGGGTTTTGGGAAGGAGAAGAGGCTCAGTGTTATGGGCATTTTGAGATAACAGGGTTTGGTACTGTGGAATATTGTCTCCCATTTTGAAGCTCATCCCCTCATCATCCTCCCCAACCAGGTTCTGAGGTTTGTACTGACTTTGCTGGGAACTTTACCTGGTCCATCTCAACTCTGTCCATCTCCATGTTCTTCCTTAATCACACCACAGCTAGTCCAGGCTAATGAGTGAGAACCTGCAGGACCCCCCAGCTCCACCCATGACCCATGTCCTCCCCCTCGGGGATCACACAATCCTACAGCTCTGCAGGGCTCTCTCCCACCCCGGGCACAGAGCTGGGAGGCACCGTTCCCAGTGCCCTGGTATCTCCAGATGCAGCCAGAGGTGCCCCCCTGTCCCCCACCCCTGAAATCATCCCCCACCTGAACCATCATCACTGGACAACTGGGTATTTCTTATTTGCCACATTAAAAAACCAGTTAGTAACTGTACATTTTGATATTTTCATGCCATAGATTATCCTGTGTCCGTATTCCAGCAGGATTCTGTTACCCTGGGAGATAATGGTTCATTTTTAGGCTGTTAGAGCAGAGATCACAAGGTTCCGCCCTCAGCAGCTACGTCTGGTAACTGCCTTTCACTCCCTGAAAGCACAGGCAATTTTTCCATAATAAAAACTGGATTAGCATGTATCAAGAAGAGGTTCCACCAGCTGTCACTTTGAAAGCAGGCTACTCTATCTGATAGGGGAGATGATAATGGGGAAACCCATAAATGACAAGCAGTTTTCCTGTATTTATCTAATAAGTGACTGATACAGATGAGCATCTTCCCTAATAAAACAGGAGAACAGGGGAAGAAACAGGCTCAGGCTCTATTTGAATTAAACCCAAACTGAGCAATACTGGCACAGGAAAATATTGCAAGGAAATTATTTTTTCACCTGTTGCTTGTTTTTGAAATTAAATTTTTAATGCACTCCACCCACAACTAAAAAATTATTTTAGTAGGTTCTGATTTAAAGTTTTCTAATATTGAGGTAATTTTATTCATTATAGGCAGAGTCTCTCTCTCTCTGTATATTTATAAGCTAAGCAGAAAACCAGGTGTCTGTAAAAGAGCAGATGCTGTAGGCATGTTTAAAACAGGAGTACTGGGCTACAAGGACCAGCCATGGCAGGAACAGCCTCAAAGGAGTACAAGAATTCTTATTAACCTGTGGAATATTAACCAACTATTCCCTAACTTCTGCATTATTAGGGGTGACACAGCATTTAAGTTACAATTAAAGTATATCTGTGGAAATTATGGAGTGGAATTAGTGGGGCAGCCACAGCTTCTGTGGGCAACCTGTGCCAGGGCCTCTCCACCCTCCCAGCCAGCAATTCCTTCCCAATGTCCCATCTGACCATGTCCTGTCCCCCCACCCCATGTCCCAAGTCCCTCCCAGCTCTCCTGGAGCCCCTTTAGGCACTGCAAGGGGCTCTCAGGTCTCCCTGGAGCCTTCCCTTCTGCAGGGGAACATTCCCAGCTCTCCCAGCCTGGCTCCAGAGAGCCTAGAGCAGAGTTTGGAGAGGATTTGGAAAGAAGAGGAGTTTTCCATCTGCAGAGAGCAACAGTCCATTCTGCATTTCCCTGCTCCCATCAGGGGAGGAGAGTGAAGGGAACCCGTCCTGGCTGGGCCAGGCGGGCAAAGAGCGCCTTTCACCAGCGAGGGGGACACGAGAGAAAACATCCCTTGTGGCCAGGGCAGAGGGGGAGCTGGGGTCAGAGGGGAAATTCCGCTTGCAACATGCAACATATCTTCGTGGGCTGAATGAATCCCCCACGGCCGAGCAGGGAGAGCCCACGTAGGTGTGGAAGGGAAGCGAGGGGGAACTGCGAGGCAGGACTGGCTGGTGAGTCACGAGGAATGCACCACATGGCCTCACTTCCAGCTGGCTCCCAGCCCGCCTGGTCCAGCTCGGGAAAGGCACTTTCTCGGGTTTCCCCTTGGTTTGCCCGGGCACGTGGGAAGGAGCCGGGTGTGACGAGGTGGCGCCAGTAAAAGGGGTTGTTTGACGCATTGTTTGTGATATTGCTTTGCTTATTGTTTGGGAGAAGTTTTGGTTTAAATCACAGATGAGACAGAAAGCAGGAACTTTTAGCAAGAAACTCCAGGCACCAAAGTTCTTGGTATTTCCAAGACATCTCCCTTGCAAAGGCTGCAAAACCCCTCCCTCACCCCAACTGATAAACATCACCTATTTTATAAATACTGATGCACATGAAGATTAAGAGACTTCCCAAGCCTTTGACAGTGACAAAAATGACAGTGTGCCCCAGACATCAAGTGCTTCTCTACACAAATGTGATAACATTTACTTCCCAAACAAATTAAATCTGATATTTAAAAAAACGTATACAACAAACGCGCAACTTCTCCTGCCCTCAATTTCACTCTTCTCCACAAATACACTTCGAGCAAATGACACTTGGTCTGTATTTAACAGCACTGGAAATCACGAAGAACCCCCCCATACACACACACATATTTCTCCCTCAAAGACCCCCATCCACAGCTCCATTCTGTCTAAAATTCATATCTTTGTGTTTCCTTAGAAAACCACAGAGAAGGAAGAAAAAGGTGGACCAAGGGAAACAGCAATTATGAAATTAAATAGTTACACATTGCGGTAATTGTAAAAATCAACATTTTTAGCAGATCTGAATGTCCAGTAACATGTTTGCAAACACCTCCCGAACCGACACAACTCTGCTGTCATTATTCTGCTGCATATTTAAGGCAAGATCACAACCAACTCTTCCATACTTGCTCAAATAGAGGGACCACAGTGTTCCTTCTAAAAATCAATTTTAGCTGAGCTATTTTGTTAGTAAATGTCATATTCCCAGTGCAGAACCAACTGCATCAAGCCACGGGTGATTTGCATGAGCAGGAACCAACCCACAGGGAATGTGTGTGTTTGGAGGGGGGTGGAGAAGGCTCCCTAGTCCAGTTTTCCTTGAAACTTTTGGAAAAGCAAGCCCACAGCGTTCCCCCACCCAGCCATGTGTCTGCTGCTGGAGGAGGACGTGGTGGGCAGCCGAGCTCAGGCTCCCAGACAGTGTTTGACAAAGTTCCACATCAGAGATTAAGGTCTTTGCACAGAGATTGAGGTCTGAGGAAAGAAGGGAAGTGGAATGGACATAAATGTAACATAAAATGGATTGACATCGGCTAAAGGGCAGATGGGAGAGGGAGGCACAGTCATAAATAAAAACTTTTCTTTAGGGGAGAAGTAACTGGAAAGATGTTATTGGATCGGCATGAGGAGTCTCACGGTGTGTCACAGGCACAGAGAGAGATATGAAAAGTAAATATAAATTGATGGTAACTCTGTGGAGATCTACAGTTGCTAAATCACTGGGAGGCTGAGGGAAGGTCAGTTGGATTTTCTTTTCTGCAAATTAACTAAAGGGGAAATATTCATCAATACAGTGTCACATAAAAAAAATGATGGAGCTGCTCATGGAACAGTATTGGTTCAATTGGTTTGAATTTCTACACAAAACAAGAGGTGAGATGTACCTGGTCCAGAAGAACATTGCCTTGGGATCCTAATGAGGTCTGTGAGCTTTGGAAGACATGAGTTCTCACCAAATTTCCAGCTTAGAGGAGGAGTGAGTGCAGGGCAGGACTCAGCAGAGGTTTCTGGCAGCCTGATGGATCTGCCTCCAACAGTCCAGCCCCAGAGATGTGCTGGAGGAGCCTCACCCAGCAGGCACTAAACCTTCACCCCACTCAGCCTCAGTGGGCAAACAGTCCTTTACATCCTCATGAAGGTGAAAAGAAGTATTTTAAGCCCTGTGAGCTCAAAAACTACATAAAAAGGTTCATCTCAGGATGAAGACAGTGTAGTGACCTGCTGTGGTGGAGAAACTGATGTATGGAAGTTAACACACCAGCCCTGCTCCTCCCTCTGTCCTCAGGAGCCTCCAAGGTTAAACCAAGAGTAGGATTTCCCCCTTCATGAATTTTTGAGGAAGACCCTCACACATGTCAGCAGGCCCACGCTGACACCGGTAGGAGCCCATGGCCATCACTGCTGGTTTAACACTGTCATGCTCTGCAGGGGGTTTGTAAAGGTCCGTGGCTCACATTAAAAGCATATTTTACACTTTGCTGGGAAGACTCAGCACTGGGTGTGTTTGAACAGCTCCATGGTGGGTGTCCTAATGTGTTTTTATCAATACCAAAAGCAAGACCAAGGAAAATGTTTCTGCTGAGCGGGACAGGGTGACAAAGGACATGGAAAAGGCTGAGGCAGTTGATTCCCTTTTCTCCTTGGTCTTGCAAGGCTCAGTAAGACTCAATAAGTTGCCCAGAGCAGGGGTGGAGTCCCCATCCCTGGAGGGATTTAAAAGCCATGTGGATGTGGCACTTGCTGTCAGGGGTTAGTGTTGGCCTTGGCACTGCTGGGTGGACTTGAAGGTCTCAGAGGGCTTTCCCAGCCATTCCAAGATTTTATGACTTGCCTTCAGCAACCCAAAGTCCCCAATACCTGTGGGAAAGTGCAGATTTAGCCTTGGTGGAGGAGTCCAAAGTCACATCAGAGTAAAAGAGAGAGGAATGTGGAGATTTTTATGGCCTCTTGGAATCGCACTGGACAATTTAGTCCATTCCCATCTGAACCCCAAATTCACTGGTGTTCATGTTGGATGTTGCTTTGAAAGGTTTCCCTCAACGAGAAGCTTCTTACTCAATAGAGGAAGCCACTTCCTTATCCCAGCCTCTCCTGCAGGAGGGTCTATCCAACCTGATAATAATATTTTAAACTCCTAATCTGTGCAGGATTCAAAGCAATCCAAAATATACAAAATACTAGTTCTTTTCAGTCTAACTTAGAGTTTTGTATTTATTTATATATGCATGTTTCGCATCAATCTAGTAGCACTTGAATTTAAAATTAAATGGGCCTCATTTCTGAGTGCTAACAGGGTGTGAGGGCTCCTGTGAGGCTGTACCTGCCTGGCTTCACCTGCAGGTTGGTGCCACTCCTCAGGCAGAACCAGCCCCTCTCCCAGTCGGGTGTTGTCACCGCAGCCAAACGCCTCCGGAGGGATCTGGAAAAGCATTTATCTCACAACATGTCTATTTTAAACAATGAAGTTGTAACATAGGGAACTACATCTAAAATAGTAGGTTTGCCTAATAAGAGGCATTTTTCTTTTGTAAAACCCTCCATTAAAGCCACTTTGCTTTGTTAACTTTCATGGCATGTACCCTCACCATAGCCTTCAACACCTGAAAAATTAGTGGAAGAATTTGACTGATTATAGAGGCTGTTTTCCTTGTTCCACTGCTTGTTCTAAAAGGGATACTCAGCAGAACTTGCTTTTTTTTTTTTTTCATTTTGTGCTGTCTGCATGAGTAATTACCTCCCTGATTTCTGAGATGCAATTGAGTAGCTTCCACATTAGAAAAATCCAAAGATTGATAGAGCCATCTCTCCTAAAGGATTAGTTTGCTGCTGTAATTCCACTGAGTAGGTCATTCAAATAGCAAAATGCTACGAAGTCTAATTCCTCTTGTTTGTAAAAGCCAGGTATTGATACCTATGTAAGAGAAGCTGAAAAGGGCTTTGCCTTTGGAGGGGGAAAGGGTTTTCTGACTCCTGCTGTGGCTCCAGCAGGACAGGGGGAGGATGGAGACACTTGTGTTCCTGGAGCAGATCAGCTCAGGGGCTGGTGGTGCCAGAGAAAAGACCAAAGGAAAGGTGATAATTGTGCAGAGACATTGAGAAAAGGGACACAATTTTGGGAATCCACAGAAGCAAGTTTCTCCCAGGACTTGGAGAAACCGTGAGTTGCCTTGGTGGCCTTGGGATTCCAAGGGAGCAGAGGAGAGTCCCTCGAGTGTTAGTGCCCAGCACTTGTGTGGAGGGGAGAATTATCCCAGGGATGGGCAGGGAAGAGACTTTTAATTATTTCACAAGCTCAGGCCCTGCTGCATCCAGGACTGATACTCGTGGGAAGTCACATCCAGGTGAAAAGGGGCCACGGGTGCTCCGAGGCTGCCTGCTCTCACAAGGTGACATACATTCAATTTATTTCATGTGTCTCATTAGCCAAGTCCTGTACTTTCTAAATTATCTTCTTTCATACCTAATATGTATATAACAAGCTCTTTAGTTTATTGCAGATATTCTGGAAAAAGTTTTGGTAGCATCCAGCATCACAATGCCTTTCCAGCAGAACCCATTTTCCAAATATTTGAATGATAGAAGAGCTTTTGATGGAGTATGAAGGCAGGAATTCACCTAAACATCACAGGTATGACCATAAAGGGTGCAGGGGGCAGCTGTGATTGTGGTTAGTAATTGTGCCAAAACCATTTTATCAGGGAAAAAAATCACTGACTCCCTCTTTTACTATACTGAACTACAATCTTAGCTAAAAATTAGCAACTAAAAATAAACACATTAAAAACAAATCTTAAAATTCTAAATAACAATTTTAAATTAAAATACTAAAAAGATGTTAAAGTTGTAAATTCACAAATACACATTTTATGATAATCCTAGGGAGGGAAAAACAATAAAAAATATAAATAATAAATAGCTTTCTTTTGCTTTTCAAGTAAATAAATGTTTTACTTCCACAGGACAACCAAGGGGACCAAGTTGTACCTGGACTCATACAAAAGCTATTTCTCTGCCACAATCCACATCTCTTTTGGTGTAAACTCAGCTCTCCTGATGCCAAGAGAGGCTCAGCAATTTCTACCAGCTGAGGATCTGGCAGTGCATTTGAAAGGCAGGAATAAATCTTAGGTGTGCTCTGAAGTCGGTTTAACTGAAATGCAAAAGCTCCTTGCAACTTGGGTGCACATCTAATTAATTGAAATTCAGGCTCCCCAGACAAAGCCCAGATGCTGCACTGCCTTCTCCCAGCATCTCCCAACCAGCTGCACTAATCTCTGCAGCAGCACTACCCTGTAGCTAAACATCTGGAGGAACCTGGGCAGGAGAATAATAAACACTTCCAAATTTTACCAGGCAGAGCCCTGGAAGTGACTTTAAGGGGAGCTGGACGTGCAGTGTGGGGGAAGCAAAATTCAAACCTCAGGCACCCTCAGAGAGAGGAACGTATTGAACTGCTCGAGAGGATACCAGGCAGTGCCTGCCCTGCTCTGGACTCACCGGCCTCAGGGCAATAGGGCAGGTTCTACATTTTCAGGTTTTGATGGTTTTCAGTTCTTTAAGGTGTCTTGGTTAACATGCATGTCCCTGGGATGTGGTCAAAGTGGCAGCTGGTGGGGGTCAATAAGCCATACCACACCCTGCTCTTTCGGGGGAATTGAGCCAACAGTCCCAAGCTCTATTTCAGTGATGCCACCACAAAGTAACCCAGAAAAGTCATGAGTTTCATTTTTGCTATTCCACTCTGGCAAAGTGTGGGATTTCCTACAACGCAGAGCTGGTAGAGGACATGTTGGAAGGTGGGGAACAGGAGCACAGAGTGTACTCAAGACAGACAGTGAGAATTTTGCCTCATTCCCTGTTCCAGGACTGGGTCCCAAATGTCACAGCATGCCCAGGTCTCAGCTCAGCATGTTAGGTGACCTGGTGGGGTCCTTCTAGGCTAAATAAATTCATATTGTGTGTGTGTTCTACATGTCACTAAAAATATTTGGAATTTTCTAAGAGGATAAGCAGGCAAGAGGCAGCGCAGAGTAAATGAAATCACCTCCTCCCTGCTCTGCTAATGCAGGAACTTGCTGTCTCGGCACCTGATACCCTGACACCGATGCTCCTGGAGAGACTGGCAAGGGGTAGGGAGGCATCATTTAAAAACAGAAAGAAAAAAGAGATGAAATCAGAAAACCTCTCTATCAATCTGCCAAGCTGTCAGAGACACTTGTTCTGAAACAATTCCTCTCATTTCCAATAAATTATGTCAGAAGTGGATAAAAGGCATAGACAGCAAGTCTGGAGACAGCCGCCTCCTCTCCTGAGCCTTGTTCAAACAATTTGGGGTAAATCTAACATCAGTCCCAGATGACAGGCAGTCTGGACACTGTTAATTTGGGAAGCCTGATGCAAGCGAAGGGCTCCTGAGGAGGGAGAGCATCAGGAGGACAGGTCCCAGTCCCTTGCTCCCATCCCAGGAAAAGGTTTCAGCTCTTGCCTGAGGGGAGAAGGTTCATTGTAGGCTGGTAGTACCTGGTGAGGAGGCAGAGTTTGTCAAAACAGGAATTAAACTCAAAATGCAAATTCAGCATCAATTATGTGCACCAATAAATACATTACAGTACATCTACGGAGGCCATTAAAACACAAACCAAAGGATTATTAGGAAATTACAAAGAAATTACAGAAAAATCTATCAATCACCTAAGCTTAAAATTTTCAATAAAAGCAGTTTGATACACTCAATAATAACAGCACAAACCGTGCTGAGGAAATACCAGAGCCTGCTTGGTGATGTTGGGCAACAAAGGCAGAGCACTGGCTGCTCCAGACCATATGGATGGGGCAACACATTAACCACAACCTGTTAAACATTTTTCTGGATATTTTTCAGCAAAAAAAAAAAACAAAAAAACAAAACCCAAACCCGGTGTCAGTCCTGCCCTAACAAACTTGGGCAACCTAAGGAAAAAATAGCAGGAGCAGATCTTCACTTGCTGTTGTGCTGGACTGGACCTCAAAGGACTTTTCATCGCCCCAGTCCCTGAATTAAGAAGCAGCCAACATGCACTGAAACCTGGTACAGCAGGGAATGCCAGAGTGAAACCACATGTCAGGAGTAGCTGAACAAGTGTGCATTACTATTTACTGTTTCATAAAACAACTACAAGGAAAACAACTGTGATGTATTGAGAATTTACACAGAAAAGTAAAATTCTTTTCTCCTGAGTGACAGAGGGAAACCTCCAGAGTAGCTAAACGTTGTTTGCAGCAGGTGATTTAACAGATATTACACAGGAATAACTGAACCACTTTTTTTTAGTCCTCACTAGTAACAACCCTGGAGTTCTAAACCACTGCACTGCTTTCTCCCACATATCCACACCGAGCATCCACACCTGAGCCATTCCTGAGCGCCTTCAGTGATGGATCCTGTACGTCCCACTTGCTGAACCTATTCCATCTCACCAGCTGGACACCCCAATACCTCAGGCTGCTGGCTCTCAATGCAATATAAATGTGCCATTCCCATCCTATCCAAGTGGATCTGGAGAGCAGATCACTTCTGTGGATTGTCATCTTCTTGCAAGTTTCACACTTCTAAAATTCAGTAAATTACATTTGTTTCCTAAACTCAAACATACATTAAAATCCACCTGGGGTGTGTTCCCCCTGTCCCAGCTCCAAACAGCTTCCTCTGGCCACCTCAGCTTTCCAATACTCCCTTTACTTAACAGATGTTTTTGTGGCTTTCCAATTAGTTCCATTGTTTATCTTAATGAAGAGAAAAACCTCTACCACTTGAGCGATGTTAAAATCAGCGCAACATTTGTCTGGTTTAATAATTGCTGCATGGAGGCTTTTTCTGTATTTATGTGAGGAGCATTTAAGGTGTTTAGACAGAGCTGTTCTCAGCCACACGTTGGGATGGAGTCCCTGCGGTGTCAGCTGGAGATAAAAACCACCCCCAGCACACAGAGCAGGGAATAACCCACGGAGGCAAACAGCAAACCTGTTTGGCATTATGTGGAATACATAAAAGAAGATAATTGGCTGGATATCTGCTTTTGAATCTGCAACTCACTCTCTGTAACATGGGTTAAGCAGCGGTTGTTTAAAGGTGACGGGAAAGCATAATTGAAAATGGAGCTAATCAGAGATTCCTGGGTGGAATTGCCTCCCGAGCCGAGGCTGGGAGGGTGGGAGAGCAGAGGGGACAAAGTAGAGGATTCCTCAACTGCTCACTTGCTCTCAGTGCTGCAACATTCCCTTCTCTGAGAGTCCCCCAAAACACAACAGAGGAATATCAGGCAAACACACAATGCAATTATCAGCCAAAATTGATCTTTGAGATGATTAAAATAAAATTAAAAACTGCCACGTATTTGTTTTATGCAGATATGTTTCTAAACACCAACTATCACTGCCCTTAGTTACTTTTTGCCGATGATAGGATGCTAAAAGTGATTCATAACTTTTTATAATTAAAATTCTCTTCATCCAAGCTTTTAAGTTACTTTACACTTCTTTGTTCCAGGGTGCAGCTTTGGGATGAGGACTGGAAAGAGAAGTGCCTGGACACTGCAGGACATGCTGTGTTATCTCCTTGCACAGCCCCCCTGGCCACTCAGCACATCCAAGGCACCACCAGGTCTCCCAAAATCTCCGGGACACACAGGCAAACCCGGGGGGTTCTGATAAGGATGAGCTTTGCTGCATCCTTTGGAATTGTCTCATCCTTACTGAGCGCTCAGGCAATCCAGGCGTGCCCGTGTTCTCCTTGGCTTCCCTGCCCTATCCTCCTGCTCCAGCCATTCCCCAAAGCACCTGGCAGGGGACAGGGAGCTCTGGGGACACAGAACCTGACACGTCTGTAGAGGAGGAGGAGGAGGGTTGTGTGATCAGGGAAGGGCTGGGGCAGCCGGACACAGCCGGGAGGGCTGGGTACCAGGTGAGCTTCCGACAGGGAGCACAAATACAAATCATGGCTAGCTGATTGTCCGGAGAAGCTGGAGCTGCTGCTGGCCCCGAGTCCCCGCTGTCCCTGCTGCTCCCTGCCCCGTGCTCCGGCAGGGATGGCAGCAGGAGCCACGGGAGGCTGTTTACCAGGAACCATAGCAACTTCCAAGGCCATTAGCTGCAATCACAGCCGGCTCCACTACCTGACTGAAGGCTTGGATGTGTGATATTTAGTCTGACCTATAAAAATATCTCTGGAGCAACCTGCGTGCAGAAGTGTCACATCAAATGTTTGTCATACAAGGGATGTGACACCGGGCACCTGACGGAGCATCGCCGCAGCTGAGGGGGGACCTGCCCCTTTAAAAGCCTGATAATATTCTGCTCAGAGTCTACAGAAACCAGCTGGTGACAGTGGCCAGGCACAGTGTGACAAACAGATCCCCCTCTCTTCCTTCCTCAGAGGGTCCTATATTCTCAGTTACCATTTTAAGTCATTTTATTAAAGGTGTGTGTTACTATATTGCTGACCCAGAGCTCTCCTGAAATGGCACCAAGGATGGCAAAATGCCACCCCTATGGAAAGCTGAGCACAAGGACAGAGCTCCATGGAGATGGAGGATGAATGCTGTTTGCAGGTGTGAATGGCTCCTAAAGCACAATAAGAGCCAGTGGTGCCTTGGGTGTCCCAGGCGGGTCTGGAGAGGTATCACCATCCCCACTGCCCATTCCAGGTGCAGGTAGAGGCTGTTCCTCCAGTGCTGTGAACACACAATAAAACTGAGAGATGTTCTGGGAAACTTGTCCAGCAGTTAAACCTTACATATCTAAGCCACAATTCAGCCAGAACACCTGAGGCCACTCTACTCTTCCCTTCCTAGAGGTCACTCCTAACAAATAATGCTCCTCGTTGGGCAAAGTCACCCTCAGACTGGTATTTCATTTAAGTTCACTGCTACTCTCCCCACATCACAGTGGCCTTTGCAAGCAGGATAATGCAATCCCTGTCCATGTCTGGAGCCAGTTTGAAAACCCAAGAACACTCTTGGAGGCACCTCAGGTTTCAGCCCACAGCCACGTTCACAGCCAGAGCTGCCAGACCTGGGTTTTCCCTGGGCCATGCCAAGCATTCCCAGGAGCTTCCACACCTGCCCTTGGTCCTCTGGCAAAACCCCACGACCAGGAGGTCACTGGGCAGGCTGGCTGTGAGTTTTGTGGGTCTGCACAGTTCTGTAACACATGTAACAAGAGTTCTAATACCCAGAGGATGCTGGGCACACGTGTTGGTTTATAATTATTATATAACTATAAATAATACCATTTTAGCTGAAAATTCCCCGTGTCCTTTACACACCCTCTGCCATTTCCCAGAAACAGCTCCAGGGCACAGTAAGCTGCTCCCTCCCGAATGGAAGATGCACTTGTGCTTCCTTCTTCTTGAGACACGGCAACAATTGCAAGATCCTTATTTGATGAATATTGATGAAATATCCTGAGCTACAGAGGCTCCTGCAAAACCCAAACGCAGTGTTTGCAGTCCTGCCTCCCCCTGTGGTGCTCTGTTTGCCTGCTCTCCTCATCCCTTGAAAATCACTTCCTAAAAGGAATGTTGCATGTGCTGTACAAGCAGCCACACTTCAGCTCCTTGCCTTGCCTTTATGTTTGGGGTTTTTTAATTCTTGTTGTGGATTGTAAATAATTACAGGGATGGTGTCCGAGGATATTCTGTCTGTTACTAGGAAATGGGACCTCAAAGTATATGGAATCTAAAATATCACTCTATGATAAATAAAAATATCATTTTATGATTCCAGATGGAATCTAAAACATGATACATGTAAAGATTTCAACAAATTATTTGTTAAAAAAAAAAAAAGTTTTGAGTGCTAAAGGAAACTAATCTAAGATTTCATCTGAATTTCAGACGTTTCACTCAGCTCTCAGGAAACATCCTTCCTGAATCAGGCATTTCACCTCTGTAGCATTTGACCTTTCTTTGTAGTATGTAGATTTTAAAATTAATTCATATTCATTCTTCACGTGGTTTTGTGGTTGGGTTTTTTTTTTTTCTGAAAAGTAGGATATTTATTGTCACAACAATGTTACAGGGCATTAATTAACGTGGTACTTTTAGAATTGGTGCTTGGGGACTCGAACAGAAAGTACCAGCAGTGTGTGAAATCCTGCCTTGGGCACTCCTCGATACTGGAACAAGTTGGAGAATGTATATTCATTAACTTGGAGCTTCCTTAGGAATTACCAAGAGCTACAGAAAGAATGAACTGAAGCTATTACTCTCAGAAATATGGCTTTGAGCAAGAATTTACTTGATTTTCGCCCACATTTTTGAATGCCAAGCAATACATGAATATGATGTTCTTGCATAAAAATAGTTGTATCAGAAGAAATTACAATAGTTTCCAGGAGTCGCTGTGGCCCATTTAAAAAATGGCTAAGAGAGATTAAATTATCTCCTCTAAAAAAAAAAAAAAAAAAAAATTGGATTGCTGATGTAGAACTGGAGAAGAGGGAAGACATAATGTCTATTTCTGTTGTTTCTGTCAGAAATCCATAATTGTTCAGACAACTTGCACTTTTTAGAACTGCATTATCCACTAGCCCTAAATATACAGTCATGTGGTCTCAAATACCTCTTTAGGGACAGGAATAGCTCACAGCCAAAGAAGATTTAATTCCTAAAATTCATAAATTATTATGAGATCAGAACCTAAATATAAAAATATTTAAAACACAGAATGGCTTAAGACAATCAGTTTAGCATTAAGGCAGCATTTCCACCCAGATTCAGTTTGATATAATCAGAATAAGATCAGCTCCAGTGACATCAACAAAGATTAGTTCACTTACTTGTAGGCTAAACATACTCCATGTTTTGATAATATCAGGAATGCATTTAATTTCCCCCTATTTAGTGGGTTTTCATACCTGCTTCCTAAACGCAGCAATTATTCTTTGAATTCTGTGTACCTGAACAGGTCAGGCTGCCAGGTCAGGCTAAATAACCCAGGTATTATCAAAATTCTGTCTCACAGGGATTCAGGAATTAAAATAACAAATTGTAGGGTGGCTGCCAGCCTGGAGACACCACTGTGCTGTTATTTAATGTCTATTTTTTTAAAGTGATGGAGATTTTCTCTGGAAAAAAATAATGAACTTTACAAAATGTCAGTTTTACTAACAGAAATTATGGCTTGCATAGCTGAATATGAATATTAAATAAAAAAAATAGTTCATTTAAATAGTGCTGAGGTTGTGACACAAACTGACAAATATGGGAACATCCAGAGTCGCAGCTGATGCTGCCTTTCATTCACACAAGTTTTGGGAAGGTCAGGAGGGCAAAAGTGAAACGCCAGTCCTGGTAAAAAGTTTGAAGACTTTGATTTCTTTAATTTTGAATCCATGTCTTCATAAGTTTTAAAGAGTACTTTAATCCCCATCCTTAATAGAAGAAGTTGACCTAAAAAAAGGGCTGGAGAAGAACTTGGGACAAGGCATGGAGGGACAGGACACAGGGAATGGCTTCCCACTGCCAGAGGGCAGGGCTGGATGGGATATT
>JAWWTY010000160.1:746513-783542 GCA_035222235.1 Margarornis squamiger | reverse complement strand
TGTCCAAGGCCAGGTTGGACGGGGCTTGGAGCACCCTGGGCTGGTGGAAGGTGTCCCTGCCCATGGCAGGGGGTGGCTCTGGATGGGCTTTGAAGTCCCTTCCAACCCAGACCATTCTGGAATTCTGTGATTCTATGTACAAACAGCACCAGTACCTGTGTCCGTGCTTCTTTAACTTTTAAAGTCTGCTATCAATAAACTCCTGAGACCTTGACATGTTGAGATAGAAATGTCTCTGATAGTAGGAATTAGGTTAAAATCAGCCAATGAACCTGGCATTTGTATTTTCCATGCCAAAGTCAAAGACATTTCTCCAAGAGGAGACAAACCAGCTGCCCCCCAGGTCTCCTGCAGAACAAACTGCTCCAGGAGCTCCATCACAGTCCCCTGGTTCCACTGCCGTGCCAGCCACGGGCTCCCCAGCCTGCCTTTCACAATTCTAGGTCATACAGGACCATCAGAGTGCACATGAGAACAGAAAGTCAAGAGCATTTATCATGAAATCACATAAAAAACCCATCAAATATTCTTAAAGTCACCTTACCTGCCCAGCCTTGCCCTCAGAGCCCTCACCTGACACTGTGGCCCAGCACAAGCCTGTGGCTGGCTGTGCTACCAAAGCAGGAGCTGAGGGAGACTTTCAGGGTCAGAGCACCAAAAAAGCATGTTTTGATTAAAAGCCACCCAGGTGTTTATTAGAGAGGGACAGACCCACCTGTGTGTGGCAGCTGCTCATCCTGGGGCGGTGGCAAATCAATGCATTGGGTGATTACCTTGGCAGGTCACTTCCTAATGCAACAATCAATCACATTTCCTTCCATTCTTTCAAAATTAAGCAGAAAGAAAAAGATATTTTAGTTTTCCTTTCTTAGCTTATTTTTAACAGAGGCACTACAGAATTATGATGGTGTCCTTTTGGTAAACCAAAATGTCAGACACATATTATTCTTTTAAACATCTCCTGGCCTTTCTCTGAAAGGTTAAGGTGGTTTAAATAAATTTAGTCAAAGTAAATGACAGCTGAGGAAGAGTATTAGAAAACTATACTTATCAACAACCTCTTTTCCTTAAATTTAAACAAGTCATTTACTAAACTGCAGTTTAAGGAGATCATGACAATATATGCTCTTCTGCAGAGGGATGAAAACAACTTCAAATGTTGGGTGGGGGAAATTACACACAAGTTAATGAATGCTAATGCATGGTCTGAACCCCCTGAAAGTTGCAAACCATGGTTTTTAAAATAATGGTGCAGCAGTCTGGGCTTTCACCTGGGCCCTTAAATGGGAGTTGTCCTTTTCCTGCTTTTCCATCACCTTAATGACAGGAACTTAAATGGAAGGGGCAGGAAAAGTGTGAATCGAGACCTGCCCTGCAATAGAGACCAGCTGCTGTTGTTGTTGTCAGACACGGGAGTGCTGCTTAACGCAGTGGGGTTTATAAGCATTTATATGTGTACATATCTATATGTTATGAGGTGTAACTTTAAAAGCAATTCTAACACCCAATTCTAACGCCCATGAGTGCTGCAGACTGCACACAGAACCACAAAATCACAGAACTGTTTGGGTTGGAAGGGACCTTAGACATCACCTCGTTCCAACCCCCTGCCATGGACAGGGGCACACGTGCAAAATAGGCCAAGTGGGAAACAAAAACCCAAACCCCAAAATCTCGCAGTACAACAATGGCTCTGTATAAGATAACTCAGCAAGAGATGAGTTAACACGGATAATTTTGATCTTGAACTCATCCCCCGAATACAATAATGATCAAAATATGGCTTTCAGAAAGGGAATCACAGAATGGTTTTGGTTGGAAGGGACCTTAAAGCCTGGACCTTAAAGCCCATCTCATCCCACCCCCTCCTGTGGGCAGGGACACCTTCCACTGGACCAGGTTGCTCCAACCTGGCTTTGGACACTTCCAGGGATGTAAATAACACACTGAGATTATTTTTACACACCAGTAATGCATTTTTTCCCATTCACATTGCTAAGAACTCGGTGTCAGCGAGTGGATACAGCTGAAATCCAGAGGAAAGAGCTGAAATCCAGAGGAAAGAGCTGCACCACAGTTCACTGGGAACATGTCTGCTACCCCTTGGCCACCTCCTCCTTCACACCAAGAGCCAACACGGTTCCCTCCAGGCCTCCCTTGAGCACGTTCCCACTGCCCTGTGCCCCAGCCCAGTCCCCTCTCACAGCTCTGCACCCCTGCCCAGGCAGAGCAGGGGAAATGGGGCCACTTCTTTGGGCCCCACTTTGAGCCCGTTCTCAGAACGGGGCTGAGTGTGCACCAGCACCTCTGGCAAACTGTGGGAGGAAGAGGTCCCTCCTTACATCATCCTTTCTCCACACTATTTACTCCACAGATCAACTCAGCATCAAGAGAAAAAACTCCTGTGCAGACAGAAATACGTGTTTTAGTATTTACTACATAACAAAGCAAAGACCTACTGTACAAACACATGATACTGTTTTAACTACCACACAATTACAACCTCCTGCTTAAGCAGTTGCTTTCAAACCTGTCAGAAAAAAAACATTATCCAACTTTTTGCAGTTGCAGCTTCACTGAAATTGTTGTTCTCAGGACTCGGTTGCAGAAATTGTATTTTTACTTGGACGTAAGAAAGCCGGAATTATCCATTCGCTGGCCCGGCACGGAGGTCTTACAAATTTCTCCCAAGTTTCCATAGAAATGCATTGATTAGGGCATAATTCCTGTTAATATTGTCTCCTTCCAGCACGCTCTGCTTGCTCACACTAACCAGGCACCTTCCCCTTGCAGTCCTTTGCAGCTTTTGTTCGGCTCAGTAGGTTTCCTAACTGGTGGATTTTATTGAGTTAAATCAAGCTGTCACTTCATCTGCCTGAAGGATGACTCAAATACAACACATAATAATAAAAGAAAAGTAGGATAAAATAATCTTGTCAAGCCAGAAAAACTGATTGCTTGAAGTTGTAGCCTTCAATCAATACACTAATTCCACAATTTATACCTCTTTCAATTGGAGAGGAAAGAAACCCTGATATGGTATTTCTTGGCTCACTGACCAACTTTGACCTTCTATCTGTGTGAATGTGGGATTAGCAAGTGGTGCTGCTTAGTGAAATCACCTATGAAAACAGGGAGGCAAATAAGTGACATTTGAGGTTCAAACTAACTTTATTAATTTCTGGGGGGTGAGGGGTGTTTATTGCTCAGGAGGTCTGGGGGGGAGTTTGGTTTGAGCAAGGGGAAGCAGGGGAAGCAGAGGTTTGGGATTGTGGAACTGGAATCCCCCCAAACCCACGCTCGCTGCTCCAGCCGTTGTCACCAGTCCAGGGAAAACCTCAGGAAAACAAGGCTGTGGCCTTTTGTGTATCATCTCACTCTGCCTGAGATTAAAAGCTTGAGCTCTGCTGCTCACACATCCCTGGCTGGAGCCAAGTGGAAGGACATACTTTATCCAGGCAGCTCCAGAAACCAATTTCTCAAGGTATAATGAGCCATTTTGCCCCTTGATAATTTTTTTAGTGGTCCATCATCACAAACCTCTCTTTTATTTGCAAATGAATCAGCATAGCTTTATAAAAGAACAATCAAACCATTTGTTTAAAACTTTGGGATGCTCTTGGGCTGTCAGGTTCCTGCTTTGCCTTCAGAACTCCTTCCCTGCAGGCACAGGCCAGGACACAAAAATTCTTTATTTGACCAGGCTTTTATACTTCGCCCTGCCACTGTTTAGCTCAAATTGTGTCAGGGTACCAATCAGGGCATCCTGGAACAGGATTGTCTTCCTGCCCTGTGCCTTGAAAAGGAAAAGACAAGCCTGTGTAGGCTCTTAGATCAGCTGTGGTGGTGAAAGTTCCAGTCCTGCTTAAAACAATAAATGTCATTAAGACACTGCACCAGGGTACAGCTTCCCTCTGCCTGGGAAAAGCCAGTGTTTAATAAGTGGCCATTTCCCCTGCCTTCCAGGGATATTCCTAATGCTTATTTACAGTGAGTTCAGCAATACTTGCCAACCTGAGCAACACAAGCTGAAGGCAGAGCCGTGCCTAACCCGGGATGAGGTGATGCCTCTGAACAGAGCCTGGAACATCTCAGATCTCAAATCTGCATCACAAGCAGTCACTGCATCCCAGGGTGATAAATACCAAAGCTCCCACATTCCAGGAGGTGCTTCCTACCCCCTTTGTCCTTCCTTTGTTTCCGTACCAAGGTCACAAACATTGCAGTGGTGATCCAAAGCAGATTCAAGGAAGGGGTTTTTGTGATGAGGGTGGGCAGGCCCTGGCCCAGGTTGGGCAGAGAAGCTGTGGCTGCCCTGGATCCCTGGGAGTGTCCGAGGCCAGGTTGGACGGGGCTTGGAGCCACCTGGGCTGGTGGAAGGTGTCCCTGCCTATGGCAGGGGGTGGCACTGGTTGGACTTTAATGTCCCTTCCAATCCAAAGCATTCCATGATTCTATGACTCCAAACATCACTAAGCAGCTGGAACTGAACCCACTGGGTAAATTCAAGCAGCAACAAGCAGTGAACACGGTGACTTTAACACTTGCAATATTACTGATATTCTTGGATTTATGCAGCCTCTGGCCAAGTGTGCAAGGAGCACAATTAAGCTTTCAAGTTCCTTTTAGCAAGACACAACTTTGATTAACCTTTCCTATACTCAGAGTTTACTTTGCTCAGAGTATAACACGCTCCTGGAGACGTTTCCTTCCTTTTTTTTTCAAGGGAGTGGATGGTATTTCCCCAGGCACCAGCCCGAGCAACACGAAACACCTCCACGGAATATTAAGCAAGTACTAGAAGGTACTCCTAGTGTAGCTGCACTCCCTGCCAGCCTCACCCCCATCCAGCAGCAGCTGCTGCCAGTCCCCTCCATCGCTCCACGTTAACACTGGAGCTGCTCCTCCACTTCCTCCCTACCCCTGGCAGATTACAGCTTCTCTTTTTAATAGGGGACCAGAGTTAATGAGGCAGCGTTAATGAAAAGAAATCAAGCACGCACATGTCAGGTGGTCATCTCACCCTCTGAACGGCCTGACTCAGAGATGCTAAATTATTCAAACCTGCCTCTGCTTTAACGTGTGGTTATTTGTGTGCAGTTTTCATAGCAAAAAGAGAAAACACCAAAGGGAAATGAAGAAAAACACAAAGAGAGGAAAATTTTACTGGGTACCAAAACGGTCCCTTATTGATTATAAGCAATAAATAGAAAATAAATGCAAAAAAATATGCTCCAGGTGAGATCTTGCTCTCCCCAGCCATCTTTCACATCACTAATTTGGATCCATTTTATCACAGACCTAAATGCCTGCAGAAAATAAGGGTCTACACCAAAACACTCCCTGCTTTCCTCTCTCCTTCCTTTTTAAGGGAAAAGGAATAAAAGGAGACATTTGCAGAAGAGGAGGCACAGCCCCTGAGCCCACTGATCACATTGTCCTTGGATTTCTGCTGCTATGAGGGATGAAGATGCATCTCATGCTGATCCTTTGAAGCTCATGGAGATGAAGGTTAAGAGGCATTTGAAGTTGTTAGTTTGTTTGTGGCCAGGGAAGGAGCTGCTTGGTGCCCTCAATTCTCCAGGCTGAGGGATGTCACCAGGACTAACCTATTGACATTCAGTCCAACAGCAAGAACAAAGATTACAGCCAAGGTCAGCCCATGCCAGCCCAATTTCACTCAAAGTTTTATTGCCAACACCATTGTTCATCTGATTGTTCCCAAACACTTTCTTAGAACAGAAATGCTGATATTTGGCCTTATTTTCAGTCATCGATTACATTGCTGTCAGCTGAGCAAATAGTGGCCTTGAAATTGCCATGTACTTGAGAAAGTAGGAAAAAATCTATCAGAAATGAACAAAAATTGCTTGTGGAATAAGCAAATAAGGGAGATGGGCTCTGAGGCTGAATAAATAACCCGTGCAGTGTGTGCACAACACAAGGCACCAGCCCAGCCCCAGCTCGATGGGCGCGCGGAGCTTGTGACAGTCTGGGAAGAAGAAATAAGCAGCTGAATATTCCAGGGTACCCAGGAACTGTTTTATCTGAATTCTCAGCTTCTGCTGATCGAAAGTAAAAAGCAACTATTGCTAACTTCATATGTATTAATTAATTAAACCATGGGAGTAGCAGTATTCTGAAGGACACTCTGGGTCGGGGCTGTCGCACAGGGTTGTCCTGAGCACCTTTGAAACACTGCAGGTATCTGCCCCTGATCAGCTCCTGCCTCACTAATGCAGCTCACAGAAAACTCAAACAGTTTTGCTGCTTTCAGGAAACAAAAAGACAGTGAAAAACAGGAACCACAAAACAACCACGGCTGACACAATGAGGAAACCACAAATGCCTTAAACTGGCACAATATACTATTCCTGAACCTCTCCTCCAATAATTTCACAATTAAGCCTCAATACCAAGCTAACCCAGGCTCTAAGCCTGTTAACAAGACCTCTGCCCTATGCATTTTTATTGCAGTGGGGAGTGAGAGGGCTGGATGCTCTACAAACTCTACAACAAAGATTATCAAGCCCCCAAAATCCATCAGCCCAAACCCCCAGTGATGGAGCTCGGGAGGGGAGGAGCTGGGAGAAGCCAGAAGAAGGTGATGAGAGTGTAGCAGCAGTGATTTTGGCACAGGAGCTGCCTCCCCACTGCCGAGTGTCTTGTAGGAATCATGGCAGAGGTGATATTAAAGGAGGGATTTGAAGGCAGAGAGTGAAGTCACTCCATGGATTTTGCAGGGGTGTAATGGGCACCACAGGGAGGAGCAGAATGGTGCCCAGGGGCTGCTGGTGAGGGAGCTGTGCCGCCCAGCACTGCCCATGGGATGGGGACACAGCCCCTCCTCACCATGGGAACCACCAGAACACACCTGGAAGAGCCAACAGTGTCCCCAAAACCCAGGCTGATGGGTCCTCTCAGTGACTGTCAGTGTTGTCAATCACTCCTGGTTTGGATCCCACATTCCTGGCCAACCTCAGTGGCCCAGCCGAGTCCCAAGGCCCACTGGGGCCAGTTTGCCCATGGATTTGTCCAAGGGATGGATGGGGACCAGGGCTCTGTGCCACCACAGGGGCCTGGGTGGTGACACACTGACTTGCAAGCCCCACGTCACCTCCCAGGTTTGCTCACCTGAGCTCCAGCTGATTGTTTCACTCTATCAGTTAATGTTTTCTCTCTTGGTGCTGGCAGTTGGAATTCAAAGAGAGAGAGAGTGACAGGGTCTATATACAGCAGGGCAAATATTTGTTGTATAAGATAAACATACAATTACCTAAAATGTAATCTTAATATGACTTATTAAAATAGATTACATTTTAATGTGCACTGCAATTTGCACATTACACAGCACACTCTGGATATGCAGCTTCCCCTGTGCCACTCCCCTGACAACCTGCACCACTGGAGATATAGAGAGAGGCGAAAACCCCGCCGCTATCTCCCTCTAAATGGCTCTATTTGGTGGTGATAGTCAGATACAGTTTTCACCTTTATCCCAGCTTGTTTCTGACCCACTGAGTTGGTGTTAATCACCCCTGTGGGCACCAATAATTTCCCCATATGTGGAATTTGATAAGTTAGAGCACCCACTTCATTTCAAGAAGATTCCAGCTGGCTATCCAGTTATCGCTATGGACAGCTTCAAGCACTTCCATGCTGGTCCTTGTATTCTGAGCTTTATCAAGTGCTTTGCACTTTTTGTCTTTTATCTCTTAATTGAGACCTGACTGCAAGAAATGCCTATCTCTTAAAGTGTGGTGCATTAAGTATTAACTTGAACTGCTTTGGCTACTTGAGGTACAGAAAAACCTTAAGAAGCTGGGAAAAAGGCGAAAAAATCTCCCCAAATCTCTATTTAGAAAAACTGTGTAAATGCTACAGTGTAATAAAAAATATATATCTTTTTCTTCCTCCTCTGCCTCTTCCCACAAGTGAAAAGAAAAATAAAAAAGGGTAGTGTGTATTATGAGCAGAAATAAACTCCATCTACGTGTTTGCTTAACTGGAAATGCATTAAAATGCAAAGGTCCTGGAAAAGGAAAGTGTTATGAAATGGATGCGTATGAATAAGAAATTATTTCACAATTAAAGGTGGTAAAGAATTCTTTTCTCACCGAATGATCTCCTTAGTCCATTCAGTTGTCAACAGCAGCAGCTGAATCTCCTCGTGGAGGAACTGGAGGGTGTGTAATTGCACAGACACCCTTGGAGGAGAAGACACTGTGTTTTTTGAACCATTCCTTGCCAGAAGGACTCCGAGTGAAGAGTGTGGAGTGTCATGGTGCTAAGACACAGTGTGGGAGATCTGGGTTCTCTCTTGGTGCTCTACTTTGCCCTCACTCTCTCCCTCCAGACATGCTTTGCATTCAGCAGGACCCCCAGGAGCAGAGCGTTCCCCTCCCTGGTCATGTCCACCTACAATAAAAGCTCAGAACCTGATCTGGGCTCATGTTTTTCATGACTTTCCTAGGAAACAATATCCCTGAAAGCTGGTCTCAGACTGCCTGAAGAACCTCTCTACAGCTCCCTGGCAGGAGGCTGGAGGCAGAGGGGGGTTGCTCTTCTCCCCAGTAACAAGAGATAGGACAAAAGGAAATGGCCTCAAGCTGTGCCAAGAGGGGTCCAACTTGGATATCAGGGAAAATTTCATCCCTGAAAGAGTGGTTAAGCACTGGCCCAGGCTGCCCAGGGCAGTGGTGGAGTCACCATCCCTGGAAGTGCTTGAAAAATGAGTAGACGTGGTGCTTTGCAGTGTGGTTTGGTGGGCTTGGAGGATTCAGTCAAAGGTTGGACCTGATGGCCTTGGAGGTCTCTCCCAACCTTAATAATTCTGTGGTTTAATAAGTTGGACATCTAAATTCAAAATATGTTGTAAAAAATGGATCAAATCTCCTTGTGCACCAATTTTATCCTCTGTAAAATGGGGTAAAAACATTTCAATGTCAACTGAAAACCTACGTGTCAACACTGGTCCCAAACTGTGCTGCCCTGGCAAAAATCTGGGATCCACCTTATTCTTCATGAATGATCACTCTTTTAAAACAACAAGGTATTAACTGCTTTTTCCAGCTCTAACCCAGTTTCTCAGGAGGACCAAGCAATATTCTTTTGGCACTTAACTTGCAGCATGTAAAAGTAGTAAAAAAGCAGGGCTTGCCCTTTCCAGGACACGTGAACTGGGAAGGAGCTCTGCCTGCACCACTGCAGGTGTCACTTGCAGGCCAGTGGTGTGACAATACACAATGTCCTTTGCCATTGGTATGTGGACCAGTGTTGTTTCTCTGATTATTAAAAAAAAAAAAAAAAACAAACAATAATAAATCAACATTTCAAAGGCTATTTGCCCATTCAGAGAGCACAGGCAATTCAGATCTTGCTGTATCCCAAATTTAGCACTGCTTTTGCAGCAGCAGGTATATTCTTTTACTGATCTATGGCAACACCAGTTTGCTGCCCCAAAATGAGCCATAAAGCAGGCAGACAAAATCAGGACTGCGTGTAGCAGATTAGGAAAAGGAAATATCGATAAGCTAAAAGATATTTTTCCTTTCAAAGACAAAGGCAGCAGCAGGCAAGGTCCTCTTGCATGACTAAGTGTATTCTCACCTTCCTGTCTAGAGGATGCTGCTGAAGGAAGAAAAGTAAAGCAAAGGCCCTGAAAATGAAGGTAAAATTATACAGAGCACCTGCTCAAAAAGGCTTAGAGATGGTACCTGTGGTGCTTCAGAGGCAGAAGGGCTTTTCATGGAACACAAAATTCTAGTGGGAAACACACACACTTCAGGAGGATATTTTGGCTGGGCAAGTGTAAAAGCAGAGCCAAAGAGGTACAGGACAGAAAAGGAATGCAAAGGGAATTTTCTACACTGGATAACTGAAATCAAATACCTTATGCAACAGAAATAAAAGGCAACATAAGTGCTATCAGAAAAGGCACAGTTCACCTGCAAGAGGTCAAGTCCAGGAGCTTTGCCATGGCATCAGATGTTTAACAGCATTCCCAAATATCAGAAGGGAGCCCCAGCTGATGCAGAGCCCTCATGTATAAATGGTTTTTACTAATTGCATATTTTACTAATTGCATATTCCCACGTAAATCAGAGCTCTAAAACAAGACAAAAACTGTGGAGAACTTGTGATCTCTTTTCTTGAGAGCTCATAACATTTTAGCCTTGGGTTAGTTGTTGGGAGACTCTGTAACCCCAATATCCGAGGTGGGTTGGCTGCCACAAACTCATCCAAATCCCTTCAGCGAGTCCCTGCACGGGCAATGTTTTTAGAGCCAAGCTGATGTCTAAGACTACAGACAATGTCAATTCCAGTACCAGGTAAATTCTCTCCCAGCACACGCCTGTGGAGGACAGAAGAGCCCGTGCACTGAATTTCAGGGAGACCATCCCAGTGCTGTGCAGCCCCCCGGGCTCCGCTCCCTCAGCAGGCTGGGCTCAGCCACGGCCCACGCTGGGAAATGTCTCTGCCTTTGGCACATGGACACCCCCAGGCACTGCATTCTCCCCAAACCCACGAACCGTTTGACTGCAGAGACGCCTGTGTTATTGTCAGATCCAAGAGTTAAATATTCCAGGAGGAATTTGTTCCTGCACGGTGATACATAATGCCTGAAAACCCCCTGCACCAATATTGCTCTCAAATTGGCAGCAAGTGAACAAGGGACATGAAGGATGCTTCAGCACAGTAACCTATCCTTCCTTCTCTCCTGGGAGCCACTTGGCCAGCTTTCATCCTCATAATTATAATAAATTTGACATTTCATAGATAATATTGATTTCTGTATTTTAGCATTTCACCATAGGTGACAGTCGAGCGTCAAGAATGAAATTTCTATTGATCTCCAGCGCATTAATCTCTCATGTGTATGTGATCATTTTTATAAGACCTTTTACTGCACATAAATCAATATTTCATATTTCCAGCTATGCCAGAGGAGATGTCATATTTGTAAACTGTGAGTTGACACCTGCAATTCCTTCCTGTTCAGCTTCAACTGTTCAGTAACAGTCGATTCAGGGTTGGGAAAGGATCAAGCTCCAGAAACAAGTGAGATGAAAAAGAGGGATGTAGAATACAGTAATTAGCTTAATGAACAAAGCAGCGGAGTAAGTGAAATAAAGCTGTGTTTCTTCTGCTTACACTTGCCTCATGAATACAAACATCTTTAGGGAGGTTTGCTAAGCGACTGATAACGCATTTTAATATGTTTAGAGCACATTATAGCAGAAATGTATTAAGGAAACAGAAGCAGTTAGAAAATTAAGCAAACTCCTAAATTAAGTGCCTTGATACACCCTTAGATCCATCTGAAATTATCCCTTTTACATAGAGTATTACCAACTATTTTAACTTGGACGTGGTACAAGAACTATTTAGTCACCATTTAAACAACTCTGTAATTTAGCAAACAATAATTAGAGTAATAAAATTCTCCTCTTTGAGCTGAAATATGAGCTTCTCACAAACAGAATACAGAACCAGGAAAAGAAAAAAAGAGTAAATCACAATGTGACCTGGATCTCCTCTTTGTAGAGGTTTAAATTAATGAGTTTAAAATCACATTAATAAAGCATCTTTAAATAATATAGAATCCAAATCTAAATAAATAAAACTCTCCAGATGTTTGGGATTTTTTTAAATTAGTGAAATGAGCAATTCCAGTGTGACGTCCAGTGGTCACAAACCCCCTTGCAGCATTCTGCACTTTTAATTATTCACTGTATTAGCCGTGACCTCCCTTAGTTTGGACAGTTTGTTTGGGGTAGAAGTGGATAATCTGTGGTTTAACAAGTGGACTCACTTAAGATTACATCTATAATCCATATGCAGACACACATCCTGGTAAAGCACTGTGTAAACTCAGGACTGGATATGTGCAGAAAACCCCAAATGTGAGTTTTTGCACCTGAGATAACCATTCCCTCGATCCCTCTGAAATTACAGGATATTTCCAGGCACAGGGAACACAGCTGGGGTTCAGTCTGAGCACTCACAGGACACAGTGACAGCCACCACAAACATTTTGGGAGCAGTGCTCACACAAGGGGCTCGTTGGACAGAGCTCCTCAGTCCTCCTGCCCGGCTGAAGGCTGAGCTTGGAGCTCCTGTTCCACCACAGTTTCCTAGAAGCACTATCGACACACTATTATTTCAAATTATATGTCTTCTCACTGTGAGGAAATGCTACTCTCGCCTTGTTTTAAAGGCCAATCCTTTTTGTTCCTCTCTAAAACATGTTCGTGCCCATACAGTGTGTCACCACATGACTGTTTCAGCACGATGACAGACACCTTATCAAAGCGTGACTGAGCGCCCTGTGAGTGACGAGGTCTCCAAAGTTGTGTCAGGTGTTGACTGAGGGGGCAGGATTAAAAAGCATCTTGACAGAGCGGGCGGGTGTCACGGCGGGGGAGTCAGGGGTGAGAGGGGTCTCTGCAAGCAGTTTGCTCTCCCCGGAGTCAGAGGAGCGCGCCTGGGCTGAGCCTCCTCTGCTGTCAAACCCATTCTCTTTGGCAGGGAATTAATACCGTGTGTTTGGGGCCCCGTGTGAGGAGGCAGCTCAGCAAAGCTGCTCTGCACGAGGGGCTTGGGCAGGCGCCGCACTCCTTAATCCCGGGGAGTTTGCACTTGGCTGCAGGTTCCTACCAGGATTGTCTTTAGGAGAAGCACTGAAATAACAACCACTGTTCACCAGGAACCATCCCACAGGTGGTGTGCACAACCAAGGGAACAGGTTGGCCAGACAAGCTGGGGATTTCCCACCCCTGGAAGTGTCCAAGGCCAGGTTGGAGGGGGCTTGGAGCAACCTGGGACAGTGGAAGGTGTCCCTGCCCACGGCAGGGGGTGGAACAAGATGGGCTTTAATTCTCTTCACACCCAAACCAGTGTGAGATTCCATGACTCTGTGAAGAGTCAGCCTCTCCATCCAGCAGCTGGTGCCTCCCATTTCCCCGGAGGTGGAAAAGCAGCCGGGGTGGGTCCAGCAGCTCCCACCCAAACACGTCCGTACACCTCAAACCAGCAGGGAACCTGCACAGATGGACAATCCACTCCCAGCAGAAGTTCAGTGAAATAAAGTGGACTCTTGGCTAGGGTAACAAATGCTTGAGTGCAGTTTCTTGTGTCTGCTCTTTAATCCCCTATAAATGACTCAGCACCCATTCAAACTTCCTCTGCTGGGGTAGCAATATTTACTCATTCTGTTGTTCTTACTCCTGCTGCTACAGACCAAGTACCACGTTCTGAGAAACTAGTAATTTTTATCTGAAAAATATCTATTTCTGACCAGAACTTGGTTGCCCTCACGTGGGATGACAATACCTACTCCCAGAGATCTGTCTGAGAGTTTCCCATGAGCTCCTAGAGAAACTACTCTCCGAATGAAATTATCTGTGTGGTGTCAACACAGGCTGTTATTAACACATTAGGTGAGAAAAAGATTTTACATTATTGAATTAGTGAGACTATAGTTCACATTGTGGTTGGACTTTGTCTCATAATTTATGAACACCAAACACTCCAATATTCCCAGGGTTCAACCAGCTGTTTTCCTCAGCACGAGGGGCACAAGAACAAAGCAACAGTTTCAGCCCTTCACCACCAGAGTGACCAGATTTTGGACAAGAGACAGATTTCAAAGCAAAATTTGGACTCGTCACAAACGAGTGCAACATTATGTTACGATATTCCAAGGATGCCACCCTGGCCATTGGCTCTATCAAGGTCCACTCCTACCCACACCATTCTGGGATTCTGTGATTCTATGATTTAGTTCTTTCATTTTTCTCAATTTATTTTGATCGGTGCTAAATGAGAAAAAAAGGGTAATTTTTCTACTTGGAAAACCCTGAAAGAAAATGAAAGAAAATGTCAAATTTAAAAATTTTGTCTTGTTTTCTTTTTCCAAAATGTTTCCCTTTTCAGTCAAACCAACTGTACAGACCCTGCCTGATGTCAGACATTATTTCAGATATGTCACAACAGTATTTTCAGCAACCTATTTGATCAGAAAAAATTCAGTTGAACATCAAGTCTTGGTTGGATTCTAGTTGGACTTGATGAGCTCAGTTGGATTTGATGATGTTAAAGGTCTTTTCCAACCCTAATGATTCTGTGATTCAATGAAAATAAATATCCCAGCTGTATCTCAGATCTTATTTCCTCTCACAGAACTGTCAGAACTGTATTATTTAAATACAGCAAAGTAAAAACTACTTTAATTTACATAACGGTGCTAACTCAAGACCACAGAAATAAATGACCATGTGTTGTTGGACCAGGTGTGGCTGTGCTGAAGGAGGGAGTGTTGCAGTGGGAATCCACAGCAGGCATCCTTAAAAAAACTGATAGTGCATGACAACAGCAATCATCACACCACCTGCACCTGAGGCAGAAGCCAACACGTGAAATAAAGTTAAAAATATAAAAATAAAAAAAATCACCAGTCTTGGATTTTATTCCTTGTTTGTATTTGTTTTCTAGGGAGACAAATTGTTCAGCTCACAAGATAAAAGGCAAAGCAGGATTAATTTTTAAAGCCTTATTTTTTCTACTGTACTTGAAAAATCCCAATATTCAACACAGTAACCAATTTCAAAAAGTACAATTATGCATCTGGAAGGATGGCAAATGAAGGAAACACCGGACAGGGCAAGGAGCTCTGACGACCTGTCCGTACACACGTGCTGAAGCCCCACGGACATGCTGAGCAGGAGGTGTGGGATTTACCAGCACTCGAGGAGTGACACTGCTCTGAGTTACCTACATTTAGATGGGATATTGGGAAGAAATCCTGCCCTGGGAGGGTGGGCAGGCCCTGGCACAGGGTGCCCAGAGAAGCTGTGGCTGCCCCTGGATCCCTGGAAGTGTCCAAGGCCAGGCTGGACAGGGCTTGGAGCAACCTGGGCTAGTGGAAGGTGTCCCTGCCCGTGGCAGGGGTGGAATGGGATGAGTTTTGTGGTCCCTTTCAACCCAAACCATTCTGGAATTCCATGATTCTATCAAACTTTGGCACCTCATCACCCATTTTAGGTACCAGCCTGCAAATGCCATCACAAACCTGGGACATGAGTTGTACAACTCATGGGGCATCATCCCCTGGGAATGGAGCTGCTGTACCTTTACAGGTGTGCTTAGGGGAATATAATGAAATTCCTTGGTGTCTGGTACATCAGTTCATCATCTGGGAGGGTTTAGAACTTGGAGCTGAAGCCTCACAGCTGATGTTGCTTTGAGCAGGTTAGTGTTGATAGGGTCCCTTCCGACCTGAATTATCCCTGTGAGCCCTCTTTGCTCATAAAGACAAGAAACCTGATGAGAAATGTTCCACGGAAGGGCTGAACACAAAGGTGCACAAGCTGGGTGAGCAGACTTTCCCACCGAGAACGGGTCCCCTGAAGTCTCTGAGCTGCCACTAGAACCTACCCAGTGGAGAAAGGCTTCCCAGGAATACACCTTTGGGTTTAAAAATCAGGTTTGATGTGACCTAATGGCTTTTGCTGCTTTGAAAAGAACATGAAAGAGTGACAGCAATATTGAATTTTTAAAATCCTGCTCTGTCCACCTGCAGAGCTTTTCTCGCACACTTTAATAAGGACTTTTACCATGTCATTATACATTTTAATTACACTGTTAAATGTCACAATCACACATGCTAATGACATCATTATACCTATTTACACCAATTATGTCATTTGATGCAATTAGAGTAATTCTGCCAATACACACAAATCAATAAAAAGGTTTTGTTTGCATTTTTAAATGAGCAATCACAAAAGAATAAATCCACTTTCTAAGAAAATCAGGGTGAGGGCTCAAATACTGAAACTAAAAAAGTGGCATTTGAGACCTGATTCTATTTTCCACCACTGTGAACAGCCCAAAACTTCCATATCCAGAAGATGACACAATCCCACATTCAGAATACAAGATTTCCAGGGGACATCCCAGACAAAGCAGTGATGTCCATCTACAAAACAACCTCTTTTAAGAGGCTCTTCATTCTAAGAAAGTTTGACTGTCATAAGGCCCTCTGGGTTTTGATAGTAATTCCTGAGCCATGTCCTTGCTCAGGTGGGCAGGTGAACTTGTCTGGTCTTTCCATATAAATGGAGCTAAAAATCGTGATTTGTTATTTTCACTCTTTTGATCTTTATAAACATCCATCTCAGCATGTCACCAGGGGACATGGTTCTGCAGCACCTCACTGTGATTACCAAGCCTTTTTCAGAGAGACAAATTCCTCCCTTCATGCCCTCAGTCCTTAGACTTCTCTTTATTCCGAGAGAGGTAGCCTAGATACATGTGAGTAAGTGAAAATTACCAAGTTCCTTTGTTTCACATACCTTCCCAATTCAGTATTTACTAATCTTTGGTATGACCCACAGACTTTTCCAGGACTGATTTTACACTTTCTTCCAGGCCATCCACAGAAGTATTAAATTGCAGAATTCCACAGCACCCGCATTTGATCTTTAAATCCCTGGATCTTTTCTTCAAGCTCCCACAAGAACTCAAGTTTCACAGGAAGGATAGCCATAGGATCCCAGAATCCCAGAGTCGTTTGGGTTGGAATGGACCTTAAAACTCATCCTATTCCATCCCCCTGCCACGGGCAGGGACAACTTCCCCCATCCCAGGTTACTCCAAGCCTCATTTAACCTGGCCTTGGACACTTCCATAATCTTGCCCTTCCCAGATCACCTCACTGCTCCCCTGAGGGCTGGCATTACATCATACACACAACTGAGCATCACAGAATGGATTTTTTTTTTTTTATTCCTTCCAAAATTCACTTTCTGGAGCTAAGGTCAGTCAGAAAGCAGGTCCCATTCCCAGCAACACCTGCCACAAACACCACCTTCATTGTCCCCAGGGCTGGGACACAGTGCCACAAGCAGGCAGAGCGCACAAGCCACCCCTGACGTGCTGGCTGTGGGAGACAACAGATTCCGAGGATACAACCAACTCCTGCAGGCTCACAAGATCACCATCGTGGCACCTCAGCAGATCCTGAATTCTAACAGCTGAAATCACACATTTTTGCCCTCAGTGGCACTACTCAGCGTGCCCAGAAGTAACCTCACGTAGGTTAAAAAAGCCTGCCACTCCGCACACGTTGTGACATCCAAAGTCACTCTTACCTCACCCTCCACTCTGTGCCTCTGTGTTAGAACACCAGGAGAGACGTGTGATCTCTCCGAATACACCTAAAAATAGCCAAGTTCAATCAAACCTGGCTCAAAAAAATTCATACCCCATGTCCTGTACCCAGGAGACTTTACGTGGCACAGCTCCTGTGACAGGTTCATGCACCAAAAACCACACACAACTGATGAAAAGCTAAAAACAAAGACCATTTTCACCTAAATCTGCACAAGAAAATACTGGTGCTCACCTGGCTTACAGGAAAACAAACTTCCTAAGTAATGTGCTGTATAGAGAACAAAGCTGAGCTGGGCCTGGGGAGCAGCATAGCCATGAGACTCAGCTCAGGCCAAAGCAACAGTGATAATTTCATTAAATACATTTTTATTAGATAAGTTTTATTAAACAGATTTTATCAAAAAAATTTTCTTTGGAAGAATTTTTTCTACACCTGCTTATGGACTCCAAAATACACTTTAACCCACATGTAAACGAAGACCATGAATTGCAGGTCTTTCCCCAAAAAAGAGTGTTCTCTCTCTCTGCAGCACTGCTGGCAGCCCACAGAAATATTCATCAAGCTGGTTGTCCAAGGCTGCTCTTTCCTCTCCCTCCACTACTGAAAAAAAAAAGATATTAAGCGATTTCATTTTTTTCTCAGTATTTAACATGATCAGTTTCTGTGTCTGGATGGTTTGAAATATGTTCTCCATTGGACAGATAAGTCTTGGGCAAATGACTGACCTTTTGAAATAATATTTATAATTTTAGAAATGTAAAACTTAACATTCTTTAGTAATCCAATATTAAAATGCATTTAAGTTGATCTATTAAATGCTACGATTCAAACTTTAAAAAAAATGTGCAATAGAAAAACATTAACAACATGTGTGGTTTGGAAAAATTCATTTATACAGCAGTTTGCAATGTCATGATGTATTTTAAATAAAAGAGCTACAGACAAAGGTATTGATTTTAGAGACTTAACTAAATAAACAGTATGTAAATTCTGTCTTTTTCTATAAAATTGGATCAGAACGCACATATTACACTGTCTTTTTCTGAGGGAATGACAGCTATTGAATTTGGCAGACATTGGAATTTGGTTAAAGAGTTAAAGACCTTTGATCTTTGGTTTACAATTAAATGAGGGCGCTGTGAAAGGACAGCGGCGTGGGGGACACACAGTATTTATGAGGCACCGCTGCACCCGGGAGGTGTCACTGCTGGGAGCTCCCCCAAAATCTGCTACAGCTCCCTGGTGTGGTGTCACCTTGCAGGGTGACAACAGGGACAGGAGTGACTCTGGCCAGGAACTGGGAAACACTCAGGGCTCCTTTCCTGGGTTTCTGGGACTCCCCTGGGAATGTTCCTTTTTGGGGGCACCACAAGCAGCAACGTGGTTTCTGGACAAGCCTTTCTTGGGGGTCATTCTGGGGAAGGGCCTCTAAATACAGAAGTAAACTTTGGGCTGAATTAGTCCCCAAGCCAAACTGCTCAAGGAGTCCTTTTGTCCAAGCCCTACGTGGAGCAGCCCCAGCACCCACCGAGTCCTCCTCCCTCCTGTCCAGGCTTGGCATGTCCCCCAGGTTAAAACATGAAGGCCAGTAATGCTGACCATCATTCTATTAAAAAAAGGAGGAAGATTTATTGATAACCTTTCTAACAAAGGGAAGATCGTTCCCCAAGTTCCTTATTAATTTATGCTCCTCTATAATTATCACTTAGAGCAACCACTGGAGCGCTAATAAATATATAATGAAAGCAAAAACACAGCACACTGCGGTGCTTAATCTGAGATTACATATTTATAACAACAAAATATGCAATTCAAGCCTAGTTGAGGTCTTTCTATCCCAGCCCACCCTCTCTGAGGGCCGTTTCCCCCCGCCCCCCCTTCTTTGTTATGTCATTCTGCAGACAGATCCCAGGCTGTTCCCTGTCACCCACCAGAGCAAACGGCTCAACAGAAAGCACAGTTGGACAGCCCTTAATTAGTGCGACTTGGGATAGGCAGGATGAGAGCCTGTGTCAGCATCTCACTTGGAGCCCCATTCGGGGGGGTGCTGGGCACCTCTGGATGCTGCTGGGCACCTCTGGATGCTGCTGGGCATCCCTGGATGCTGCTGGGCACCTCTGGATGCTGCTGGGCACCCCTGGATGCTGCTGGGCACCCCTGGATGCTGCTGGGCACCTCTGGATGCTGCTGGACCCACGGGCAGTGTGGGCAGGTCAGGATGAGCCCAGCAATGGGAAGGGAGCACTGGGACCAGATGGCAACTGGAATTGGAGGACACTGCATCTCTCTCTCTCCCACCCACAGTAACACAGAGCACTCTGTGGCAGGAGAAATGTAGGAAATAATGTGCTTTATGCTAAATGGCCTCAAATCATTCTATCACATTTTACAAGGTCATAATTTCTTTAAGCTCAAGCCACGCAGGTCTGCTGCTCTGCCAAAACAGTGCTGGAGAAGGAAGAACAAACAGATAAATGCCAAAATCACTTTTCAGATTGTTAAAAACTCAGGATGGAAATCAAAATACTGTTATTGAGCTATTTGAATATGAAATCCTTATTTCTCATTCAAAACAAACAAGGAGCAATGTTAAAACTGTTAAGGACATGCTGTTCCATAGAAAATACCCAAGTGTTTGAAAATGCAGCAAAATCGTACCCCCTTGACATTGCCATGCAAGTGGAGATGTTTCCAAGGACCCACGTGAAGGCATCCCAAATTTCACATTTTCATTTTCATTATTTTAACGGTATGAATTTCAGTTTAAATTAGGTGGGAATGTCAGCTTGTCATACCAGGCACTGTCATCCAAAACACTGCATCACTCACATGTTCCTACCCAAACAAATTACATTTTCATTTGATTATGATCAACACTAGACCCAAAGTGGGGCTGACGGCACTTTCTAGTGGCAAATTTGTCATTGTTTATGAAAGATTCATAAACTGAGTGGGGCATCTGCAAATGTCTTCATAATCCAGGAGGGAACTAGAGCAGTCCAGATAATTTTCAGCTCAGAATTTCTTCCAAGTTCTTTTGCTTTGAAGGCGCAGAGCTCACGGTGTGTTCGGAGATGAGCAGTCACCAGTGTTATTTCTGCTCCCAAACTGGAGGCATCCAGTTTTTAAAGAGAAACAGTTAATGATGCCTGGAGCAGTGCAGAATTCACACACCCTTTTTTAGGGGGAAACCTGGGAAAACAGTGAGATCTGTGATCACAGAACTCCACCTTTGAACAATTAAAGCCATGATCACGAGGGAACAAACAAAAACAAATGGGGGCTTCGTTTGTGTGTCATCCTTCTCTCTAATGCTCCACCAGCTCCGCTCAGAGTTCAGGCAGTAAACAGGATGATTGATGGTCTTCGATGCACAAGTAGGGAAAACTGGAGATTCAGCTCGTTCTCCTGCCCCATTTTTCTTTTGCTGCTGCACCATTAGAGCTGGATGCCATCAATTTAAGCAGGTACAGGATCATACCCTAAAAATAACTTGCCTGATCTCTCCATTTCTTGTTAGAGGAGCCGAGTCAGGGGCCTGGACACGTGTAATGTGTGTCCTACTGGTTTCTGTTGCACCATCAATTGCCGAAGCCCTCACTGCCCACCAGCTGTCAACGAGATGGGGCAGGGCAGGGTTGGGGCTGGCACAGCCCCCTCCCACCCCATGGGATCCCCCCGTGCCCGTGCAGGGCGCGCTCCAGCCCAGCGCGGCACAGAGACATGGGGGCTTTCCAGGCTGGTGGCAGCCCAGGCTGCTTTATAAGGATGAATGAAGATGAAAAGGAAGACAAATAGAAGTGAATGAGGCACTGCTTGCCGTGATTCATGATAGCCTGCAGTAAGCCTGTTAGCCTCCGCCTGGCTCCCTTCTCGGGGAATAATGGATAGTTACAGTGTGTATAGTGACATTGTCAAACCATCAGGAATTGCTGATTATAGTGCTAAATATTGATCTCTGCTTCACATGTGTCAAAATTCTTTCTTCCCTTAATTAGAACTTCCCTAAGCACCGTCCAAGAACAAACCGAATAGATCAGATCTCCGTGAAAGGGAGTGTGATACCAGAATATAATTGTGACCTCTTGTCTGCTTCCTCTCTCTGGAGTTTTGAGATGACTTCAGCTGTCTATCCTGCCCTTCCCAGCACATGTGATAATCATACTCATTTTTCCCAATCTAACCATAGGAAGATTTTTCCAAGGCTGTGCTTTTCATCATTTCAACCCACCAGGGCTGCAGTCAGATGGCAGGGAAACTTAAAGTGCCAGAAGGTGCCTTTTTCTATTTGTTTGTTTCATGGTACACTGCACCAGGCAATGACCTGTGGCAGGAGTGTCACACAACACGGAGACAGGTTCACCCAATCAAAGGGAGCTTTAAAATTAACACAGATCCCTTCATTTCTTCATGCAGGATCAGGGAAGGGCAATTTAATGGATGTCAGAGTCTTCTGATTATCACCCTGCAATCACCAGCGATAAAAAATTAACTTTTGTTATAATGATTACTCTGCATTATTTGTATTAAAAGCACATTTCCTCATCAAGGGAGTCATGACGATTAGTACTAATTTTGTATTACTGTTCAATCATCTTTCCTACTCTTTACAGTATTTATAATATAAAATAATGAAAGCCTGTGATGTATGGTTTCAATTTACTCCACAAACTGAGCACTTAAGTCATTTATCTTAGTTTATCTGTAATATACTGGGGCTTGGGGTTTTTTGTATTGTTTTTCTTAAACATGACACGATGGTACATTTACCTTTAGTTTGATGTGCTTGATAAAAATCAATACTTCATTAAAAGATTCCCCCAAAATTGTTCAGACCAATTTCAGCAGAGGAGAGGGAATGGGGGAGAAGGAAGGGGCTTGTATCTAAAGCACTAACATTTATATAACCATGCAGAGGCTGCGCTGTCCCCTGCCAGCTCAGGGAGGGACAGGGATAAAGACGTGCCTTTTGTGGAGACCAGGGGGGAGGCAAAAGGGGGAGAACAGCCCCGTTCCCTCACTGCTCACTGGGAAGCCAAAGAAATAACCATGAACAACAGAAGGGAGTCACTCCTAGTATAAAACTCCTAGGGAAGTGCTGCAACAAGTGCTCGCTCTCACCCCTTGGCCCTCGTCCCCAGCCCAAGGTACAACAGCCCAAAAATTGCCAATAAATTTAATTTTCACTTGCTCTATTCTAACCATCTTGATGAATCCACCCCCTACTATCCCAGCACTACCCTGTGCTTAACTTAGGATGATATTCCTCAACAGAGTGACAACAATCACAGAATCATGGAATTGCTGAGGTTGGAAAACACCTTTAAGATCATCAGGTCCAACCACCAACCCAGCACCATCACCATGTTCACCACTAACCATGTCAAGTGCCACATCCACACGTTTTTTGAAGGCTTCCAAGGCTGGTGACTCCATCACTTCCCTGGGCAGCCCCTTCCAAAGGTTGACATCTTCTCCATGGAGGGATACTTCCTAATGGCCACCTGAAAGCTCCCCTGGTTCCACTTGGGGCAATTTCTTTAGGGCACCACTACAGAGCTGGAGGTCTGGGATAATGGACCACTAGAGCAGCTGCCTGGGAGGAGGCAGATGTTTGGGACACACATGGGGAACACTGAACTTCCCTCATGTCCCCAAAGAGCATCTCACCCCCGCTGGGTTGTGTGGGCAGGCGCTTGTGTTTCTTAAATTGTGGGAATGTTTTGGGGTTTGGCTCCAAAAGTGTTGGAAGGAATTCTGAGTTTTAAAACTATAGCAGGTGACTGCATTTGCTCTGATTTCAGCGTGTCCCAAACCAGGAAGGACACACACTCACTATGCTACCAACCCTTGTCCCTCCCAAACACACCGTGTTCCAAGCGCTGAGCAGACACTCCCTGTGCCATCCATCCCTGGCCCAGCCCAGTGTTGGGACACTGTCACCATCCTCCTCGTGTGGTGAGGGAGGCACTCACAAAGACAGTTGTTCTGACACAGCAGGTCATGCAGGAAATCATTGTCAGGTGGCATCAGATCTCCAGTTTCCCAACTCCTCCTCTTCGCTCAGCCCAGCAGCCCGTGCTGATCAGCAAGACAAGCCCTGGAAGAGCATCAGGCACAGCACACACTGCAGCTCCATCCCACTCCAGAGCCAGCCCTGCCCCAGGACCCACCTTGGAAGCTCAAAGAGCTGCTGCTGAAGAGACAACGGGTGCTTGTGAGCACCTGTTTTGTCCTCAGAAGGGGATTATGAAAGTATCTGTTACCCACCAGCTGCTGAGCTTCCAACCACACTATCCTTTTATTCAAATTCAGCCTTACAAATGTTCATTCCTGCATGTTGCCTTTTGGCAATCGGGAGCGATGTAAGTTTGGATCTGCCCTGTACAAGTCGCAGTTCCCTGTGGAATAATGACACAAAGCCAGGCCAAGGCTCTGCCCTTCCTCTGGCACACTGGGATCACCTCCCACACAGAGGGTCAGCACAAAGGGTATTTTACACTTCCGTGGTCTCAAAATAGGGACACAGAAAAGCTTCATAAAGTCACTATTATCATGTTATTTAAACTCATTTCGAGAGCCAATTATGCTTCCGAACGAGCAGCAATCTGCTTGATCGGGTAACCAGGGGTTATGTTTTTGCTCACCTAAAGACCACTGACCCGGTTCGCAGAGCCGAGGCCCCCCAGCCCAGGAGGGGAACTCTGCTGATGAGGCAGAACCACGCACAAGGCTTGAGCTTTTAAAAATATTGCACCTGCAGATCAGCAGGAGAAAAACATATCACTCCTTTATCCGCAGCGCATATTTAGAGTAATTCACGGCAGGCAAATACGAGCTGATCAATAAAGCAGCTTCGTGTCTTCCACTCTTATGTCCTTCTCATGAATCTTAACCAAGAGAAATAATAATAAGTGACAGAGAAGGTTTCTGGTACTTTAAATAAGCAAGTGAGCCTCCTAAAGCTACGAGCAACATTCTCTGGATATCAAAAATAATAACTGGTTGTGCAGCAGTGCAGCATGGAAACACAAGGGTATAAGATATACTGTACTTTAAGCTCTGTTTGATGAATCTGAGCACAGTTCCTGGGGGATAGATTACTTTAAACCATGCTCTTTTACTTTCTAATCCTGACTTGATTTGATTTGTACTTTAATACAGCTGCCTGGCAATTCAACAGCAAATAGAGACTATTTATGTAATCATATTGTAAGTAGTGGGACAAGAAGAAACTCTCTAGAACCTTTTTGGAAAATAGTTTGTTGTACTTTTTTATTTATTGAACAGCAGGGCTTCGGGCTTTTCAGTGCTCATTATAATTGGTTTTCTGCTTGAACTTTCAAAAACTGTCATGTCAATACTCAAACAGAATTTTTTTGCTTACTATATGGCTGTGGGCTCTATTTTCTCATGTGCTACTTGGCAAAGTTCTTGTAATATCTTAGAGGCAAGTTCTAGAGTTTTAGTTGCTATTTCAGAAATTGGAAGGCAGGGTTATTTTATCTTCTCCATTGTTCTTGTTCGCTTTCCCAGAATTCCCCACTGTGATTTACTGGGATTTAGGGAAGTGGGGAGGAAGTTGCCAGCCTGCTTCACGCTCAGTACCCACTCTGGAGGTCGTGGTGCACCAGCAGGGTGGGTGCTGCTCTTAAAAATGAGTGTGGGAATCACCACTGACTCACTTTAAAGAACAAATACTCCCAGTGCACACAAAGACAAAACTCAGTGAATCACAAGCAAACCTACAGGGCATCAATTAAATACCCACTGGCTGAATTCAGGTATGTCCTTATATTCCCAGTTTCCCTGTTGGAAGCTGAGTCCTGCCCACACACAGCCCAGTTCCCTGCCCCAGGATGGGGGTTGCGCCCCAATGGAGGCATTGGCTCGGTACAGACACCAGGACTGGAGCTGTTCCACTGCTCAGCACCCATCCCTGACCCAAAATGTTTTCCCTGAACAGGAATATTTCTATTCCTGGAGAACTTTGTCTCAGCTGTTCATTTTTTTTCATTTGCAAACAGCCTGTAAAATCACTGTAATAATTTTCTATCCTGTTACAAACACTGGATGGTAAAACAATTAAAAGAAGAGATTGGTGCCTTGCATTGCAAAAAATCTGGTTTGCCAGCAGTGGAAAAGGCTGTTCCGTGCTGCACTTTAGAAAATAAAACTAGTCTATAGGGAAATACGACCAGTTTATTTTAGCAATTTAACAAAGAAAAACAAAATCTCTATTTGTTATTGGATAAAAAAACAAAACAAATAAACAAAAGAAAAAAAAAACCAACACCTGGTCAAGCTGCTGTATACAAAATTAAATTTTAATAGAAATCCAGCCTAAAAAGCCCTGCTGCTTCTGGTACTGATATTGCAAACTGAGCAGCAAGAAAGGGACATGAGATCTATTTTTTTCTTAAACCTTGACATTGGCAAAGTTTCATTTTAGAATATGCATTTCTAGTACTTAAAGGTAGCAATGAAAATGGTTTTCCTCCCCCTCATCTGCCTGTGCTGTAACAGGGACTGGAGCAAAGCTGCAGGAGTTTAAGGGACACGAGCTTGGCTTGCATGAAGTGCACAGCTAAGTAGGGTCACAGAAAAAGGAAAATCTGCTTGCTTGACCAGCACTGGGGCCAAAGAAATAAATACCATCATTAAAATACAGCCAGTAGGATTTTGCTGTCAACTTCTACCAGTATAAAAAGGGAAACCCAGGTTTTAGTTCTATATAAATTCATATTAGATCACAAATGAATGATAAGTTATATGCTTAGAATGCCATAAATATTTTCCAGTTTCTACCAGTGCCAGTAGGAGAAAGCAGGTTAAGAACTATTTTAAGCACATATCACTAATTCCAAGGAAATTCAGTGAGTGGGAGGAAAAACCCCCTCATCTAACAGAAGGTGTGATTTGAAACAATAATGCAATAGTAGCATTTATTAAAATCTATTATTTCTGTCAAATATTGAGTCAGCACGGATGTGCAAACACATGCAACGGGGTGGTTGTGTGTTAACCGGAGTCTGACACATTGTGTTGGGCTCTGGAAATACAAGAGGGAAATTCCACACAGCAGGATTTCAGTGACCAAAATTCATATAAAATGAATATTTAAACTTAAAGCAAACACACACGGAAATGCTGTTAATAATAAGCTGAATAATAGCCTCAAAGCTTTCCTGTTTTAAAAAATTACTGTGCATTTTATATTAAAATACATTAAATATAGAGTTCCCACTACAGAATTTATATTTGCTTTTTCATTTTCTTATTAAGTCCTGTTTTCTCTGGGCTTGACTTATGAAATACTAATACTGCAACTCTTTTTTTTTTTTTTTTTTTAAAAAGCAGTTGATTTAAAAAAATTACTGAAAATAAAATTTGTCATTTTTTTCAGCATTTCCAGAGACAATAGAGGGTCAATGGTTGGACAAGATCAAGGCAGAGGATGGTTTATCCAGGGTGTGTGACAGCTGGAAAAGGAAAGCAGATATGATATTGCAGGTTTGGTTCCTAAAACTATATCAAGGCTACTCTTTTAGTCAACTTGGAAATTTATATACTATACACTAACCCTCCTTTAATATCCTCTCTCTCTTTCCTCTGGGCATTTATTGCTGTTCTTTCTAGTTCAGTAACCAGTGAGCAGAAGGTTCATTAAAACTAATTGAATTGGAAACTTGTCTGCCCTGGGAAATGTTAACTCTTTGTTGTTATCTCTGGGAAATTCCTTTTGTTATTTTCCTTTGAATTACACGGTCAGGCTTGAGTGTAGCAAACACCACCTTGAAAATATTTCCACTTCTCCCCTGTTTCGGCAGCAGCTTTGGGAAGGCTCCTGTCCCCCTGTTTTTCCCCAGTGATGTTCCATGTGGGTGACTCGGAGCTGGGGCTCAGCCATGGCTCAGCTCCCAGGGCTCAGGGGAAGAAAGGGACCCACAAAGGCACCTTCCCAAATCAGCGGGTTTAGGAACCCTGGCTGAGGGTCTCAAGGCACAGCAAATCCTGAGTGGACACGGCGTTAAACACGAGGGGTAAAATGTCCCAGGGAATGAGGGGGGATCCTCCTGCGTGGGATGTGAACCTTATTTTAACTTCCTTCCTCTAATCATTTATGAGTAACACTTCCCAAAGAGATCAGGAAAGAGTTTCATCCAGCTCTTTGTAGCTTGAAAAATATCGATGAAATAAAACACTTGATAATAGTCACAGTGGTAGATTTTTGACAGCTTTAAAAATCAATTGAAAATAACAGGCAACCCACTGTTGCTAATAAAAGTAAATATTTATGACTGATTTGACTGAGCTTCAATACCAGTCAATCACTTTCTAAAGGATCTTTGCAATTCATTAACCTCTTTTTACTGGTCTTGTCCCTGTTGGTATTAGCCATTAAAAGGGAATAAGGGAGGGGGTCTTGATTTTTCTATTCTCATCATTCATAGCTTATTTGTTCATTCCCTCCATTCCCATACGTTGCTGTTAAATTGATTGTCTGTTTAGTCATATGAATGATAAAGTAGCTCTGCCAGGAAGAATGAAAGCCTCCATTAATTCCTGAGAAGGGTGGGCTTCTTTGATTCAGCCTCAGTCTAAACCAAAACTACTTCCATAGTTTCCTGCCACATCAGTAACTAAATTTGGACTGTAACATATTGCTGATAATAAGGGTCATAATTCTCCTCACAAACTTTTTGATGTCAAAACTTCAGGGAAAATCATGTTTATTAATATCTATTAAAGACTGTTGTTATCAGTCTGGTCTCCTTACTCCACAACATGATGTAGCAGGAAAGAAGGCAGCTGTCCTAACTTCGTAATAAAATGTGATTTCTAAAACACAATGCTGGTGTGTGACAGGGGAAGAAGAGTTTCAGCAGGGGGAATTTCTTCCTGGAAAGGGTGGTCAGGCCTTGGCAGGGGCTGCCCAGGGAGGGTTGGAGTGCCCAGCCCTGGAGGTGTCCAAAGAATCACTGGCTGGGGCACTCAGAGCTCTGGGCTGGGGGACAAGGTGGGCATCGGGCACAGGGTGGGCTGGATGGTCTTAACCTGAATGATTCTGTGACTCTGTGGAAATATACACAGTTGTGCCTTTAAATAATGAAGATGATGAGGGTAGGTCTGACCTATCAACTTACAGAAATTCCATCTTTCTTTGGTTTTGTGTTTCGTTTGTTTTTTTTGAAACGGATGAACTACAGCATTGGCTAAACAGAGCATTGAACCAAAACCTTAATTCAGTACCTTGCCCCTTTAAAATATCCCAAAGGGATAGGGAAGACTGGATACACAGGCAGGATATTTTCACTGATACCCTCAGTGATGTAACCAAAGGACCTCTAATTGCACATGACTTGCTCTGTTATTAATAACTGGCTCTAGAAACAGAATCTGTAGGATCTGAATTGAATTAAAGGCAGCTTGGGGGCAACTTTGCATTATCCATCCCCCGTAAGAAATACATTCTCCTTAGCTCAGGTCCCCCAGTCAGGTACAAGGATGCAGGCAGCCTGTCCCCCCCCCCAGTAATCCTGGACAGCCCCCACATCTGCCAGCTGCAGACTCACCAGTGTGCTCTGCTTGCTGTTTCAGAATGCACTCTGAGCACTCTTAAAGCTGCCAAAGAGAAGAGAGGCACAGCTTCATGTCTGTGAGTGTTCACACAGTGCAGAGCTGAGACTGTGCTTTCACCTGCTCCTCGGGGGATTCACTTGCTGCAGATTTCATTTCCTTCACTCCAAGACTGAGCCTAAGTTTTCCTAAGGAGGACAAAGTTTGTGAACAGCACAACAACTGCTACCTTTTAGTTAAATTTCAGCTAAAAACATTAATCTTGGTTTAAATTCAATCTCACAAGTTTTTAAGCTTTCCTCCCAGGATTTACTGTCAGCAGCTCCTCAGTGTGACGCTGGGTCACCGTGTCACCTGGAGAACACCCTGATGTGCCCAGAACAGGTGATGTGCCTGTTCCCTCTCTCCTGGCACTTTGCAGCTCACACCTGCACTGACATGCCCCGTGGAGGCAGCAGCTCCAAACCCACCAACTCTGCTTCTCTGTAGAGTTCACAGGGAAAGACAGGACCTAAGTGGGGTTAGACAATGTAAATCCTATTTAGATGGCAATGCAGACAATGAAATAAAGCTCATAAACTCCGTTTTATCATCCTCTTTCTTTGAGGATGAATGAAATCCTCTTTCCTTGTTTGCAGAGCGTGAGAAAGCTGTATGAAACTCACAGACAGAGAGCACACAAGATGGGTCAGGAGGTCATTAGTACGTGTTCCTCTTTTCACCAGACCTGCCCTGTTGACTTCATCCAGGCTATTATTCACATCCAGCATGGAAAAACACCATGTGACAGTAACTCCAAGGAAGTTTCTGGCTCACTTCCCCACCTGGCAGTGGCAGCACTGGCATGGGGCTCCTGCTCTCAGCAACAACACGACCCTGAGACCCTCCCTGATGCCACAGAGCCCATCCAGCCCGTGGTGTTCCCAGCCTCACTCTGGGGAGAACACCAGACCCTGAACCAAAACGTAAATTCCCTGCAAAACTGGCATTTGCAGCTTCTCTCCATCACAGCAACTCTTGTGGGGCATTTTATTTTTAAAATAGGTCTTGGAACTTCAAAATCCCAGAATGTGCTGAGTCGGAAGAAACCCCCAAGGATCATCGAGTCCAACCCTTAGCCCTGTCCAGGACCATGCCCGAGAGTCACACCCTGTGCCTGACAGTCTGTTCTAGGTACATTTTAGGTGTGTCCCAGGTGTTCTGACAGTGTGTTCTGGGGCTGTTTTCAGTGCTTTCCTACATTCCAGGTACACCCCAGGTATGCATGTTCCGGGTGTGTTCCAGGTTCAGGTGCATTTCAGCATGCCTGGAAATGTGTTCCAGGTGCTTTCCATGCCTGTTCCAGAGACATTCCAGGTGTACTTTAGGCACGTTCCAGGTATGTTCCAGGTGTGTTCTCAGTTCATTTCATATTCACAGACAGGGGGTGTTTGAACACACCTGGAAAGATGTTCGAGGTATGTTCCAGGTGTGTTCCAGGTCCAGGTGTGTTCTAACAATGCCTGGAAACACATTCCAGGTGTGTTCCAGATGTTTAACCTGTTCCAGGACATCCCTGTCTCAAGCAAGGCCACAGGACTCAGGGGTTCAGACCCTCCCACCCTCCAGTGAAAGTTCTGCTGCCTGCGAGGGGCTCTGAGCTTGATTTCTTGTAGATAAATACAGAACATATTTACAGCTGCCAATGACAGATGTTCAGTGTAAATATTATTCCAGCAGATTTTTTTAATCAGATGGTGTAATGCATGATAGTGTCATTTAAAAAGAGAAAATGGATGAATACAGTGAAAAAATTACCATTTGGAAGGCAAAACTATTTTTGGCAGAATTCATAATGAACTAATTTTTTCTCATCAGCAAAATGATGCTACAAGACACACAAAACTTATTTCTTAGTTCTAAGAAACCAAATAATTAAAAATGATATACGTGTTCACCTTTATGTTCAGGTGCAGAGGAGTCCCACACACTGTGACCTGTATTTGTTCAGCACCATGGAAACCATTTCACTCCATTATCCAAACATTATTTACATAAAACCGAGGGGGAAAAGGTAAGAGAAAATAAAAGTGACACAGGCAGAAATAATGACAGTGATTGGATTCATGGTGGAGAAGTGGGCAGGGAACCAAGAGGGCTTTAATGAGATTTACATTCACGGAGGGGAGCGGGTTGGAGGAGCTGATTGCATCCAAATGGGATGAAAAGACAAAGCTGAGCTTACGTGGAGTAAGATTTCCTCCTTCCTGCACCAGCACTTGTACAACTGCTTATCAGAGGGATAAATCTTAGTTAAACAGAGCAGGGGAAACTTGGCAGGAGAAACACAAGGGTACAACAGGTAAACGAGCAGAAACTTGGTGACCACACTGTGTTTGAAGTGGGCAATCAAACAACAGGACAACAGCCTAAGGAGGGACCCGCCTCGGGTGGGGAGGGACCCTTTTGCTGAAGCCTGGACACAGCCACTCACACTCATGGGCTGCTTAAAACACCTTAAGGTGGCTGCTTTAAACCCCTCCCTGGCATCCCCCAAACGCTGCTGGCAGCAACTGCACCCGCCCCAAGCACCTCAATAGATGGGCTTCCTTTGTAACCTCCTCAAGTTTTCCAAATATCAATCCCTCTAAAAGGAAAAAAATATCCAGGACAACGAAAAAATACGAAGGGATGTTAAGAAAAGCTGCATTCAGCACAAACACTTCCCTGTTTGTCAAGTTCCTGATGCAGCCAAAGCCAAGGATTCTGCAAACAGAGGAAGGGGAAAAACAAGCAAAACGAGAACCTCCACATCCAGTTTTTCTGCCCCAGGCTCAGTAAGATGCACCTGAGCTGTGAGTGCCAACCTCTCCCTGGGCAGCAGCTCCAGCCCTGCCACCAGCAGCCCTGTCCAGGGGCAGGACACCCACCCCAACCAGCTTCCCACGCAAGGGCTCCCAACACAATCCACAACTGAGTGTCAGAATACTGAGTGCTTAGTGTCACTTAATTAAAAGCATTTCATTTTAATGCCTTCTGCCCATTTAGAGCCAATTAATGCAAGGTGCTAAGTACTCTTAAATCCCATTTCAGCCAAGACTAGCTGAGGCTGATCAACCCTTCACAAGAAGAACCTTTTCTGATTTGACTCTCAGCTGAGACTGTGAAGTGTTCTCCCAAGTACCTTCTTTGGGATGGGAAGTTGGAGAGAAGCAGAAGCACTGAAGGCTTCCCCTGTCACAGCCCCTGCAGAAGGTGGCAGTGCAGCTGCTGCTGCCCCAGAACACACAGGAGGAAACTTCAGTGCACTAGTTAGAGCCACTTGTGGACTGATCTCACCCTTCATTTCAGCTGAGCATACAACCCTCCCCTTCCTCTGTCCTGTCTTACTGTGAGAGGTTTCAGAGCACTGTGATGTTGAATGTGCTATTCCCATCTTACTCCTGGCTACATAATAAGTAAAATGATTTTATGACTACTGTATGTAGTAGAATGGTTTGGGTTGGAAGGGACTTCAAAGCCCACCCAGTGCCACCCCCTGCCATGGGCAGGGACCCCTTCCACTAGCCCGGGTGGCTCCAAGGGAATCCAACCTGGCCTTGGACACTTGCAGGGATCCAGGGGCAGCCACAGCTTCTCTGCCCAACCTGGGCCAGGGTCTTACCACCCTCACAGGGAAGGATTTCTCTCTGAAGTAACAGATTTCTTCCTAATTTCTGAGCAGTACAATTAAAGTACTTAATAGGAAGGAAAAGACTTGATCTGAACTAGAATTCCACCACTGAAAGATTTTAAAAAGGATTACAGCCAAAACCATGTTGTCCCATTAGCATTCTGTGGAAAAACACGTGGTATCTTTCGTGCATTATAGCAGGAAATACAAATATACTCATATCCTGTCTCCAAATGTCACACAGCCATTCTGAACTCCTGGTCCCAGTAACCACTGGCTGCTCTCAACAACACAGACTGGTACTGACCCACATTCCTGTTTAGCAAATTCCCAGGGGAAGAACCTGGCTGTAGGAGAAGACCCTGTTCCCCACTATCCCCCATTTCACTTGTCTGCTCGACAAACTGATGCTCACATGGTTTTTTAACTTCTTGTTGCCTTTCAGCACATGAAAACAAAAGCGCATTGTAGGCGGTGTAAGGTGTGATTTACTACAGAGCCAGACACTGAAAAATCTCCTTATTTTCACTGTTTTTAAGTTCCTACCTGTTGATGTCACTGGATTCACCCCTGATTAAAGAGATGTGCAAGAACAAAAGATGTTTCACAGAGAAAAGGACAAGAAGGAGGAGCAGCAGCAGAAGCAACGAGACCAAAACACACATGTTAAAAAATACCAGCACAATGCAAAGCCATGTCTGTTGGTTTATAGATCACTGCACAATAAAGGAGGGACAGTAAAGGAATGAAGTCACCCAATGACTGCAAAAACTGGAAGTTAAAATTCACCAGCAGCAACATAAACACTGGAAAGGAGTCTAAATACATCACAAACTGGTTACCATTGAATATATAGAAGCAGAACCCATTTTTTGAAATAATAAATCCTAGTATTTCATCATGAGGAATCCTTTCTAGTTCCAGAAGGATGCACAGAGCTTGAAGGACAGACTCACCCATTGTTGAAATACTCTCAAAGCCTCTAAGAGGACTCCAGCTCTCATCTGGATTCCTCTGGGTAAGGCTCCCCAGGTGCCACTCCCAGCTGATCTCTGATCTAGTGCAATCTCTCCTTTGTGGCTGCTGCAGGAGCATCTCCTGCCTTTTGAGCAATTCTAACTTTGATCTCTTCTCTCTACAGCTTTTCTTTTCATGTGATAGTTGATATGAGGAGCGTGTATCCCAACAGGAAAACACCATTCCTTACTGGTACATATCTGGATACATCCCATATTTGCAGATATCCTAAATTATGGCAACTAGCCTGACCTAAAAGAATATGGGCTTTCCAAACCATACTACTGTATGTAATAGTTAATAACCATACGATAAATAAATAGAATAAAGCTGGTTGTTTGGATGTTCTGTGGCTTGGGTTTTAAAAAAGAAATGTTTGATGCAATTAAATAAAGTCCCTTCTCACTCTTATGTCAAGGAGAAGCAAGACTTGTGTTTTCAGCAAGGCAGACTATCTTTTGTTATTTGCTTATAAGGAAGAAAAAAGGCAAAATCAGGAAATGCAAGTCTCTAAGAAGGAGGTTTCATAGGCAAGACACCACAACATGCCCTTTGACTCTGCTCAAAAAGTTGCTGAGCAAAGAGCAACGCCGGTGTCCTCAGTGTGAAGGGACCAGTGGATCTGACCAAGCTCTGTGTGCTCCGAGGCCTCAGTGAACACTCCCACAGCCCCTCTGAAAGTTCCAATCGATACACAAAATGAGCCTCACTTTGTAAACACTGTGATCACATCAATTGCTATTGTATTTGTAATTACGTTCATTTATCAAATGTGCTACCAGGGTGATCATAATAATCTCAACATATCCATAAAAACTATCTAACTAACATTATCTCAAGGTGTGCACACATCCCCCAGCCATGAATCATCTGCCCTGTGCTATGAATTTACCACCAGAAGTTACAGGCAAGTATCTGTGAAAAAGGAACTTGTCTTGGAAATATTTAGAGGCCTTATTCTTACAAAATATCACCTTCCCATGCTCATTTAGCCTCCACAGAACAAAAATCTCAGGCAAAGCCTTTAAAACTCCTCCACCAGTGACACCAATAGGTAAACAAGAAAAACATAAAGCGGGGGGGGGAGAAAAATATTGAAAGCTCTTAATTTCACCTTTATAGAAACATATTTTGTTTCTGAAAAACTGACCACCTGAAACCTTGGTACAACTGACCAGAGAGACAGCAGAGAACAGAGAGGAATGTTGGTAAATAAGATAACTGTATCATTCCCAGAGTTACAGGATAGCCCCAAAAATACAGCATTTTCACTACTTTTCAAGACAAGAGTCTCCTACTCAAATTTTGTCGAGTCAACAAAGGTATAGAAGGTATTAATAAGTGACATTTTAGGTGCTAATTGATAAAAATCCACTAAAAGAGGATTGGTAGTATAATTTCAGCTATAATGATTGATTTGTTAGTTAAATCTGTGTTTGTGATCAATTCCCCTCCAGATAAATGGGTGGTGGAGCCTGGGTGGTGCATTGGAGCACTAATGAAAGGTCTGGGGTAACCCCTGAGCAACTGTGCACCCTGTGCTTACAAACCAGCTTCCTCCAGGGAATCATTAACAAAACTGAGGTCTTTGGGATGTCCTGGGATATTAATTATACCCGATATGTAAAATGTGTTTAATTACAGCAAAATGTGACTCTGGATGAATTGGCCACACAGGTAAAAAAATCACAGACATCCTTTTCTCTGGTAGGAACAATTTAACAGCAGCTCTGAAGGATGAGCTTTGAAACACAGAACATTTTCTTACTGAGGAATCAGCTCTGGAGGGACCTCAGGGCATCAGAAACCTCTTTGGCAATCGCTCCACAAGGACATGGCCAGAAGGGACTTCAACCATCACACCAGTGCGTGACCGAGACCATCAACACGCCCCAGGTGGAGCCACAGCAGCTTCTGCACCAGTGGGAAGTGACTCCCAGCCAAAGGGCTTTCAAAGGAATACATGGCAGTCCCACTTTAACACACATGGGAATCCACAGGCTTTTATAGAATTCTGTGTAATATCCAACCTGAACCTCCTCTGGCACAACTCAGGCTGTGCCCTCCAGTCCTACCAACATGCTTTTCTTGTGAGCAAGTGAATGTGAAAGTTCCTGGAAATGGTAAATACCTTCAAAAGAATCGAGGACTGAGAAATACTTTTAAATATCAGCTTTGTTCAGCTACTTCTATTCATTTCCAGCCATAAGACTGAGTCAAAAAGTGAACATTCATCTTTTGACCAATGTACCAAAATTTTTACCATTCTGCCACCACCAGCAAAAGTCTGTTTAGTGTATTTTTGCTGCATCCACCATATGCAGCAAAAGGAGCTTCAAGTAGTGGGTTTAAACAATGCAGGTTTCCCCAAATGGAAAATTAAATTCCAGGGGCATCTCACTTATTTCTTGTTTTGAAAGGAAATAAATTTCGACCCAGTTTGCCATGCTGGGAAACTTTTGGACAAAACTTTCAAAACAGAGGCCCTGGTCCTGTATAGTTATTAAGGATCAGATTTTCACACACACCTCCTCTGGAATCCCCTTACCTGGCAAAATCTCAGTTTCCTGCCTCTGCGGTGCACAGTGACCCAAACTGTGGCAGGAATAGCTGAGAGGATCAGGAGACTATGAACTAAGAGAGCTAAACAAGCCATTAATTGGGATGATTCTGACCCCAAATCCTTGAAAGAAAATGGCTGGGAGAGCTGGGGGTGCTCACTCTCAGAAGAGAAGGCTCTGGGGAAACCTTAGAATCCCTTCCAGCATCTAAAGGGGCTCCAGGAGAGCTGGAGAGGGACGTGGGACAAGGGTCAGGCTTTTTGTGTTGGGTTAGTTGTTGTTATCGTAGTAGTGGGAGTTACATTATGCTTTAAACATATACATACCTAAAACGCTCAAAGTATCTGTTTCTCTATATATCTACCATACAGAAAGCAGTTCTCTGTTTTGGTTAAATAAATTTTTCAAACATTCTAATAATTTGCCTTGCCTATACCTATGGATGTCTCTCTGCTGAGGCAGACAACATACAATTGCTCTACAGCTCCACTGCTGTATTCCCCAAACTAGTGAGATCAAAACAAACAACCTAATAGGACTCGCTTGGCTGCATCACTGTTGTTTGTAAAAATGGCTGTATATTACTGGTACATAAAAATCTGGCAGCTGGGCACTGCATGTGATCCCAGAGCAGAGTGCAAAGGGAAGGAGACACAGAATATCTCCTGTAATGGAGCATAATCACCACACCACAGCACATTTCTGAATAAAATAACACAGCCACACTGTACTGCATTCTTAGAACTACCCACAGCTTCAGATTTATGAAATAAAATGGGTTTCTCAGCAGCCCATGCCTGTGCACTTATACCAAAACATTTCATGGGCCTCAGCCATCTGTGTTTCACACACAGGAACACGAGAACAGACACAAACACAGGCACAAAAAGTAGTCACAATCAGTGCCGAGAATCATTGAATCCCAGGATGGTTTGGGTTGGAAGGGACCTTAAAGCCCATCCAGACTCACTCCCTGCCACAGTCCCTGGTCTCACTAACCCAGGGTGCTCCAAGCCCCGTCCAACCTGGCCTTGGACACT
>JAWWTY010000160.1:720359-741890 GCA_035222235.1 Margarornis squamiger | reverse complement strand
CTGTCCCTGTTCCCTGGGAGCAGAGCCCGACCCTCCCGGCTCCCCACTCCTGGCAGGGACTTGCAGAGCCAGAAGGTCCCCCCTTACTGATCTTACATATAAGAGTTTCCACATCCCTTTGTGGTTTGTGTATTCAAGAATAAAGAAACGTGGAAGTATAAGGAGAGATTCTCCTGTAGATCAAACCATAGAAGTGCAAAACATCCCCAGAATTCTCAAGAACGAACTGTCTACATGTTTATCACGTAAAAGAAAATGCCTCTAATAAAATATCAGGAGGATAAAATGCAGAGGCAAAGGGCAATTTTTAACACTGCTGCTCACAGAAATCTCACTCCAGACAGCACAAAGCTCCTCATCTACTGGAAGGTGTCCCTGCCCATGGCAGGAGGTGGAACAGGAGGAGCATTAAGGTCCCTTCAACCCAAATCATTCTGGGATGCTATGATTAAGATCAATTCAGATCACAGTTATAATCAATATAATCACTAATAAGATTATGTTAAGTGACTACTGAAGTCAAGCACTGCATCCCTGAGTCTTGCTGGTGTTTAAAAATATATATGTTGTGCAATTGCCATGATGCACTAGAGCCCAGCTTGAGAAAGGAGCAGAGATGTTGGTGATACACCAGAACATTACTATTGTACAACACACCTCCACCCTAAAAAAGCCAACCCAAAAATCAGGATATTTGCTTGCAGTGCCAGGGGTATTGATTCCATAACACACTTTTATGCTCCTCGATCTGTTATCCAACATAACCACAACTGGACCATGCAGTGGCAGGGATGCCCTCCCAGAGGACAGTCCCTCCCTACCCTTCTCTGAGGTGCAGGAGAGGGAACAGTGGGGAATCCAAGGTCTCAGTCCCTGTGGATGTCACCAAGCCTCACATGCAGGATCAGATAATGCCCACGGGACAAGAAATGCATGTATCATTGGGGAAATTATTCCTTAAGGAGCAGATGAAAAATTGTCATAAAAACACGCCTGGGCTGTGGCTGAGCTGAAACACAAGTTGTCTGGAGGAGAACAGGGGCTCAAGCTGTTCTTTAACTTTCAGCTCCCGAGATTCATTTTGAACTGGTAATTATACAACACGAGGAGCTGGCAGTTCACACGGAGAACAGATTTAGCTGCTGACAAAACGCTACTACTCACAAAGTTCAGCCAGTCAGAACTGCAGTTCTTCCCAAGGGCTCTGCTCACAGTGCTGTGGGCATGGTTTGCAACCAAGAGTCTGGGGGCAGAGGGTGGGATGGGGTGGGCTTCGAGGTCCCCCCAACCCCAGCCATCCTGGGATTCTGTTCCTCAGGCCAGAAGCAGCAAAAGGCAGCCAGGACAAACTATGTGAAACTTTTCAGTTCTAACAAAACTAAAACTAACCAATTTAAATTCTATGTGGAATAAGCAGAAAAAAACCCACACTGCAATCAATGCTCAACTTACCTTTTATTAGTCTCATGTTAAATTAGAACTAAAGCAAAGGTACCAAAGACATATTTTTCCTCTGTTTTGATAAAACTTAGCACCGCTTCACCTCAATATGCCTTTTGATACTGGTTATGCAGTTTCTTCTCATCATTTAGGAGACAACTGACTCAGTTTTTGGGAGGCCACACTTCCTACCTCTCATAGTCACAGGATGGTTGGATTGGAAGGGACCTTAAAGCCCATCCTGTCCCACACCCTGCCATGGCAGGGGCACCTCCCACTAGCCCAGGTTGCTCCAAGCCCCATCCAACCTGGCCTTGGACACTCCCAGGGCCATTCCCATACCTGGCCATACCACCTACTTAAGCTACAACCTCAGCCTGAAAGGTGTGAAACAGCGACACCAGAGACAGAAACACCCGTGCCAGGCATAAACATCTGCAACCTGCAGGTCCCACGACCAGCTCTCATTTCTGCTTGCAAATAGCAAACATTTTTTTAACTACTTTTTTATTATTATTATTATTAAATAGGATCCAGTTAAATTTTTTTAAAACTACAAATATATTACCTTGCAGAATTTCCCTCCTCTCAAATTACAATGCTCCTTTTGTGCATGTTTGCCACTTGTTTTACTATCCAGACCATTTCTGCATAGAAACAGCTTTCAACTTCGTAACCATTGCTGGTGTTTCTACAGTTCCATTTGATCTATTTGCCAAGCACCTCATGCTGGAAAACATCCTTATGCTCACACCACTCAGCCACATTTGTCCTTGGTTTCCACTGCTCTGTACACACAACTTTACATTTTTGTGATTGTACCAGACATTTGATTTAAAACATTTGATTATGTTTAAATGAAAGAAAAAAACCCCACAAATATTTGCTATAAGATTCCCTCCCTTATGTAGAGGGCATCATCCACCCCAGCCAGACCACGGAAGCAGATGACACTGTCCAGAATGTTTCCTGGCAGAAGTGCCTCCACCATGGAGCAGAACCCTGGGTGGGAGGAACACGAAGAGCTTTAAGAATTTGAAGGCCTAATGGAGTTTGGAGGGGACGCATTTTGAATCTATCAAACTCTGACATTTGAGGGAGCTTTATATTTTCCTTTAAGAGTAGTGCAGACCCCAGTGAATTATATAATGGAATATGTCTCTCCAATGTAATCAAAGTTGACCTAACAGATTTGTCTTACTGGAGATACAATCTACTGAAAATCTTTAAGGAAATCAGAACCAGATTCGAACAACAAAGAAAAATCACTTTTTAAATTTATAACAGGCCTAGAGAAAGCAATTTCTACCAATTATAAAAACTGCAATCACGGAATGGTTTAGGTTGGAACAGCCTTCTAAGATCTTCGAGGCCAACCATTCCCCCAGCACTGCCAAGGCCACATCCCCCAGTGCCACATCTAGGGCTTTTAAATCCTCCAGGGATGGAGCCCAGTGCCAGGGCTTCACCAGCTTTTCCACAAAGAAACTTTCCCTGATACCCACCCTATTTCCCCCAGTCCTGTACCTTGTTTCCTGGGCCCAACACTCCCCTGGCTTCACCCTCCTCTCAGGAGCAAGAAGGTGATTTTAGGATCGCTGTTAACTAAGGAACAAAATGCTGATTTCTACAGAGTCAGGAGCAAAGAGTAAAATCCAAGAGGGAATGCAGAAATTCAAATTTCTTTTGCCAAGCAACTAAGCAGGGAAACCTAAATCAGAAGGCAGAGCCACTGCTGGTCTCGTGAACATGCACAATAAAGCCAGTCAGATTCCATTTGTTAAAACATGTGATTCAATTAATTTTGCCATCTTTACTGAATAATTTACTTGATGAATCAATTCCTCTGCTAAATAACCACTTCTACATCCCATTGACCCCTCTGTGGGCAAAACTGATTTTTCTTTTGGCAGTAATCATGTTTTTTGGGGCCAGGAGAGAGCAAGGCAGGGTGGGTTAGCAGGCAAACAAGGGGAAACCGCTAAGAGCAGCTGGCAATGATGGATCTGCAGGTGACCAAGGCAGGACCTTCCCCTGCAGGAGAGGGTTAAAGGCAAGCTCAGCAGATCACCAGCACCACAGAATAACCCCTGGAGCTTTCAGCTGCTGGTAACCCACGTTCATGCCAACCAGCAGGACGATGACGCACTTGGATACTTTTCCCTCATTTGGTTCCCTCCCAACATCCCCCTTGGCTATTAAATATGATATGGGAACTCTTAAGGACAACTTTTTATTTAGATAGTTCTATGACTAGTGAAAAATGTTAGAACATTTTTAAAAATGAGGTTTTCCAGTAAGCACCATCAATTTCCTTAAAATGTTTGCCATGAAACCTTTATCTCAGAGAAAAGCTAAACATAAGGATACAGAGACAGAGAGGAGATATTCCTGCATCTATTTGAAGAAATCTCATCCATAAAGAAACAAATTGCCATGGTAATTATCACTCTCTTACTTGTAATTGTAGGAATAACCGTACATGGGTTATACATATGGACCGTTCTCATTCCGTTTGCGTTAATTCTCCCTGGAAAGAAATGATCTTTTATGGAGCAGAAGTATTAAATGTGTTCTGGCAGCAGGAAGCGGTGGCTGGGCGAGGTGCTCTGCCACACAGCAAGCCCTGCCTGCAAGGCTGAAGCGCTCCTGGTTGTGCCTCAGAGCAGCATTACCCGAGACTAAAGCCCCAAAGGTTCTGGGAACGCTAATCCCACATTCCCCAGCCAGCCTGAGAATCACCTGTGTGCTCCCCAGGACAGCACTGCCAGGAGAGCCACAGGTGTGATGAGCTGCACCAGGGCTGAGTTACTTGACATGAGGCTTCCTCTCAAAACTAATTACAACCAAACAAGCAGGGGCTGTATTGTCAATATGGTGAATTATTTAAATATCAAGTAGATCTACCGTGGGTTGGTTTTTGGGGGTTTTAGCCAACTGTGGCAGAGCACCATGTAAAACTGAAACTCAAATTTGCATTATAAAGCTAGACATGGATGAATATTTAGCTCTTCTAGTCCCTGTAGATCTATTCTGTAAGGCCAAAGACAGAGAACACTCGAATTCCTGCTCCAGTTAGTCAGTGGGAATAAATCAGCAAATTCTTCTGAACAATGACCAGGTACCTGTTGGGAAGAACAACTCTCTGCCCATCCACCTGGTCTTCAAACCCAGCAGATGAGACACACAAGCTGAGTCCTGACTGGCTGCCCCTGGATCCCTGGAAGTGTCCAAGGCCAGGTTGGATGGGCTTGGAGGAACCTGGTCCCCTGCAGGGGGTGGGATGGGATGAGCTTTAAGGTCCCTTCCAACCCAGCCATTCTGTGATTCAGTGTAACTAAATAATGCTTGTGCATTTATTCCCTGAATATTTGATAAATGTTTGTGGGCAGGAGCCAGTTTGATTTCCAAGAAGGAGTTTCCTACAATTAGTTGAACTGGTGGAGTCAGCCGTGGGCTGGCAGAGCTCTGGGAGGAGCTGTGGGGCTCCAGGGCTGACTGTCCTCAGAGCAGTATCACAGGGGGGCATTTAATTTCTATACAATAACTTCTGGTGCAGCAATTGAAACAGGACCTTATATTTTTTAAAAAAATAAGTAATGAAAATAACAAATAACCTCATTTTTTTAATTCATGTCCTGTTCTCCTGAGATGAAGGAGGCAGCCAGGCCACAAATTTGCCAGTCCAAATAGTGTAGGAACACTTGGACTTACTGCTCCAACAGTTCCACCACTGAAATATTGTGCAGCAATCTCATCTCCAAACCCCTGTGCCACAGCCCTGTCTGTGCAGGGAGTGTTCCCTCACTTCTCAGCCCAAAAATTAAAGTGTCGGGGGTTTTTTTTAATTTTTAATTATTTTTGACTCATAGATGTTTACAGCAAACACCCTTTGGAAACCTGGAGCTGAAATCTCTCAGCACTCAGACTTTTCACCTTGTGCACAGAGCTGCAATTGCTATTGTAAAATTATTTAGGAATAATTAAAAAAGACATGGATTTCACAGCACCAAAAAGGGAAGATTTTTGTCATGAGTACTGAAAACAGACCCTGGGTTGGAGAAAAGTGCTGCACCTGCAGCAAGACTCTGGTGGTGATTTTTTTTCCTTTAAATAAGCCCTGACTGCTCTGCACGTGCAAGGAACAGAGAAATTGGAAATATCCTACACTGTGCACTCATCCTGCCTTTTACTCCTGATATGTGTACATGTGTGAGGAAAACACAAACTTTTTATAGAAGTTTTTGTCTCAGATTTTTTGCTTCAAGATTACATTGAATTAAAAAAAAATAAGAAAAAAGAAGGCATTATTCCTATTAATAAATACAATTAAACTCCAAGCTAGAATGTTAATTCTGACTCTCAGTCTTTCCTAATCTGGTATTTTTCTCCAAAGAGAGCTGCAGGGCTGGGCTGCTCAGGTGGGTCTGTTCTTTTGGATTTGGCATCCAAAGATCTTAACAAATTTTACCACCCACGTCCTCTGTACCTTCACATACCCCAACCATTCCGAGAGCCTCAAACATGCCTTCAAGTGGTGCCAAATTATAATTATGAGACCCTTAGTTGCATTCCAGCATCTGAGTCGTAAGTGTCTGTCCAGATCTGTCCAGGAGGGAGGCAGGAACAAGGGAGAAGTCGCTCCTTTGTGCCCCCAGAGCTGCAGCCTCCCGTCACTGCGGGGCACGCACGGCTCCGACACACCGCAACGGTGGGTGAGCACAAACCCCTGCAGGACACGCATCACTTTTTCCCCTATTAATGCTTCAGGAGCTCTGGCTCCCCGTGTTTTGCCATCCTCAGGGTGTATTTCATATATTGTTTTTAAAGCTTCTTATAGACCCTGAGGAGCAAAACTTAGATCCGATCCAGTTTGACAGGTAAAGGGCACTGTGAAGGCTCTGTGAGCGTCGCTGCTACAGGGGGAATGTGCTCAGGATGTGGAACACCCTTTCTCTGCCATGCACATCCATGTCCCCCAAGCACGTTTTTCCAAGCACTCCTTGCTGCTGAGCAGGAAAATCATCATTTTATGATGTGAGGTAAAGCACTGCCTTACCCTTTTCTGTGCCTTCTCCCTCGCTGTCACCTTGTCACCGTGCAGGGCCACTGCAGGAACACCGAATCCAGGAAGAGGGGAAAAGCAGCACCACAGATTTCCTCTTTGCACAGAAAATAAACCCCCTTTGTAGGAAAAAAATCAAAGCACTTCATAGCAAATACGGGAAAGCCTAAACACACGTGAGCATTTTAAAAAGTGCTTCTGTTTGTTCATCGATCCAGCCAGGGTGAAAATTTACATCTTCATGAACGATGGGCAAAGTTATGTGTGAAACTTCAGAGTACCTGAATGATAGAGAACTCCATATATCCCAGAATGGTTTGGGTTGGAAGGGACCTTAAAGCCCATCTCATTCCACTCCCCCTGCCATGGGCAGGGACACTTTCCACTAGCCCAGGTTCATCTCCTGTTAACCAGGCACCTCTAGCATGTCTGAGCACAGGTACCAACAGTCTCGACTCATTTTGAAAGAAAAGGCTTCATCAACTTGTTTTAAAAGTTGCATTTTCATATATATGTATATATATATATATAATGGGCTTTGTACTTAATATAACTCTCAAGAAACACCACCACGTTGTTCTCTTCCTGACAAAGCCATTGGGCTCAGCAGGGTTCCTGCAGTAACAGCCACAGGAAGAAAAGTGCTCTAAAATAGTACGTAATGGATGTCTCTTTTGAGATACATGATGTTAAAAAGTGCATAAAACCATTGCTGCAATCACTTCTATTCCTACAATTCCATCTAAAAATCTCAGAACTTGCTGCTCGGCCTTTGCAACGCTCGTGTTTGTGTTCCAATTTTTCCCACATATTTGATGATGACTGTTTTTACCAGCAGAAGGGCCCAGCTCCCTTACGGAGATATCACACGGGGAATTAATTATAGGAAAAGCAGATGAGAGCAGCACTGAAAATAACTCCCAGGTCAAATTTATGCCGTGTATTAATTTTACGTAATCAGATGCAGTTCACAGTCAAACTGTGCCCCAAAAAAACACCTACCAAGAGAAGGCAGCCCCAGCCATTCCTCCAGTGTCCACAGGCAGGGCGTGAGGCTCCAGCTCTCAGCTGAGCCCCATCCTTCATGCTGTGACTACTCCAGCCAGGACAACACCACACCTCACCATGTCATTGCTACCAGGGTCTCCTTGCATGCCCCGCAGCTCTGTCAGCGGGGAAATCTCTTGCAAAGAGGATTTGAGAACAACTGACAGAAGATTTACAGAGAATCCCACAGATCCGGTGCTAGAGCCCTTCAGAAGATGGGCTGGAAAAGTGGCCAAGACTGGGCACCATCCAATGCACAGAGGAGTAAGAGTGTGGGTACCTTTAGCCATATAATGGCTTTGGATCAAGATCCCACCAATTAAGAACTTCAAAGAGAAAAGGCAGTTTTACAAACCTGAAGAATTTCACCTTATCTTTGTCCTGGAGGAAACCTTATGCATCTTTTAATGACACTCCCCAAGTCAGCTAAGCCTATCCATCTTTTAATTGCAGCCTTTTAAACCAAAATGCCCTTCCCACTCCAGCTCTCACTTGTCCAAACGTTTCCCAGACTGTGGGATGACTTCCTTGCTATCCAAAGCAGGAAGGTATTGCCTAGAACAGCACCAGCCCTGTTCCCTGGTTCTCCCGATGGCAGAACAGCCTCACACACTGTGTCTTACATCAGTTCATAGAAGTGACAGATGGAAAGACATTTAATTTACCCCACTCAAACAAGGACCACTTCTCCAGGCCTTCTCAAACAACGAGGAGGAACCCAGACCTTGCTGGCAGTTGCGTGGAGCTGACAGGTTGAGACACATCACACACCGAGGCATTATCCAAACACCTCAACACTCCCAGGAATGGAGCAAGAACAGAGCAGGAGCTGAAGACAGAGCAGTGGCTGCCTGCACAGTAATTCTGTTTATTCTTCTAAACAGTCACATGAAAATTAAGATACTAAAAAAAGGAACTCACTTACTGGAACAAGTCCAGAGGAGGCCACAGAGATGCTCCAAGGGCTGAAGCCCCTCTGCTCTGGAGACAGGCTGGGAGAGCTTGGGACAAGGCATGGAGGGACAGGACACAGGGAATGGGTTCCCACTGCCAGAGAGCAGGGATAGGTGGGATATTGGGAAGGGATTCCTGGCTGTGAAGGTGATGATGTTCTGGCCCAGGTTGGGCAGAGAAGCTGTGCCTGCCCCTGGATCCCTGGAAGAGTCCAAAGCCAGGTTGGACGGGGCTTGGAGCACCCTGGGCTGGTGGAAGGTGTCCCTGCCCATGGCAGGGGTAGCACTGGATGGGCTTTAATGTCCCTTCCAACCCAGACCATTCTGGGTGTCAATGAAGGAGAATTAGAACAGAAACATTCCCATCTCCTAAAATCCAAATCCTTGGAACACAAGGCAACAAAACAAACAGCTGGTGCCTGCCTAAGGGGCCCCAGTGCCCCACACGAGCCCTTCCTGCTCCCTGTGCTTGGGCAGGGCAGGTGCTTTCACATCAAACTGAACATCTCAACATGAAATCGTCAAGGTGGGGCTGTGTAGGTTTAGCCTCTGTGCATTTTTTTTTTGGTCTTCTGGTTTGGTTTTGGTTGGGTTTTTTTGTTTTTTGTTTTGCTGTTTATTTAAAAAATATTTTACTTTCATTTCCCTTAATATTTTGCATTCATGTGTGCCCAAATCCAGAGGCATTCAGGGCTCAGCAAAACACCAAAGCCAAACCAGCTGGGTTTAATAAACACTTACTGCTGATGCTTATGTTGATGAGGATTTTCTCCTTCTTCATCTTTCTTTATCCTAAAAAGTTGGTATTTTGCACTGCTTTAAACCAGGAAAAAGTAAGAGCTTTTTTAAAGATATTTGATGGATTTTATTTTTCTGTCTGGTGGGAATCTCTAATCTTCCCTTTGGAAATCAGACTCATCTAGAAGCAAGACAGAAAAATGCCAAATGGTAAACTGAAATACAGATATGCTTTCCCAAACCCCAAAATTAAGCCATTGTTATTACACCATTCAAGGGACCCAATGACTCCAAATCATAATTTAGTGAAGATCAAGTGTAAAATCTGTTTAATAATATCCAATACATCCTCTATCTCCGAGATTATATCCTGCATTTGCAGGGCATTGACTCCATAATCTAACAGGTCTTTTCCATCTCTGACTTCTATTAGCCTATGAATTATAACAAAAGGACCATTAGGCAAACCATAATTGTGGAAACAGCCTCTGACATGTGAGACTAACTCCTGCCATGGCAGGGAAAACTAAAATTAAAACACGGACAGACAATTGAAAGGAAAGCTTTCCCTTTATCCAACTGTTAACTTGCTTGATTAAAATCAGGGGAAAAAAACTCCCTAAGTCACAGAAAAGGCACTTTTTCTCCCCATCTTAATGGGGAAAATAGCTTGTTTTGGCAGCACAGCGAGTGCTGGTTTGTCCCTGCAGAATGGATGGGGCTGGAGGGTTATTTGAGATAAAGAAAATATCTGCTGCCTCTACCCAATTCAATTTGCCCTTCCAGAGGTAGTTCTGGAAAAAAAAAAGGGACATGCCTTGGCTTCCAATGGGCTTTATTTGGGGAAGGATAAAACAAAAGAACCCAAAAAGCCCAGAAAAGGCAGAAATCATCCAACCGAGGCTGCCTGGGAAGGGGCTGGGAAACGCAGCCATCCTCCAGCAGCTCTGGCTAAGACACATTCCTGCAAAGGTCATCGGCTCTGCAAACACCTCAGAGGGAAAGAGGAGTTAGCAAATGAAGTCACACACTTTAATACACGCGCAGGGAATGCAAACTGCACCGAGCCCAGCAAAGGGGAGCAGCAGAAACTCACCCTTAGCTCCCTGTGGTTCCTGAGCTCATTCTGGCTCCTTGAGCAGGTCAGGTGCTGCTCTGCCCAGTGTCACAGGAGCTGCCAAAGCCAGTGCCAGGCAGAAGGGTTGCAGACATGGAGGTGTCATTGCTCCCAAGCATCTGCCCCTCCCTGGCAGCACTGCCATCCTAGCACCGCACCTCAGGCACCATCAGCATGGTCCTGCCACCCTCCTGGGAACGGCAGGGATGTGGTGCCCACTTAAAACTGGCCAAACACCCAGGATCCACGTGGGGTGTGTGAGAAGCTGAGAGAATTCCAGCCCTACCCACTGAGCAGCATACACCTGAGTGCCTGTGCTGAGGCCTCAGTGCTCTTGGTGCTCGGGCACTGTGCTTTGGCAGGTGTGCAGCTCTGCAGGTGTGTAGACATTAAATACCACAGGAAAGGGAATGAACACCCCATGGAGCCACATCCCCTCAGTCCCATCCTGGCAGGGTGTCACCCCCTGCTCAGAGAAGTGGTTAGAGGAGCACATCCGTGTTTGGGACCAGCAGAGCGTCCTCAGCACTGGAGTGAGCCATTCCTAACACCCTCCTGACAAAAACCACGTCTTTCAGCTCTCTGTAACATTTCTCCAGCTTAATTAAGAAATACTTTTCACATGACCAACTGCTCCTTTTTTCCCCATTACTTCTAACTCGACTGTTTATGCAAAACACACTCATTAAAGACAGTTCTGCAGCATCATCTCTTCTCGCCGCTATTTGCAAAGAAAGAGCACGGGCTGATCCCTTACCTTTCCACATCCTACTGCGTCCAAGATGCCAGGCTGGAGGAGCTGCAAACTGGAGCCAAGCCCACGCGTCCATGTGCCGTGGCAGCCTCCCGCACAGCTGTGCCCCCGCACCATGGAGCAGACTTACCGCACATCTGCTCGCCCGCTCCCAGCCCTCCGCGGCGCGCGAGCTGCCAATTGTGCCTCGCCGTGCCAAACCGTGTGGCAGAGAGGTTGGGTTATTATTTATGGAACAGAGGGATATCCAGGAGGGATTAGGAGGACTCTCAAGATCACTTCTGCTTGCGACTCGAGCAGGGCTTGAAAACAGGTCTTTTCAAATGGCAGCGAGTAAAATTATCCATTTCTGCCACAACACGCTTAGAGCCACATTAACACTTGCATTTAAAAATCAGTTTTCCAAGGGGTTTAGGAGTTGGCAGCAAGTGTTCTCCATGAGCTAATAGTGGCCACACCTGAATTTTTTTTTTCTCATTCAAATCAGATCCTGAGGAATATCCATGCAAAGAGCCTGTTGGCCAAACAGAATCCATGAAAAAGCTCCTGGCAAAGCCCACTCAGGTTAAACAGAGAAGTGTCACCCACTGATGGTTGTGACACACTAGCTGTCATCACCTGCTGCACTTCTGAGCTAGAGGTTCCTGCAAGCAGGCAGGGGCAGTGCAGGAAACAACCCTGCATGACCAGGAGTGAAGGTAGGAGCTCAACAGAAACGTTAATATTGACTCTCCCAAAAATACAGCCCCTCCAGACAGGGCTGCTTGGCATTGCCTTCCCCTGGACTCTGCCAGGCTGCTCCCTCTCACCCCTTACACCTCAGAGCACAATTCCAGCTTTAATTTCATAGAACCCTCAAGGTTGGAAAATACCTTAAAGGTTGGAAAAGTGTTCCCAGTCCACCCCTCTTTAATTCCTCTTTCGAGCAGGGCTTTATTAGACACCGCATCAGAAGTTCCAGCATGTTCCCATCTGCATTTCCATGTTCTGAGCTGAAATTCAGTCTAAACCAAGGGATTCCACAGCATGGCTTCTTCTGCACCAAATAAATCAACCCCTCCTATTTTATTTTCCTGGTTTTCTAAACAAAGCTCATTGTGGTATTAATCCCAATTAAATATTGGCTTAAATTGTGAAAGACTGGGGATGGACAAGTAAAAAGAACAGGATTCCTTCCTGGAAATGCACTCCAACACAGACACCTGGGAGCATTCTCAGGGTTTGTACATCCTCTGATCACCACAGGAAACAAACCTGCTCCAAGTCTCCACAGCCCCACAGATATTTCTGGGATTACAATACTCATGGTTTCTCTCCAGCCCCTGGTTTACTGAACCTGGAGCTTCCTCCCCTAAGATGTCACCAAAGGCGGAGAGCAGATGTCTGGAATTCATTTTAGCACAACCTCACTAATATCATCAACTTCTTCCTGGTAACTTTATGCCATTAATTCCTATTTGTTTTGCAAATCTGCTAAAATTACAACTCTAAACAAATGTATTTTAGGAAACTTGCATTTATCCCCATGGCCCTGCTGCTCACTTACAGATGATGGAAGTGTTGTGAACACATGAAATGTATTTGTTTGTGCCAGGAAATGCCATGAAATAAAAATGTAACAGTAACAGTTCTTTCGGTTCTATAAACTCTATCTTCAGGAATTAGCACAAAGTATCATTTCTACAGAGGTTTTCAGGAGAAAAGACATCAGTATGTGACTAGGAATTAATTTGTAATAAGCACAAATGTGTTGTATTGTCCTTCCTTGTGCTCTCTGTTAGCCAGTAGATTATTCATGATATAAATATCATAAATACACTATTTGGGCGCTCTATTCTTCAGGACTCACAGTCATTTCTGTTTTCTAAATACATATACAAAATGGTACGGTGCCGCTCTGACTAGTCCTGAGTTTGAGCAGTTTATTGATGCCATATACTCACATATCTAAGGTTGGGAAATTCATGGCCAGATACTGGAAACCACATCACTCAAGAATCACATCCATTTTCTTTGGACACATCCAGGGAAATATCCAATTTTACAGTAAAACAGGAAAAAACATATGATAGCACCTAATCACTTCATTTCTCAAAATGCTTAATGGCAGCCATAGGGAATCATGTTCTGAAAATATGGGAGTACTGAAACTTCACTAACTGCAGAGAGAATCCCCCAAAATACCTATGTGCAGGAGCAGCCAGTTCTGATTCCGTGGAGTCAGCAGATTCCTGCTCTTACCCTTCTGTGTTTGCCATTTCTTGCAACAGGGGACTAAAGTTGTCCAAGCTAAGGATGCCCAACTATTTAGATGGCTCTGAAAGAAAATTACCAACAATGCAATAATGGCACAGCTGCTACAGAAAGGACTTATAGAACCATGGAATCATAAAATCCCAGAAAGGCTTGCCTTGGAAGGTTAAAGTCCATCTCATCCCACTACCCCAGGTTGCTCCAAGCCCCGTCCAACCTTAAACACTTCCAGAGATGGGGCAGCCACAGCTGCTCTGCAGACTGACAGGGAGCGAGTGGAGGTAAAAACAGAAGAAATATTTGGGACAAAAAAATGTCAGCCTGTGCAAACCAGGGTCAGTCCTAAAGAGAACAAGATTTAGAAGGAACTCTACAGGATTAGGCACACCAGTGTTCCAGGAGCAATGTCTCTGCCTTGCAGGTACCGAACACCTGCAGGACCTTCTCTCTGCAGAGCAGCCACTGCATGGGCTCCCTGCCTCTGTGCGGCACAGGGAGTCACATCTGGCACACGGCTGGGCTCTGGCCCTCGTGCCCTTGTGCCCCTGTGCCAGGGAACCCTGGGGGGCAGCATCCCTGCCCACCCCCTGGGCCACGCTTGCTCCATCACTGCCTGCTGTTCTCTGCCTGCCAAGCCAGACCGAGGACAACCCAGTGAAAACTGCAACTGTGCTTTTGGTCTGAACAGCAAACCCATCCTCTTCCAGCAGAGGTTCTGCTCCCCACGCCGTGACCTGAGCCCATCCCTGGCTCACGGTGATGTTCCCTGCCCAGAGCCAGAACATTTCCAGAGGGGCTGACGGCGGCCGCTCGCTCCTCCCGCAGCCGAGCCCCCGCATCCTTGGCCTTTTAAGTTTAGCTCCAGAGCTTGTCGCTTCACTTTATTTCTTCGTGAAGCAGCTGGAGGGTGTCTTGGTTTGAGGTACATACCTGAGCTGCTCCGAGAGCCGAGCCAGCGCCGCGGGCCCAGCCCTGTCCCCGCCGAACCCGCAGAGCATCACCAGCACCGTGCCCAGAACCGGCACAGCAATTACCAACTCCCCACTGGAGCAGCTCCCTCGGGGCCCAAACACAGGCACTTCCCCGGGACTGCAAACCCCAGCTGCATTCACAGGTTTTGTTGGAGGCTGGGAGCACACTGAAAAGACTTCTGGCTGTGTATTGTATTACCTGCATTACAGCTACATTTTATTGTCTGCAGTTCTTACTGGGTTGTTGCAGTTTACTGTGCAATTCACATGGAACATTCAAATGATTGAATAATTAAAATTTTGGGATGATGTCTCTGTAGAAAACTAGACCAGTCAAGAAAAATGAGCTAAGTAATGTTATTTAGCGTTCATTAACATGTGCGAGCCCCTGTGCCTTCAACAGGACACCCAACAAACATTAAAAGCTGCTTTTGTCGGTGCTGTAGAGCAGATTTGTCCTATTAAAGCTATTGACTCAACCACCAAAGCTGAAGTACTGCAATCCTAAGCATCAATCCAGCACACACAGCAACAACCAGCACCTGCCAAGAACCCACCACAGCCACCCCAGTGCTGTGCTCAGAGGACCAGCCTCAACCCCTCCCAGGGGCTTACACAGGAGTGCTGAGTGTCCACACACAAAACTCCTTCAAACATCTTTTCTCCTAAATAGAAACATTCATCTGAATTAAACTCTCCCACCTCTTGAAAGCAGCTCAATTGCAAATCAGGGAGCTGAGGAGGAAAAAGTGAAGTGACCAGAACACCCAAATCACACTGTGAAAATTCTCTCATCTTAACGAAGGTCACAAATTTACAAATGAGATTTGGTTTCTTACAGAAAATTACATAGATTTGGGTAAAAATGGGAAGTTCTCTGACTAGACACGAGGCCTGGTCAGCGAGATGTGCTGTTTACACTTGTCCAAAACCAGATTTCTCCTCACTCCCTCAGCCTGGCACCTTCCTCATCCTGCAGCAAACATTACACTGGGAACTCGAGCAATCCCAAACCTCCTCTCTGGATCAAGCAGGGCTGCCTTGCTACTGCTGGAACAAACCAAATACATTTATAGTGCATCTGCAGAAAGCTCCAGTCATGCAGACATCCCTCACCTTCAGATCTCACAGATTTCTATTCCGGGCGCGCTGCTTTGGAAGGAGAACACAAATCACCTGCTTTGTCAAAACGAGCTCTCCTGGTCATCCTTGCACTCCACAGAAATGCACTAATCCCATTAAAATGCAATAATCCCATTATTTAGCCAGACACATACTTTGAAATAATATAAATTAAAAATAAAAATGCACAAAGCTTGAGCTTCTCTACAGATCCATCCTGGTGCCTCCAAACCACAATGCTGGCAAAGGCAACTATTTACTGCTAAAAGAGGGGAGCAAAGACAGGAGGAAATCAGGAAAACAGAGAAAGCACACCATATAGAAAATGTCAAATATGTCAAAACATTCATGAATACCAACATCTCCCTCTGCACCGTCCCCAGCTGCAAAGGTTACTTAGGGCTAACGTTTCAGCAAGTGCAGATTATGCAGCGCTGGGTTTACTTATACATGAAAAATCAGCTACAGGTGCATCCAAAGTGCTTTTTGCATGCAGCCAGTCCAGGGATTTCTCCCACTGAAGGAGAGTCAGGAGGGTAAAAGCACATAAAACAAATTTCCCAGCTCTGACTACCCCAGACATATATTCCTCCTGGCTGCTCCCGGTGTTCGTGACACATGCAATGAGGATAATTAGGGAAAGGACTAAAAGCAAGTGTTGCCGATTGCAATCCCAAACTAATAAAGCTCCTACACAGGTCTCGTGCCTGCAGTAATTTATCTTCAGAAAGGTGGATTTGGAACATGGCTCGACACTTCTTGTCCCTAAGTCACTGATTGAGAATTATATTAGAATTATATCAGCCCAGTTTTATGGGACTCAGAGCACAAAACACTCAGGACAGCATCACTTTGCCCAGGCCCTCGGATAAATGAAGCTGAAATTAAATGTCACAAACGGAACACGACGGACTGTGTGAGCAAACACCCGACCTGGATTCACCCTCAATTTATCTGTCAAGTTTGGAAATCTTGGCATGTTTGGGAAAATTGTGGCTTGGTGTAACCTCCTCATCCATCAACACCAGGAGGAGAAAGGTGCCCTGCTCTGCCTCAACAGTGAGGCCCTCCCTGGCTCAGGCTTCACTGGGAACACAAGTGTGACTTCCACACAGAGCAAACAGGCTCCATTCTTACACATCAGTGCATCAGAGGAGTAAGGATGTAGAAAATAGTGCAATTGTATGACTAAAAAAAAAAAAGTTGGGTTCAAATCAGCCCAGTGGGCTGATAACAAAGTACAAAACCTGAAATCCCGAGGGAACAAACCAGGACAGGTCTGGCTGCTCCTCACACAAACCCAGAAGAACAAGCAGTAACAAATTCCAGCAGCAGCACAGAGCTAAAATTATTAAGATAGCTATTGATCGAGAATATTGCAAGCCTAGAGAAGTGAAATCTTTTAATAAATCCTCCCATTGATACCACCAGTTAAAAGTTATTCCTTCAGCTCCATATTCTGCCCTGATCTCTCACTCCAAACATTTTTCTCAATGTCTCTATACAGTGCTCCGTGCTTCTTCCTACTTTCTTTACTTCCTTCCCAGAGCCTGCAGAACAGGGAAAGCAGCAGACCCAGGGACCACAGAGCCCTCACCAGCCCTCCCCTCTCAGCCTGCCCTTAAAACCAGACCCCCACGCCGAGCCCCTGGAAATGTTCCCTCCTGTGCTCCCTGTCCAAGCCCACCTCGATGCCCGTGCCCAGGCGGGCAGGGTCCCTCCAGCCGCTCCCTCCGTGGGGGCTCCTCTGCCCCGTCACCCACCGAGCCCCAGGCACTGAGGAACGGGGAGACCTGCGGGAAGAGGGGATGGCTTGGGGGAAAAAGCCGAGGGAAATGTGAAATAGCTGCCCGGGAAGGATAAATCATCCTCTCCCCAGGTGTGGAGGGTTAAACTTGTTAGAAAAGTTACTGCAGAAGGCGCTGAGGAACGTGGTGGATGCAGCTGTTTTCTGGGGAGAATTGGGAGCAGGTGTGGGGATATTTGGGGGGGTTGAGTTGTTAATCCTTTCTATAAACGGGGAGGGGTTTACATTTTAAAACCCTTCTATAGCACAGACGTTTACATTTCTGTATCTACTAACACATATTTAGGGAATACCTATATTCCATATGTATTTTCTAGGTTAAAGTCACAACTACTCCAGCCCCGCGTCCGTGGCAATCCCAAGCTCAAGACCCCACTCAGCAGGAATTAGGCAGCGCCTAACTCTACCCCAGCTCCGCTCGCCGTCCCCGGGATCCGCCGGCGATGAGGCCGCTCTTACTTCTTCTTACGACCCTTTCTTTTAAGAGCATTTCGCCTCATGGAGCCGCAAAGCCCCTTCCCCCGGCAGGCCGGGTGCTCGGGGCTGCCCGCACCGGGGGCGCAGAACCCGGACCGCAGCCCCCCGTTCCCCGGGAATGGGGTGCAGCACCGGGATGCTCCCCGCCCTTAACTCCGTGTCCGTGAGGGGGTTTTTGGGGGGTCGGGCGCGGCGGGACGCGCGGCAGAGAGCGGATTAAACCCGATTTCGGGAGTGGCGGCCCCCCACGCTCCCACGGGCATCACTGTGTCTCGCTGAGGCAAGGGCTGAAGTTCTGTCCATCCCCGGACGAAACACGGGAGTTTTGATTCCTCCTCCCTCTCCACGCGTGGGACCCTGCGAGAGCATCCCGGTGCCCGGTCCGAGCGCCGGGACCCCGCGGGGCTCTGGGCGGGGGTCGGTCCCGCCGGGGCTGCAGAAGCCCCCCGTACCCCAAAGCTGCCCAGGACCCCCGAGGTTTCGGGGGGCAGCCAATTGCCCCGGTGCCCCGCATCCCGCGCTGCCCGTCCTGCCCGCCGCGAGCCGCTCCGCAGCCGCAGGGGCAAGTTTAGGAATCAAATCCCTTAAACGCAGAGGTGTTTTCCGGAGGAACGAGCCCCGCGGTGAAGGGATGTGGCAGAACAAACGCCGGCGCGGGAGGAGGGAGGGAGGGATGGGTGTCGCGGGATGCGGTGGGGACCGACCGCGTTAAAACCCGGGAAAGGACCAACCTCCGAGCGGCGGGTTTTCCTCCTCTTCCTCCCTCCCGCGGCACCGAACGGGAGCGGCCCCGTCCATCGCCGCTCCGGCATCGCCGCACGGGCAGAGGCTTTTGTCCCCCGGGTGCGGCGGGGGCTGCGGGGCAGCTTCGCACTTCGGCAGAAAGGAGACGAAATTCGATTCGTTTATATGTTTTATTGTTGTAAACATTAAAATCGTCTTTCTCAAAGAAAGAGTTCTCGGGAGAAAAAATAATAATAATAATAATAATAATAATTATAATCCGCGTTTCTAACTGTCTCACACCATATTAAAAAAAGGCAGCGACTTTTCCGTGTGCCAAACAGGGGTATACAAAGAAAAATACTACAGAATATGGCAATATTAAAAATATTACTCGAACATAAAATAATATATTAACCGACAATTTTTAGACATAAAAAAAAAACCCGGAACAAAACAAACCAAAAATTCAAAGTGCTCAGTAATTTCCAGGGAGTTATGTATAGTATAAGCACTCTGGAAACAGTCAAAAGCTGCTGCATGCAAGATCTGTTTAGCTTTAGACAACAAAATAATCAAGATATAAACTTCTTCTTTAATCAACATCAACAGTACATACAACACTTACAAACAAGGGGTGTCGGGCGGTGTTTACAAACACTATGTGTCCCTTTGGGGGGGAATCCGGGGGGGTGACACTTGTGCCCACCTATTTTACAACTGAGAAAATGTTTGAAGCTTAGATAACTACCAGTCTTTATAAAAGCTACCAGACTACATAGTGTCTGAAATACTATTTATAGAATATAGACATTACTGAAATAGCAAGTGCCTATAACATTGTCACCCTGGAATCGTCATGCTTCCCTGGTACGGACAGATTGGGTTTTCTTTTCTTTATTCTCCCCTTTTTTTTTAAATTATTTTTTTCCCAAACACGTTTAGCTTTTATTTTTAATTTTTTTAATTGTTTTCTGTATCTCTTCATAAATAGGCACAGAATAATTTTTTAAAAAGCCAAACTGCATCTGATAAATTTACAAGCCTTCGCCTTCATTAATGCCACACCACCCACGCAACATTTGGGGTTTGGGTATATTACAGCTTTCTTTTACAGCAGAAAACTTTAGTCTTTAGGAGGGTGAGACTTGTGGGTCACCTCAACACTCGGTTTGTCACCGTGGGAGTCTGAGCTGCGCACCCGGCGTTGCCAGATAGGTTCATCTTTCCAATCAGAAGTCCTTAATAATAAATTCATTTAGAAGCCGATAATAAAAAGTTTATACCATGGTACTTGTGTAGTCCATGAGCTGCATCCATGATGCCCCAGAGCCAAAATGCCCATCACGTTCTGCCTGCAGGAGTTTGCAACACTGGGTGGGGTGGGAGCTGGCACCCAGGGGTGCTGCCCTGGGCCCAGACCAGCTCCCCTTCTGACAGGTGGAGCTTCTCCTCGGGTCAGTGGAAGCCAACGGGAAGAGTCTTAAAAAGGTAAAGTGTCCAGAAAAAGTTTGTCGATTATTGCTGGCGGTGGCACCAAATCTTCCAGTTTCAGGTAGAAAATGCGCTGCAGGCCCTGCGTGCAAAGCGTGCGGAGTTCGGGGAGCTTCCCCAAGAGTTTGGACAAATAGTTGGGGCGATTCAGCCCCCCGTTATTGAAAGTCACATGGTCTTTGAGACAATTTACAATCTTGTTCTGAAGCTCTTCCACCCTCTTGGGTTCCTTGAGCCCGTGCCTCTCTGCAAAGAGAAGGGTGCGGGATGTTACGGGGCTGACACCGAGACAGGCGGGCGAGGGGAGCAGGAGCTGGGGCCGGGCGGGAAGGGGAGACACTGACCTGTCACCATGGCCAGGGCAGCGATGCAAGAGAAGGCAGAGATGTCGATGTTCATATTTTGCAAGTTGGAGGAAAATTCCACAATGGAATCGATCCACTCCCCAAAGCCCCGGACACACTGCAACCGGTGCAGGACCACCCCGTTGCAGAAGATCAGCTTCCCCTCCACGGGGTTGGACCTGGAAGGAAGGGGACAACCCCAAAATGAACTGATGGATGAATGAGAGAGGCAGGAAAATTAGACAGAAAGAGAAATAGGCAGAAAAGAAAGAGAATGGGAGAAAAAAAAAGACAAAGTATTAAAAAAAAGAAAGAGGAAAGGAGAAAAAGAGAATGAGCAAAAGGAAAGAAGGGAGATAAAGATAAAATAGGGAAGGAGGTGAAAATAAAAAAGAAAAAGAGAAAAGAGGAAAGAAATTAAAAAAATAAGAAAGGAGAAGATGGGGGAAGAAAAGCTAAACAACTAATTACTTGAGGAGCAATAAATGTAGGATTTAAGAGGCACCTAATTACCGAGGAGTTAATAAAATGCAGATCAGTGGACCTTGAAGGGGTCTGATTCCCTGCCCGCCACTCACCTGTACGCCAGCCGCAGCACGAACAGCTCCAGGAAGGCAGACTCGAAGAGCAGGTCCTGGTCCGTTTTGGGGAGGTCGGTGAAGCCCGGGATTTTTTCTGCCCACCCTCGGATGATCTCCATGGAGCCGGTCAGGAGATCATAGAACTGCTGGATGTGCTGGGTGTCATCACCGCTCAGCTGGTAGTCGGGGTTAGCCTGGAACTGGAAATTCATTTTAAAAAGCCCTTAATGAGGTTCTCTAAAGTCTATAACCCGTGAAATTGCCCACCCCGTCCCTGGCCAGGGAGCGGGCTGGGATAACAATTAAACCTCTCTCTGACCGGTGAGGAAATTAGATGTTCCGGGGCAATTAATTCGATTAGGAACGGCGCTCCGAGGCCGCCGCTCTCCATGCGCGGGGGGCCCGATCCCGGGGCGGCGCCGGGGCCGGGGGGCTGAGCAGACCCCCCGGGTACCGAGGGGGCTAAGCAGAGCCCTCGGGTACCGATGGGGCTGAGCGGAGCCCTCGGGTACCGATGGGGCTGAGCGGAGCCCTCGGGTACCGATGGGGCTGAGCCGAGCCCTCGGGTACCGATGGGGCTGAGCAGAGCCCTCGGGTACCGATGGGGCTGAGCCGAGCCCTCGGGTACCGATGGGGCTGAGCCGA
>JAWWTY010000160.1:678567-693802 GCA_035222235.1 Margarornis squamiger | reverse complement strand
TGGGCAGGCCCTGGCACAGGTTGGGCAGAGAAGCTGTGGCTGCTCCTGGATCCCTGGGAGTGTCCAAGGCCAGGCTGGAGCAACCTGGTCTGGTGGAAGGTGTCCCTGCCCATGGCAGGGAGTGGGATGGGATGGGATGGGATGGGCTTTCAGGTCCCTTCCAGCCCAGACCATTCTGTGATTCCATGATCTTACACAGCAGCTTTCAATCCAGGTGCTCCCAGCCTCCTCCCACTGCTTTATTTAAGCTTTTGGATAGGGAAAAAAAGAAGAAAAAAAAAAGGCCAAGGGAAGGAGTGTGTGGCAGTGTTGTGGCAGTGGTGCAGAGCCCCTGGCAGCTGTCCCGCGTGCTCCCTGAGAGTCCCACAAGCAGCGATCCCACCCCGTGTCTCCCTGTGCAGGGGCAGCTGCTCCAGCACCCATAGGTATCTGTGTATAACAAATAAGGGGGGGTTGCAGAGCTCTTTAATGATATTTTCTTTCTTGGATGGAGCTGGTAGAAACAGCATCTCCTAGCACTGGAAAATACAAATTCTCGTCAAAAAAAATAGCGTATCTGTAGTTACACTGAACTTTGGAAAATGAAAGTAACTCAGTACCAGCACTGAACATACTCATGGAAACCGCTGCTGGGTGAGAGAGCATCAAGTCCTAAACTTTCTTGAGTTCTTATCTCTACTAAGCAATCAGTGAACGTTTGTAAGCCTGATACTATGGGAAAAGATGTAAATATGTGTGCGGAGAGCTCGGGTTTAAGCCAGCCAGATTTGCTCTGCCCTTCACTGTAAACAGGTAGTGCAGGTGTGCTGGAAGCAGCTCCTTTCACCTGCTGCTGGAGTTGGGGACTCTGCTCCACTCAGTAGTTGCGTTTTCTTCTCTTCCCTGCTCCTTTCTACACTTTCATTTTCCTCCCTTATTCATAGTTACAGTTCCTCAGGAATTTTCAGTGGTGAGCAGTGACTTCAATTAGCTGGTAAAGACTTGGTCTGGTACTTAAGGATCTTTACATGTCAGTAGCTAAAACAAAGTCCAGTATTTTTTCTGTAACAGCAATAACCAGGATGTTATTAATTTTAATGTTAGACCATTAGCAATTTACTTAGTCTGATGTTGGATGGAAGTTTTGAGTAGGCACATCTACAATGTAAAATCAGGCACACGCCTTGTATGTAACTTAAACCATTACTTTGGTTGTGTATATGTGGATTCACACTTCATTTTGTTTAATTACTTGTGTGCACAGGAGCACAGTAATAATAATTTTGTGAGCTAGGCCTTGCTGCATCATGTAGTGTTTTCCCTAGAGCTCCATTTCTTCCTGGTGACTGTCGCTGATGGGAACACGGAAAGCTGGCTGGATGTGGTTGCTTCAGAGGCCATTCATGCAGGGCAGTTTCCCAAAGGACAGCTCCTACATGTTCCTTGCTGCTGCCTGCTTTGTCTCCACACAGGTCTCTGCAAGCTTTTGGAAATATTTAAAAGAAATGTGCTTTTTCTGCCGTCAGTTTGCAGTTGTGACTTTCTCCTTCCACTCGTCGTTATTGGTTTCAAAACAGAGGTTGGTGTTTCCAAGTAGCACAGTTAAGCAACAGCTTCCTTGCACCCTGATGCTTGGTTACATGTTGGCAAATGGAACTTGGGGAGTTATTTTGCCTTTTTATGGCCTGTGCTGCCCTCAGTCTAACCCAGAGCTCTGATAGTGTAGTTGTATAGATTAACTAATCTCCTGCAAGTTCTTGGCCTTCCGGTTGTAGTTTGAACCTGTGTTTTTTCCAAGAACTAGCTGTGTCATCGTGGGTGTGCATGCTCTGGGCTGGATGACAAGGTGGGCATCGGGCACAGGGGGGACTCGATGGTCGGGGGGGGGCTTTTCCAACCTCAGTGATTTGGGGATTTTGTGAAACAAAAATTAGAGGCTAGAAAAACAAAACTGAAGCAAGTGGGATAGAAGTGGGAGATTGCCCTATAAGGAAGGAAGGATTCCTGCACTTCTGGTGCTCCATGAGTGTTTATGGTCCAGACTGGAGCTACTGGGAGTAAACAATGTGGAGCACAGAGACCACAGAGGCTGTTTTCAGCAGCAGCTGTTGGGCTTTAGGGCTCCACTAATTAGCTCTTGGTGATGTAGATGCAGCCCATTTCAGCCAAAAAGCTTTGCTTTAGGAAACGGTTTTTATTACGTAACAGACAGACAGTTTGTAATCAAACCTCTCCACAGTATCACAGTATTGATTTTGGAAACGTTCCCTGTCCCTAAATAACTGTCCCTGAGCCAAGTTCCCAAGCAAATGCGTAGCTCTCTCTCCAAGGGGTTTCCAGGTGAGCTCGCCCCCAGTCCCAGCCGGGTGCTGTGGATGGAGCCCACGGTGCTGGCTCCCTGCTGGCTGGGTACAAGGTCTTGGACTGGGCTGTTTTATGGGCTTGGCAAAGGGTTTCTCAAAACAAGTGTTGGTTCTGATTTCAGAGTGATTTTGGAATGCAGGCCCCTCCTCCAGGATTAGATTTACATGTGCTATCAGGTCTCAATCTTTATCCCAAGATATAAAACTAGGCTACTTCCTTGCCACACCTAAGTAATCACCTAATTTGTAGCTATTTTTTGAGCAGGTTCCTGTTTGTATGTGCAGGTCTATGTCCAGTCTTGTAATAAACAAAACACCTTATTTTCTAATCCTTGCTCCCTGAGTGTTTGGCTGGGGAGAGGAAGGAAAACCAGCACTGGGATCAAGCTGAACTGGTAGACTGTCTATTAAAATATCTGCATTAAAAATTAGGGGAATGAAGAATATCAGAAAAAATGGTAAACAGCTATAAATTGTCACTAACAAGAACATTTCTTTCTAATTACAGTAATTGGCTTACAGTGTTTGTATTTTGTGTGGTGGGTTTTCTGGGTAATACTAACCCTCACCAACAGGGAAAGCAAAAGTGACTATTTGAACTGTGTAAGTTAAAACAATGTTTGCACAAGAACACAAAGGTATGGAAATCATCCTGCATACATTAGTGGTCAGGCTGGAGACGAAGCTTCCCACTCCTTCCAGTAGGACAGGAGGGAATTGAAATACTTTCATCTAGAACTTGATAAATATAGTGATGTTTGAAAGCTCCAAATACTCATTGACGTTGGTGTTTCTTTGTATTCCTGTTAGTCCTTAGGTACAGTCCTTGGGATTACAGCCATCCCTGCCTGTAGTATTGCCTCATTCCCAGGAACATGCTGCTCTGTCTGGCAAGACTATTGCTATTGAAATCCCAAGAAGGTTTTACACATTGGACTTTTCCCCTCATCATTTGCAAAACTTTTTTTTTTTTTTTTGTAGCTGGTTAATGAAACTGGAGAAAAAGAAGTGGTTAGGTTAAAAATACAAATAGTGGAAAGAGGTGCCAAAAAAGTTTGTTCCTTGTAGGATGGGAGCATAGAACAGCTGTTCTGTAATCTAGTGAAGGGTGGGAATATCTTGGTGTCTGAGTACAGAAGGCAGATGAAGTAGTTGGAACCAGTGGGATCACGAGGAGGTATGAGGATAGGACACCTATTTTCTGCTTTGTTTTTCCTTTGTTTTTGTGCCTGACGAGTGCCACAACCACTTTTGGGCATGAGAGCTGAGCTGGTTGCCTGTACTGGAGCGTGGGAAGGATTTTCCCCATATGGTAAAGTGCTGCTTGGCTTCCACTTGTCAGTGCAGGGTGGCCTGGGGGGGCTTTGGGATTTTAACTTCTCTGTGTAGGAACTTACAAGTCTTTGGGGTGGTCTGTGACTGAAGGGGACCAGTGACCCTGGGAGCTCTGGGAATTGCAGGTTACGATGCTGTGCTCGTTTGGAGAGGTGGCTCTTGGATAACGACTTCAATTACAGTGCCTGAACTTGTGCTGGGGACTTGAAAAACCATCGGGGGCTTTAGGAGAGGACCTGAAGGGTGGACACTGCTGTGCTTTGTTTGGGCCCCACTGGAACTCCTCTTTGGGTGTGTTGTCCTTCATCAGAGATCTGCCTTGCAGGGGAAGCATCTCCGGTTTGGGTTGGTTTAAGCTTTAATCGGTTCTTTTTAATCTACTTCAGGTAGTTTGGCCTGACATGCTGTGTTACATTAACCACTCCCAGCTTCTCGAAGGTAAATGGGAGACAGCTGGTGGATGACCTGGTTAAGGGGGTGTTAATTGGGTTATTTTCTGGTTACATCCCCTTTTCTCCTTATTTGGCTGCTTCCTGCTCCTGCCTTGACACACCCTGCAAACTGCCAGTAACAGAAGGGTACAGCTTTCAAGGCTGAGGTTACCCACAGTCAGAACCTAGCTGTGGCTGTGCTGCTGCTCTGTCCCTGTGGCCACCTGCGAAGTTGTCCCGCATGAGGGAGGAGAGCTGGATTAGAGACAGGTGAGACTGCAGCTGTTTCGAGAAGCAGGGCCGGTGCAGGACTTTCTGCTCAGCCTGGAGCAGCATCAGTGTGAGCCTTTCATTATCCCAAATGTACCTGAGAAGCTTTGGGAAGGAAGGGAAAAGATGGAATTAGACAACACTACAGCGCCAATGGCAAGTTATGCAAACTGTAGTGGAGATGATTATAAGTTTTCTATTTTTAAGTCTTGCATTGAGTGACTCACTTTATTAGATGTGTTCGTTGGAAATGGAATGCGAAGCACCCGGATTCCATGGTAATGGCCTTGTAAAGCACATGGGTGTACAGCATAACAGATTGGGTTTCTTCTCTTAATTTACCAGGTTCTGTGTCTGATGGCGGCACACACTCCTGCGGCAGAGCTCTGCCGCCTGGATCCATCTGTGCCTTCACTTCTGCTAAACTCTCATCTTGCTTTGGTCTGACTTATGGGGCTGTGGCTGAATTACCCACCCTGCCCTCATTCCTCTCGTTCTTTCCCCCAGCTTTGGCCGTGCACTGCTCAGATCCAGCCCCATATCTTCGTAATTAGAAAGTACTTGAGTACAGAAATGCTTCCCTTACAGTCACCTGTTGCCTGGGGTGGGAGTGGGTTACACAACTCCAAATGACAGCCAGCCAACAGTCTGGCAGCTGCCTGGGCCAGGAATTACAGGAAGTAAGGAAGGCAGGTCTCCCCCCGTGATCCCAGCCTCATGAGGGCTGCGCATGGCCAAGGTTTGTCACATGGGGTGCTCTGTTCAGAAGCATCTACTGATGACAGGTGTTGAAATCCCTTCTTTAAAAAGTGGTGGTTTGTCGGCTTTTGGGTTTGAACCATGGGACTGAAAGTGGAGCAGTGTGAAAAGTGTATTAAAGGATGAAGGAGAGCCCTTGCCTGTGACACAGGATGCCCAGGGTCTGATAGCTGGTGAGATCACCTGGGACCTCGCTGGGGCAGGGAGCTGGTCACCAGGCTGGATCTGGAGGGGGAGACTCCTCTGGAAGTGACTGCTGCATCCTGCTGTAGTCCAAGTGAGTATGACACGGCTGCTGATTAAGAAATGCACTGAGGAGGGAGTTGTGAGGTGATTTGTATTAACTTCTGTAACTTTTCGAAACTGAAAGAAGGAACTTGTGCTGACAAATCTTTTGTGCAGTTTCTGTTTCACATATGCTAACTCTCCCTGCGCCTTTGTTTCCTTTTAAGTTTAAAGGCTATTTCTTCTTATCAAGGTCCTTTAGTAGCAGTTTGAGCTACTGTCCCTGTGAATCTTTACCAGTGGTCAGCTGGTTCCCTGGGAACTGTCCCCCGGGGTTACTAAACTCCTTGGACAGATCACTCTGTGAAATACCCACTCCTTGTGATGTGCCCGTGGCTCCTCTCGTGACAGTCAAGGGCTCCTGCCACAGCTTGTTCTAGACCCTGTCAGGAACCTCAGCCCACTATCCAAATGAGGGTGTGGGTCCAAAAGTGCCATTTACAGCCTCTATCAAAACCAAGGGTCAGGCTTAATGTGCAGATTTACAGTGTCAGGTGGCACTGACAGCACTAAAACACTGCACACTGCTTGAGCTAGTTTGAAAGGTGACTCAGAATATTGGTGTGATGGAAAGATGACTTATTTCTGACTGTAGTGCTTCTCATGCTGGTTGCTATTGTAATTGTTGTTAAAATAAAATTCCTTTTCCATCACAAGCTATTGATTTCAGCTTGGAAAAGAGGCAGGTTCCAGTACGTGCTCGCAGAAGAGGAAGGGTTTGTAAGCGTAGGTCCTTCCCTGTGTACAGTCTTCATGGGAATGATGTGGGCTGCATTCCTTCCCCTTTCATCTGTGCCCTGGTGTCTCCTGCTCGGAGCCAACAGCAGCCTTTCCCAGCCATCTGGGACAGCACTTGAGGAAAGCCCGAGTGTGTGTTTGCAGCCTCTGATTTCCCTCTGTCTTTGTGGCCACTAAGGGAGTGTTGGATCCGTCCTCCTGCCCAGAGGAGCCTTGTTGTGTAGCATTTCCCATGGGCAGTGCTGTTCCTTTCTGTGGGAAGCAGTGGAAGAGCTGGGGGCAGAGGCCAGGCCAGCCTGGTAAGTTGGTGCCAGCGGATTGTCTGGGCTCTGCAGCCCCTGCTAATGCCCCGAGCTCATCCAGACACATCTGCTCACATCTCCCAAGAGTGGGCATCATGGGTTCCTGGAATGCAACTGAGCTGTTCCAGGTGTAAAAGAACCATCTGTGTGGGGGAATGCCTGTCTGGCTGTGCACTGGAGTGACTTATGTTAAGCCCTGTTTTCCTTTCTGTCCCTGCATAAGTTGCTCTTAGGGATGGTGTGTAAGATTAATGTGGCAATTTGAGCAGCTGGGCTCCTGGGAGAGTTCCTTTCTCTGGAGAATTGCCTGTAATCGGGCTCTCAGCTCTGAGGAGCTCCTGCACAGCTGCCACCCAGCCCCTTTCGTGTGTTATAAATGTTACCTCCATGATCAAAGTGGCGAAACTGTTCCCTGTGGCACATCTGATGTCACTTCAGCACAGTAGGACAGGTGTATGCACAGAGAGAGCGGGGTCAGCTCCTGCTGGGAGCGATCCTGACACCTTTCCCCACGTGCCTGCACCTTCGTGCCCACCATGGCCGTGCCCATCGCTCACTGTGGGTGTTCCCTGAGTTGCTGTAAACAGTTGCTTAAATTCTGAAGGCTGGCTGTCCTTTATTTGTACATATAGGGACAATTAATGGCCGAAATCGACAGTGGAGCTCCTTGGGTGCTGGCATGTAGCAGAAGGTGTCTGGGGCTCAGCATTGGGGCTGTGTGACATTGATTTTCTGCTGATTGATTTCGTAAGGTTGTGCAGAATTGGCCTACAAACAACTTAGAAACCTAGTACAGAAGTTTGGGGGATTTTTGTTTGTGATTTTTTAGTATATATACAGTGACGTTTCTAGTGTGATTGACAATGAGAGAAGCTATAGATTTAGATGGGTGCAGCAATATTTTTTTAATATAAAACTAAAGGCATACAGGTCAAATAGCTACAATATTTCTTTAGTTTTAAAAACTTGGGGGGTAGTTTTTTGGTGTTTTTTTTAGAAGTATTGATAAAATGCCTGTTAAAAAAGGCCCAGTAGAACTTATAGTCCTAAAATAATTACTTTCTTGCTTGAAAAACAAAAAAAATTGCATTCAGAGCTGTCTGGGAAACTGCATTTTTAAAGCAAGCTGGTGTAGACAATGATCCCTGAGGCTTTTAGTCAGTGGTTTGTGTACTTTGTGCTGCTCTAGTTCCATGAAAAGGTAATGGTATAACTCTGCCAAGTACATCCCTGGTTTTCAAAGTGTCAGGAGAGGTCTAAGCGAGGGGGCAGGAAGCAGGGATGAGTGTTGGCTGTGCTTACGGGAATGAGGTTAAGGTTTGGCTTGGGCAGGGACACCTTCCACTAGCCCAGGTTCTCCAAGCCCCGTCCAACCTGGCCTTGGACACTTCCAGGGATCCAGGGGCAGCCACAGCTCCTCTGCCCAGCCTGTGCCAGGGCCTGCCCACCTTCCCAAGGAAGGATTCCTTCCTTTGGGACAATCCAGCCTGGGAACATGTGTCTGTGTACAGCTTGTGCAGTTATACAGGAGCAGCCAAGTGACGTGCCCTGGTTGTGTGTTTGAGTCCTGCCACACTCAGGGGAGGCTGCAGGGCCCCCCCCAGCCTAGCCCCAGGATGGGGGGCTCTCCTGGCCCCCTGCTCCTGGCCCGGAGCTGTCCCGCTGTGTTGTAAATCCACTGGTGTTCCGGTGTTGGCACGGGGCTGCACACATTGCCCGCGTCTGCTTTAGGCTTTATTGGTGCTAAATCTGTTACCTGGGGACTGCTGGGCGAGTCTGTGCCCTGGACAGAGGTGTGTCCATATCCAGAGGGCCTGGAGCACTGATGGGAGTCCCTCACATGGGATGTGTGTTTTTTCCAGTATGGCATGAACCCCACGGGCTGGGGAAGGCGGAGTAGGTTGTGCCTGCTTAAGATTCAGGTCAGTCCCATGCAAATTTTTCATTCAGGATCCGAACACTGGGTCTATTAAGAATTTGCCTGACCCACATAGGGCTGGTTTTAAACCCTCTGGAGCTGGATGATAAAGTGCTGCACTGCTTTCCAGCCACTTAATCTTGTCCCTGTCTGTGCTGCTGCGTCTCACTGAGTGACCTGCGCTCTGACCAGCCGTCATTCCAGGGTAGGATGGGCTGTGCTGGTGTGCAATTCCCAGCTGGAAAGCAGGATGGAGTGCTCCTAGGTTAATGGGATCATAGCAGTAGTTGATGGGATGGGAGGGGAGCTAAAGGTGATGTTGTGGAGCAGATCTGCTGTGGTGGTGGGATAAGGATTTGGTGGCCTTGTGGCCGAGGACAGGGTGTTCCTGGTCTGCCTTTGGCCGTGGTGTTGGACATACTTGTCACAGACAGGAGTGTCACTGGAGGGGTGTGTACAAATCTCCTCACATCTAAATACTCTTTTGTCATTCAGCTTTCACAGCAAGCACCAGAGCACTCTGGCTTGCTTCTGTCTAGACTTTGTTTAGAAATTATTAATATTGCAATGAAAATTGCTAATTAAGACATCGCTACTCTAAATTTCAACTTGTCACAACATTGTCATTAGTTTCTGCAAATGGTCTATTCTGTGTAGCCCAGATCCTGACATGGTAAATCTGCCGATTAATTTCTATCTTCTTTTCTTCCAGTAAAAAATGGCATTTCGGAAGGCAGTGAAAGGAACTGCTCTCATTGGAGGAGGTGCCATAGCAACAGTTTTTGGCCTCTCTCAATTTTCTCAGTATAGAAACAAACACGTAAGTATTAATTATGATTTCTGATAAAATATGAAACTTAAAATCTGTTGGAGCATATGTCAGGCTCGGAGGAATAGTTTTGTTTGGGGAGGAGTGCCAAGAGCCTTTTGGCTTGGTTTGGCAGGCGCTGCTCTGGGGATGGCATTGGAGGCTGCTTCAGAAGCGTGGGTATGTGACTCGTGGGGGAGTGTGATGCTTGTAAGTCATTTTTGGTATTTAAAAAGTGACCTTTGGTGCTCCTGGGGGTTTCACTCAGTTGCAGGAATGGAAAGTCCTGGTGGAATATATATAAGTGGAAGTATAAGCACTGAGTCTGGACAGTGTTTTCAAGCTTAGAAGGTGGAAGTGAAACCACCAGTGCTGTTTCTGCTTCAAAACAGCCGTGATGCCACCTCCTGTTCAGCCCATGAGGCTGGAAACAGTTCGGGGGCAGGATCCGTGCCAAGGAAGTCTGTGGGATGGCTCCTGTTGCCCCTGGTGGGCACAGCACTGGTGAGCCCGGGGTCACTTCAGGGCTGTGCCCGAGGTAACTGCAGCACAGAGTCAGGAAGGTGTTGGAGACCTGCTGTTACAATCAGGTAGCGGTAGCAGAAAGGTGCAGTAGATTCCAGTGTCAGTTTGTGTGTTGGATCTTGCTGTTGTAGCAAATAGATGTCACTAGGATATCTGCTCCCACAGCAGGGTCAGAGTGGCTGTACTCTATAACTCCCTTCTCCATCACAGAACCACAGACTCGTGTAGGTTGGAAAAGCCCTCTGAGCCCATCGAGTCCAACCATCCCCCAGCGCTGCCAAGGCCACCCCTGACCTGTGTCCCCAAGTGCCACATCCTCACAGCCTTTAAATCCCTCTTCTGGCCGTTTCTGTGGGGAGGAGGAGGAGCAGCTGGGAATGAGATGAGTCACTTCTGGGGAGCCTAGCTGGGAAGTGGATAAGCCAGGATCCTTATGGCTTCAGATACTGTTGCAGAAAATAAACCCCAGCGTCTCAAGTGAGCTCCCCATCAGGCTTCCTGCCTTGCTCTGAGCTGATAGTGCTGTTTCGAACTCTCTCCGGAGTCTTTATCCCAGGGTTTTACAGTCTGACTTCATTACTGCCAGAAATGCCAGCTGCAAATTTTAGGAGTGTTAAATAAGAGAAGGGGTTGTAAAGGAAAAGTCACCTGGAGAGCTTACTTGTTGCATGTTTAGTATTCCAGAACTCAGGGAATGCCCATTTTTTGGGAATGGATGGCTGTTATGAACTTCCAGAGACCAAGTGAACCCCAGAATTTTACTGAATGTCATCATGGTGTCAAAATGACAGAACCACTTGTCCCCCTGGTTTCTAAACCTGTTGTGCAAGATCAGTCAGCAAAGGATCTGAACATTCCCAGCATTTGTGTGAACACAAGGATCTGTTGAGCACATGGGGCCTTGTGTCACATTGTACCCACTTCCCCATTTCCCTTAGAGCTGTGGTCTTAAACACCTTCTATGGGACAGCAGATGGGACAAACTGGGGCACTGGCACAGGGGAGACATCTGAGCTGAGGGCATGTCCCCCAGCCCCAGGGTCCCCTCCTTCATAACACCTGCCAGTCAGAGCTCCTGGGGCAGAGAGCTTGGATCCTTTGCGAGAGAGGGAGGTTGCCCCAAGGTGTACTAATTGGCTATACACTGTAAGAAATGTGTTGTTTTTTTCAAGGACAGAATCCGTCACAGGATAAGACAGAAATACAATGCTCGGTGTTTTCACCCGTATTTGTACAGCTTCACTCAGGGACTGATGGTGCTGTGGATCTTGGAACTGGGGGCACCAGAATACAGACCCTGGCTGGGTGATCTCCCTGTCTGTTTTCCATGGTTTTCATGTGAAACTTGGCTGTCCCAGGTAGTTCCAAGGGAGAAGCCAACGGGTGGTAAAGTTCTGGCCCTTAAGAACAGAGAGGAAGTCATTTGGATTTTTAGTTGAGCACTGGTGAGTGGTTTGCCCACTGAAAGGGAGGAGCATTGGCAATTTCTGATGGAGAAGTTGAAGTTGTCCTTGCTGGGTGGGCTGGGAGGAGAGTGGCACAGGTAGCATCCCTAACCTTGGCTGTGTAGATCAGTCAGAATGGCTCAGCGAGACGAATCCAATAGCATGATAATATGATAATGTATTGGGGTCTGCTTTGGGGAGTTTTGATTACTTTATTTTTTTGTTTAAGTGAATGAGGATGATGAATTTGACTCTACAAACCTACCTGGAGATTTACAGTAGCAAATTAACGAGACCGCTGGCTTATGGATTACTAGATCACTTTGTAACTTGATGATTAAATTCAAACTGCCAAACTAAATTCCTCTCACTAAGAGCGTAATCAAAACCATTCAGGGAACTCTTGCCTGAGAAATTGTAGATATAAACAGCAATTGCTTATTTCAGTAAACACACTTGTTCACTGCCAAACTAATCACGTTACTGCAGATGGAATCCCTGTGTGCAGCTTTTCTTCACTCCCCCATTTAATTGACAGCAAGATGCATCATATCTATATCAATTCCTGGTGCTAATCACTCTGCTTATATTCCAGGGCTAATCTCCAGACTCTGGCTATACCAGGGGCTGGGTGCTGGTGACTCTGCACAGGTTTTGCTTTGAGCCATTTGTTGTAAATAATGTGTTTAAACCCAAACCAAAACATACAGTCAAACCCAACTGACCACAGTACTTCTTGTACTCAGAGTTTGGCTTTTCTGGTTTCTCTTATTTTCCTGAAGTTAAGTTCTATGCTTAAAAAATTGTCTGGAAACACAGTGCAAAGCTAATTTGGAGGTGGTGATTTTCCCTTTGCTAAAGCTTATGGAAGCTGAGCACATGTGGCTGAGCCTGGCCAGCCAAAACACGTGCGAGACTGAGCCACGGGTGTTTTTAGTGTTCCCAATTTCCTGCTTGTCACTGCTGTCTCGGGGTCACAGGGTGGTGTTTAGGGATGCTGGGAAGTTGGCAGCAGCTGCCTGTCTGCACTGGCTGGGATGACCCAGCAGTGCTGCAGCAGCTGCTCAGCAAGGGGAAGCAGCAGGAGCATGTTGGGAGCCAGCCCGTGACCCTGGCACTGTAGCCCAGAGCGCTGCCACCACATTGGGGTGTTCCATGGGACAGTCTTTGACGTGCTTCAAGTCTTGTCCCTTTTTGGGAGGCTCACAGCAAAGCCCTGTGGAGCTTGGGGCAGAGAGGTGTCTTAGAGCCACTAAGGAAGGAGTGTAGACAGGAACAGCTGGATCCTCTCGCTGTCACCATCCTTGTGTCCATCACTCCCTTGAGAAACGCATTCTGATGCTTTATAGAGGTTGTGGGCTCCTCATCCCTGGAGGTTGGACCCCTCTGAGATATAAAATCAGGTTGTGAGAGAAGCTGTGGCTGCCCCATCCCTGGATGGCCAGGGTTGGACGGGGCTTGGAGCACCCTGGGCTAGTGGAAGGTGTCCCTGCCTATGGCATGGGGTGGCACTGGATGGCCTTTTAGATCCCTTCCAACCCAAACCAGTCTGGGATGCTGTGGTATGTTTCTGCTATAGTTTGTGGGATATAAAAGTTTTCAGTACTGTTTGAGAGACCAGGGCTGTGGAGAGAGTAGGGCAAGAGACAGTGATGTGTGGAAATGGGAAGAATTCCATGGCCAAATGAATAACGTGGAAGCTGAATTTCCTTGAAGTGCCCAAACTTTGTCCCTCACCCGGTGATCTTTGCCAGCAGCCACATGTTGGTGTGTAAACACGGGAGAGCAAGGGGAGACTAATGGGGAGGCTCATCAGGATTCACCTCTCTGCTTCCCTGTGCCTCGGCTTCCGCCGTCTGTGTGTGCCTGGAGCGAGGCTCTGTTTGAGGGCTGAGCTGGCTTTAAACAGCTTCTAATGAGGAGACCTTTGTTCCCAGCGTTTGCAGGGGGTGGCTGAGCCTGGGCACAGCTGGGTGAGCACTTAATGCAGCTCTCAGGTGAGGCCATGCCCCAGGAGGGCTGGGGCTGCTGGGGTGGGTGTGATCCCATGGGAACCACCAGCACGGTGTTTGGGAAAAGCCAGTGGTCATGCTAGGGATTGCCAAACTTTGTTTTTTCTAAATCTTAATTTCCCCTTTATTTCTCTTTATCATGGGCTGTGTTTAATCTTTGCAGGGTGCCTTGGTGCAGGTTCAGGCTGCAGAAGATGTTCCAATAAAGAACCACCTCCCCACGAGAGAGCAGCAGATTTTGGCCCTGCAAACAGTCAGTGAATTTGATGTCATTGTCATAGGAGGAGGAGCAACAGGCTGTGGCTGTGCTCTGGATGCAGCCACCAGAGGTAAGGGCTCAGTTGTGGGCTTATTCCTTATAATAGACTTAATCAGATTGGCTTTTCAAAACTGCTTGAAGGTAGAGGAGGAATACTCTGAACGCTAGTTACAACTTCTGTTCTCAGAAGATACAATGGACTTGAAGGTCCATAATGGCAGATCCATGCTCCCATTGCCCCACCTTGGGGGAGTTAGCTGGTAACTGGTTTAAGAGGCTACTAGGAACCCTAGGATTGATGTTAACTTTCCATAAAGCCATAAAGCTTGAGGGAAAATTGAGTTTAAGCAAATATTTTTTACCTGACTTAGAGAATCCCAGACTGGTTTGGGTTGGAAGGGACCTTAAGGCTCATCTCATTCCAGTCCCAAAGGGACCTTAAGGCTCATCTCATTCCAGTCCCAAAGGGACCTTAAGGCTCATCTCATTCCAGTCCCAATTGGCCTGTGCAGAGCATGAGGGTGTGTGGGACAGGGATTGTTGCCCAGTGGATGAGCAGACACTGCCCAGTCCCTCGTGCAGTTGGTCACACATGTGAAAAGCTCTGTCCAGGGGCTGCAGAAACCAGTGCCCATTTTTTGTAGTCCTTCTCACACAGCAGCTCTGAAATCAGCCAGCAAGCTCAGACAAATTTGAGAGTTTTCAGTGAAAGTAAATCCCTTTACAAGCTTAATGAGAATAGATGTGCAGGTACAGAGATGAGAACACACGGGTGCTGTGCCTGTATCAGCTCCTTTGCTATTAAATATTAATTAATATTATTGCTGTTAATAGCAGTATTAAATATGTTCCTCCAGAATATCATATTTTTACCCAAAAGACCATGTAAAAAGTTTGTGAGGAAAGTTTGTCCTGTATTGTGTTCCCTCAGTTGTTATTTTCAGTACAATCAGCCAATGAGACACAAACAACCTCAATTCTGTGTTCACAGACCTTGTTTGTGCTTTTGAAACTAAAATGGAAAAAAAACCACTGTAAAACCTAGCAGAGAGCCCTAAGGTTCTTCAGATTCTTTAACCTGTAGATGTACCCCAGAAACAGAGGCAAAACCTGACTCCAGGAGTGTTTTGCAGTTTGAGTTGGAAAGCACTTGTCCAGAAGGTGTGATAGTTTGAAATGGATAAAGTAGTGATGTCTGCCCATTGGTGAGGTAAACCCAAACTCCAACCTGATTGTTATATTTATTAACACATGACAAAAAAGAACTTGGGATCTTTTAACTTCTGCTTCTTTTAACTTCTAACTTCTGTGGCAGAAAATGCAGTTGTAAAGCAGACAGAAATTATTACAGTTAATCTCTGTTTATCCTTTCTTTGGATAGTCTGATTATGTCAGTAGATTTCTCAGGTGTGAAATATTCCTGGGCATTTGGTTAATGAGTTGTGTCTTGTTGCTGTTCATTCATGGAACTTTCTCTTTTATTGTGTTTGCTTCACTTAACAACAAATTTTGCTTTTCATATGTTTGATAAATCTTCGCCAAATTATTTCTGATTGTGTCCATTAATCTTCAGTCACATTTGACAAAAATAAATTGCTCTGATCTCTGGAAGTTACCAGTAATAACTAGATATTTTTAAGGATATAAAAGTTTTGGAAGACCAATAGATGTTAAAATCTCTGTGCTGGGCACTGCTGCTGCCCCTTGAGTGCCATGTCCAGTTCTGGGGCCCTCAAGACAAGAGAGACATTGAGGGGCTGGAGAGTGTGCAGGGAAGGGAACGGAGCTGGGAAGGGGCTGAGGGAG
>JAWWTY010000160.1:643695-669679 GCA_035222235.1 Margarornis squamiger | reverse complement strand
CCCCATGTCCCCCCTGCCCCTGCCCTGGCCCAGCCTGAGGCCGTTCCCTCTGCTCCTGTCCCTGTTCCCTGGGAGCATCCTGAGCCCCACCTGGGGGACCTTCTCACTCTCTGACTCCCTGACAGGAGATTGTAGCCGTGGAGGGATCAGGCTCTTTTGCCGTGTCCCAAGTGAAAGGAGAAGAGGAAACGGCCTCAACTCGTGCCCGGGGAGGTTCAGCCGGGGTGCCATGGCCAGGGTGCCATGGCCGTGTCCCCAGCTGGCACAGCCACAGCAGCCCCATGACGGGCGCTCACAGTGACATTTTAGTGCTGCTTCCATAAACTGACAGTGACAATGTTTAGTTACATCTTAACACGGTGCTTTTCCTGCCACTGACACGGCACTCGCAGTGTAGTGACAAGTTGAAGGCTGATACAAAAGGAGTGGGAAACAATGTCATTATAAAGCACAGAGCCGGAATTCCAAATTTTATCTGTCACTGGATTTGTTGGATATTGCAGTTTATTTTTGTATTTTGGGATCTTCATTTCCATACAAGTTTCAGCTTCTGTGCTGTAAGTTGGCAGCAGACTTGATCAGACAGACATTTGCAGGGTATTGGGATTTCTGCTTTAAAAAAAGACTTTTATGGACTTCCTGCCTTTTGCTTGTGCTGTTCGTTTGTTTATAACTCTGTATGTAATTTGCAACAATTCATACTAGAAAAGGTAGAATGGCTTTAAACTGACAGAGCACAGATTTAGGTTGGATATTGGGGAGAAATTCTTGGCTATGAGGGTGGTGAGGCCCTGGCCAGGTTGAGCAGAGAAGCTGTGGCTGCCCTTGGATCCCTGGAAGTGTCCAAGGCCAGGCTGGACAGGGCTTGGAACCACCTGGGCTAGTGGAAGGTGTCCCTGCCCATGGCAGAGGGTGGAATGAGATGGGCTTTAAGGTGCCTTCAACCCAAACCATTCTGGAATTCCAAGAATAGGGAGGTTTAGTTCTTGTAATCTGAGCTGATGCTAAGTGGAGGAAGCTAGAAATTATTTAGCATGACTGGATGCTGCTGGGTTATTTAAACTGGATGTGTCAAATCTGATTTTGAATGTATTGGAATCAATTTACCTGTGAGAAGGCCAAGCTCAAGGCCTTCCTTCCTGTGAAAGCTCCTACACGGCAAGGGCTGGAAGTACCAACATCTTAAGGCAGATCTTAAAGAGCTGAAATGTGGCACGTGTGATTATTTCCTGTGCATATTTAGGTGTATATTGTCCTTTCCACCTGCTTATGCCTCACTCCAGCAGCATGGGTGACCCAGGGCACAGCAGAATTCAGATTCTCTGAATTCTAGGGGCTGTAGGGACAGCCTGGTGTGCTGTCACTGTGCTGCTGTCTGTGGGTGGGATGGGGCTGGTGGGACTGAGTCACAATTCGTCCCTCTGAAGCAGGCCAGGAACAAAGATGTGAATGCTGCATATCCTAAAAAGTCTGGGAGGTTTCAGCAAATTCCACTTCAGTTTCCTGTGATCCAGAGAGCAAGGAGTAGTTCAGGTCTGAGGGCATTGTAGTGACTTGTGACTCACAAATGAAAGTGGATGTTTCCTCTGAACTTACTCTGATTGTGTGTGGGGAGGAGAACTTGCCAAGTTCTCTCTCAGAGAAGTCTGGAATAATTTTGAGTCACTCCAGCTGATTCATCTGCCTGAAGTGGGATCCAGCCCTTTCTGTATGCCCAACAGCTGCTGGGTTCCTGCTCAGTGCTTGTAATAAAACTGGCCATGCAATTAAGCACTTACTTAAAATTATAGGTATGGTAGTTCTGTTAACTTAGTTACATGTAATTGTATATATTTATTGTATATACATAATTGTGTGATCACTCATCAGCCTTAGCTTTGGTGAGGTTTGGGTAAGGTTTGTGTGTACACAATGAGGAAACTTTGAACGTGAAATGGTTTGGTTTCCTGCCTTGCTTTACTGTGTGCCTGCAGTTACCCAGTGCAGGGCTGGGGTAAGAATATCACTTCTTTTAAAATAGCTTCTAGAATATCAGTGCTTTGGGTGACCATGAGTAGTGTTATTGTGGTTACACAGTAATATTCCCATCTTGGTGCTGGGTGATCAGATTTTGGGAATGGTCCAAACCAATGGACTGCCTGTGAGTTCAGTTCAGTATTCTGGGTAAATAAGTGGATCTCATTGGTATCAGTAAAGGAACAACATACAAGCAACAGGTTAATGTGCAAGTATTTATTTTGCCTTTATTCCCTCAGCTTTTTATAAGAAACATAAAACCCCCAAACCCTCCTTGTTTTATGTGACTGCACTACAAAGGGGTCTGGAATTGTGACCATGTTGGGGGCCTACTTGTCTCATTCATATATTTCTATTAATATGTTTTTCCAAAGAGCCTGGTAGGTGGTTCTGAGGAGGACTTTGCCCCCTTGAGAAGGTTCATTAGGACAATCACCAAGCCCCTTGCATGGCTGCCTCCTGTTAAACCTGACCTCTGGCACTGACTGGCTGTGCCTAATCAGGGACGGCTGTGAAGTGGGAAAAGGTGAGGAGGACTTTGTGTCTGCTGCAGGGACCAACCTGTTCCTTAAAGCTAGAAGTTTGTAGGCTCATGTGTTACAGCTCTGTTGCTGCAGGAGGAGCCAAAATGTGTTTGGGGCAATTGCTGCAAAGCTTGTGTACATCATTACATGGATAATTGTCCTATGGCAGGTATGTGGGATAACCAGGAGAAATCGGGAATTTGAACAAACTGGTCTAGTGGAAGGTGTCCGTGCCCACGGCAGGGAGTGGGATGAGGTGGGCTTTAAGGTTCCTTCCAACCCAAGCTGGGATTCTGTGAGTTGGTTTAACAGTAATAGTTGTCAGAGAGTGACACAGGACAAAACATACTAGAACTGCCAGAGTGCCTCATTATTACCACTCTGGTTTTCACACAATGCTCCTGAACCAGTCCCAAACAAACCTCTCCAGTATGTGGGCTTTGTTACCACTCCCTGGCTGGGGCTCAGCACTGATAAAAATAAAATTGAACGTACACTGTGTGCACTCTGGGGGAGGATCCTGTGAGTGCCAATGGAAACATGGTCTGTTCAGATCTGAAGAAAGAAATTCAGCATTTGCTACTAAGGAGTGAAAATAGAATTTTCCTAAATTACACAAAAAGAAGAAATTATAAACCAAATGGCATCACTGTTTGGCTTAACATGATGTAGGACATGCTTATTCAAAACGTCTTTGCACGCTAAATGCCCTCAGCAGTGTGGCTTCTAAGAGTGGGGTGTTTTTAAAGGATTCAGTGTTAATTTAGGGAAGGCACTTCAGCCAGTGTTTTGGGAAAAGCTGGGCTGGCTGCCCTTAATAAAAATTAAAGTATCTCTCCATTGTCACTGTAATACAGCAGGTGACAACAGTGGATTAGAGGATGCATGACTCTTTGAGTTTTTCTTGCTAGAAATAGCTTAAAGGATTTAAACATCTTATTTTTGAGAGGTGCCATGGGAGGAGTTGTAAAGAGAACTCAGCATGTTTCATCAGTTGGCTCTTGGAGGCTTCTCCCAAAGATGCTGAGGGGTGAGTGCCTTCTGTCAGGATGCACCAGGTGATAACTGGCATCGTGCAAGGAACAAGCGCTCTCAAAACCAGCCCTGGAGCAGCAGTGACCTCTCCAGGGCAGGGTGTTGGTGAACATCTGTTCTTGGTGAATGTCACAATTACCATTTCACTGTGTTGCCTGCAGGTAGATCTCCAGGAGCCTTCTCATCTATGGAGAAGGATGCCAAATTAACTTGGCTTAGCCATTCTGTTGTTATAAAATAACGCTTTGCTTAAACATTTGGAAAACCCCAAAGTGTCACCAAGGGGTCACCTCTGGTAGCAAGTGTGAGGTCATTGTTTCATTTGGCTTTGGAACCTCAGTGCTGCTGTGAAATACAGGGATGCAGAGCTGGCTGTGGTGGGTGATCCAGGGTCTCCCATGGAAGCTTGGGTCTCCCTTGCCATTGATGATACACCCGTATCCTGGGTTTCAGAGAATGGAAACACAGAATGGGTATATTCTTAGTGTGCAGTAGTACTCAGGTCAACAAAGCTTAACATGTCTGGTCTGGAGAAGGTTAAGTTTGGAGGTGCTTTTATCTTGGGTTTGAAGGGTCTCTGTACGTGGGGAGAATGGCATTGATTGTAAGGTCAGAAAGGTTGAGATGCAGAGACTTTGCTTCATCCTTCTCTGTGTTTCTGGAGTGTTGAGGGTCATCATTGTGTTCTGCAGCTTCTTCCTGAAGGAGCAGCTCCAACCTGCTCTGTGTGAGCAGGGACAGGACCCAAGGGAACAGCTGGAGCTGTGTCAGGAGAGGTTTAGGTTGGATCTCAGGGAAAGGTCCTTCCCCCAGAGAGCAGTGGGCACGGCCTCAAGGCTGCCAGAGCTCCAGGAGAGTTTGGACAACGGGACAGAGACAGGGGGGGATTGTTGGGGTGTCTGTGCAGGGCCAGGGGTTGGACTGATGATCCTAGGGGGTCCCTTCCAGCTCAGGATACTCTAATTCTCTGATCAAGTGTAGGATTTTAATGTAACTGGGGGAAAACATGCACATATGAGTTGGAGGGCCTTAAACCAAAAAAACCCCAAACCAAACAAATGCAAAAATCAGCTGTTCCTGAGTATAAAACCATTGTCCTGTGACCCCATCTCTCCCAAACTGTTCAGTGTTGTTCCCTACAGATGATAAATGCCCATGCTGGGAAGTCACTCTTCATTCTTTTCAAATCCAGACCTCTCTAGATCTTTATTTATTTAGCTTTAGTTATTTATGCTATGAAATACTTGAGGACTCCATGCTGTAGGTCACATCAATCTGAAGCCAGTGGGTTTTTCTACCAGTGTAGTTCATCAGGAACTGGCTATTTCCCAGTCCTCTTCCTGCAAATAAGTTCCATGGGCACTCAGTTCCTTTTGGACAGCTCAGAAGTGAGTAACAACACAAGGGTTCTCATATCGGAATAGTGATGAGGGGAAAATGGATGAGAGGTTCAGAGAAAGCAGGAAAATGCTGTTTTGAACATAGTGGTCCAGATCTTGAAATGCACTGAGCACGTCCTGAGCTCACTCTGGCTTTGGGAGCATTGGGAGACTCAACAAGGCACCGAGCAGCCTTTGGATTTGGGGCTTGCTAAACAATGGTTACTTAGAAGTTTGGTTTTATAGAAATTACCATTTTCCCATTATTTATTCTGCTGATTGGCTCCTCTGGATTGCTTTTGCTCTGGACAAATAAGTGACAAATCTGGGCAGAGGCAAACTTGCCAAATTTAAACAGTCAGAGTTTCCATAGACCAAAGCTAATATTGGCTGATGCTGAGTCGTGCTGCTGTGTGATGAATCCCCACCCTGGGGTAGCCACAGGAGACTGGTTTGTGTCGGTACCACCTTGGGCCCTGGTGGCAGGGGCAAACTGAGGGAGGATCAGAAAGCCTCTAAGGAAACCCTCCTGGCCCTGGGTAATGGGGCACCATAATGGGGATGTCTCCAGGACTCTGTGTTCCTGAAAGCCCTCCCCTGAAAGCTAGAGGAGCATCTCCTGGATTACACAGTCCCTAACTCATTTAGGTTGGAAAGCCCTCCAAGATCAAGTCCAGCCTTTGATCGCCACCTTGTCAACTAGACCTGAGCACTGAGTGCCACGTCCAGTTATTCCTTGAACACTGTATTCCTTTGGAATATGTGTTGTTTTGCGGAAGCAGCTGGTGTACCATGGCTTGTCACTGTCCTTTGTTCCTTTTCCACCCAGCGCTCCCTCTCCACACGAGCTTCTTTCAACCTTGCCTTAAACTGGGAAGGTTTGAGCTGAGCCTCATAAGGTCACCTCTCCCTCCCTGCCAGCACAGCAGCAGTGCTGGTGCATTTGCAGAGTGCTTTGCGTACCACCTCTGACCGCTGGTTGTTCCCCCTCGTGCATCTCCTGTGATGGAGCATCCCCAACTTTTCCTGACATCTTGCTCAGTCGTTTTGCTGTTCTCTTTTCAGCTGATTCCAGGCATTGTTTGCTGAGTGGAATTGGAGTTACTGTTTGTTTCTTCATCAGTGCTTTATCATGCTGCCGTTTCTGTACACTTGGTGTAACTTTTTTTCTCATAGCTGAAGACGGATTGTGCTGCAGGGCCTGGGCTGGGTTGGAATGAGGGGTTTGGGGAGGGGAGGTGGTGCCTGCGAGGCCATTGATCCCATCTTTATAATTTTGCCCTTTTAGCTGGGAACAGATGATTTGCACAGAGGTTGGAGATGGTGCAGGCAGAATCCGAAGGACCAAACTTTACATAAACCATTTATACTAAACGTTGGGGATGCGGGCAACATAAATCAACTACAGTATCTATTACAAATTTATCACTTTATCAGTATCATCTGTGATAGGAGTGGTCCGAACAAGTGGGGAAGTGAACCATACCTCAGGAAGTTTAGCCTGCTCAGAAATTAATTATTCAGGACACACAGAGCCTGGCCCCTTCAATGTATAGTAATTCTTTCCAGCCAGCATCCAGGCCTCCAACTTCAGCTCAATAATAAATAGGAAAAGTCTCAGGTGAAGCCAGTATTTCAGAGTAATTAATCATCTTTCCCTCACGGTCCCTCCGCCTCTCTCTTGGTTTTCTTTAACGAGGGAATTTCAGTAATAAATCTTTAATGATATATGTTAAGAATCCTTCATTAATTCTTGTCCACTTATTTCTCTTTTTTTTGGGGTGCTTTTATGTTGTATGTTGGGAAGTTAAAAGGAATGTACAAGAATAAAACAGTTGAATTTGACACTGTGAAAGGATACTTTTGGGTTATGAGTGTTGTGTGTTCACTCGGTGATCGGAGTTGTTGCTTAATAGGATGTGGATTGTCAACAGGATTCTTGGATACAGGTACAGAGTTACAGCAGGATTACAAAGGAAAAGGGAGAGGAAAAAAGTGGTTTGTCTGCTCCTAAATGGAGGGAAAGGAATCCTCAGTGTGAGGTGGGGTGTGCAGTGAGGTCGGACGCGGCGCTGCCCACGCGGCACCCGGCGAGGGGCCGTGTCTGCGAACACCCCCGTGAGGGCGAGCAGCCATCAGGGCTATGGGATGTGACAGGGCCAGGCGTGACGGATGGGTTGTGACACGCGGCGCTGGCGGTGACGGGTGTCCTTGCGGTGGCTCCCTGCAGGACAGCACAACGACGCACGGATGAACCTGGCCATCGCGCTCACGGCCGCGCGCTACGGCGCTGCCACCGCCAATTACGCCGAGGTGCGGCACCTGCTCAAGACCACGGACCCGGCCAGCGGGAGGCCACGCGTGTGCGGGGTGCGCTGCAGGGACGTCCTCACGGGTGAGCGGGGCCCGGGGGGAGCGGGGACACCGCTGGGGTTGAGCGTCCACCACCCACAACTGGGGCGTCTTAGTGCCACTCAGAGCTAGCTCCTGTCACGTTTCTCACTCACATCCCAGTGTTTTGGCAGGGCAGGCTGAGCTTTACAGCAAAACCCTTCTGTCAGGCAAAGATGACATTGTAAAAGGCTCCGTGCTGTACAGTAATAATCCCATTCACTCAGTCTGTGGGGCGAGACTGAAGTCTCTCTTCTTGAGAGGCAGATTTCAGCTGAGCAACTTCCACCTCGCCTGCCCTTACAGATAAGCTGGAATTTCACTCTAAAACATTCTCACTCGAATCTGGTGTTAGGTGAACACTTAGTTAATTTTTAGAGCCCGTGCCAGCTGTTGTGTTCAGACATGCAGGGTACACTTTACAGTAGGTTGAGTTCATAGAGAGATTAATAACAGAGAGCGTCAGTGAGCAGGAAACAAATGGTGTCTGTGATTGATACTGTTTTGTTTCACAGGGAAGGAATTTGATGTCAGAGCCAAGTGTGTTATCAATGCTACGGGACCTTTCACAGACTCTGTGCGCAAAATGGATGATGAGGAAGTGCCCAACATCTGTCAGCCCAGCGCAGGAGTGCACATCGTGATGCCTGGTTATTACAGGTAACCGTGCTCAGAGCCTGCACCATTTGTAGCACCATTTGTAACAGTCTCTGCTGGGGAATAAATAAGCTCGCAGAGACGCATTGGTGGGTTTTACAGCACTTTGGAATGCACAGTTTGATTTTGATTTTTATTTGTGTTTTTTAAAGAGGATTCTGGCACTGTGCCGACGAAAAGAACAATTTTGTCTATTCAGAAAATTCTGAAGTCTTGTAGTTCTTAGTTAAAGCTCCCCAAGGCAGGACTCCTGCTGAAGCAGAAGGCGTTTAGGCAGAGCATCACCAAACAAGGGAAAGCACCTATTTCAACAATGCCTTTGAGTTGAGTGTGCTGCCTGCTTGGTCAGCTCCTTAGGAAAACAAGGAGCATATAAAACCTCCCAGTGAAGTTGCACCTTCATATAGAATCTCTTTGTCCTGTTAAATCATGGAATCACAGGATGGTTTGGGTTGAAAGGGATCTTAAAGATCATCTCGTTCCACCCCCTGCCTATAAATATGAAACTCCCTGTGCAATGACACTGCCAGGGTACAGCTTAGCATATAGAAATGCAGAAGTACAGAGTAAATATTATAATGGGCAATACAATAAGTCATATCACAGGCAATAAATCAGAGTAACATGATTACATTCTGGCACTGCTGTGGCCACAAGTCCCCCCACCCATCCCTGGGGGTTTTTGTGGTCAGGACGTGCCCCCCTCAGCCGCCCTCGTTCCAGGAGAGGTTCCCATGGCACTCTGCTCCCTGCAGTCTCCTGCTTCCTTCCCTGTTTGCTGTGCAAAGCCAAATCCCCTTCTCCCGAGTCAGCCTTGTCAGTTGGAACTCAAATATTACCTTTGGTTCCTGAAGTCATTAGCATCCTAATGGAAATTCTGCTTTATGGACTTAGCCCAGTTCTGTTGATACAGAGCCCTTGCAATAATGCCTTCCACAGTACCATCGTGCTCCTTGGAATGGGAATTCAGCCTTCCAGGGCACAACAGGGTGTTCTGCTGGAGCTGTCCCAACAGGACGTGACCACCGACTAAAATTGAGGCATTTTTGGCCTAGTGTAAAATCACTCCTGCACTCTGTTCTGGTTTTTTTGTATCTTTCCCCATGAAAAATGGGAAAATGACCTGATAGCTGCTTTAAAGTACTAAAAATGTGGAGAAATGGGCTGTAATCCCAGTTTCCTTGTATGCCAGGAGGAGGATGTGTGTGATTGGCTTTATGGCCCTACACAAAAACACAGAAAGCTTTAAAACTTGGACTCACTTTGTGAATTGAAAGTAGAAGATGGCTTGATATAAATTTATTTATTCTGTAACAACCCAATAATTTTAATTGGAAATATGGAGATTTCTTGTTCTCCGTGTTCCCCGGTGTATGTCAGCATGTGGGCATTACTTTCCTTGGAAAATAGTATCTGCCCACACGCTGCCTCCACAGCACAGCTGATTAGATAAAACTGCACTGAATTTCCTTGGAGTGGGATAGCTGAAAGCAGGGAACTGTCTGCTGATTAGAAAATACTCGTGGGATTTAATCTTAGTTGTATCAGGTCTTCTTCTGATGCCAGGGAACACTCCTCAGCACAGGAAAGTTGGCATTTCACCCTGTCCACGTGCCCCGTGGTAAATGTTATACAGAGTTTTGTCCCACAGTCACAAAATTAATGGTTTTTTTTAATGTTTAGTGGTTTTTAGTTATAAACATAGTTAAGATTTTGTAAAACTAATGTTAACTTAATGTTAGCCTAATGCATTCACTTCCCATGGGTTTCTTTCTCATTGATGTCTTTCATTAATAGTCCCAGAATTCCTCCCCTCATTAATTAGGCTTCCAGCCTGGAATGTGTCTGTAAATACAAGGCTTTTTCCTCTCCCTTCTGACCAATTTCAAATATTTTCAGTCTTTCTTGAATTTTCTTCTCTGCATTCCAGATTCCAGGTAAACCTGTCTGTTGCACCTCAGTTCTGCTCTGTGGAAAGTCACTTTTTTTGTTCTTTAAGTGCATTTGTGGTGCTTTGGTCAAACACTTGTTCAGCTGGAGATCAGCATGGATCCAAGACCTTCCACATATCCCCCAGACCGTTTCCCTCTACATTTCTGTGTCTTCTTATTAGGGTTTGCAATCCTGAACTTGCCCATTTTAGCAGCCTTTAGGGAGATATCTCACTGTGGCAGACAGGGGTCATACCTCCTTCTCACATCCATTTTGGAATTGTAGGAATTCGTGCTTTAGAAAACCAGGTTGTTTCACAGGTATTCCTGGTGTGCAGCAGCACGACTCCACGGGCTTCCCAAAGGCCAGTATTTGTGTGTTAAGACACTGCTTTTTGATGCAAAACATCTTATTTTGCTTTTGTTTGGGTGGCTCTTCAGTTATTTAAATAAGCTGGAACAAGCCAGGCCATGGGCATGGAGAGAGAGCTTCCCAGGAAAGCTGGTACCAATAATTCAGTAAGTAATTGGCACAGGGAAGACTTTCATCCTTTCTCAGCACTTGCTGTGTAATCTAAAAACACTTCAGAGGTGCTATGGGGAAACTTAGTTTGAAGCCTCTGCTTGTTTCTCTTCATTATTTTTAACAGTCTTTATGAAATCACATAAAAACCACCACATACTTTTAAGAAAATGTCTGTGAAGTCTCTGAATTCTGATACTGTATATTAAACCTCTGATTTCCTCTGTCTCTAAATCAACAGCTTTTTCATTTTAAAAAGTAATCATTTGCCTGAGGTGATTTACCTTTCCCAAACCTGTGTTGACTTCCCCTATTAGATTGTACCTCTCCTTCTGTAGGCCTAAGCTGTCTTTAAATATCAGCTAAAAAAGGTTCTAATATACATGCTAGGTATGAAATTCTCAGCTTCTCTTCCAGCCTTGTCAGATATTGCAAACCTCCCTTCAGTAATCAGTTTAGGCTTCCTAAAAATGGAATATGCATTGATTCAGTCTGAACAGGTAGTTCTCACTCAAGCAGGTCTTTGCCTTCAGATGCTGTGTTAGGAATTCTTTAGGTCTGTTGAATCATTCCCCTCTAAGTTCCTCATTGTCACCTCAATCTCCACCTCCTGTCCTCCTTCCACGAGCTCCCTGTATCCTTCTCCCGTTCCCAGGAGCAGATACACAGCCCGGAGACCCCCTAATCCAAGTGCTCGTGTTTTTATAGGGACTTGAAGCACCTCAAATGAAAGTCAGCATCTGCCCTTAAAATAAAAATGAACAAAAAAAGGGGCAGTTTAATGTTTTTCTCTATAAAAGCTGTTTACTTTAAAGTGTTTATAAAAGCCTTTTGTTTTCAGAAATACAAGCAGAGCTTTTTAATAAGCCATGAGGAGATCGTTGGGTTTGTACCTGTGAATTTTATTTTACATCCTACCAGAAACCACTTAAATTAAAATTTCCTGTCCAAAGAAGTTTTTCTTCCTTGTGTTGAACCATTCCATTGTAGCACTGGCAGAACTAAAGAAAAATCTCCGAGTAGCAGCATCATGTTGGTGTCTCTTTTGCCTTTTTTCCTCAAAGTACAGTTCCCCATTCAGGGCCACAGAACTGGGAGCACTTGAATCCCGTGGGAGTCTGTGGGTGTTCCTTCCTATTGAAGTGGTAGGTGGTGACAGACTCAGGCTTAGTGTCACTGGAAGGACTCCTTAAACATCCTTGTTTCTCCTCTTTTCTCTCCTTTTTTCTCTGAGTTGCCACCCCTCACTCCTCCCATTCCACATTTATTGGGAGGCATGTTGGAGCCACTGGCACTTTTTTTTTGTCTTTAATTTTGCCCTCTGCTTAGGATGCAAATAATTGACAGCTCAGGTTAATAATATCTAATCTTTAGTATTTCTTGTTCTGTACTTAGATACATCAAAACAGAACCAGGATTCTGTTCTTCTTTCTTCCATTTGAATAGATTAGGGAGAAATTCCTGACTGTGAGGGTGGAGAGGCCCTGGCACAGGTTGGGCAGAGAAGCTGTGGCTGCCCTTGGATCCCTGGAAGTGTCCAAGGCCAGGTTGGACGGGGCTTGGAGCAACCTGGAGTAGCGGAAGGTGTCCCTGCCCATGGCAGGGGATGGCCCTGGATGGGCTTTAAGGTCCCTTCCCACCCAACCCAGTCTGTAAACGCTTGTTCTGTTTCAGCCTTCCCTCCCCCTGTGGCATAATACACAGGAGTGCCCATTTTCAAGATTAAAAGCAGTTGTTCATTCCATGAGGAGTTTAAAGTAATTGTGGGTTTAATATTTCCAAATGTTTGTATTGGAAATTCCAATGCAAAGGTTTTCCAGAGTGAACAGAGATGGGAGATGCCAAAGCCTGATTGCTCCACTTAAGGTTATAATTCCTGAGCTTCGCATCCAAGGGCCTTGTTTCCCCAAACTCCTGGGACTGTTGTTTAAAGTCAGGTCTTGGCCACATGTGAAATCTATTATTTATTTAATAAATCATTTGGCTTAAGAACAAAGGCTCTGTTCCCATATTTCCCTGGGGTACCAGTGTGCAGAAACAGAACCCCAGGGGCTCCTGCCCTGTTTTGAACCGTGTCCCTCCTTTCTTTCAGCCCTGACAACATGGGGCTGCTGGACCCAGCCACCAGCGACGGCAGGGTGATTTTCTTCCTGCCCTGGGAGAAGATGACGATTGCAGGGACCACGGACAGCCCCACCGATGTCACCTCCCACCCCATCCCAACGGAGGAGGACATCAACTTCATCCTGAGTGAAGTGCGCAATTACCTGGGCGCCGACGTGGAAGGTAAACCCGGGAGGGCTCCTTCCCCTGGGAAGGTGCTGAGGAGTCTGGGCATTCCATCCTGGGGAAGTGCTGCTTCCTGAAGTTTTTCTGTGACTGACAACTGTGGTTCTTGTGATCTGGGTTTCCAAAACTCGTGGGGTGAAGTGTGATCATGAGCTGTGTTTCAGAGCTGTACAGTGATGCTTTTCAACATACACCTGCACTCACTCATTGGACTATTTAAGTGGAAATCAGCTGATATCACACAATCACAGACTAGCTGGGGCTGGAAGGGACCTCTAGAGATCATCCAGTCCAACCCCCCTGCCAAGGCAGGGTCACCTGGAGAAGGTGGCACAGGAATTTGTCCCACTGGCTTGGAATGTCTGAAGGGAGGGAGACTCCACACCCTCCCCAGGCAGCTGTTTCAGTGTTCTGCCACCCTCCATGGAAAGAAGGTCTTCCTCATGCTGAGGAGGAACCTCGTGCATGTCTGAACATATCTGCATGTTCAGATCCCCACAGCTCCCACCTCCCTGGCTCCAGCTGTTCCCAGCTCACGGCCACATCATCCTGTGCTCTGGGGGTGATCAAGGTTTTGCTGGACTGGGACAGTTCACACATCAACACAAGTACAGCAAATAATTCACCTGGAAGGAAAAGTTGTTAGGAGTTTTCCTGTGCCTTTGTTTCTATTTCCATTTTTCTAGGTGTTTTATTCTTAGAATTTACATTGCTTGTTCTAGTAAATATCTTATAGTGGCAGTTTGGTGGGAAAGGAAAATGGACCAGAAGGAGAAGGTATAAAAATTCCCTGGTGACAGTTGTTTCCTTCAGTAGCTGAGCTGAGGACACATTTCCTGTGAGGTGCTGGTCTGCTGTGGCTTGGGGTTGGTTTGAAGGACAGGGGCTTCTTTCCTTGGAATCATAGAATAATTAAGGTTGGAAAAGATCAAATCCGACCATGAACCCAGCATCAGCCCTTTGTTCACCACTAATCCATGTCCTCAAGTGCCCCATGCACACATTTTTTGAATACTCCTGAGGATGGTGACTCCACCAGTGCCCTGGGCAGGCAGTCTTTCCTTCAGAGTGGGGGTTTGGTCTATGTAAATTATTCAGTGAAAGCATTTGTAGTGCTGTATTTCTGCTGCAGTAGCACCATTAAGATAAATTTGGAAAACACTCAGGAACATTGCAGCACCCTTAGATTTCAGGAAACTTGATGTGTGGAGATGCAAAATGCTTGGATTCCTTGTTTCCTGAAGTGGAGAATTGATGTCTCCATGTTGTATGAAGTTATGAAAGAATCTTCAGGGAACATCCTGTTGAGTTTTTTGAGCAGCATTTGGTGTTGGAAGTGCAGGAGGCCAGGCAGGGAGTTGGGAATGTGAGCAGGACAGAGATTAGATTAGCTATTAGGGTAAAATTCTTGGCTATGAGGGTGGGCAGGCCTTGGCACAGGTTGGGCAGAGAAGCTGTGGCTACCCCATCCCTGGAAGTGTCCAAGGCTAGGTTGGAATGGGCTTGGAGCACCCTGGGCTAGTGGAAGGTGTCCCTGTCTGTGGTGGGGGGGTGGAACGAGATGGGCTTTAATGCTCCTCCCAACCCAAGCCATTCCACTGTTTCACAGGTATTTTCCAGCAGTGCATCCTGCAGTGTTCAATCCCTCTGACTCAGCCCACCTGGGCACTCGCTGTTTTTCACCCCTGCAATTACAGTGCTTATAGATGGCTGGTACTGAAATAACAACTTCTCTGCCCATATCAACCCTCCACAGCCCTGCCTGTGCTGCCAGAGCCAGTGCCAGGGTTATCAACTTCTACAGGCTTGGACACCTTCCAGCTGCTTAATTACAGCGTCACGGGTGCTGCTTCCTCTAGTTTCATTAGTTTATAAACGTAGTATGGGATCTTATTCCTGTGATTAACACTTCATTTTGGCAGGTTAAACACGCTGGCAGAGCATCATTGATTTTGGAAATCTATTCCATGTTCTTTGGGGGATGTTTTTTACACCCTTTTAGTGATTTTTCAATTATCGTTTATTTGAAAGTTGTATTAAAAACATGTTCCATAGACTTCAGTATGAAGCAAATCAGTAACTGAACTTAGGGTGAGGGCTGTGGATAAAGGTGACTTGTCAAGGGGAAAACTTGGAAAAATAAACTACAAGCTGGAGTAGAAGCTGGGGAGTCCTAAAAGCAAATGTTGCACTCACAAAACAAACTTTATTTTGACTTTTAAAATGTAGTGTAAAGACTGTCCTGTCTGCACAAGTAGACAGGGAGAGGAATTGGGCTGGGGCCACGTGTTTGTAGGTTTGTTCTTTGGGTTTGGGGTTTTTTGGGCTGGTGCATGAGTTTGACAGTTGAATCTGGGTTGATCCCTTTCTGGGATGTCTTTGTTCTGTTGGATTTTTAGCCAGTGTGACAAACAGACCTGTCTGTCTGACTTTGCTTTGGGCTGGAGATTATTGCCAGTCCTGATCAGAGCAGTTCTGAGTTTAATTTAGCCTGGAGAAAAGGAGGTTCAGGGGAGACCTTCTCACACCCTGACAGGAGGTTGTGGAGCTGGGGGGAATTGAGCTCTGCTCCTAGGGAACAAGGGACAGGATGAAAGAAAACAGCATCAAGCTGTGCCAGGGGAGGGTCAGGTTGGACATGAGGAGGAATTTCCTCCTGGAAAGGGTGATCAGGGATTGAAAGGGGCTGCCCAGGGACATTTGGAGTCCCCACCCTGGAGAGTCCAAGGAAGGACTGGCTGTGGCATCAGTGCTCTGGACTGGTTGACAAGGTGGGCATCGGGCACAGGGTGGGCTCCATGGCCTTGGAGGGCTTTTCCAACCTCAGTGATTCTGTTATTCTGTATTTCCTGACTTTGGAGAGTCTCCCCCATCTCTGGGAGTCACTGAGCATGGCGTGGTGCAGCCCTCGGGAATGCCCCAGAGCCCATGAGGGGTGGGAGCCAGGCACCCCTCAGTTCCAGGCTGACTGTGCCTGATCCCTGCTCCTGGACAGTGAGAAGAGGAGACGTGCTGGCAGCGTGGAGCGGGATCCGGCCGCTGGTCACAGACCCCAACTCCAAGGACACGCAGTCCATCTCGCGCAACCACGTCGTCACCATCAGCGACAGCGGCCTCGTCACCATCGCAGGTACTGCAAGCCCTCCCCGCCTGGGGCTCTCCTGGGCTTCCCCAGGGCACCCGCCTCAAAAATCTTGTTCCAGGATAACCCTTCAGTTCCTGTAACTAGAAACTGATCTGTCAGTGGCAGCGTGACTGCCAAGAATCCTGTGATATATAATATATATAGTACTTAGCAACTGCGTGTTCTTCTTGCTTTCCCCAAATAAAGAGGTGGATGTGTGTTCCCACAGGGGGAAAATGGACAACCTACCGTGCCATGGCACGCGACACCATCGACGCAGCCATTCAGGAGCACAACCTGAAGGCAGGTTCCAGTAAAACCATGGGGCTGCAACTGGAAGGGGCTCAGGACTGGAGCCCCACACTCTACATTAGGCTGGTCCAAGACTATGGACTTGAAAGTGAGGTGAGTTGTGGGTTCTGGTGATGCTCTGATGTTTCGGGGGTTTTTGCAGGGTTTGGTTTTCCCTTAACTCAAACATCAGCATAACTTGGACAAAGGGCTGGTGAGCCTGATCAGAGCTTGTCGTCTGGCTGGGGAAAAGATGGTTTTAACAGAAACAAATTTAGTAATTGTTCTTCATCTTCCCTTTTTCTTCCCTTCTAATCTTGACTGTTTCCTACTTTAAAATGTTGGGGGTCTGTCTCCCTTGGAGCCCCCAAAGCTATACATTAGGCGTGATCACAGCATGGCAGAAGAGCTTTCTCTTCAGTCTTCAGTGTGTCTTCAGGGGTGTCTTCAGTCCCAGGGATACAGACAGGGGGTGGGGCAGTGCTGGTCCAGCCCATCCACAACAGAGTTTCCTCCCACACAGTCACAATCTAACACCCTTTGCAACCTGTTTGTTATTGGTGATGAGGGAATGGACAAGGCAAACATGCATATTTGATGCTTTCAGAGTATACTGGGTTTGTTTTCCTTTTCCACAGGTGGCTCAGCACTTGGCTTCCACCTATGGGGACAAGGCTTTTGAGGTGGCCAAAATAGCCCAGGTGACAGGGAAGAGGTGGCCTATTGTTGGGAAACGTCTCGTGTCTGAATTCCCTTATATTGAAGCTGAGGTACGTGGAAGAACTACATCATGTTCTTGGTATGAGCAGGTTCTCCAGCAGGTTGTGGCTCTGTGAAACATCTCCTTGAGCTCTTTCCTTTGGGAAAGTCCAGATTTTTTTCTGTTCCTGTTTTTCCCCTTCCCTGGATCACACTTTATTATTATGTATTTATATATACACATATAAATATATTTTTATATAATCAAATATTTATATAGTGTCGGGTTTTTTATTTCACATATAAATATTTGATCCCAGATGAGTTTTATAAACTCATCTCAAAGAAAAGGGCAACTTTCCAAGCCCTTCTCTTGGCCGGGTGGGCACTAGTTTGCAAGAGCTCCTGTTGTGTGGCCAGCCCAGCAGTGTGCTCTGGGATGCAATTCCCGCAGTTCCTGTCTCCATCTCACCTGCTTTGCCCTCGGCTGGCTGCTCCAGGTTGTGTATGGAGTGAAGGAGTACGCCCGCACCGCCGTGGACATGATCTCCCGGCGCACCCGCCTCGCCTTCCTCAACGTGCAGGCGGCAGAGGAGGCCCTGCCAAGGATCGTGGACATCATGGGGAAGGAACTCAACTGGAGCGAGCAGAAAAAGAAGGTACAAAGGGCCTTTTTCAGCTGAAGCTGCTTTGTTTTGCTTAAGGAGTTTCCATGTTAACCATCCAAGTTAGTTGAATAGAAAACTACAAGCGATGTTTTATTCCTTAGAGAATGAGTCACTTGGTGCATTTCTTTATAAAGACTTTATCAAATAGCTGTGAAATGAGTTGGGATTGGCCAGGGGGTGGAAGGAAAGGGAAAATCTGTATCCTGTTTTTCCCCAGCTTTAAAAATGAAAGCAGACTTGGCGATACTACCCGATTCTTATAAATTATTTTGTTTACTGACACTTTTCAACAGATCTGCCTCAGCAAAGGAGGATCTTGTAACTTGTGTCACAGTTTTTTGTGTGCTGTGCCTTTTGAGGAATGATGATACTGATGGGACACCATTCTCTGGCCTAAATGAATTTTTAAGGTCCGGTGGGTCTGTGCTCAGAGTCATTGTGGGACTTGCTCACCCCTGTCTGTGGTGTTGAGGACAGATATGGATATTCACTGATAGCAATCCCTCCCCTTCTGAGCTACCACATCAGGAAGCTGCCAAACAGCACTTGCTGCTGTTGTTGTACAAAGGGAAGTGCCCAGAATAGTGGAGGCCACACTTGTAACACTGTCCTGAGTGTGATGGAGGAACAGCAGGAAAGGAGGGACAGGGCTCTGGGACCTCTTTCACTGGGAAGCAAACAGAGCCTGTGAGTGCTCACGTGGCACTTCCATCCCAGTTTTCCTTGGAGTGTTCATGTAACCTTTTAGCCAGTCAGAATTTTGATTAACCTTCTGGAAGGGGCTCATTTGAGTCCTCGTAGCCAGAGGACCTGCTGTGATCCTAGAGCCTGCCCTCAGGAATGCATAAGGAAAGGGATCCCATCCTGTCCAAGGTGCGATGGTGCTGCTGCTTGGTGCATGTTTGTTGGGCCAGAGGAGTTTGGTTGGATTAGAAGTGCCTCACTCTTACCTCATGAGGTTTGCTTATAGAATCATTTTCCATGTTGAACAAAGCTACACCAATTCCTCCCTAAAAATAGTTTAGCAAATGGGAAGCTGTCAAGGCAAGGAATTTGGAATGAGTACGTGGTTAGGGTTACATGGACAGCCCCTGTGCCAGCACCTGTGGAGGGGAGTTGGGTACCCTTCCCAGCCTCACCTGCAGGAAGGAAAATGGGCAAGTCCTGCACCCACCTGTAGGAATTCCAAAGCCATCCATGGCTCATGTGAGCTCATGAATTCTGGCAAGGCATCACTGCATCCCCTGGGTATCCACTGGGCTTTGTTCTGGAAAAGGACCCATTGCTGTAGAGAAAACTCTGTTCTACAGTGCTTTATGTATGTCAGGGGTTTATCACTCATTAAAACCTGGCCAGAGAAGACCTTGCACTGAACTTTCAGGTAATAAAGTAATTTTACTACCATCAGGAAAACTAGGTTAAGCCATAAAGATTCTGCCTGGTGTTGAGCCGTCTGATTTTCTTGCTGATTTTGGACAGCTGGGTGAAGCATCACACTAAGGTATCAGCTGGAAGTGAAATGACATGTTGTAGGCCTGACCTAAAAGAGCCACATTTTCCTGCAATGGGCAGACACACCATGCGTGACTGAAGGTGTGGAATGGTCCTGAAAACATTTACACTGAAATTAGAAGTCTTTATTAGAGTTGATACCTCTTCCCAAGACTAAAAAGTGCCTAAGCTTAACTCTTGAAATACTTTTCAGCTGCCATCTGCTTAATACTGGGAGCTTACAAAAATTCTGGCTAAATGGAAGAATCTAATAATAAAATACAAATAATAAATAAATAGGAAATACTACATGAAAAATACTTGTGTAAGACCTTGCTGTTCCTCACATACACAGGTTTTCTGTTTTTATTGTAGGAAGAGCTTGAAACTGCTAAAAAATTTCTGTACTATGAAATGGGCTACAAAGTAAAAACAGATCAATTAACAGACAGCTCTGAAATCAGCCTAGTGCCTTCAGATATTGAGAGGTGAGTGAAGCAGGAGAGTTAATGAGCCCCCATCCCTCTCCCAGTGCAGTTCCCCATGGATAACCCTTCTCTCACAGGTACAAGAAGCGGTTCCACATGTTTGACAAGGACAAGAAGGGGTTTATCACCATCCTGGACGTGCAGCGTGTCCTGGAGGTGAGGCGTCCTCGTGTTCCTGGGTTTCCTTTGGCAGCAGCTTCTCTGAATTTCAGAGTGTAGAACCAGTGCTGAGCAATCCCCCTGTGCTTGTTCTGTGCAGAGCATCAGCGTGCAGATTGCTGAGAACACACTCCACGAGATCCTGAACGAGGTGGACCTGAACAAAAATGGGCAGGTGGAGCTCAACGAGTTCCTGCAGGTGGGTGATTCCTGCTGTTCCAACAGAAGCTGTTTCTTTAATGAGCAAAGGCACAGGTAGGGCTTAGGGCTGGGTTGGAGACCAGGTGAGCATTACCTGTAGTGTGACAAGGGACACATGGAGCCATCCTGGAGCAGATTTGAAATTCAAGGATTTTTTTTTTTCCAATGAGACCCAAAGAACAGGTCCCATTTACAGATTATGCCCCAGTACAGAGCTGAATTTAGCATTTTTGGCACAGAAATGCTGATTAAATACATTAGAAATGATACAGTTGTCATTGGAAGGTGCGTGGCACAGCTATGCACACTGACATTTTCTGGGGCTGTATGGGATTAGTAGTTTCTAAACTAGTGGTAATTATAGAGATGAGTAAACTGAATAAGAAGAAACTAAATATTAATAATATATAATAAATATAATTAAAAAAAAATTAACTTACTATTATATTATGAATATATTATAAAGCCCATCCAGGCCAAATAACCCATTTTAACTTCTGGATAGGCAGAATTACTCCAGTTTCTATGAAAGAAAAGCCTTTTGGGGGGGCTTTCTAGTAAAACCAAGGGTGCTCCCTTCGCATATGCAGTTTGCCAGCTGGTTTTGTGTTTGAGGAGTGTTTTTTGGGGTGGTATTTCATAGCCTGCTGTGTCTCCCCTGCCCAGTGGCAATGATGAATGCGGAACAGGAGAGAAATTAATGCTGGGGATTTTGGTCAATGTCAGCCCTTTCTTCACTGTGTCAAGTTAAACAAACAAGATCAAGGCGAAGGAAATGGTAATTGTCTCTCTGGAGATGAGCTGGGGATAAGAGCAGCATTGTTGAATCTAAATGCAGAAAATTTTCACAGGTTGTGTCCAGCATTAGCAAAAAGGAGTATTTATTTGCCTAAAATGCAGCAATTGAGCTGGGGAGCTGCAGCGAACTTGGGGGAAGGAAAAAACCAAACCAAACAAACCAAGGGGGAAGGAGAACCAATGGCTTTGGGAGTTTATGGTGCTATATTCAAATGGGAAAGTCCCAGCTGGTTCTGGCTGTTGGAAAAGGTCACCCTAATACTTCCCTTTGCATGTGGAAACCTTTAATTGGGGGACCCCACCCCTTCCTGCAAGGGATGTGTTAGCTGGAGTTTGGGGAGTCTGGGTACATTGTGGTTCAGAAGTTGAAACAGCCAGTAATTGTGTGCTCTGTGGGGGCTTGGGGATGTTCTGGGGTTTTTGCTTTACTGGGCTGACTGACCAGTCCTACAAGGGGTTAGAGGCCCTACATCACCTCTGTACAATACAAAGGCCAGACACTGCTCTGGGGTAGTTTCACCATGTTTTTTGCAAACCTGTGTCACTCTGGCTCCTGCACATCTCACAGAGCAACCTGGCTATGGAGCAACAGGGATGGCACTGCAGGGCTGTGCCCCTCCTCACCTGTGCTCTCCTCACCTGCTCCTGGGAAGGCAGAGCAGCCCAGGAGCTGCTGCACAACCCAGTGCTGAGTGGGAAGGGTGGCCCTGAAATGAACACGGGGTTGCCATGGAAGGAGCAAAATACATTAAATGTTTGTTTAATTGTTTAATGGATCTGTTAAGTCAGTGCCCAATACTTGGGTGTTTGCTTTCTGAAAACTTCCAAGTAATTGCGTTTCACCGCAGAGTGATTGTGCAAGCCCTGGGCAAATATTTGTGGAGGTTTATGTTAGAATATAGAACAGGTTGTACCTGGGGGCTGCATGGCTCTCCAGGTGGGAGCAGAGCAGGGCTGTCCTTTGGCCACCTGCACAGTGTCGAGGGAACCCAAATAATAGCCTGGGGATAACTGGGCCTGGCAGCCCCTGCTGCCCACAGGTGTCCATGGAGTGATGCTCAAGAGAGGGGGAGAACCTTGGGAACTGGTGTTGGGATGTAAAGGCAACCACCCCCCATGTTAAATCACAAGAAATCACAGAGTCCCAAACTGGTTTGAGTTGGAAGGGATGTTAAAGCCCATCCAGTCTCACCCCCTGCCATGAGCAGGGACACCTTCCACTAGCCCAGGGTGCTCCGGCCTGGCCTTGGACACTTCCAGGGATGGGGCAACCACAGCTTCTCTGGGCAAGTTGTACCAGGACCTCCCCACCCTCACAGCCAAGAAGTCCTTCCCAGTGTCCCATCTAACCCTGCCCTCTGGCACTGGGAAGCCATTCCCTGTATCCTGATACTCCAGGACTTGTCCAAAGTCCCTCTCCATCTCAGCCTTGGCAGGGCTGACACCACATTTGCACAGGTCCAACTGCAGATGTAATTAATAGATTTTCCCATACAAGGGAAGGAATCTGAAGGATTCCTACACTCAATGGGAGTAAGAAATTGCATTTTGCGAGTGCCAATTGCTTCCCCAGTGCTCTGTGCCGAGCTGACTGCAGGTAATTTCAGATCTAATGCTCACTTTATCCATGGGATAAAAAAGAATTAACTAAAATCTTAGCACTACTGTGTGTTCATTGAGAGACAGCCGAGCTCAGCTCCCAGGACTTAAAAGCAAATTAGTTTTAAAAGTCTGTAAAGGAATTTGGATTTGAAAGAATTGTGGAAGTCAAGTGCAGTGTCTCTACAGAGAAGGGCTCGTGAGTGAAAAAGGGCACGGTCTGGAGTCAGTGCTGGATTAGGAATCGTGGAATCCCTGCATGGTGTGGGTGCTGCCCGGAGCAGGGAGCTGACGGGCGGCTGTCCCTGTGTCCCCAGCTCATGAGTGCCATCCAAAAGGGCCACGTGTCCGGGAGCAGGCTGGCCGTGCTGATGAAGAGCGCCGAGGAGAACCTGCGGCGCCGCGCCGTGATCCCGGTGGACCGGAGCGGTGGCGGCGTGTGAGCCCCTGCCCCACGGCTGCCCGAGCTGCTGAGAGCATCCCAGCGCTTCTGCCCGTCCCCTGGCCCAGGCGCCCGGAGCCTGCCCGTCAGTGTAGCTCTCACAAAATACATTGGTGCGTTTGTCCTTGTCATTAATGATTTCCTTACTACTCCGGTACGTGGCCTTTGGGTCGGGGGCTCTGCAGTCCCAGGGGTTTCTTAGCAAGAGTTCAGGAGTGCAGGCTGGGAGGGTTTGGGTGCACACACAAGCATGTACTGCCTTGGTCATTAACTTTTCACCTCTACCTTTAAAACAAAGGATGCTCAAAGTGAATCCTGCCTTTAAACGTGTTTAATTTTCCAAATACAAACCTGGTGTCTCAAAGCTGCTGCCGTGTCCTCAGCAAAAAGCAAGAGAGGGGAAACTGGTGTTCTGGTTTGGAGATACTATCCCAAAACTATCCCAAAAGGAACAAATCTGATACTCCCTGCAGTGATGGTGATGGTGGAGAGTTGTCCTGAGCCTTTCAGGAAGCTGGATTTGCTCTGTTACTCCAGAGGTGCCAGGACTTGGCCACACAAAAATAGCAGCTGGAAAACAAGACATCTTGATTAATCAGCTGAGTTAATAATTTGGCTAAAAACTGGGGACAGTTTCCCTTCTCCTCTATTAACACAAATAACTGCCTTTAATAAATGGCACTGTCTGGCAGGTGGTGCTTTGTGCTGTGAACTAAAGGTAAAAGGTGCTTTATGCTGAAAAGAGCTTTGAGTTTGGGACAAACGCTGATGGCATGTAGGATAGGGCAGGTTTTGGTAGCACAACAGTCTTAATTTAAAAATGCTCAAACACAGAGTGAAAAAAAAACAAAGTTCGTCTTGCATTCCACTAACTTTTCTAGGAAAAAGGGCTATTTTTCAGCAGATTAATGGAAAAACCAAAACAAGGAGCCCTCACTGGAGCTGTTTTCCAGCACTGCTGTACCTGTCTGTTGCCTTGCTGCTGCTGGATTGGGTCAAGATCAGGTGGGAGACTTCTGCCTGATGTAGAACAAGGCAGGGAAAAGCTGGTTTATTGCTGGATTTGGCATCTGTTTTATTCCTTGAGTAGAAATAGCAATTTCCTCCTCAAACCAAGCTTCACTTCCCAGGGGTCAGAATTTCTGATCAGTAAAATCTGATGACTGGTGTCATCACATTCACTGATGGAAAATAGCAGGACAGGAGTGAACAGCAAAGATTCCTTGGATATTTTAACATGGAAAATGATTCCAGACACAAATGGAGGCGCTGAGAAGTGGTGGGATGTAGCACAGTGAGTAAAAATGTTGTGTTTGGCTGGAGAAAGAGTCCTTTAAAAATACTAAAAATGCAGGTGTTGAAAAATAGTAGATACAAAAGAAAAAGAAAACAGTGCAAGGCTCATCTAAAATGAGTTTTTAAAATAGTTCAGATGGTTTTTGCATGCTAAATTCATTTTTTTGTTGGAGATACTGTTCAGGTTGTGGCTTTGAGCTTCAAGCTCTGTTCTGTGAGTAGTGGCTGAGGCAGGAGGAGTTGGTATGTCTGACACCACAAGGATATTTTAATGAACAAAGGGGTTTGTTCCTGTGGTCCTGTAAACTTTTCCTGTTGAACTGTGTTCCAGAATATTCAGGTGAAGGATGGAATGTTTAACTCAGCTTTGTATTTCCAAACCCACAGTAACAGATTTTACATATCCTGCAGAACTGAGGAAAGTGAATGTGTAACACACAGGTTGTTTTGGCTCAATGAGCAAGGGAAGGGGTTTGAGATTCTACTTTTACCAACAATTTAAGGGAAAAAATCAAAGTCATGAGACCTTTTCCAGGCCACGTAAAGAAAATATTTCCAACATGGAACAGCTTTTATATGGTTTAAAGAGGAATCTTCCTCCACTTCTCTCTAACTGGCTTTGTTAAATTAATAACCTTGGTTTACCTGGAAAGCAGGTTTTTCTGTGTTGTACCCAAAGTATGCTCCTTGTTCTCTTGCTTTGCTAATCTTGCATTTGGAATGTGGCTTTGGGATTCTCTTGTTTTGCTAATCTTGAATCTGGGATGTGACTTTGGGATTCTCCTGGCTGTGTGTGTCCTTGGACATGGATTTGCTTTGCGTCTCAGGCACTTTATGTCACACTCCTGCTCCCCTGTGTGGCCCTGGAGTGACAGGGACAACTGCATGTGTTCCTTCAACAGCTGAATCTGTACATGGAGAAATCTAAAGTGTGTGTTTATCCCCTCACTCGGTCTGCAGGAATGTTGGCTTTGTTGTTTGGGGTTTTTTTTAGTGTGAATGTACTGTGGGAAGAGTTGTACAATGTCACTGTCTTGCTGTGCTGATCCAGGGTGGAAAAGCAGGAATGGGATAATTTTTTTTCTTTTTTTTTTCTTTTTGTGAGATGAGATTTAGATTTCCGGATTTTCCGGGGTTATTTTGTGTTTTAAATAAACTGCATACCTGGGGGGGATCCATGCAGAGTGTGTGTCCATGTGTATAAATACACATATAGACACTCGCTGCAGGTTTACACGTGGCACTTACGTCTGTTGTCAGGTTCCTGTTGCAGCCTGGGCTGTTCAATGCTGTGTTTGAGGCTGGGTTATCATTTTTATAACTGTCTTGGTGTTTTCCTGCCGTTATTTATTACCTTTGATATCTGGAATGAGCCGCATGCGTTTATCGAGCAATAAGAGGATGTATTTAATGTGCCTTGTTTTTAACTGAGTAAGGACCGAGAGCATGAATCAATAAAACTGGTTAAAAACGCTCCTTTCACTGGCAGTTTGTTATGGTAGGTGCAAGAATAACTTGGATTTGCCTTGAAAAACTTTCTTTGGCAAGGAAGAATGTTGGGATAGATGTTTTGATAAACAGTTTTTCCACGCTTTCCCATCTTAGCTAGGAGTTTAGCACTCAGCAGTTCCGAAGGGAAAATGAGGAGTTAATGCAGCACTTGGCATTCCTGGGAGGTGACAGATGAGGAATCCTGCACTGCCCTCTCAGGCTGGGATTGCAGCAGCCACCTGGATTTGGGAGGGGAGGGGGGGAAATGCCAGCCACGAACAGTCCCTGCACATTGATAAGTTTGATCCCGGCTAAAATCAATAGAAGTGAACGGGAGCGATTTCCTAATCCATTTGGATCATGTTACATGTCAGGTTTCCCGGGGTTGCCCCGTGTTGATGAATGTTCCGACAGAACAAATCCATTTTCCCTGTCAGTAAATCAGCAGTGCCTTTATCAGGGTGAGCACAATCTTTATAATCTCCAGATTAT
>JAWWTY010000160.1:623078-629606 GCA_035222235.1 Margarornis squamiger | reverse complement strand
GTGCCCAAGGCAGGACTGGCCGTGGCACTCAGAGCTCTGGGCTGGGGACAAGGTGGGCATCGGGCACAGGGTGGGCTTGATGATCTTGGGGGTCGTTTCCAACCTAAATGATTCTGTGAAAGAACACAAATGGTGGTCAGGTTTTAAACAAACCCACATGAACTCAGTGGTGCCAAACACCAACCCATGGCGTGCCCTGTGCCCCCAGCCCAGTGTCCTGCCACAGGCCAGGGCTCTGCAGTGCCCTCCCAATGGCAGCTGCCTTTTGAAACCACTTATGAGGACTCAAATATTAATAATGTAATTAGCTATAAATTAGTTATGAAGGTTTTGATCCACTGAAGTCAATGACAAGTTTTTCCCTCACTTCAGTGGCCAAGAGAGCAGCCCCAAACATGTCACATCATGTTTGAATGGGTGATACTGTGAACCACAACACCCTCTTAAACTTAGCAAAGGAGCATAAGGCAGTGTGGAACTGTACCATCTGTGCTGGAAAACAGGGGCATCAGTGCAGACACAGGTGGGAAAAGCATATAAACAGAGTCTCTGCACTGAACTAACCATTGCTTTGGGTTTCAGTTTAGGTTTTTGCTATTTTAATGGACTAAAACTGTGTGTTTTGTTCTAATCTAAAGTATGCTCTTGGATAAAGTTTCCAGCCCAGTCTGGATGTGGAGGAGATGGAGCAGCAATGCCTGAGGGCAGGGCAGGCCCAGGGAAGGGAAGTTCCTGGCTGGAGCATCAGAACTGGGGGCGCAGGGACTGGGCAGGGGGGGTCCAAGAGGGGCTGCACAAGGGACATTTCCCCTATGGTGATGGGGATCCTGTGGATGCTGCCCAGCCACTGGTGAGGAACTGTCACTCCAACCCCATCTGCCACTCCTGTCACACATATCAGGGTCCCTGCCACAGAAAATGCTGCAGAACAGGGGGTGCTCCCAGAGCCCTGCCTTCCCCCCCTTATCAATATCTGCCCCAGCACTGAGGGGAGGCTCGGTGGGGACAAGTCCCTGAACATACCCTGAAACCAAACCTCACCCCCAGGAGCTCCTGTTTGCACGTGATGGACAAATGATCAGATGATCCCCAGCCTTGTCATTCGCTGGGCTGGGCTGGAGTGGCAGGTGCTGCAGGGAGTGACTGCCCATGCCACAGCTGCCATCACCCTGTCACTGCCACCCTGTCACCGACCCCTCCTGCCTCCCTCCCCTCCCCTCCTGCCTCACCCCAGCAGTGCCTCCCTGCTTTTTCTGCTCAGCTAACTCAGCTCTGGCGTTTTCATAGCTCACATAACCTTCTCTCTGACACAAATGAAAAAAAAGGAGAGGAAAACCAACCCTTTTACTTTTCCCATCACAAATCACTGGGCAGACACTTTGGAGCACTTTGGCCAAACACTGAATCTTGATTGCATTGTGGAGTGTCTAAGTCTGGCCAGGAAGAAAAAATAATCTGATTTTGCCACAAAATCATCAAAAATCAAAATCAGATGGAAACCTCACCATTCTTCCAACAGCCTTATTTCATTCCCCTCTGTCCTGTCAACGCTTACATATGAGCACTGGGAAAAAGTTGTAAGTGTTGTGATGAGTGCAGATAACTTGTCACTGCTTCAATCCTGATTCATTCTGAGAGTTTTCAATGTTCTGCTGTTAGGAATCATCCTTCCCCTGCCTTGGCAGGTGAGTGACAGCCCTGCGATGCCACGCTCCTGGTGCTCACTCCGTGTGTTTGCTGCCCGTTGCCATGGCAGGGATGCTTCTCCAACACCCACAAACAAACCTCATTCAAAAGAACAAAACCCAAACAATCCCTAATTAAATTAAAATTTGACAGTAAAAATAATGTTTTCTCTCTAAATGTTGTACTGTTTGTCCTGAGCCATTGGCCACGTCAGCCCTGACACTGCTGTCACCCGTCCCTCAGCCACAACCTTCTGCACCGTGTTTCCTCAACCACTTCTGATCACAATCTGCAGCTGCTGAGGAACTGTCAGGTTTTCTATAAATAAAACAAGTTTCTGAGGAGTCAGAGTGCTGAGAAACTTGCCTAGGCAGATGCCAGCAATGGTGCCCACTGGCTGCAGAGCAATGGCATCTCCATCCCCACCTGCATCCCTCTGCCTTCCAAGCATCCAAACCAAGCTGTGGCATGTCCCTTGTCACCATGGTGTGAGTGTGTAGTCCCTCAGTTCCTGGGACACTCTTGGGTGAGGGCAGAGGAGCGCTGTGCCCTGTTGGCAAACCTTCCCCTTGCTGCTCCCTGTGAAGTGCTGTGACAAAGTGGGGCACAGAGGGTGTTTTGGGAGAGGATCCCCCCTGCCAGCACACTCAGCTTTCCCTGAGCATCACCAGCAACTGGGCAGACCCTGCTCGCCCCTAATCCCCATTATTGAGCATCCCTCCTGCCCAGCCTGTCCCTCCAGGGCAGATCCCACCTCTAGGATCCCACTGCTCTGTAAGCACCAAGCCCACCACAAAGCTCAGCCTGTACCAGAGTGATCAGGTGGCAGTCAGGCTCTTCTCCCAGGTAACATGTCACAGGGCAAGAGGAAAGGGACTCCAGTTGTGCCAGGGGAGCTTTCAAGTGGATATTGGGAAAATTCCTTCCTGGAAAGGGCTGTCCAGCCCTGGCACAGCTGCCCAGGGCAGGGGCGGAGTGCCCATCCCTGCAGGGATTTAAAAGCCATGTGGATGTGGCACCTGGGGACACGGGTTAGGGGTGGCCTTGGCGGTGCTGGGGGAATGGTTGGACTCAATGGTCTTGGAGGGCTTTTCCAACCCACACCACTCCATGATTCTATCTGAGAGCCCCTGCAGCATCCCACTGCCAGCTGTGACCCCCCTCACTGGCCCTTCACCCTCGCCCAGGCTCGGAGCTCTGCCTCTGAAGATCATTAATCATAGATATAATTTAATGACAGCTGGGTCGTGTCCTGCTAACTAAGTACACCTTGTTTGCCTCAAAATGCTAATGGCTCCTCTGAATCATTAATGAGGGACAATTGGTACGGAGCCTAATAATCGTGTGTGGTCTAGTTACAGATTTATTCATAGGAACACGAGTCCTTTGTCATGGTAAAAAGCAGCAAAATCGGGTTGTGCAGAGCAGCTCTCTATGGCACCAGCACAACACCCCAGCTCTGAGTGTGTACACATCCAAATAGCTGGTGCACAGTTTTCCTGGAAAAATGTGCAATCTGTGTCCGCTGCTCTTGGTGCTGATTAGATGCCACTTAACACTTCAGGTCATCTCATTGCTTCCAATGGAAATATTAGTGAAATAATGTATTTTTCATCCGGGGAGAGTTGCCTGATGGGTATCAGCGTGTCAGGGGCACCTCCTGCAGAGATGGGTCATGGTGTGGGGGTCCAGAGACCCCCATGACTGGCAGTGCCGGTGGGTCTCTGTCCTTGGGGAGGTTTCTGCAGCTCCCGGTGAGGCTGTGCCTTCCCAGCAGGGAATACTGGTGAAGAAGTTTGAAAAGGTGGACTCGATCTTGGAGGTGTTTTCCAACCTTAATGACTCTGTGACGAGAGAAGCAATGACAAGTGGTGGCTCTGGGCGAGGGGTGGTGTCTAAGTTCCTTTGGGCAGGGACAGAAGGGAGTTGTGTGTGTTTGTAAAGATGAGTTCTCTGGGGGCTGGAACAGCCTGATGAGCACCATCAGGGTGCCCTTGTGCTCAGCCGGGCTCTGGGGCTCAGGGGGCTCTCCCTCCCCGACGGGAGGGCCATGAGGGGGGGTCCCGGCACAGAGCCGTGTGTGCTGTCCGGGGCCGCTCCATCCCGAGGCAGCCAGCACTGCAGGAAACCTTCTCCTGCAGCACGGAGCTGCTTCCCTATTGGAAATCGAAGGCTCGCTCTGCTCCCGGGAGAGTCATTAGCCAAATTCCCATTGACTCCTGCGGCAAGAGGATGGGACCCCGAGTCTGTTATTCTCTTTCCCTGAAAAGATCGATTATCTGGGGAAGTTTCCACAGGGGAGGGGAGGAGGGGAGCAGCAAAGCCTGTGTGTGTGAGTGTCTCAGGGCCGTGTTCCAGCCCGGACAAGAGCACCCTTTGAACCCCATGGGACTCCACTGCTCGGGCTATTGAAAAGCTGCTTGGAACCACTGGATCAATGTGATGTTGTCCAGCTCTGCTTTGAATGAAGCCATTTATTCCATCGCCTGCCCCTGGCGCGGCAGCTGTCCCGGCGCTCCCGATGGGCCTTTTAAAACAGCGATGATGGAAAGGAAACCACGCGGGCAATTCCTGCGTCAGCACAGCCGGGCTCGGGGAGCAGGAGGGGCTGGGGTGGCACCGCTGCCCCCGCAGGGGCCCCCGGCCCGGGGACTGCGGGGACAGCCGCCCGGGGATGCCCCGCACAGCGCCGGCCTTGCGCTGATGCTCTGGTGCGAATCCCGTAGGGACGGAGCACATGGATTCATTGTCCCGGCGCTGCCCAGGCTCCCGGGGCCGCCCCATCCAGGCAGGGCATCGCCTGCCCGACGTCCCCGTCCCTCGCCAGGGGAGGACAAGAAACCTGGCCTTGGTTTCCCACACAGTTGCTTTGTGTTTAACCTTCAGGCAGCAGCCCCGCAGCTCTGCCCCGCACGGAGCGCTCCCGCGCCGGGGACACTGCGGGACAGTGCGGGGGACAAAGGCCCCGTCTGCCCACGGGACACGCTCCTGCCGCCCAGCCCGGCCCATGGGGCAGCCCCGGGGTGGGGACGGGGATGCGGGAACTCCTGGCACCCGTTCGGCTCATCTCGGGCATCCCGTACAGGCTCCCGCTGCCGGGGAGACCCTCCGAGCCCACCCCGTGCCCTACAAAGGCATCACATTTCCACGCTGTGCTGCCAGGGCACGCGTCCTGCCGGTCCCAAGGGACTTTTGGGCTGTGTGCTGCTGCTCACGGCAAGCAGGAGCCTCCTGGGCATCCCCTGGTTTGTCCCTCCTGCTGCAGCAGAAGTGGGAAATGAGGAGGCTCCTCTGGAGCCAGGGGAAGGTGGGTAGGATCCCAAGCTGTGCTCAGTGGCTGGGATAACAGCAAAGAGGTGATGGATTCCTGTCCCCGAGCAGCAGAACACGCAGCAGGGAGCCAGGGCTGGGGTTTAAAACCCACATGGACACACACAGACCTGCTTGTCTGTGTTTCCCATGGCCATCTGAACTCCACAGCTGCTCACTGGCATCTTGATGTCTGGAGGACATGGGAGGGAAGGGGACAGGGGCACGGCTGTGATGTCACAGCTGGTGGAGCCTGGCTGGCGGGGCAGGTGGGCTGCAGAAGCAAAAAGCTGGGACTTCAGCAGGGATTCCTGGTGGCATTTTTGCCACAAGAATTCAGATATTTGATAGCTAAATCTGGTGGCACAGATTTAGATATCAAAATGAATGGCAATAATCTTATTAATGGGCCTTCTTGTCTCCTTTGAGCCCTGCCTTTGCAGAGGCAGAACTGAAGCAGGTGGGTCAGATCTGACTCACCCTTTTTCAACACTTGTGCAGCATCGAACAGTGACAGAAGAGAGGGAAGGGCCTCTGGATGGAGAAAACAGACAGGCAGGGCTTTTACTGAGCCACACTCCATTCTGGATTTGCAGAGCAAGGAGCTGGTCCATCGGGATGCTCCCTGAAGGCTGTCCCTGTGGGATACTCTCTGTGGCAGAGGGTGTCCAGCCTCGCCCTCTTTGCTGCCCCAGAGGTGGGAGAGCCCCAGGGCTGTGCCAGCCTGGAAAGGTCACCAGTCTTTGTCCATGGACATGTCCCAGAGCCAGGACACAACCTTCTGGCCCAGGGTGTAGGTTCTAGTTCAGGGGCTGAGCTGAACATTGGCAGAAAACCAATTCTATTTGGGACTGCAGGAGAATTCCTTGATTTTTATTTTTTTTTTATCAGATGGAAACAACTCTGTTTGGGGTTGGCTGAACAGTCCATCCATCGAATAGCTGAAATCCTTCTGTTTTATGTTTTCTCCTCTCCATATTTGCCCTGAGCTGAATTTGACAAGTGGTTGGCAAATAATTTTGGCTGTTGGAAATTTTCTTTTTCATCCATGAATCCATCCTTCTGCAAAACTGCTCATTGCACCTGTCAGTCTCCCTTTTCAGGATCGATTTTCGTTTTTTACTTGGCCTGAGTCTGGAGAAGTGTCCATCCATCCCAGGTCAGAATTTTTGCTCTTTCATTGAGGTGAAAGGATCAAACACTGTTTTCCAGGGAGCCTGTGGCTGAGCTGGGGCCAAGGCTCTGCCAAGCTAAATGAATGCTGAGGAAAACCAGTGAATAGGAAAATAATGGAGTGATCCAGAATTTATAGCACATCTTAGAAACATCTCAATAAATTCCAGGATCCTCTCTGCGTCAGAGATGAAGCGTTTCAGGGAATCTGACCTAGAAATCATGTTCTTAAGAATCTGCTGTTTCTCTAAATAATCAAAATTCTTCTTTTTTAATTATGCAAATTAAAGTTGCTGAGGAACAATTGCTTGATTAGACCAGTTGGTACTGACCTAATAAATTATTTTGAATATTTTTCAC
>JAWWTY010000160.1:608078-618078 GCA_035222235.1 Margarornis squamiger | reverse complement strand
AGTGTCCCTCCCAACTGGAGTGTCACTGCAGCTGGAGGGGACACACAGCCACAGCTCCTCCCAGCACAGCCTCAGGGCCCCACATGCAATCCTTCTTCATCTGGTTTAATAACCTCACCTGGATTAAAAACGATGCCTAAACTTAAAAATGCAAACAATGCTACAACTTCTAAATGTATCCGGTTAATGAAGTCACTACATAAATTTAGCACATTATTTTTTGTTATTAATTGCTAACAGTGGAAAGGGCTAAATTCAGAATAACTCTCTGTTTCAAAGACCTAATTGCCAAGGACTTCGCCTTAATATTAACTAGGATAATTATTATGCAAAGCATACCCACCCAGAATGTTTGCATAGCTATCACAAGCGCTTTCATAAATGATGCTTTAATTAGTCTTAATTAGAATTTGTTTAAGTCAGCAGGGAATGCAGAGCCCGTGAAATGATGTATGTAATAAGCATCAGGCTCACTTTTTACTTGGGGAATAGAGCTGACAAAATCACATCACGTTAAATTGATTCAGTCAGAATTAAAATTCTTATGGTATTAATTAAATGGGGGATCTCATTAGCAGGCTGCAGGGTGACAGAGTGACTCTTTGGCAACCAGATGTGAAGAAGCAGCACCGAACAAGAGCACCATCAGACCAAGGAGTCGTCCTGTGTGCGGCGCCGGGGCAAGGTGTGAAGGGAACAGCCCTTGCAGGAGGATCCTGGCCACTGAGAGCACATCATGGCCAATTCGGCCCCTTCCAGCCAACACAGCCCCGTGGAGCAAGGATCACTGGGGCTTGGGGGGTGATGGTGGCTGTGGGGCCCGTCCTCCCAGCAGGACCCCCAGCACCTTTGGCTGCTGCTGGCACCGGGGCAGGAGAGTCCTGGCATTTTCCGTACCCACCCCAGCACCCTGCACCGAGACATTCCCAGCGTCCATGGTGATCTTCACGCGCTGCAAACTGCTCACAGCCACTGCCACACTTCTTCCCATATCTAAGCCCAGCCTCACTTCACAAGGCTCATCAAGGAGAGATGATATTTGCCTCCAATTAGCATCTGTTTTGTGAATGGCAGGGGCCACACGCAGCTCCTGCCTGCGCTGTTGTCATTGGAGCCCTCGTGGGTTGGATTTCTCTGTCCTAAATTTCAATATTTAAAAATAATCCTGGGACTGAAAGGGGAAATCTCAGCCCTGTGTCAGGGTGAGGCACCAGCACTCCTGAGGGAAACACAGGGATCCTCCTCCATGTCCTCTTCCCTTTTGCCCAGGGATGGAATGGGATGGAGATGCAATGGGATGGGATGGGGTGGGGTGGAATGGGACAGGATGCCTGTATTAAAGTCATCACCTGCCAGTCCCACGGTCAGGAATCTGGTTTCCCATGGTACCACCACGCTGGAACTGTCAGTCTCAATGGGAAGGGGGCCTGGATCTTCCATGCCCCCATTTAGCTTGAAAAACAGCATGTTTGAGAATTTTTTTAATGGCCTTATTTTCAGAGAACAAGGGCACGTAGTGTAAACTATTTTATTAATAGCTTTACAGCAAGAAGCAAATCCCAAAGTGATCATTCAGATTCAGGGCTGTGCTCTCAGCTTTTCCATGGCCATTCTCTTCATGAGTCACAACTGACTGAAACACCTTCAAGGTTGATTCCCCCAAAAACAAACAAGGAAAAAAAGGAAGAGTGTTTTTGTGCACATGTTGATAGATATACCTATATTTAAAATTTGTTTCAGCTTTATTTAGGACAAACCTCATTCTGGACCAAACTCCAATGCCTGTCCCAGCCACACTGATGGAGCCATGACCTAAAATATCCTGCCATGGCTCTTGGCTTCCAAAAATGGTCCACAGGTGGACTTGGGCAGGGGAGTTCTCCCTGCACTACCTGCTCCCATACATATATATATATATAGAATCATAGAGTCATGGAATGCTTTGGGTTGGAAGGGATCTTAAAGCTTGTCTTGTTCCAGATCCCTGCCAGTGGCAGGGATACCTCCCACTAGACCATACACACAAAGTATAGAAATCTGTATTTGTATACACACAAAGTACACATATACTTAGCTTTCTTTAGAAAATCATTCTAATACTTGGATGATAAAAATCCCAGGGACGTTCTTCTGTCTGCACATGCTCCATAAATAACAGGGGTTCCTAAGCCTCACCTTGGTCGCTATTTAAAGTTTCTGGAGGAGACAGTCACCGAGCACAAGGGACCCTCCTGGCCCTGGTCCCACGGCCCCAGCCCTGGGCAGCCCAACCCGCGGCACAAAAGCTGCCGTCGGGGCTGTTGTTGTGATACCCCGACCCCCGTGCCCGGGGAGAAGAATCCTCCAGGCTAATTAGTCAGACTAACCTCTTGTTCCCAAATCCACCGCCTGGAAATGCTTGGGACTTTACCAGCTTACTCCTCATCAGTATTCACTTCCCCTGCCAGAGCGCGCGAGGGGGAGCCGAGATAACCATACGGACCAGAGATAAGAGGAGCTCAATGGGAAACACAAACACACACTCCGTGGCTGCGCTGGGGACCTCTCCTGCCATTTCGATAACCTCTGTGCTGGGCCAGCTGCCCTCCCCGCGGCCCCGGTGCTGGCAGCGGGGGGCTCTGTGCCCCGGTCCCCACCGTGCCGGGCTCTCAGCCATCCGTGCTGAGGAGTGGGGAAGGGAACACGGGGACACGCAGCGCTGACAGGAGCGCTTTCCTCCCGAAGTGCCGGGATGAGCCCATCCCATGCCCTGTGTGCAGTGGCAGTGCCCGGGAATGCGCCAGGTGTGAATCCGGGAGGTGTCAGGCGGCACCATCACCTGGCAGCAGGGATGCTTCCTCACGGTCCCGGTCACATCCTCCCCAGCCTCGTGCAGGGCGATCAGCAATGATCCTGGGAAACCCGTGTCCGTCCCCAGTGCACACCCAGTGATCTCCCCTCTCAGGGCCATGGGGCACTATATGGGCACTCACCAGGCTGAGCAGGGTGGCACAGAGCCCCCCACCCGCTCCCAGCGCTGCCTCCAGCTCACACACAGGGAGCCCTTCTGGCTCTGCAGGCCCTAAGATGTGCTTTTCTTCTCAGCAGATATTTTAGGACTTAGTTGAAATCAAATACAAGTTTTTTTAATCTAGTCTAAACCTACTAAAACATTCACTACTCTTACTGCCTAATACATTTATTCATGGCCTATATATATTCTCCACTATAACTAAGCTCTTTTTTCATGTCTTCATTTTTAATAATATTGCTTATGTGAAAATTGCTGGATAAATTATTCAATTCTCTCCATAATCCAGTATATCTGCAGTAAAACTGCTAACCTGGCTCTGGCAATGCATTCATAATAATTTTGGTTATTTGTCTGTGTTCATCTCCTCCCTCCCCTCCATCCATCCCCCCTCAGGTTTTCCCCCACCATGGAGAAGGATTTTGCTCTCACATGACGAAGAGAAGGTACCACATCGGCACACAAGTCAACATGGATTTCACATGGAATTTCACATGGATGTGTGTGTAACTGTGGAGTAAGAAGGATTATTAATTCCCCTTACAATCATGAGTCCACAAAGCTTGACCACCTGACACAAAAATACTTATTTTAGGGGACAGCAGCAGGGATTTGGGGTGAACCCCCAAGGCAGGGTGTACCATGGTGCTGGTGATCATCCTGAGGAGGAGGAGCTCAGGTGGGATCCCCAAAGCATTGTGCTCATGGGGGATGCCCAGAGAGTGGGGAGAGAAGTGGAACTGGAAGTGTCCAAGGCCAGGCTGGGCAGGGCTTGGAGCAACCTTGTCTAGTGAAAGGTGTCCCTGCCCATGGCAGTGGGTGGAACAACATGGCCTTCAAGGTCCCTTCCAACTCAAAGCAGTCTGTGTTCTATATTCCATGACTCCATGATTCCATGGAAGCAGGCACATACCAGACATCAGTATCAGGAGGGAACAGGATCTCTCACTGGTGTGTGCAGGTCCCTTCCAGGCAGGAAGGGGCACTCCTGTCTGCTGGAGTGGTGAGGATGGGACACAGAGGGAAGAGATGGTTTGGGCACTCGAATATTAAAATATCTGCAGTGCATTTGTGATGCCTGTGGCCCATTCTTGTCACACGTGGTGCAAATTAAAAATGAGACCAAGTGTTCACTCCCCTTCCCCAGGACTGGATCTGCCTCCATCACACCCCAAAACCCATTTCACCTCTTCCTCAGCTTCCTCCTTCATTTAGAGATGTCAAACTATAGCAATAGAGCCATTTGAATAAAAAAAGGGCAAATAAAATGCTGAGAGTCAGTTTGATCTAACTCAACCTTTTCAAATGACTACACTAATTTTCGACATCTGAATTTAACTGTCTGTTTGCCCCCCTATAAACAGGACGAATAAACACTATATCATTTTTACACTTGAACTGTATTATGATTTTAATGCAGGCTCAGGTGAGATGAGGTCAGAGGATACAATTAAATGGATCTGGTACCATCTGGAGATTAGGGTCTCTTTAACCATGCTTGGGTGATTTAGCCATCAGCAACTCATGTAGTGCTTCATAAAAACTGGTATCTGTTTTAAAAAAGATATTAAAATACAGTATAGTTTTAAAATTAGAGACTAAAATATTGTGTAGTTGAAGGCAGGCAGCTTATTTCTTAACCACTGGAACAGAAATTCCTGTATGGGAATAAATCTCCTGATACAAATTCCCAGTGTTTATTTATACAGGGCTGTTTTGTGCAGGGCAAAAGGAAACACCCACCAAATCCCCGGCCCGTTTATGCAAATGCCTGATGAAGCAGCTCGGGAGGATCCGACATTCCCCCAGTGGAAGGTGTTTCCCTAAGGGGCACCTGCCCTCTCCTATTCCCACTTTGCTCCCCCAGGGCTTTTGGAAAGGACTGTGCCAGGAGGGCAGCAAACAAAAGTTGGGAGCCTCCTTTTATTGCAGGGCTGCACATGACAGTCTCTGGCATTGGCCACAATTTGTTCTGTAATAAAACAAAATGGGTGTAAAATCAAATATTTAAAGTGTCAACTTCCAAAGCAAATGAGTGGCTAAAACTCAGTTTAATAATTGATCCATCAACATGCAGATCAAAGGTAAGGCCAAAATTAAACAATTATTTTTCTGAAATTATATTTGATTAAAAATTTCCTGAAAGAAAAACAATTCAGCCATTCTTGTGGACAGTAATTTATACAGTTTAGTGATCTTGCTGTCAATAACATACAAATAGCACTAATATATTACTATAATGCTTCATTTTCATTAAGACATCTGCCAAGTCCTCAAAAACCTTTTGCATTTGGGACTTGACTTGTAATTGCATAATCCCTTGGGGGAGTTTCAATATTATTTTAATCAATTTTAACCACGATACACAATATGGATGATTACATTGCAATGTCATTTCCAAAGTTACTTTCCCCCATTACTCACTCGCAAGGGGAGAGGACACTGGAAATGCTGGTGAAAGATATTCCAGTAGGAAACAAATGACAGGGATGCAGAATGAATTTCTCCCCCTTTCAGAAGAACGACAAGGCCAATAAATACGAATTCACATGAACTGAGGGTTTGCAGTGAGCGTTGTCTCTGCCCTTGGGTCCCACAAACAACAGCCCCTCTTTCCTGTCCCTTCCCCTGCCCCTTCCCACCTGCCCAACAGCACAGCTTACACCTCAAGGAGTTAGTGCTGATAAACCACAGCTAATTCCTGTTCTTCCTTTGCTCTGGAGGAGCACATCCCTGCAGCCCAGTATCACTGGGGTGTTGCCCTTTGGGTTGTTCTACCAAGTTTTTTGCCATCTTTATCTCCAGTGACTAGGTCTGGAAACTCCCTTTTTTGGTGCCTGTCACCTCCTCCTGTTCCCAGCCCTGGGATTTCCTCTGTTCTCCAGGTCCTGAAGTTGCAGATGGATCCACTGTTTAGGATGAACAGTGAGTCTGGAGAGGACTAGGGTGTACCACAAGGGTCTGGAGAGGACTAGGGGTCCACAGGGATGTCAACAGGGGTCGGGGTGGACTATGGGTCCACAAGATGTGGGGACATCAGAGGATGGACTCAAAGGCACATGGGGGGGAATATACTGACACTGTTTGGGATGACAAGGAGGGAAGGCAGTGGGAAAGGTGGCTGCTCAGCTGTGCTGCTTCCACACATATTGAACGTGCCAGCCCCTGCACAGCCCAAACCTGCCTTCAGCCGTGACCCCGGCGATATTACAGTGGTAATATTTCCACAAGCACGACCTCCTCCGGATCCGGGTCTCCAATATACTCTGAGCAAACACACTTTCCTCCCTGTCAGGCACACTGTAGATATCTTCTTTCTCCACCTGTTTTTTCCTGAATGATCCCATTCCTTGCATATATGTCAGCCTTTCCACTGCAGTGTGTGATGCACACACTGTACAGACGGGGAGGTGACAGCTGTGTTTTAATTGCTGCCACTGAGGTGCATGTAGTTTCTTTAAAAATGCTGGCATTCACCTCAGGAGCTGCCCCATCACTCCGGCACGAGCTCTGCTGGTGGCATGGGTTCCTGGTCCTGGGAAATACAGCAGGGCCACAAATACACCGAAAAAAAATCCCTTAGATGGGATGTGCAGCTCTGGGTGCCCACCCAGACCCCCAGAGATGCTCTGCCTGCTCCGGATAAGAGTGCTAACAGCATGAAAGGCAAAGTCTGAACTACTTAATAAACATGGAAAAGGCTGCTGTGGCCAGGCGGAACCACAGAGAAAAATCATTAAAAAGTCATTTCCACCAAATGGCTGTTTTAAAAAAACATTTCCAAGCCCTACCTATAGCACTTTGCATAATTCCTCCCTGTTGATGAAATGAAATCCCTGAGAAGTCTGTGTTCCAGCCCATATGGTGGCGGATGTGATATTTGGCGGAATCAGGAGGCAAATACGGTGCTGTTAATTTGCCTATTGCCCCTGGGACGGGTCCCCTGGCAGCACCACTCCATGCTGTGCCATGAGAGCTCCACGCTGGAGCCACAGAAAGGTAATGGTGGCAGCAGCCCTGGCTGGGGTGGGGGAATTAATGACCAAGGGGAATTTACAGCCCCCGGCTGCAGCACCGGCACCGGCTCCGGCAGCAGCCACATCCCAAGTGTCACCACTGTGCCCTCACTGAGGTGTCACTAAAAGGGTTAAAGAAGTTTTGACTGATCTACTCCATGAACCCTGCCAGTGGAATGCATTTTGAATCCCTGTTTAAAAGACATGTAATTGCCTCAGATTCTTTATATTATCATAACTCTTCAAAATTGATTGGTTTTAGGTTTATGGAAAAATATGCAAATGCGCAGAGAATGACACACATTCCTCATTGTGGGTATAAAAGTAGTTCACAGAGAATCCGTCTGATTGAGTTTGATTACTGAACAAAATCTAATTATTTGAGATACACGTCCGGGCTTTTCTGGAGAGGCATGCTGAAGAGAAGAAATATTTGGGATACGTGAGTGTTGTTTGCCCGCTCAGATTTGTTTGTTCACATATGTTTTGACAGGCCAGAATTTTAAATAACTAAAATCAATGTTCACTCTTCAGAGTCAAAGAAACCTGTGTCATTGCAGAAGGGCTGGTGCTGACACGGGTGTGCTGCCACAGCTCCTCCCAAGGGTTACATGGAATCAGAGAATCCCAGAATCATGGAGAGGTTTGGGTTGGAAGGGACCTTAAAGATCATCCCGTTTCCATGGGCAGGGACACCTTCCACCAGCCCAGGTTGCTCCAAGCCCTCTGTCCAACCTGGCCTTGGACACTTCCAGGGATGGAACAGCCACAGCTTTCCTGGGCAACCTGCACCAGGAAATTCTTTCTTCTATCTCATTAAAATCTGCCCTCTGTCAGCTTAACAGATTTGTCCATGGTTTTGGACATCCCCAATGCAAATTTCCATGACAAGACATTCCACCAGGTTCCCGCTAGCAGATGAGGGTGTTGGGCTGGGTACAGGTACCATGGCCAGGGCCACTGCCATCCCACACTACCCCCAGCACACTCAGTGCCCATCACCTTATTACTGATTTTTCATACATGCATTTTTTATACATACATTACTTCTGGAAAGGCAGGAAATGATGGAGCCAAAGTTTTGGCCCCTCCTGGGCCTTTGTCAAGGACTATTTGTAAGTCTTTTAAAGCAGCTTTGAGTAATTACTGAATCCCTCCCTCTCATAAACAATCATCATCTCTTCCCAATTATCTACTCAATTATAATCTACAAAGTCTCTTGCACTAGATGAAGCCATATGTTCTTCACAGTCACTTCCAGTAGGCACACGCCAGCCTGGCACTCCCCACTACACAAACTTTGTCTCCCCAAAATCCCTCCTGTAAAACTTCCTCTCCTGCAGCAGCTCAAGGACCAGCCTTTAAACACCAAGCCAGAAGATCCAGGAGGACCCAGACTACCTGAACTACCTAGAACTTAATTCCTGAGGCCACCAAACTTCTTTTTTCTTCCCTTTTTCCATTGCATTGATTGAGTTGGGCACTGAACTTGTGTGTTTTTGCAGCTTAGTAAGACAGTTTAGCTCTGGGGCTTGTAGGTCTCCACCTCTGATCAGACTATAACAATTACAATTACTAAATCATGGAGGTTTTTCCATCAAACCCCTCTGCCTGTTCACATGGTCATTACCAAAGTTGCAGCTGAGGAAGTTGCAGCTGAGCTCTTGCCCAGACACAGCAATGTGGATGTTTGGGTCAATATGGCTCTTGGTCACCCTCTTTCTTAGTCGCTCCCCTTTCTATTTGCTTGGTAAGGGTAAGGAATTATCACAACCCGAACCATTTCCCCTTGTCCCTCAGTAGGCTCTTCCATGCCACTGAGTGCTGTACCAGGGGCTGTCAGAAAAGGGGCTGCCCACCCTTTAAGGAAATTGGTGGGTAATAATGAGGTGTCGAGCCCCTCCAATACACCCTGTTATCAAATACAAAGGAATTACTTATGCATGCTGCTCTGAGACCCACCATTAATTAGGAGTTTTACATACTAATCACAACACCAGTTTTCCTCTCCCTATGAAACACTGAGTGATGCTGAGGGGGAGCAGCCTGGCGTGCTGTTCTGGGAAGCAACGGATGGAAAAATTCCAGACTTTAGGCTCAGTTGCAAGAAAATGGACATGGGTAAAGAAATAAGTGGGCCGATTGTCCTACAAGCAGATAAATCCTCCCTGGTGAGGAGGCGACCAGCACACCATAAGGCAGAGTTTCTCTGGGCCAGACCTTGCCTTGCCTGTCCTTTGCCATGCCAATGGAACATAGGATTTCAGGAAGAATTTCTTTCTGGAAAGGGTGGTCAGGCCTTGGCAGGGGCTGCCCAGGGAAGTGGTGGTGTCCCCAGCCCTGGAGGTGCCCAAGGCAGGACTGGCCGTGGCACTCAGAGCTCTGGGCTGGGGGACAAAGTGGGCATCGGGCACAGGGTGGGCTCCGTGGGCTGGGAGGACTTTTCCAACCTTAATTATTCTGGGATTCTGTGATTCAGTGACAGTGATGTGGAGAGAATGGGCAGAGGGAGTCCTTCAGCTGCTTGCTCTGCCGCAAGTACCTGATGGGATAGGGCCATGTTCAACAAGGGGCTCAGACCATGGGACTCTCCAGTCAGGCTTTGCACTACATTAGTGGAAAGGGCAGATTTTGCCTCTTTTTTGATGTCTGGGACTAGGTTGGCTCTCCCTGCCTTTCCACAGGTTCAACCCTTGTGAAATGTTGCTTCTCACAACCAAAGCCCTGTGGCTTCTTCCACTGAATAATTTATTTTCCTGATATTTGATTCCTTTTCTCTCCAAGAGGTCTGCCCCTTACCCAGCAGAATAAATAGACTTCTATCTATTCTTCTCACTGGGGTGGACTAGAAGTGTTCTAGAATCACAGAACAATTTGGGGTGGAAGGGACACCAAAACCCATCCAGTGCCACCCCTGCCATGGGCAGGGACACCTCCCACCAGCCCAGGGTGCTCCAAGCCCCGTCCAACCTGG
>JAWWTY010000160.1:564131-607978 GCA_035222235.1 Margarornis squamiger | reverse complement strand
CCCTCCTGGAGCTCTGGCAGCCTTGGGGCCGTGCCCACTGCCCTGGGGAGCCCGGTCAGTGCCCACCACCCTCTGGGGGAAGAACCTTTCCCTGAGATCCCACCTGACCCTGCCCTGACAGTTCACAGATGCTGCTTTTTCATGGGGTTGAGGAGAAAGTTTAGAAATCAACCAGCAGCTACCTGAGGTCCAGGTTCTCGAGATCCTTTCCAGGCACCCTTCTCATTTCCCTTGGGGGTCAAAGAATTATGTTAATGCAAAAAACCTTCATGGGATGGGGTGAGAAACATCCCATCACCAACAATGGCAGCTCAGCTGGCACAGGCACCTTCCCACCCTGCCTGCAGTCCTGCCATGGTTTCCACCCACGTGTCCAGATACTCCTTACCAATGCTTGGACACCCTGTAGAGGCAACTAAGGGTGGTCCTAATGATCCAAACAAGTGGAGAGACAATCCAGATTGTGTGTCAGGCTGAGCTGGGCGTGGGATGGAACCAGTGAGTTTGGGAAGGGCTTTAGCCCCAGCTGCCCCTTCAGTGTAGCCCTGATCAACTGCTGTACAAGCCAGGTTAAACTCTTAAACAAGGGTTACTCTGTTCTTGACTCTGTGCTGGAGGACCTTCTAGTGAAAGGTGTCCTTGCCCGTGGCCGGGGTTTGGAATAAGATGATCTTTTAGGTCCTTTCCAACCCCAACCACTGTATGATTCTATTACTTTGAAAACTCTAGCCTGTGTCTCCAAAGTGTTTCACAAAGTCCATTTGGTTATCCAATTCTCTCCCTCCCATACATGCCAAATCCTTGCATTTGTTTCACCTTCCTGTGTCATTTCCCCCTGTGGTGCAGCTTTTAACCAGTCCTTGGAGAGAAGGTTCCTTTCCACAGGCTCAGCTCTGTCCATCCTTGGGACAGAAAGGATGGCTCTTTATCCAGGGTCGTGCTGGTGGTGTTGGGATGGTGTCACCCTGTTTTCCTCCTCACAGCTTCTTACCCACCCAAGGAAAGGTTTACTAAAGCCATGAAAACTCTGCCCAGTCAATGCCCCTCCTGCTTTTGCTCTGCTTTGTCCCTTCTTGTGATGAGGAAAAGGGACCAGGCAAATGCTTTGGGTGAGGTTTGGGCCAGGGAGTTTTCATAGAATCGTGGAATGGTTTGGGTTGGAAGGGACCTTAAAGATCACCTACTTCCAACCCTCTGCCGTGGACAGGGACACCACTAGAGCAGGTTGCTCAACTTTTAAGCAGGAAGAGCAGATGATTGGAGATGGTGGGATGGGAGATGGATCTACCTCTGATTTACTCCCACCAAACCCTGTGCTGTACCTCCCTGACTTCTCCAGCTTCCCAAGTGACCTCTCATTACACTTCCTGGAATTGGGTAATGAGAAATCTCGGGCTTGAAACCTCACAGCCAGCCTGGCCAGCCCCTTAAGGAGCTGCTAATGTGAGTCGTAAAGCCGCAGTAGCCGAGGATGTGGCAGCGTTTTGACAGCTGTTCCCGCAGAGGAAGTGGGTGAAACTAGAATGCATTGTAAGAATCTGGGATTAAAAACAGTGTCAAATGAGAGATTTCACCTCCACAAAAATAAGATAGGGTTTTTTTCCTCCTTTTCTCTCCCATCACTTTCCTTGGTGTCACTGCTATGTCGTTTCATGCTGCGTCTGTGGATGTGAGGAGCAGCGTGAGAACTAAGTGAAAGCCAATAAAAAATAAAAGTGTCTTTAGCTTAGAAATAAATAATGATGTGCCTGAACCTCTCACAAGCTTCTAGATGCACTGAGGAATGTATTTGGTGGGGAGTTGTTACGTGATCCACGTAGGAAACTGAGGGCTGCACACAGATGAGGAAAAAACAGCATGTGCCTTTGTGAGAAAACCAGAAAAGGAGGGGAAAGAGAGAGAAAATAATGCAGGGACAAATTTTACACAGGCATGAAAGGTGAGAATCTGACTGCTAATTGGACAAAAATCAAATGAATTGCCAAGAGGTGAGAGGGAAGAGACAGGTCCCAGAATCACAGAATGGTTTGGATTGGAAGGGACCTTAAAGATCATCTCAGACCACGTTGCTCAGACCCTCATCCAACCTGGCCTTGGGCACTTGATATTGATTTATCATCATCATTAACACGTGTTGCTGCTTTTAAAATCTCCTTGTAGAGGTTCTAATTGAGTTATTTAAGAGACAGATGTGGCGCCTCCTCTTTTTTTTAGTCTCAATAAAATCAGAGACACAGGGCCAGAGAGAAGAAACGGGGCTAGAACTGAGATGTGATTTGGCCAGACTCCAACCTTCCTCACCTGGAGAACTGGTCCTGGGATCAGTAAGTGCCCTCAACACCCTTTGAGATGTGGAGGTGCTACAGGAGGCCAAGCAAGAGACACAAATCATGCTACATTTTGGAATTCACATCCTGCCTCTCTGCCATGGGATGGAGATATGGGACAGCAGCATGGTTTTTGTGTTTCCCAATGGATTTCCTTCCAGCTGGCTCTCCAGGCTTGTGCCAGAATCTGTCTCCTCCACTTGTGCCAGCCACCAGCCCTGCAGTGGGAATCAGAGCTGGCTGGAGATGCCATTCAGTGTTGGGAGTCCCTCGTGTGCTGTTGGCTCCAGCACTGGTGGGCTGCAGCCAGGCTAATAAAGGGTGTAACTGCTGTCAAATCCAAGTGGAGCATTTCCCTTAGGATCTGGGATATAGAGCTAATGAGAGGAGCTGCTCCCAGCTGCTTGGGAAAGAGGAAGAGCCATTTAACTTCCTACCTCCTCTCCCTGGTCATCTCTGCTCCTGCTTCCAAGAGTCACAGTGTTGGTATAAAGAGTGGATTAGACTTTCTGGCTACAGCCCCACTAGTTAATTAAACATAGTTCTCCTGCTGATGCCACCTGGCATAAAACAAGCCACATCCACCCTGTTAAACACCCTTGCCTCCCAGAACAAGGTGGCTCTATGCAAAATGTCCCCTGGGAACGGCCCTTGGCCCGTGTTAACATGCCAAGGAATTACTTGGGAGTGTGCCTTTACCTGAGCCAAGAGCACGCCAGGGATTTTCTAATATTTTAACAATATATTTGACCACGTTCCAGTGCCCAGGAATGTTCCTTGCCACTCTTTAAATGTGCTAAAATGGAGGCAGAAATTCAAGTGCTCTACAAATAATCCTCACAAGCCAAGCCTGAAGTATTTGTTGGTTGGTTCTTTGATTCTGCTGGGGGAGAAACCACATCTCCGGAAGGTTGACCTTCCTGGCTGGCCAGGATGAAAGCCAGAACCAAGCCCAGAGAGCTGCTCCAGCACATCAGCCTCCATTCACCCTTGAAGTGGTTTCTGTAATGGTGAGTAAATACAATTACACCTTAAAAAACCCATCACTTTTTGGATAAAGCGTGGCCAGACCTTGAAAAAAGCCCTGTGCCAAATGACAGCCAGAGTGGGGGGGAATTAATTGGTGGGTTTGTCAGTGTTTGTGGGCCCCTAAAATCCTTCCCCTGCTTCATTCCCAATGCTCAAGAACTGTTGTAATTCCCTTAATTACTCAGCTGAGGTACCTGTGTAAGGAATGCAGGTGGTATAACCTCCCGCTGTGGTTAATGGAGAGATAATCAATGATGATCAGAGGTAGGTGGTGCCTTTCCTACCCCTCTTTGTCCCTTCACTCTTCTTACCTTGGGTTGCCAATATGTGGCTGTGCTTGCACTCAGGTGTTTCTTCCTTGTATGTGCTTCCCCTGGAACTGTTCAAAAACTGTGTGGATGTGGCACCAGGGACATGGTTTAGTGGTGAACGTGGTGCTGGGTTAATGGTTGGGCTTGGGGATCTTAAAGGCCTTTTGCCACCTTAATGATTTTATGACTTACATATCCGATACATTTAAGGGCTGGCAGCGTTTCCTGTAAGAATTCCAAAGGCAGGGATTGATACAAAGCCCTCAGGAGTCAATAGACAGACCCTGATGGGCTCTGATCGGAGGGTGAAATCCCACATATACCACTAATTTTAGAATATGAGTGATAAATATTAGAATTCAAGTCCAGAGCCTGTTTTTCAGTCCATTTCCCACCTCTCCTTCGATGATGAACTACCCAGAATGGCATTTGTGTCCTGGCTGCTCTTTCATCTCTGGCCTTCTCAGCTTCCCTGGGCAGTGTTAATTTTCAAGGTGCTAATTACGAGGGCACCCATCGTAAATTATCACTCATTTCTCCCTCTCACTTGCTCAGAAGAATCCTTTGAGGGATTAAGCCAGGTTGGATAAGGCTTGGAGCAACCTGGGCTAGTGGAAGGTGTCCCTGCCCATGGCAGGGGGTGGCACTGGATGATCCTTAAGGTCCCTTCCAACCCAAACCATTCTGGGATTCTGCTTGTTAAAGGCTCTCTGTGAGTGACACCCCAGGGAGGACTGAGGGAATAAAATGAAAACAAAGGTGGTTTAACAAAGAGGTTTAATCTGGATGGATCTTCAGGCCCAGGGAACCCCCCCAAGATCTGCTGGGACATTCTACCAGTTAACCCTGTTTGATGGTTCAGGAAGAAGGCTCTGCATGGCTGAAATTTCTCTGCTTTTTGTAAGAATTCAAGACAAAGAAATGGGGGTAATTACTACTGACAAGGCAGCACTTGCAGTATTTGACACAGCTTAGGAAAAAAAAGGCATAAAAAAGACATTTGAGGCACTAGTGGGTGTCCTTTGCCTGCTGTGGTGTCTTGGTAAAATGTCCCAGGAATCAAGGCTGGTCTGCTGTGGTGTTTGCCACGAGCTGCCTCTCTTATTTTAATGTTTGTTGTCTCCTGGGGCAGGGAAAATCCAACCAAACCCCAGGTTTCCCTTCCTCAGGTGTGAGAATGACCTCACCTGTGCCTGTCTGCCTTTCTTCATTCCTTGGGATATGTACCCAGCTGAGATGCTCTACAAGGACAGGGTGAGGAGGGGGGTTATTTATAACTGAGATTTATTTCTGGGTTGCATTGGCCATTAACTTTGACTTTGCCCTCTTTTTCTACTAGCTGGGAAAAAAACCCCATTCTTGGCTTTTTTTGGGATGCTCTGCTCATCTCCAAGCCCTGGGCTGATGGTGATCTTGCCCAAACCTTGCTCAGTTGAGTCTTCCATGATTCCCTCTCCTTACTGGGCTGGCTCATCTCAGCTCTGATGGCGCTGAGATGTTATTAATCATGTGCATCAAGAGAAATCAGTTTGCAGACAGTCAAATCATTTATGTCCTCATTTCCAGGTCACAGAGGAAGGAATTTAGAGGGGGTGGAAATCTTCAATCCCTCAGTTCTGTGTACTCCAGTGGGTGTTTCCTCTTGGTTCCTCAAGGATAGTTTGTGGTGGCTCTGGGGGAAATGGAAATGGTTTGAAATACTGGATTAGTGAAAGGAAAGATGCCAAATGTCTGCTTTGTGTCCATCTGGCTGGTTCCTCACAGGGAAGTTGGTTTATTGTGGCAGTAAATTGAATTGTGATTTAAAAGTGCTGCAGTTTGAAGGGTTTGCTGTACCAAGCAACTGTTGTGTTACCTGCTGGGGGTATGACTTGAAACCATGACTTGAAGCTAAAAAGGAGAGGAGGAAAAGACACACAGGATTTTTTTTCCTGAAGGTTAAGCAAAGTTTGGTGACAGAAAATCAGCTGGAATGGGTTATTCCAACAGCATGAACAGGGTGTTGGTGATAAGTGCCTACATGAGTTGGATAATGTTTTGGGGTTGTTTCTTTTTCACCTGTGCAAAAAGCAATATTTTTGTTGGTAACAGAAGGGGGAAAAGAATCAGAAAATGCAGCTGTGATGCCTCATGAAAATCGAATTTCAATTCTTTCTATTCCCACTTTTCCCTGTAGATTGGTCTCCTGGTCACAGCAGACTGTCCTGATGCACCACACGTCCCCTCCATGAGGACAGCTTGGGCTGTGTCTCAGAGCAGTGACAGGACACATTTGAGCTCTAACCCTCTTAAAAAAATATAAAATAATATTTCCAGTGCGTGGGAGCCCAAAGGAAAGGATGGCAGGGAGGAAGTTTGCTGGGAATAGCAATATTTTCCCTGAAAATCAGAGCTTACCCTATAAACTTGGGTTGGAACTCAAGTGCAAGTATTTATGGGAATTTTTACCTCCTGGTTTTCTGCAGGTAAGGGGGACCTCAAAGCAGGGCATCAGGATTATCCTGAAGCTTCCTGCTCCCATTTCTTTCCTGCTGCCAAGATTAACCCAAGGCCAATTCACCCAAAGCACCTCAGTTTTCCCTCTCCCTCCCCTGGAATCACTTGGCATGTGGGATGTGCTGCAGCACTCCCAGGAGGTGAAGGGTGTTTACGTGTGAATCCGTGTTTTATTTGTATTTTGGAATTCTGTATTGCTGGATCCTGCCAGAAATCCAGAGCCAGTTTCTATCCAGTTATACTTCAAATTCAAACCAAACAGCTGTGGGAGGTCTGAAAATTTAAATATTCAGGAGTTGCACAACTGAAAATGTGGTCTGTGTTTTAAGAAATATTTATTTTAAATGAGATGCCTTTTTTCTCCTGTTCTTTTCTGTACAAATGATATTTTTGGAACATTCCTGCTTTACATAGGGCTTTTAATTCACTAATTAGAGTGTCTATCAGGTACATTTGAGGTAGGAATCACTAATGGAAGGAAACAGATGTTGTGATACAGTTAGTCCTAGAAATTTTGAGGAATAAAAAGCATGAAATATGAGTAGGTATCAAAACTGAAACTTTTTTGCTAAATTCCCTCCCTGGTGCTCTGTCCATCCTGGCTCCCACCTGAGCTGTGCCTCAATTAGTCCTTGTTGGAATCATCATGACAACTGCCAAAGATTCTTTGGAATTAGTGAACTATTCCTGGCTTCACCTCAGTTATTTCCAAGCATCCTGCTTTATTCTGGAGTTGAGGGAGACACTGTGGCTCTTGTCCTTAATTTTTTGGGGTGGGAATTCTTTCTCCACTGTCCCCTGCCCCAGGACAGAGCCAAGTGACCATTCCCTGTTCCATCCTCTCTCCTGCTGGCACCTCTCCCTTCCCAGAGGGATCTGCCTGAGTGGGTGGAGGACACGGAGCTTCAGGGAACTGCCCTGGAGGTCCTGATGGGTGGAGGTTGGACTGGAACATTTGCTGGTCTCCCTGTGCCTTCAGCTCAGCATGTACTGGGGTTGTTTATGGGATGCAGATCATTCCATGGGGTGCAGAGTTTCTGGAAGGGTTTCCATGGCTTTGCCTCTTTTCCCCCCATTCCTGGTTCTGTGTTGTCCCTGTATCAGTGTTTCCAAACCTGGAATTACCCCCCTACAGCTCCTATAAATCCCCACAAAGGCTTCACTCCCCACACCCTGATGTTTCTCACACCACTGAGCTCAGCTCCTGGTGTGTAGAATGCAGGCCTGTTCCCGGTAAGCCAGGGGAAGATTCCCAAAGGATGGCCACAGCATTCCCAAGTGGACTTCCAGCAGCCATAAGTAGCAGGATTTATAGTCAGCTTTATGACAGAAGTCAAAATACTCCATGCTCGGGGCTGTAGCATCTTAGTCAGCCAGGAGCCAGGCCCAGCATGTCCTGCCAGTTCATGCTCTTAGATAACTTTTCATGTTTAGAAATTAGATATTTAATATGTAGGAAAAGGTTGGGCCTTTGTCATTATTCCTCTTTCCTCTGTTTTCTCAGGAAATATATTCTCTTATACATTTTAAAATAGCGGATTTCGAGCACAAGAAAAAAGCTCTAATGAATTCCTGCTTTTAGGGAATGCTCTGCCTTTAGCCTGGAACTACTGAGGCTTTCTTTTATTTTCCTCCTTCTTTTCCTCCTCCTTCTTTTCCTCCTCCTTCTTTTCCTCTTTCCTTCTCTCTCTCTCTTTCTCTCTTTTCCTTTCCTTCTCTCAGTGGGTAACAGCAGAAAAAGAAACACACCCAAAACCCTCCAGACAGTGATGTTGCTGTTCTGATTGTTGGATCTGGACAAATCTGTGTCCAGACCTGGCCTGAGCTGTATTTTGGACCAGGAGCTGAGCCAGTCCTGGAGATATTTTAGTCAGGATTTCTTATCTGACTCATTCAAGGCTTGGAAGGGTCCTGCACTGACCCAGTGTTATCTCAGGAAGTTTTTATCTCTATCTTATCTTTTCACAACTCCTTATCACCAGTCATGTCAGATATACTGGTAGACCTGAAGGTGCCTTCACCAGTGTGAGGCAGCGGTGAAGAACTTTCACTCCTTCACCTGAGAAGAAAATCAGGGCAAGGGAGACCCAAAGTTCATCCCAAAGGACACGAAATGCCCGTGTCTGGGCAAGTGGGTTCAGCCTTGGACCTCCTAAATGAGTCTGGAAGATCTCTCTGCTCTAACTGGACTCAGAGAAGATTCCTGATGGTCTTTTGGGATCTTTGGTGGTCAAGAGCGGTTTCAGACCCAAGGAAAATTCTGGAAAGAGCCGCCAGCTCCTCCTGGCTGCCAGCCCAAGGCTCCCTTTGCTTTCTTCCTAAGCTGTGATTTCTGAATTTGCTTCCCAGTGAAGTCAAGGGCTGTTCCCACCTCAGGAAAGGAGCCAAGCTGAAGCCGCACAGAGCGAGGGGCGCTGGTGCAAAGTGGCAGCAGCAGGACCCAAAGCTCTGTCCCCTTTGGAGCCCAGCCCAGTGACCACAGCAACAGCCCAAATGTCCTTTTTGCCACCAGGTGGAGCTGGGAGAGAACTCCTTGGAAAGGGCCAGCTGAGAGCACCCAGGTACTGCACAAACCCTTGTGGATAACCAAAAAAAAAGGGGGAATTTTTGTTTGGTCATTTGGTTGTTTTCCGCCCCCCTCCTGCCAGCCTTGGAAATTCTTGTCTTGCTGAGTGATTTCTTCCCAAAAATCAAAGAAGGGGAAATTGCAAATCATTTAGTTTGCAATGAATGAGCTCCTGCTTGCGTGGCTGGTTGGAATGAGATGACCTTTAAGGTCCCTTCCAACCCAAACCATCCTAGGATTCCGTGATTCCATGGCTGGGAGGAACAGCTGGTGCAACAGTGTCATTGTTTACCTCAGACACGACTCTCCCGGGTAACAAGTGATGGGACAAGAGGAAACCTCCCCCTCACCAGTTCCAACAGCCCTCACTGGTGAGCTGAGACTGGACACAGCAGAGAAATGTTGTCTCTCGGGGCGTTCAGACAACCCCAGAATGGGCTGGGTTGAAAGGGACCTTCAAACTCATCTCATTCCACTAGCCCAGGCTGCTCCAAGTGCCATCCAACGTGACCTTGGACACTTCCTGGGATGGAGCATCCACAACTTCTCTGGGCAACCCTTTGCTCCTCACCCTCACAGTCAGGAATCTCCCCCTCTCAGTTTTATTTACACCCAACCAGCGTGTTTCCAGCCTCTCTTTTTTTCAGTTTTGCCCAGCTGTGCCATTCCTTCCTCGAGCTGGTTTATGTCTTTTCCATACACTCCAAATCCTTCCCGGGGCTGCTGGAAAGGCTTTGCAAGCTCTCATGGAGGTACCATAGGTAATAAAATACATGTTACTGAATGCTGTGCAAACAAGTGAGGTCACTCTGTTTAGTAAATCTGTTTTTCCCCCGACTGAGGATAAAACCTTGTTCTCTCAGAGCGCTGGAAAGTCTTAACACCTTCCTTTTTTTCCTCCTCCTTTTTCTCCTTTTGCTCCTTTTTAATTCTCTCTGTTGGTGCCCCTTGTGAGTATCCCACCTATTTTTGCAATGCTATTATTGTTTTTAGGGACCTGGCAAAGATCAGCCTTTGGTGAGCAGTCTCCCAGCCCACAATGCTGCCTTTTTCTCAGCAAAGAAGCTGAGGATCACTAATACCAGCTTTATTTTCCTTGGCACTTCCCAGAGCTGGAGCCACCCAGCCTTTCCTTGCCCAGTGCTTCTTAATCAATACTAAATGTCTGACAGTGCAGGCAGCTTCCTTCTGCAAAAAATTATTAATCAATGCTGAGGGGCTTTGGTGGTGAGGGGAGTTCAATAAGCCTTCAGGATGGGAGGGAGTGGGAGGGTGAATCCTGACTCGGGTTTTGGCAGAGGGGATGTGTGTTAATGTCAGATGTTGGTATTTAGGTTAGATATAAGAAGGACATTTTTTATAACAAGGGTGTAAAAACTGGCCCAGGTTTCTCAGAGAAGCTGTGGATTCAAGGTGAGCTTGGGTGGGGCTCTGAGCAACCTGATCCTCTTGAAGATGTCCCTGCTCCTTGCAGAGGGGTTGGACTAGATGACCTTTAAAAGATCCCTTCCAACCCAAACCATTCCATGATTTAAGAATCCACATCAAGCCCAGACTTAAAATTAACTTCTGGAGTCGCTCAAGTTGTATATTGACATTTTACTTAATTTAAAGAACATTTAGGTTCTTAACTGAATATTTACATTTAGAAAACAAAGGGTGCAAGAATTAAAATCCTGAGGAAATAAAGAATTGGCTCTGCATAGACACTGTTTAAATGTAGTCATAAATCCTGTACTGCTCCTGAATGCACTGATTAAAACATTTCAATTCCTTCCATTTCAAAGGAAACCTTCAATTTAAACAGAACATTTTTTTTTGTGAAATGCATCTTCTGGGAAAGAAATAGTTGGGCAGTTTAAATTCTTGGAGAGCAGAAACCAAACCCCCACTCTTTCTGACCTTCACATTGCAAAGCCAATGGGAAATTTTCCGGAGGAATGTTTTCCTGTTGGAAAAAGCCAATTTGATAAAGCTGATATGGTTTGCAAATGGTAATTCTGATAACTTTCATTGAAATGTTTATATTTTCAGTTTCAGAAAGCGTTGTTATTTCTCTCTTTCCTTTCCTGCTGCAGCATCTCGGTTATAGATACAACAAATACAGAATAAATATTTTCTATTAAGAATATAGCAACAACAAACCTCAAATCCAGTCCAAAACTTTGTCTTGATTGCCACGGACATTTGAATCGAGTGTCCTTTTCCCTCAGAGTCCTGTTTAGCAGGATATTTTGAAAATATTTTGCTTTCCTTTGGATCCAGACTGGAAAGATATTTGAAAGCCTGGGATTTACCACAGAATGGAAAATGTGATTCCTCTCCAGCTCCGGGCCTTGCAGGTAACGGGCACTTTACGGTGCTTTTTCGAAAGGCTGCGGGAACACATTGTGGAATTGACTTTCCAGGAACGTGGTGGAACCCCCCGTTGGTTGAGGAATGTTCGAGCTGATTTGACAAAGCCCTGGGGAATATGTTCTTGAGGGCAATTTGGGATTGGCAGGCAAGTGGCCGCGTTGACTTAAGACATTCTTTATGCTTCCATGAAGGGAGGACAAAATGTTTATTTTGGTTTCAGGCTTTAATAGGTTTGGAGATATTTCAAGCTACTGGAGGCTTCAAAATTATTCAGCCCAGAGACTTCTCCATGGTTTTTTATTTCTTTTTTTTTTTTTTTTTTTCAGGACTAGGAGTGATCGGGGCAGTAACAAAACTGCATTTTCTACACACAACCTTTCTCATGTTACACTTTGGGTGAAAGAGGACTTTTCCACCTGAAGAGTGAGATTTTAGAGGGGAATGTCTTCTCCCCTCTGTCACCGAATCTGCTTCAGTCTTCGGTCAATTAGACGTGGGAAAAGTTTAATCAGGGAAAAATCAAGTCCCTCAAATGAGTTTTAACTCCTCAACTGAACATTAATACCAACAAAATAGCTGTTTTCTGCAGCAGGGATGGTGTCTCGTGGCTTCCTCATCCTCCTTTCCATTGGCTGTTGACCTTTCCGTGGGGCTTTGCAGGGAACTGTGTTTTCTCCAGAACGTGGAGACTTTCCTGCCTTTCGGTTTTCCAATGGCACGTCGGGAAGCCAAAGCCCTTGGAAAGGTCGACTCAAAGGGGAAACAGGTGATGTGAGCTCGCCATGAGTGAGACTGGAGGGTGGCTGCAGAAACATGGCATTCCAAGAGCTTTATAGAGAAATGCCGACCTGCTGGAGCATGAAATGACCCTGCTGGTCTTTTTTTTCCCCCCCTCTCTTTTCCTTTCCTTTCCTGCCTCTTTTAATTGTGTGTGTCCTTTTCACTGCACGGTGGGTTGTGTGTTTTGGATGAGGAGGAACCTCAGGCTCTCTCATGCGATGGGATTCAAGGACAGGCCCACCAAGAGCATTAAGAAAGGAGATAAAACCTCGGGAAATCTCCCAGTCCAAGTGTGAGTCACCAGAAGGGCTGATTTGAGAGGACAGCTGTACTAACATTGACTAAGATGCCTATTAAAAATATTGGCAGTCGAGGAAGGATCACTCAGTATTTGATCATCCATTCTGGAAATTAGCAAAAACAATCCGCAGAGATTCGGAATAATATTTTCATGTGGAGATAAGGACTTCTCGTTTGTGGGTGTTTTGTAGCATTTTACGATTTCCTCCCAATTTTCCTCAGGAAATCGTAGAAACGCAAAATACTCCCACTCTGGTGGGGCTGATATTTGAAACACAAACAGAAGCCTGGGGGACGTTTTGTGAACCTAATTAGGATTTTCCCCCATGATCTGTTATTCCCTTTATTAGCCTGTGACAAAGTGCCTGAGGTTTCTGGGAAAGGAGGCGTTAACTTTGTGTCCTCCGGGGCTCCCCTTGTGTGTGGTTTTGTGCCTGGGTATGCACAAGGATTTGGGGGCAGTTGTAGCCTTTCAGGGCAAATCCTCAGAGAAGAAGACATCTTTCCCATGGCACCAAATGGACATTGCAAGATCTTCAAGAAGCCCTATGTTCAGGGGTGCTTTTGGGATATGCTCCATTTCCCCAGATCCCCATGTTCAGGTGTGCTTTTGGGATATGCTCCATTTCCCCAGATCCCCATGTTCAGGTGTGCTTTTGGGATATGCTCCATCTCCCCAAAGCCCCATGTTCAGGTGTGCTTTTGGGATATGCTCCTTCTCCCCACATTACCATGTTCAGGTGTGCTTTTGGGATATGCTCCATCTCCCCAAATCCCCACGTTCAGGGGTGTTTGGGGGATATGCTCCATCTCCCCAAATCCCCATGTTCAGGTGTGCTTTTGGGATATGCTCCATCTCCCCAGATCCCCATGTTCAGGTGTGCTTTTGGGACCACCTCACAAGCTTTGTGCCTGTACATGGCACTCCTAAGGCTCCATGGATTTTACCCATCAGGAATGTCTTGCTAAGCCCAGTGAGGTGCCCATCCATTCAGAGCATCCTTGCAGCTGAGTTGAGGGGCAATGTTGAACCCCAAATCCCCAAACTGTTTGTTCTCTGTGTTTATTCCAAGGGGGGATGAGCCTGGGCTATCCCATACCCAAAGACAGCTTAAAACACAGGGCAGAGGGTCAGGATGACTTTGGTGAGCAACAACCAACAGCCAGATTCCTGGGACCAGGATGACCTTCAGGAAGGGATTTTCCTGGAGTTTCCTTGCATGGAATGCCAGCCTTCAGCCTCTGTCAGTCAATCCTTTCTGCTTCCCCCCTTATCCTCTGCCAGAATGGGATGTAGCAGTGCTGCTCCCTCCAGAGATGGGGGAATATCAGGGCTGGATTCAGTGCTGAGACCTCTTAGGACCTATGGAATTGCAGGATATCCTGGGCTAGAAAGGACCCACAAGGATCATCCATCTCCTGTAGATGAAGCATTTCTATACCATCCCACATTTCCTCACCCATCTGCTGCCTTTGGGGCTTGTTGGGTATCAGGGTCACTTTTCCTGTTTGTTTCAACACAAACGGTGATTTTAATGGAAGAAAATAAGTTTGCACGTGGAGATCATCTTTAACTGAAGAGATAAAAAGTGTATTTCTTGGCTTTTGGCAGAGGACAGAGGGGGAAATCATCTTTGTTTGTGTAAAGACCCAGTGAAACCACTTCTGGGTTAACAGCTGGACTTGTTGATCTCAAAAGTCTTTTCCAGCCTAAACCATTCTGTGATTCTCTGACCAAGACCTGGCCTGCCTGTTTGTGTGAGCCTGTGTGCAAATGAAAGCAGACAGTATAAATAATGTGAACAGGAAAACATATTTTTTTTCAAGTCCCATAAATATCTACTTTTTTATTTTTTTTTAAAGAGATTTCACTTATTTTTTGTACATCAAACCGGGCTCCCTGAGCACTTGTCACAAAATAGCAGAGACATGGAGGCCCATGGCAGAACAGCCAAAGGGCTGGTACCAAAAACAGTGACCAAGGATGTGCTGAAATTTGAATTTAGACATCCCATGTCCTGGACAAGGTGCAGCCCCACCAGGACAGGCGCTGGAGGGAGGGTGGTGGGTTGGTGGTGCTCCTGCCATGACAGAGAAGCCTTTGCTTCATCTTCCCCTGTTATCTTCCAGTCAGGCCCTCTATTTGTATGTAAATCCTGTAATGCTCCCTGTTCCAGAGGAGAGGAGAGATCTGCATCCACTCATTGTCCTTGTCTAATAGTTCAGGAAAGTCACCAGAGATGATTTACATTGCCAGGCTTTCAAAACCTCTCCATTAATCCATGCGGTGCAAAATCCAGTGGATCTTCTGCTTTCCAATCTTCGAGGAAAATGGAAAGAATGTGAAAGAGAACCAGAATTCCACTCTTCCCCCACGGCCTGTGCTCCCTCCAAGGTCCTTCTCCTCCCCCTTGCCACCGTGGGATGAGAAGATGGTGAGATTTGTGCTGCTGCCTGATGAAAATCCCTTTTCCCAGAGCGCTCCTGTTGACAGCCTGCCAGCAAAGGTTATTAGATCCCATCCATAAAGCCCATGGCACACTGACCTGTGCTGAGGGAATCCACTGGAAGCCTATTCCCTCCCCAGCCAGAGCCCACCCAGTGAGAAGCAGGCTGGTGGCTTGACAAAACTCGGATTATTCTGTCCAGAAAACTCCACTTTTAATGGATTAAACATCTCTGTCTTTTGTGGTTGCCTTCCTAAGAAAGAAGAAAATGTTGAGCTGGGGTGTATTTTCCTCTTTGAATTCAGAGTCATTTTTCTTCCCTCCCTGCCTTCCTCCTCTTCTGCTTTTCTGCAAAGAGAGGAGTAAATTTTGTCTCCGTGATATTTCCTTGGCTGAACATGATTCAGCTCGGCTGGTGCTCTAAATCAAGGTAATCAAAATAATCATGTTCTTTTAATCCATCCACTGGACCCAACCCTGTGTACTCCACTTCTATATTTTTTTTCCCTAAGGTTTGGCTCTGACATCACTGAGATCCTGCAGCAAAATCTCGGGAATAAACCAGCATTGTTAGTTCCTCCTTTCATCCCAAGCCAAACACCCGCAGCTCTCCACAGGCCTCAAAGAAGACCTAGGAATGCCCAAGCAGGATTCCTCCTCCAGTGCTGTGCTGCTGCAAGAAGTGCATTCATTAAGGGGAAAAGCTTGAGTCACAGATTCCACAAGTGTAGACTGGAAAAAAACACCCCAACATAAGTCCAGAGGAGGGCTGGTGTCAAACAGGAGAGCTCTGTCAAGGTCAAAAGATACCACAATTTACTCCAGCTGAAGATTTGTCTCAGCATCTTCTGCCTGAGCATCCCAGTTGCAATGCAAGGATGTGGAGCCAGTGCTGCTGCTTCTCAGGATGGCCCAAAAATGAGCTCCTGAGTTCTGATCCATCCCAAGGTGTGCTCAGCAGGAGCTCTGTGCTCCCTCTCCCCAATTCCAGCCCACCCAGGCTCCTGTACAACAGTGGGAATGGTGGTGGTGGAATGGATTTACCTCCTGAGGGACTGAGATGCTGATCAGGACTGTGGGCAATATCAGATATCAGAGATTTTGGCCTTTGCTTGGGCTCTAAAGCTCCTGTTTGCTGTCAGAGTGGTTTTCTCCTCTCGTTTCCACAGCTCTGCACCAGCTAAGCCCACTGGAAAGCAGAACTTTCCAGCTCAGATTTCGTCTTTAATACCAACTTTGTTGTTTGAAGGACTAAGCTGGTATCTCTCCATGGTTCCACGCTGGATTGGCTGGAGTGCAAGACTCTGCTCCATATTCCACCCTCACTCAAGATGTTCCCTGGTTTTGGAGCTTCTGCTGTGGAAAATAAGACCTGCCTTCCACACAACCACTACAGGTGAATACCACTGTTAAAAATAGAGGCTTTGCTGCCTAAATCTTGATATGCAGAGAATTAAAGATGCATCCAAAAACCCATCCAGCTTCTGAATTTTGTGCCTGTCTCCCTGAGTGCTTTTGAGGTCTGGGAATCAGCACCATCAGGTCAATTTTGCCCCCAGACTCTGTACACTGATAGCAGAGACTGCAGCAATTCCTCCTTTGAAACCTTGGCTCTGGGAAATGATGAGAAGTTCCTGGGAAGGAAGCAGCTCGAAGTTTCAAGGAATCTCACTGAGAGGTTATGAGTAACAGGGAAAAAAACAAAGGCCAAAGCTGGCTTTCTAACCAACCATTTATTTTTCCCAGAGAAGTCCCTTATTAATTTTTACGGTGCATAAATACCAGAAAACCAGACACCACTAATTAGGGACTGGTTTTGGTCTTCGTGTTCAACTCAGTTCAATCCAAGCCAGACTAGGATTTTTTTTTATTCTTATTATATTTTTTTTTTAAGGTTTAGAGAAAAGTACGTATGTGGATAGATGGATTTTGGTGTTTTTGAGCCAGTGTGATCCTAACTTAAATTAGTGTAATTTTCTTTTTCTTCCAATCACTGCGACCCTTCCTCACAAGTCATTTTTCTTCACATCTACCCCAGGTATTCTGGGTTTATGGATAGATACAGGATCTGAAGGGTGAAGTCCATTTGCTTTAGATCTTGACCCAACATCTACTGGCTCTTGCACAGATATCCATGGACACCTTTAAGGAAGTGCCTCGCTGAGACAGACCCAGTGCTGGATGTGGATTCCCTCTCCAAAAGTAGGAGAAGAAACTCAGGAGACAAAGGATCCACAGCAGATCCCAGCCCATGTCTGTGCAGGGGGCTCCAGCAGCAAGAAGCATTTTGGTTCCCAGAGCAGCATCAACATGTTCCTCCTTCAATACAGAGGTCCTTGGACTTGACCTTCATCCCTCATGTCTCACAGGCACTGATACCCAGAGGAGGAGTTGGATGGACCCCTCTGTTGTAATCCAGGCATGACCTTGTGTTGGGAGAAGACATCCCAGGCAGATCTGACTGTCAGGGACCAATCTGCAGTTTCTCTCTTTGCTGACAGGTTTTCTCCTCGTGTGGAGTTTGTTTTAAGGCTTGTATGGTAGGGCCATCATTTAAAGAAAAAAACCACCCAAAAAACAGGTAATCACGCCAAGAATCTGATCTCTGAAATTCTTGAACCTGAGAGGATTTGAGTGTGGTGAGTTATTGGCCATTGGGACTGGTGAAGGATGATGTTCCTCTGAGTCTGCATGTGCCAGTAAATCACACAGGAGTCTAACTCTTAATCTATTTGCATTTTGGAAGCATTCCTTGGGTATTGTGGCAACCCTTTGGCTGTATTTCAGCCCCAGTTCCAGCAGGACCTCCAGAGATCCACAAGAGGTGTAGTAGAAGGGGCATTCACTGAGTCCTCAGCACCTTTAGATCTCAAGAAAACCACTCAGATCTAAATATCTGAGCCCTGTTTGGCTGGAAAACCTTGGAGATTGGACCTGTACAACACATCCTCACCCCAATACAACAATATGCTCCTGTGGAGACCAAGCCTTGGGTTTGTGTCAAGGTCCTGTTGCAGATCCGACCCTTCTGTTCCGATTCCCACAAAGTCAGGAAAAGAAATCCACCTTTCAAAGTGTTTTCCTGTATCCTCTACTGTCCCATCTGAGGAAAGATTAGATCGATTACACCTCATGCTGGTTTTAGGTGTAAAATTCTTTAAAATCTCTCCACCTGGAACAGATTTGCTTCATTTATGGGGAGGGCATTGATGGCCACTTCCAGCTGGGAGAAGAGCCTGTTCCATTTGTCACTGACACGTGGTGACTAAGGACTGGCAACAGCCAGTTTGCAAATTTGTCTCCCAAATAAGGCATTCCTCCTTTTGTTTGTTTGGTTGGTTGGTTGGTTGGTTTTTTAATGACACAAATGACCTCCTTGGGATTGGTAGAACCTCTGTACCTCTATTACCTAGAGGAGTTGTGTGTGTTTGTTTGAAGGGCTGGGTAAGGCTAGGACTGAAAGTTGCAAGGACTTCTTCACCCACAAGAAGAGGAGGTGGGAAGGAGGTGGAATGGCATATTTTCTGCTTGATTGTGCTGTCATTTCTCTCACCTCCAGTTCTCAGTGTCCCACCTCAAAGCCATCCAACAGCATCGATCAGCCCAGCCTGGTGGGTTTGGTTGGTTATTTTTCACCAACCTCTGCTTAAAGGAGCAGTTATCAAACAGAGGAGCTAATTCCAGAAGCCAACAGAAACCAGAGCAAGAAACACAGCAGACTGAAAGCATTTTGCCTCCAGGCACTGCCAACCCTTCTGAATGAGAAGACAAAGTGAAAATTGGAGATCTGTGTGTTCAGACCGCAGAGCTGGGGAAATGGACTTGTCTGAATGTATGTTGGTGAGGAATGGTGTGAAAATTACATGTCTCCCAGAGTCCAGCCCAGCTGTAGAGCACCCAAGGGTATGCCCTGCTCTGGCTTTCTGCTATTCTTGGCTCTCCTAGTCCCTCTGAAGTGGCAGATGACATCTTGAGAGTCTCCATACGTGACACGATCCCGTGTGCTCTGTGAAAACTCCACACAGGATTAACATGCTGTTTGCTCAGGAGAAAACCTCGAGGTCTCGGAGAGGCTGGAATTCCAGGTGTCATTCAAGGGAAGTCCCTCCCAGGAGCTGCCTGGGTGGAGAGTGCAGGAATTTCGGAGCCTTGGGAACGGCTTGTGCGTGTTCAGCTTGACCTTGTGTCCACAGCACGGGTGGCATTATGCACAGCAGAGGAGACTGCAGGGAATGCTGGAGGCACTTGAGTGGGAATGCTGGAGGCACTTGAGTGGGAATGCTGGAGACACTTCAGTGGGAATGCTGGAGGCACTTGAGTGGGAATGCTGGAGACACTTCACTGGGAATGCTGGAGGCACTTGAGTGGGAATGCTGGAGGAATTTCAGTGGGATGGGACAAGAATGGTCTCTCTGGGACCCTCTGCCTTGCCTTGCTGTTCCACACCAGTGAAGAACAGTCCGTGTGTGGGCACGGAGATCCCTTCAAGGGGCTGGTTTATAGCCTGGTGACTTTACCAGTAATGCTGAACTTATTTTTTTTGGTGTTTGCCTGAAATCCCTGTTGACATCACAGCCTAACTGAAGACAGAGTGGTTTGTGGCTTGAGGAGATGTAGGTGCAAGTCCCCAGTGAGTTTCTGGACAAGCCACTTTAACCTCCCCATGCCTCAACTTTTTTTCTATTTTTCTCAGAATTGAAATGTTTTCGTTTTAAATAAAATTCCCCCCTCCCTCCCCCAAATGGTTTTGCCCTCCTGATTTCATATTTTAGATGGAAATTTTCTAAAAGTCGGGGCTTGTTTTGCTTTGTTTTCCCGGTTTCCAGTTCCTGTTGGAAAACAATTTTTTTGTGGAAAACAGAACTTTTCCCATAAAGTGCTCTGAACTCTACGTAAGGAAAGTGCAAAATGAGATCTGTTATTCTTGTGGTGCTTTGGGGTCAGGACACATTCATTGGTCACGTAGCCTTACCCAGTGTGCTCTCTCCTGGAACGGGAATGCCGATGGGAGACAAACCCTCAAGGACATGGTTTGGGGTTTTTTGGGTCTATTTGCTCTTTAAACATTTCTAACCTCTTCTTAAATGCAGGTTTCTGCTCCCTTTTTCTTTCTTTTTTTTTTTTTTCTTCCCTGCTGTTTCCAAAGGGAGGAATCCCAAATCCATTCCTCCAGGCTTTCTTTTTCTTTTTTTTTCCTTCTATGTGGAAGTACCACACACAGCTCTCGTTACCCTTTTTCACCTCTCCCCCTCCCCAGTCTTCATCCTCTGCCCCGGATCCCTCCCAAACACTTGGGTTTGGCTCATTCCTGAAGCCAGTTTGGTTTCCCTTCAAGAAGCCTTTCCGCAGCTCTTGTTGCAAACCACACATTAGCAAAAGCAATGAGCTCCTCCAACCCTCTTTTCTCCTTGCTGGCTGTTGTGAATCCAGGAAAAAAATAATAAAATCTGTCCTCAAGAATAACAAACATCCTTCCCTCGTCTGCAGACCCGAGTGAAAAATCGGGATGTTCCAATCCTGACGCAGAAGACTCAGCAGGTCGTCACCCCTGAAGTCCGTGATGGGAATTTTGCAAGGACTTGTGCCACAACCTTGAACTCTTTTCCCGACCCTTTGGTGGATTCTCTGCCTGGTTTGGAGCAGAACCCACGACCTGGATGGGAATGTTTGATTTAAAAGGGAACCTGGAGTTTAATTGTCCTTTGGTTTTGGCTCTGCTGTAAGCAAAGCGCCGGTGAGTGTCTTGCAGAAAGGAAACAAACCCAAACCTAGTCAGGGCTGACTTGCTTTGGTTTATTTTGTTTGAGTTCACATGAACGTAAACCAAGAGAAAAATTGGTTTAAAAGTGGGGTGTCTGAGCAGAGGAGCCGGAATGTGACGGGGGAAAGGGAATAAGGAGTAATTTTCCAGCAGCTGGCAGCGATCTTTGGGTGCTTGTCCGTACCCAGCTCTCAGATCTCAAACCACAACCCCTGCTCTCTCACTTGCCACCAGACTGGATGGGGAGTCAGGACTCTGAGAAAGACACGAGGCTGCAATAATGAAACCTAATTATTAGTTAGATGTCTGGGTTTGGAGATGGGGATGTATCAGTGCATTCATCTTCACAAACGCAGACTGGAAGGCACACAAAATGTGTGGGATCCGGCTCTGGCTTTGAAGGGAATTCTGTGATTTAAAAATTCACTGTAAACTTTACCAAGAAGTTAATCCCCTTCCTTGCCCTCTCTCCCCCAGACTGCTTGAATAACATGAATCATTCCACCCTCTTCATGTCAGACAAGGGAATTTTCAACTTAAAGCATGAATTTTCTTTGTTTCAGTCCCACCCCCCCCCCCCCAGAAGAAAATGTTATCAAAAATCAATATGTTCCCATGTGACATTTCCATCTTTTTGCATGAAAAACAATATTTTGGATTAAAACCTCCCAGAGACTCGGCAGCAACCTGGATCCTAGCAAATTTTGGCACTGTCTCTTGCTTTTCCACTGGTCAGAAAGCACTGATAAAACCAACCAAACCGTGGTCAGAAAGTGTTGTAGTGCCCCACTCTGCTGGAAACATCCCTGCCTGGAGTTCAGGTTCTCTTTCTGGTACACACCAAAACCTTGAGATGTTCTTCAGGTCGCAGGTATCCAAATTGACTTTCAAATGTGGGTGTTTTAAAGTCCGCCTTTTCTTCTCTCTTTTTCCTTTTGGCTGATGTTTTATTGTTTAATCAGGGTTGTCTGTTTGTCCTTCCTCTGCCCAAATCCCTCTCCTCACTTCACTGTGTGTGTTTACAGCAGCACCTTGAAGCAAGACTTGTGTTGCCTCCTGGCATTATGGCTCAGACACGTGTGGTCTCATTAAATCCATGACATCCATCCAGTGTACAAAGTGTGGAATATTTCCAGGAGATTATGGAGGCAGAGTTGGCTTGTCCTAAATACTGTCCCCCTTTAAGATGGACTGGTGGGGTGAACCTGCTGGCAAAGTAATATGGGCACACCTGTCTTAGAATGTTGTTGGTCTTCCTATTGGGAAAAATAAGTTTGGGTTTCCCCACTCTTCATCCAGAAGGGAGGGCTCTTCATGGAATCAGAGAATCCCAGAACGGTTTGGGTTGGAGGGGACCTTAAATCCCACCCAGTGCCACCCCAGCCATGGGCAGGGACACCTTCCACTAGTCCAGGTTGCTCCAACCTGGCCTTGGACACTCCCAGGGATCCAGGGGCAGCCACAGCTTCTCTGCCCAACCTGTGCCAGGGCCTGCCCACCCTCACATCCAGGAATTCCTCCCCAGTATCCCACCTAATCCTGTCCTCTGTGTTTTTAGGTGATTGTTTTAAAGCTGGAGCTCATGCAAAGGGAGCCAAAGACCCACAACAGGTTTTCTCATCATTTTCTTCCCAAGGCAATTGCCAGAAAGGCAGAAAAAAACACCCTGTGTGTCAATAAGGATTTGCACTGTATCATCTATACCAAAAAAACTAACTCAATCTTCTTCACTTCAGTACAAATTAGAATTTATATGCAACTCCCCACTTCAGGTGGGCAATCCAAAGAAATTAACCTCAGGAGAAAATTGCTTTTTTCTGGCTTAACACAGAGCTCATTATCATGTCAGGCAGAAGAGACAGTGGGGAAAATGCAAAATCACAGACAGGATACAGTGGTGCATCCATATATTCCCAGCCAAGGAACCACTTATTAGAAGAAATGTTTAAATTCTGAAGAGCAGGACTCGTTCTTCAGGGCAGAGTCAGTTCTAGGGGTTAACAAACTGAATTGCACCACAAAACTTCACCCCAAAACAGGGAGTCTGCTGAAAAAAATGTCCCTATAGTGGGGACACAGGACAGTTTTCTGCAAATATCTCAAAGTGCTTTACAAACTGGGCAGAGATTTCTGTCCTGGTGAAGGAAGGATGGGAGTGCATGAGTGCAGCTCACCTGACTGCCCTAATTGTGTTATTCCATCAATCAGCATATCTGGGTGAGACTTGCAGTAGCCTGGTCTAGTGGAAGGTGTCCCTGTCAATGGTAGGCAGGTGGAACAAGATGAATTTTAAGGTCCCTCCCAACCCAAACCATTCTGGGATTCTATGATTCCATGATACCTATCCAGATAAGCTTGATCTCATTGCTAACCAGGAGCAGACTGAAATCTTTCTGCAGGATGAAGAATAAGAAAAAAATGGATGGGAAATCTTGCCCTTCGTGTGTTTGCTGCTCCCCAGCCCTTCCTCCGGGCTTGGCAGTGGCTGCACAGAGCAGACCCCCGACCTGCTCCGGGCACAGCCGCGGGGACACGGCTGCCCCTGCCCGGGGGCGCCTCGGCAGCAGCGAACAGCCCACCAGAGGGAAGGTGTCACATTCACTGATTCATCAGCGCTTCCTGCGCCGGCAGCGGTACCTGTGCCATCTGTGTTGAGCACTTACGGGGAAACCTCTCGGCAACTGCCATACAAATCAGGGGCACCGCCAAGGTCACGCTGCAGGGAATTTGGGGACACGGGGAGGATGTTCGGCGGCGCGGCCGTAAGCAATAACAGCATCCCTGCACGAGCCCTGCTGCATCCCCGGCTGCTCCGCCCCAGCCTCCAGCAGCCCCGGCCCCGCTGGGAAATGTGTATTATGCCTGGGTTAATTTACTGATTAATCTCTAGTCAGTGGTTTGTGCTTTCCCCAGATGGCCAATTAAAATTTACAACTGGCAGAGCAGTGCCCTGTTGGCAGCCTGTGCAGGGCCGCCAGCGGAGGCGGCGGCAGAAGGCAAGGGCCCACTGCTGCCTTTTTTCCCTCTGCTGGCTTTAATCAGAGGGGAGAGAGGCTCTGCCCCATCACAAGGCACAGTGCTGGGGATGGAGACCCTCCTCCTCCCAACCTGCACCCCACCTGATGCCCACACCCCCCTCCACCCCAGTGTAGGCAACATCTACACTTGTTGGCAGAAATGAAAGTGCTGCCTGTGAAGGGGACACTGTGACACCTATAAAAGACAAGATACTTTTTCAGCAATTGCAGGAAAAATCCACAGAATTTTGTCCTTTGTACCAGAGCATCCACCCAGACCAGTGCCACACAAGGAGAATGCAGGTTTCCTAAGATTCCCTGGCCTAAAGTTGCATGTTTCTTTAGACAAGGGAGTTGCCTGGGCTGGAAAACTACGAAGTGAATTAAAAATCAAACACAAATTGCTTCCTGAAGAGGCCAAACACAACAATGATGATTGCAGGCTCCTAGAATCCCAGAATGGTTTGGGTTGGGTTAAAGCTCATCTCGTTCCCATGGGCAGGGACACCTCCCACCAGCCCAGGTTGCTCCAAGCCCCGTCCAACCTGGCCTTGGACACTTCCAGGGATCCAGGGGCAGCCACAGCTTCTCTGCCCAACCTGTGCCAGGGCCTCACCACTCCCACAGGAAAAAAAATTTTTCCTAATATCTAATCTAAGCCTACCCTCTTTTAGTTCGAAGCCATTCCCCTTGTCCTGTCACTCCAGGCCATTGTAAAATGTTGTGCACCAGCACAATTTGCTTTTTTCGACAACTGTCCTCATAAGTCCAGACAGAGGGAAAATAAATTGGGAAAAACACACTTCTCCAGGCGCTCCCAGAAGATGTGGCAGTTCTCTGGTTCAGAGCAAAATTTCCCTGCTCCTGCTTCTTCTTTTTTTTTTTAAAAAGAAGCCTTCATGAATATTGATGGTAAACATAATAACTGCAATACTCAGGAGTATAGTCAACCCGTGCTGTACAATTCACATAATTCCCCTTAAATTAACGGGAGTCCCACGTGTGCCCCGGGCACAGCCCACACCCCCCAGGTGCAACGCCGAGCAGCTCCGGGGGCACAAACCCACAATCCCACCCCACCTCCCGGCAGGAGAGCTCGGGGTCAGGCCCTTGTGGGTGCTTTGTGTTCTCCTGTTTTTCAGGCTGAATGCAGCTGGTTGGACTGCACAGCCAGTGCATTGGGTGACAAATGCGCTGGAGTTAGACCCGCTGCTGGTTCAATTTATAAATTCCAAGGGATCATCCTCTCCTCGCTCAGCCTTCAGCACAGGCTCACTGCCAGGACAGGGGGAGCTGCAGCTGCAGACCTGGGATCAGCTTGGCCACTGCCCCCTGTGAGGTTCCCATGGACTGTGGGGGCTCTGGCAGTGGCCGTTCTCAAAGGGAGAGGCACCACAACATCCAAGTGCAGAGTGGTTCAAGGACACATGGATGTCGAGAGTGAAATAATAACTAGCCCCAATAAAAAGCAGCTGAAATTCCAAAGGCATCTTTGTCTAGCAGAGCATCCCTCATAGTGTCCCATGGGATATGGTGGGAGCAGCATCACTCGGAAAGCTGAAACTGCTGAGCAAGTCACTCGATACTCCTCCAGAGAAAACAAACCTGCACTGGCCAGGGTGACAGAGTTGTGGACACAACAGCTCTGAGTTCTGGGGCTGGGAGTTTCTCTGGCTCAGAGAGGAGCAAGGCTCCCAACATCCCATTTGTGTTCTCTAGGAAGGTCTTTGCTCTCAGGAGAGGCACAGCTTCTGCCCAGCACAACCACGCTGACACAACCCATGGTGGAGGTGCAGGGATGGTTCGACACAACCCTTAGTATCCCAGACATGAGGGGGACATGCTCATGTCTCTGGACCTTCCCAATCACCACCTGGCCCCCCTTTGAAAGCACCAGGGCTGAGCAGAAATGTCCAGACAGGGCATGGAAATATTCACATTTCAGAGAGCTTTAATCAGAAAAGGGAAGAAATCTTGCCTGACACACCCTGGTTCTGTCAGAGGAGCCAACCAGGCTCCAACATCATGGGGCTGCTGCATCCCCACAGCCCACCCAGCTCCACCCTGGAGCCAGAGCTGCTCTGGGTCCAGTCCAGTTTGGGAATCACTAGGTATTGGGGCTTTTCTCTTTTTTTTTATGGCTAAAAAAGATCCGCATTTTGGAACAATCCCACACATGTTAACAGCATGACCTGCATGGTTCCTGTCAATAGAGCCAGACTGGTGATCTTTAAAAGGAGATTTTCTCCGGGTGAAGGACAAACATGACATTACAGTCATCAAACTCCCCATCTGACAAGGACATATAAATTGTAAATGCTCGGGGGCACTGAGATCAGCCTGTCTCTCTTCCAGGCATTTTTCCATCGGTGTGAGGATCTGCTGGATATCGTCTGCTCCTCGTGCCATGTGCCACTGGCAGGGACAGGCACCTGTGGTGGCATGGTGGCTGCAGTGTCCCACTGCCCACTGGTGCCTGTGTCCACGGGGCACTGAGGGGCTGGTGGGGGACATGGGGAGGGAGAAGGACAGCGGCTGTGAACGGTCACAGGGCTGATGGCTTGGTCCTGTGACCACTTCCATGGGTTAAGCACCACTCCTGGATCAGCCCTGTCTTGGTGGGGAACATGGGGGTGAGCCCATGGGGCGAGGCAGGGACTGACCCCTGGCACTAAGGGGGGACAGTAGCCAGTTCCTCAGGGCTTGGAGTCACCAGCTCTTGCAGCCAGGGCTGGAGTATCCCGACATTGGTACTCCTCATACCACGGGTCCTCCCCTGGCCAGTGGGAAGAACAAGGGGAGCAGAAAGCATCCCCCCAGTGGTGATGCTGGGGGTCCTGGGTGGCCCTGATGCCACCAAACCCTGCTCTGGCCAAGCATGGCATCCTCAGGCACAGAGGGGAATTACAGTGTTTTGCATTCATCCTACATATGGACAGGAGAAACCAAGGCAGTGGCACCAGTGGTGGACAGAGGGTGACAGCACTAAAGGGGTACCAGCAGAGATCCCCAAGCTGCTCTGGCTGGTGAGGGAGGAGGAGCCCTGTCCAGACCCCTGTTCCCTCAGGGACATGGCCAAGGGTAACAGCCAAGACAAGGGTAAAAAAGAAAAGCCAGGACCGAGTGTAAAAGCCCCCAAGAGCGCAGGCAGGGTCAGGAAACCAGGCACACCCTGCTCTTACTGCCCTGCTGTAAATCTGGGACCCTTCCTGGATTTATCCCACCTGAGCACAAGCCTGACTGAGATGGATTTAGTCCTTGAACTGTAATTAAAAAAGAGAATGAAATGAGTGCACAGTCCACGTGCTTATGCAGATGAAGAAGACACCTCCATCCTGCTCCATGAGGAGCCACTGCCCAGCGGGTGGAACATCAGCTGCACAGCTGGCAGAAATTCAGTAACAACCTGGTCTTTAGGGAAACCCCTGCCCGTGTCTCTTCCAGGGACTGGTGATGCTCCCCAGTGCTGCTGCAGGAGTTTGGATACCGACCCTCATGGTATGTGAGCTCTGGGCAGCACCCTGAGGCCACCCCGGGGTGGCTAAGGCTGCAGAAGAGCTGGTGGGTGGATGGTGACACAGACAAAAATCAAACCCCATTCCTTCCCTTGCATGTTATGCATGTGCTCAGCAAACCCAGGCACTTCCCCAGGATTCTGGGAAGGGGAAGCTAAGGAAGCCGACTTTCTAATATTAGAGGATTTACCACAGAATCAATTGGGTTGGAAAATCCCTCTAAGAACATCGAGATCAGCTTTAACCCAGGACCACCAAGTTCACCACAAAACCATGTCCTCAAGTGCCACGTCTATACGGCTGTTAAATAAACCCTGCACCCCCTTTGTGTGCCTCAGCTTCCCCACCTGTAACATCAGTTTATTGATGTGTATTGTTTCCCAATGTACCATTAATTACCCATGTTTGCAGTTCATTTGGTTTGGAAGGGCACAGCTGGAAGACGCTGGATGTTGGCAGCAGCTGAACAGCCCTGGCACCTACGGGAGTCCAGCTGGGCTTGATTTGTGGGTGCAGCATTAAGTAGTCCTTGCCCTGAATGAAAAAAAGAATCAGCTAAGGACCGAACAAAGAGGAACTGGGGCATCAAAAGTTTATTATCCTGTTTGCACCCAGGGTAAACTGAGGCACCAAGCAGGGCACAGGGTCCCCTTCCATGAAAAATGTCACCCTAACCATGCAAGTTGGGTGTTGGTGAGGGGCAATCAAGCCCCAGCACCCACAGAGCCAGCAAAGGTCTTCATCTGCCATGTGCAAGCCATAAAAGGGTTCAGAGAAGATTACAGAATTTATAGCCTCAAGAGGAAAAAAAAGGTATAAAGTGTCACTTCTATATAAAAATGTTCCTGCCATCTTCAACATACGTAACTCTCCTACAAAGAGGTATATACATCATATATAAGTCTTGTAAGCCTCTCATATATATTTTATATATATATTATATATATATATATGGATCTTATACATTATTATTATTATATTATAAATATATATTCAAATATATATTTATTTTCTATGCTATTATATACACAGGTGTGTGGGGGTGTGTGTATATATATATATATATATATATATATATATATATGTATTTTCTAATGAAGTATAAGGAAGCCCATCACATTCTACCTTTTCCCAGCCCTGGCCCCTTATCAATGCTACTCACATTTAATTAGTAGACATTTCTCCTCCCTGAGCATATTTACTTGAATTCCTTGTTCCTACGGCAACCCAGCCAGCACTTTGGAACAGCCCAGCCCAACCTAAACCAAGAATGGAGATTAACGAGCAGCCTCAATATTAAGATTATACAGCAAAGACCGAGCTTGGCGAGGGCAGCCTTACAAAGCAGGCTCAGCCACGGCTCTTATTCCAGGGAGCCCATTTATGGCAGATTTCTGTTTATTCAGGGGTACCTGCCGTATCCAGGCTGGGGCAGATGGCTCCTTCAAGCACTAAATTCTCAGTAATTTGCTATCAACTCAGGTAAATGTATTTATTTATTTATTTTTATTAATTACACTCCATTTTTATTTTAAAACACCCAATGTAGGAATAGCTAAACAATACCCAAACCATCCCTGCTCACCAGTGTTTTCATTGCTGATGCAGCTGTAGGTTTAAAGCACACAAAATACCCAAATTTCCTGATGGCATTGCAGGTGCTAAAACAGAAAATATCCCTTAAGAGAGGGCACACACATTTCCACTTTAATTGGCATTCTCATTTAGGATTTCCTCACCCAGTGTGGACACTGAAGGCAGATGTTAGAAAACTGATTTGAGACAAACATCCAAAAATTCTTCTCTTTTTAATTTATAAATGTCTCTTATTTTTTAGAGGAAAATCCAGACTAAATTAAATAAAGAGGGAAGGGACACGTGTAAGTTACAGCAAGAAGCATCTCATATAAACATTTTTAAAGCTTAGAGGATCCTGAAGCTTTTCAAGGAAAAGCACAATCTAAATGTTCTCACACCTTCTATTTTTAACCCAGTTTGCACAGTCTAACCCCAGAGCAGACAACTGTGTTCAAAGGCAGGTACAAAGTGTTAAACAAAATAAAAGAAATAAATAAAATTAGTAGCATGGTACCAACCACTGTGAAGCATTAATTTTCACAGATCTCCAAAATTCTTTATGGATTTGGAGATTAAACGTGTGCCTGACGTTACAGGGAATGTTCAGGTGTTCCAAGGAAGGTCTTGGGGTGAGGACACAGCGTGGGGGGCTCCAGGTGAGCTGGGCAGGGATGGGGTGAGACCCCCTTGGGGCAGCATCACCACGGGGGCTCCGGCTCCAGCAACAAGTCCAGCACAGGAGCCTGGGCAGGGCTGGCTCTGGCTTCAGTCTCAGTGAATATTTCGCTGACAATCCCCTGGTTTGGAGTTCAAGGCAGACTTTTACTGAGCTGGGCTTCTCCTCCTCTCCCTCTGCCTGGTCCCCCCAGCATCACCCTTCAGCTGCTCCTGCTGGGACAATGCTGTAGGGGCACCCACAGAGCTCAGAGCCAGCAAGCACCCCTGGAGAGGGCACTGCCTGTATTTGTCCTCATCATGCCACTAGTTTAGAGCCCCAAAATCATCACTTTTACAAAAATAACTCTGGGGTGCAATCTGCCACTACAAACACTCTCTGCAGCCTTTTCGCTGCCTTGACTGCCAAGTGAGGGGTGAGAAGAGATGGTGTTTTTATGCATTATTTCCTCCTTCCTGAGCTCTAACTTCCCCACAAATACTGGCCATCACAGGAATTAATTAATTTCAGCAACCACGGAGTGGGGCAGGTCCTGCGTCGGAGCCTATCCTGAACCCCACAATCCAGGATGTGCTCCCGGGCTTGTTCCAAGTGCCTTTTAATACCAAAGAACACAACAACTTAAATGCCATCCCCTGGTTTTATGAAAAAGCAATATAGGAGAGTAAATAGGGCAAATACCAACAAGGCAGGACATGCGAGTCGAATCGAACAATAAATTCAAATAATATCACTAAATCGAAGAGCCAGGCAGTGTCTGAGAGCTCCCTTCTCTCCGTGACTTTTCTGGAGAGCCAAGCAGCCAAGCACATGGAATAACCCATTCTCCTTGCTCATTAACAACAACAATCAAGGCTGGATTAAACCTCTTCAAATAATTCTCCAAGTAGAGATAAAGCATAAAAGAGAGAGAGAGAAAAAATCCAGTATATCCTTTTGCTGCTGGTAATAAGCTTACGCCTGGAACAGACTTGTTAAATAATTAGAGTTAAATTACCTCCTCTCCTACCACTGCCTTTCCCAGCTTCTCCTCTCTAAGCTGTGGTTTAATGGAGAGGGATTGGTGGGGGAACATGCGGGAGAGGCGGGTGACACCTCACTGGGGGCAATGGTGTGTCCCACTCCCACGTGTGTGCAGAGCTGGTGATCCAGGGTCCCTGGGGACCTGGAGCCACCCTGGCCCCCAGAGCCCACCACCCTACAGACGCACTTCCTCCATGCCCTGGCCCCACACACACCCTGGGACCTGCCAGAGCCGCAGCCCAGGTCCCCGCTCAGAAACAGAAGGCACAAAAAAAGGAATTGAGATTTGCAGATCTGATAATGAGCCAGTTAATGACATAAATGATACCTCAAGAACCTCACTAAACCATCCAGGTCCTACAATTTAATCTGTAATAAATACTCCTGCATCATTGCGAGATGGCTGCTCATAATGGCAAATGAAATATGCTGGTATGATAGGTACAATAAATCTGGATTTTCCTATGGTTCCCTCAGGCTAGAACAATATGTAACCAGAGTGCGCACTGTCAGGATGAGCAGATCTCAAAGCCATCATAAAATCTAAATGGGGACTAATTAGGAGGCCCTTCCCTTCTAGAGTTACTATTTCTATTGACATTTTCCATGCATGAGCCCCTCCATAACATCATAAGTCACCAAGATAAGAACTCCCTAGATTATAGGGAAAAAGCTTTAATGGAGAAGTTGAACTCAAAGGCGATGCATAAATTTTCCTTCTGATACCCCGGGAAGTCTGTGTTCAGTACTTTCTTTACAAACTTTCCTCCTCAGTGCCGGGTGCTGCTCTCTCTGGTCCCATCCCTGCTGCCACCCTCTCCTGGGGACTGGCACCTCGGGGTGCGGCACGGGGGGACCCCAAAACCCCCAAGTCTGGCCCCCAGGAAGGCATCGCTCTCTCCACACCCCAGTGCCTGCTAGAGGGTGGGGGGTCAGTGATCCCCGGGGCCACGGGGCACAGGGAGGGTGAACCCCAAGGCACCCTTGGTGTCCATAGGTGGCCTCTGTAGTCCCAAGGGACAAAGGCAGCTTGGCATGGGATGGGGCACCTGCACTGCCCGGGCTTTGGGCAAAATGCCTGGGGGGAAGATGGAATTAACAGAGCCAGGATGGTCCATGGCCATGTGATGGGCTGCAGGGGTCGTGCCTGGGGCCACAGGCTGAAGGGCAAGGCCCTGGGAAACCCAGCCCCCCTGAGGGGAGGAGAGGTGTGTACCAGTGCAAGAGCATCCCTGGTACCCCCATGGGCATCCTGCTCACCCCCTGTTGCTGCCACACCCACACAAGCCGGGTTTCTGCAGGGCCACTGGGCACTGACCACACCGGCAGGGAGTGTCTGACAGGTCTCCCTGTGCCCAAGCACATGGGCTATGGGGGAAAAGGGCACCCCAGAACCGGCCCCACGCAGGGCAGGCGATGCCTGTGAATGTGCTGGGGCACAAACAGCTCCAGTCTCCCCATCCTCTTCACTGCCTACGTGGGCACTCAGTGCCTGGGCTGCTCCTGGCTGAGTGCAGAGCAGGATTTATTGCCTGCTGGCAGCAGCCTGCACATTCCACGTCTCTGTCACACTCCCCCAGTGACTGTCCTTGCGGGTCTGTGCACGTGCCTGGCTGAAAAGCACTGGGCATGGATCAAATCCTGCATCCTGGATGAATCACCTTGGGCCCAGCCTTCAGTCACAGGATCTAGGAATTGTTATCATAGAATCACAGTATCACGGAATCCCAGAATCCCAGACTGGTTTGGGTTGGAAGGGACCTTAAAGCTCATCCCATTCCAACCCTCTGCACTGGGGAAGGACACCTTGCACTAGACCATGTGCCGTGTCATGCTGTGCCATACCTTGCCATGCAGTGCCATGCAGGGCCATGCAGGGCCATGCCAACGGGAACACAACTGTTCCCAGTGGCACCAGGCAGGAGCTGCACCCACACCCACACCTGGTGGTAAATCCCCACCTTGGCCCCTGCCTGTGTCACTCCACCAGCTCCCTCAGTGCCACACCATGGACCAGCCTGGTTCACCACCCACCCACACATTTACCCCGCACTGCTGGGTGCCCAGTGGAGCCCAGTGTGGACTGGCTGGGGTCTGGTACCAGCTCCGATGATCTGGCTCTTCCAGGGGGACACAGGAGCATTCCCAAATGCTGCCAAAGGACAGTATTTTAGAGACCTCAGGCTTTGTAGGCTCTTTGCCATCCAGGGTTTAATCTTTTTTCTGTCAAAGCTGCTGCTGAATTGTTCCATGGGAAGCCCCATTCTCCTACTCCCTACTGCAGCTGCCAGGGCCACTCATCATTGCTGGTGTGGTCCAGGGGTGCCAGGAGTTGGACTCGATGACCCTTGTGGGCCCCTTCCAACTCAGGACATTCCATGATTCTAGGATTTATGGGCCATACAGTCGGGACAGGTGCCCTGAACACTCACCCTCTGGGTGCTGGGCAGAACCCAACCCCTCGGAGGGCAGGGGGAGGTGTGGTGGGACCCCCAGCACTGCCTGGCTGCTGGCCCTGCGACTGGGGGTGCCACCCTCTGCCTTGCTTAGGCTGCCCAGTTATACCCAGCCTGATGCTTCTCTGTACTGGGGCACTAGAATGGGGATCTGCTCAAGGCTGTCCATCTCTGCAAACTGGAATTGCCTCCTGGAAGGTGTCCCTGCCCATGGCAGGGGTTGGAGTGAGATAAGTTTTAAGGTCCCTTCCAACTCCAACCAATCTGGAATTCTATGATTTCTTGAAACTGGGGGGGAAAGATGGGAGAGTATGATGTGTGACAATCATATCACCAGTGACTTTTTCTTTTGTAATCTTAATAAATACATTTTTTAAAAAACTTTATGAGCTTTTACAAATTTTTCTTCCTTGCATACATAAAAAAATAAGAAAATATATAGAGGAAAAACTGTAGTGATGTAACTTGCATTGTATGGAACACATAATGGCTCCTGCCATTGATGACATTTATCCTTACTCATTAGGGAAGACCTCATAACAGGAATTAACAGATCCCTGCTCACTCATGAAGAATAACGTCATAAAGTACCCACAAATGGAGGGGTTCAGGATTAATCCCTTGCCTTTCCATGCTTTTGGTGATCCAAGGCAAAGAGCCAGGTTGGGGTGGCAGGACCACAATTCCACAGAAGCTTCAACTTGATCCAAATGCTGGAGTTTTCACACGTGATTATCTTTGATCTTCAAATGCACATTATATTCTTGAAAATTACTGACGTAGGTAAACAAGCATTTCCCCAACAACAGCATTCCTGGAGGATGAGTCTAAATACCCTTTCCTCAACTTTGTGTTTGCACAGAGTTATGCAGGGGAAATGAGCCTTCGGAGAATTATTAGAGGGCAAACGAGAAGCAGCCAAGTTTATGAAAAACTAGCACATGAATGACTGAGGGGATAGAGATCTATATCCTAAGTCAACTCCAGCTCCAGCTCATTTTTTTTTGAAGGAGCAGCCATGGCAGGTGTGATTTACTCCATATTTTCTAGCAGGATGTCATTGAGGACCCACTCCCCTGTTCCCCAAAAATAACTCACCAAGGGCCATTGCTGCTCCCAGTAACAACCAAATGGAGAGGAAAGGTGACCCACTGGCTGTGGCACATCAAGGGTCCCAGCATGGATAGAGCCCCAGCCCTCATTTCCCTGTGCTGCACTCCCTGTGCTCTCAACATCCCTCTTCCCCCTTCTGCAGGGGATAGACTCATGCATAAAATTTGGTGCCAAATTTACATGGTGCTTGCACACCTGTATGTGCCACAGCAGCAGCAGCACCCTCCTCCTCCTCCACTCAGCCAGCTCAGCATCCCAGCCCTCACCACCCTGGCACAGCCACAACAATAAATGCTGTCCCATCCCACACTCCTCACCCGAGTCCTGAGGAGACTCTCCAAGAGCTGCATTTGGAATTGCAGCCAAGATTTCCTTGGCAGAGCCATTTTCCCAAAGTTATGCTCAGGTACTCTGCAATGCCAGTGTATAAATATCAAATACCCATCAGCTTTCCATTAAAAGAATGGAAATTCAGGGAAATGGAGACTAAATATATATAGGATTTAATTTAGCACCAATTCTAGATCAGTTGGGTTTAAATGGATCTGGAAACCCTTCTCCTGAAGATGCAGGGAGGAGCAGCAGTACTTTGTTCAGCAGGATCCCTGGAGCTGCAGTGGGACTGCTCAGGCCTTTTATTCCAAGTATTCCCATCAAGGGCTCAGGCTGTGAAAATGAGGGTGGATGGGTTTGTTCAGTGGGAGAAACAAATTCAAACCCAGCAAAATCAATAGAAAATTCATGAGCATCTCTCCCCCCAGTCATTTGATTCTGCTTTCTCCATAGTTGCTCCTGAGGTTAACACAGTACTGTGGCCACCTGGTCCTCAGGAGCTTGGGCACAGGGCCAGGGATTGGGATGGCCCATGGGGACAATGCCCCAGGACTGTGCCTGGCACCACTGCCCCCCAGGGATGTGCCAGGACACACTCCTGGCACCACTGCCCCCTGGGGATCCTCTGGGATTGTGCCTGACACCACTGCCCACCAGGGATGTGCCAGGACCTGCTGCCCCCGGCACTGCTGCACAGCAGCTCAGCTTTGTACCCCAAGAGCACTGCCTGCAAGGGAAACCCAGAGGCCCAAAATTCTGGTGAAAACACTGGTGGAGTTTCTTGTTATCACCCCTGAATGTACACGATGTTTGGGAAGGCCCCAGTGATTTCCAAAGGTTCCTGCTTGAGCATCCTCCCGGCTTGCCCCACACCTCGAGGAGGCACCTCTGCTCCTGACTGAATCCTAGCCAGACATTGCTAAGGAAGAATGATTTATCAACAGATATAAATCAAACTGACTGTTTAGCAGCGCTGATCAGCTGGAAATGAGAACTTCTGGAAGCACGGCTGCATCCAAACATGACAGCCCTGCATCTGCGGCACGGCAGATCTCATTTAGTCACTGCACCCATCTGTGTGTGCCCTTTCGTCCCTCCAAAGAGTCACAAATTGGGAAGAAAAGATTTTTATCTCATAATAAGGATAATCCTATTTCATATGCAACAAATCTACAGACCTGCCAGTGCAATTTGGGATTGCACCATTGGACACAGGCACATACCATGGTGGGTGCCAGCCTTTGCAGGGTTACCAGGCATCCTTCCCCACCCTTCCCAGAAGTTAATAAACAACTGGACAGGGTGTACAGTGGCAGAGAGAAAGAGGAGAGCACAAATCCCAAAGACACAGAGCAGTGTTTGAGTGAACAGCATGGAGCTGGCATCAGATCTCCTTTTGGGTGTCCAGCCACAATGCCCCACCCGCTGGTGTGGTGCAGCAGCTGGAGCAGCAGCCACTGGATCCCTGCACAGCAGAGCTGTGGGAGCTCTGGGCAGGAGGACACAGTCTCTGGGCCACAGGGTCACCCTGTGCCCAATAATGTGCCACTCAATTACCTCAAGTGGGGATGCAGAGTTGCTGAGCAATTTGCTGCTGCACACTCAGCTCGAGTAGTGGGGAGTGGGCAAAGCTTTGTCAGGAGCAGCACCGTTATTATTATTATTATTACTACGACTATTTAAAGAGCATCCCAGATGTGCGTGGCACTTTACAGACAAAAATAATGGGGAGGCCTTGCCCCCTGAAGTTGAAATGGCACGAGCCCAGCCCTAGACAACAATGAACATGGCTGAGGAGAGACGGAGTGAGGCGGCTCACGAAAGAGCAGGGGCTGCACCTGCTCTCACCTCTGCTCCTGCACTGATCTGCTCTGACTGCTGCCACAGGGAGTGCCTCCCCCTGATTTTCACTAAGCATCCACCGGCAAGGACCAGAGAGTGGTCTGAATTATTTTATATCTCTCTCTAGAGCTGAAGATGGTTGGGATGGAGGAGACAGATGCATCAGCAGTGACACAGAGAGGGAATGGCTTCCCATTGACAGAGGGCAGGGTTAGATGGGATACTGAGGAGAAATTCCTCCCGGTGAGGGTGGGCAGGCCCTGTCACAGGTCAGGCAGAGAAGCTGTGGCTGCCCCTGGATCCCTGGGAGTGTCCAAGGCCAGGATGGACGGGGCCTGGAGCCACCTGGTCTGGTGAAAGGTGTCCCTGCCCATGGCAGGGGGTAGAACTGGATGATCTTTAGGGTCCTTCCAACCCAAACCACTCTGGGTTCTATGAAATTGCGCTATAAAGAGGTGTCTGGTGGGGATGGGGGCGAGCAGAGGCAAGAGCTCAAGAAGCCCACCCAGGGTAACCACATCCTACAATATTTTCAGGCTACACACTGGCTTTGCCCTGTCTGAGGCCACACAGTCAGTGTACGGGCACCTCTCCATACCAGGACCGCACACACCTTGGTGGTGCCAGAGCAGTTGGGGTGGCAGAACCTGCTTTGTACAGCACCAGGATTGGAACCCAAAAACCCAGTGCAAGCCTGGAGCACACGTGAGGTAGCAGAAAGCTTCCTACAGCTTTTAACAAGTTCTGGATCAGAGGCCAGGTCATTCCAGTGCTGTTTTGTGAAAGTACTTAGATTTATGTCCAGCTATTTAATATCAGCCTGAAAAAAAAGCTCTGCCTCTGCTCAGCTCCACGTAACGGTGTCACTACTGCTGAGTCCACCCAAAGATTCTAATTTTTTATCTTGTTCATTTTTTTCCCCTTTGCACTGATTATTTTTTTCTAATTTGGTGATCTCAGCGAGCTTTTTTGGGATGCACTTGACAGAGCATAATATATCACCTGTTGAGAGATCCCAGCCTTAAAAAAGTGGGAAAATTACTGGTATAATTGCAGAGTAAACACTTGTCCGGGGAAGGGGAACTCCTTGGAGCTGGGGTGCTCCAGGAGATGTTCCCTCCACTGGTGCAGGTCCAGCCGTGCTGGGCACTGACGGGAGCCCAGCATGGAGACACTAACCCTGGGCTGCCCCACGGCTCCGAGATGCTCCATAACTGATTGCTTTAATACCAAAGTGACACCAAAGGGGGTCAAGTAAATAAATATGCATGCCTCACCAGTGCAAAATAATAAAATTCCAATGTGTGCAAGCCTGCTTGTTGAACATATGTTTGCAGCACGGCTAAGCCATCTGGCTCAATGTCAAGCATTTACACCAACTGCAGTCTTACACTACCTGACAGCAGAAAAGCTTTATTCCCCTGGTGTTTGGGCACAAATGGAGAAATATTATTGAAATGATTATCTGCATCAAGACTCAGATTTGGTTTGACATTTAGCTGGCTCTGTTTAATCCAAAGGGTTGTCTGAATGAATAAAGAGAAGGGTTCCTCCAGAAGATGCTGCGAGCAGCCAGGGAAAGCCAAATGATTAATGAGACTGAAAGGCTGGGTGGACCCTGCCCACCTCCACCCAGACCTTGGTGCCAAGAACTGCATGGGAAATCAGGCTGAGGCTTCTGGAGCTTGTCAGGAGGATGCTCACGGCTGAGGGGGCTCTATTTTTGGACCTTAAGAAAACAAAAGAAATAAGTACATTGCTCCCAGCCGGGACAGAAAGGTCCATGTGCTAATTAAAAACAATCCCTTGGAGTCGCGGGTCACCATCGTGCCTGGTGAGCAAGATACGCTCGGGCCCTGACACGGCAGAGATGGGAGATGCTTGGGCTGGGGGAGCCCCCTCCTCCTGCCCCTTCCACCCCTGGCACAGAGGGCTGAGGCACGTTCATCCCAAAAATGAGCCCTTTCTTCAGAGAAGTCTCCAATAACACAGCAGTGAAGGGGAAAGCAACCCACAGAGCTTGGGGTGATCTGACAGGAGCCGAGTGGGAGCAGGAGCTGTTTGAACTCACAGGGCTGCTGAAGGCTCGGTCTGACAGAGACAAATTCATCCCAGAAATCAGATATACTGTATTTTAAAATAAAATGGGATGGAGCTGCCAGGCAAGGGCTCCAAGAAGCATCATGGTCCAGAAATCACTCCCTGAGAGCACCAAAGGGCAGCCTCTTCCCATGCCGCAGCAGAACAGCCTGCTTGGGGTTTTTCCTCTTTTCCTTTATAACTCCACTTCTGATTGTTGATTTGGATTTAAAATTAATTTGGTGATTTGAGTTTAATAAGAATGTTAGACATGATTTCCTTCTCACTCTTACTTTTAATTAACTTTTTAATTGAGATTTAAATGAATTCTAATGAACAGAATTGGTAGCCTAATTGATTTGTTGCAGCAGCGTGGGGAGGGATCAGTATGCCGGCAGCATTCTGATATATTAATCCAGGACGTCAAACAGTTTACAGGTTAATTTTTTGGCAGAGGTTACTTAATGGCAGCAGAAAACAATAATTTACTTTGTATTGATTAGTAAACAGTTCCCAGTAAGTTCTGGTAAGAGCTGGTTAAACACACCCCTGGTTATGCCTTTGCCACCTTGGTGTCTCCTTGGGAACTTGTCCAGGCTTTGTTCAAGAACAGTTTTTGCCCAGATGTACCCACATGCCAACCAGGAGAGGCTCCAGAGCATCTGTTTTCCTAAATAAATCCATAGTATATTTATTTCCATAAATAAATGAGAAAATACACTCTTATCACACAGAGAACAATGAGCAACGAGGCACTTGAGAGGAGAGAGCAGGACACGGGCTGTGAATTCAGGTCACAAAAGTCACAGCTTGCCCCTGCTATAATCCAGACATCCAGAAGGAAAAGGGGAAGGGGAAGGGGAAACAGAATGGGAAGGCGAAGGGGAAGGGGAAGGACCAGTGCATGATTAATTGCCAGCTTCCAGATTTTGCAGCTTCAAGAGTGAATCACCTGCTCAGAAGTGCTAACTTGCTAAAATATAAACTAATTTTAGTCTCTAAATATTGAAATATAATCCATCTTCACTCTCCATTGGGAAAGCTCATTAGAGGCTGTGACTGGCATGAGGGGACAAAGCCAGGATTGGGCCCTGCACATGCCCAGGCTGGGGGGATCCATCCCAACACCCATCCCCCTGAAGTGCTGCCTTGGGCTCAAAGGGCTTGGTGCTCTCCCTATTTGGGGTGTAAATCAGAGCGATTCTGGGCCATCCTGGGTGTAAATGCAAAGCTTTGGAGACATTACTGCAGTCAGAGGGCAAAGCAGGATGGATGGAAAAGGAGAGCAGGGACAGTTTGGGAAAATAGGATGAGAGAGAGAAATATTACCAGCAACACCCAAAATGCCTTGAAATATAGAGTGCTCCCAAATTTAAAGGATTCAGGTTTAAAAGCTTCATTTTACGATTTGTAAGGAATTTATGTGAAAATAATATTCAAAGACTGGCACTTTTTTCCCCCATAATACCAAGCTGTTACGTGGGAAGACAGATCCATGGAGAACATTAAAATCCCTTCATGCTCCTCAACAGAGGTGGGCAGAGCTGCTGCCTGCTGGGCCCCCCCAAGATCATGTCCCAGGGTCACTCTGGGGGTCATGCTGTGTCCCCCCCACTCCAGGGCATGTGCAGGGGCTGCTGCTGACAATGGCAGCATTTGGGTTGGAAGGGACCTTAAAGCCCATCCCATCCCACCCCCTGCCATGGGCAGGGACACCTTCCACTAGCCCATGTTGCTCCACGCCCCGTCCAACCTGGCTTGGGACATTTCCAGGGATGGGGCAGCCACAGCGTCTTTGAGCAGCCTGTGCCTTGTCCCCACAGGGCCATGGTGGCCTCGCTGAGGGCTCTGACACTGTGGACCCCAAGGGTGGTGAGGAGGGGAGTTAACCAGTGTGTCCCCACTCTGTGGAGGCTGCAACCTGTGCCTCCTGTTATCAGGAAAGAGCAAGTGGAAGTGAGGGAAAAAAACTGTGTCCCTCCTCATCCCTCTCTCAGATATTGTGGCTTCTCAAACATAAAAAATTCATCCTTTGCTTCATTCTGCTCCACTCAGGGTATTTGGTACATCACAAGCTCAAGATTAAAGGCAGAGCCTTTCTCAAATGCAGATTAATTTTGTTTTTCAACTTCTTAGGCTTCTGTTAACACCTTTTCTGCAATCAGTACAGTATCTTTTAAGTTAATTAGTTCTGGAAAGAATTACCAGTGTAATTTGTGCTGAGCCCTCCCTCCCTTTCACTCACCAGACAGAGCAGCCTCTGATGGAGATAAAAGGGACACTGGAGGCTCCTCCAGTGACAAGAGGTGTTAGAGAGGAACTCCGATAGCATCTTTAAACCCTTTCAGCTCCATAAACGGGGAGAGCAAAGGTGTTTGGAGTTTTCTCCTGAGTTATTTAGATCCCTAAACACGCCACATTCCAGGCAGGAAGCGCCTCACACCTTGCTGGAGCCCACCTTGTGTGTCTTACACAACTGGTCGCTCTTGGCCCAACTGTTCCTCCTTCTTGTCCCCGTGGAAATCATTCAATTGATCAACGATGCTGCACAAAGCTCTGTGAAGCCTCCTGCGAAGCTGAGCTGAATTGTGGTTTCCACACAGACCTCGAACATTTAAAATTAATTATGTGCATCGATGTTTTGCTGAGCAGGACTGACTGTCAGCAAAGCCACACCTCCCACACCACATCTCACTTTGTCTCAAAGGCGGGGGAGTTGGCCTGGAGTGGCTGAAGCCACAGGTCTCACTCCATCTCATTGCACTCCAGGTGTTTATGTGTGTCCATGTATTTTCACACACCACAACTACCCACGCTGAACTTTCACAACATCTCTGACTCACTGTGAAGCTCAGTAACATCAGAGATCAACTGGCAGTGCATAACTTCACCTTCAGAGCAGCCCAAAAGCTGACATGGTGAGGTGACTGGTGTCCCCCTCTGGAATGGGGCTTTGTCTAGATGTCCTGTGCTCCCAGCCTGGTGAAAGCCCAGGAACAAACCTGGCTGTCAGTGGGAGCTCCTCGCAAGGTGCAGCCACTGCAGGTGAAGGTGGGTCAGGGCAGGGAGGAGGGAGGAGCAGAGCCATGTCCTGGGATCTCCCACAGCATCCAGGGGCTTCCCTGGCTTTTACGAATAATATATTTATTTCAGGGAAACTAATCCTGTTAGAAACATACATAACAGTAACAATGATATTGGCTTCCACTATTAATACTTCACATTAAAATCGATTCATTAAATCTAAATGGAAAAATATTTATGTAAAAACCTGTTCATTGAAGTCTGTCTTTTTCCCAATAAACCTCAAGTACAGCAGTGCCCAATCTGTCCCTTTCTGGAGTTTGCATTTAGAAGTAGGATCACTATCAACTTCTCTGCTTTCAATGGGAAGAGGTTTATTCATAATTTGCAGTGGGAAAAGACACATTATTCAGCTGGTTCTGACTTAGTTAAGCTAAATTAGCCAATAAGCTTGGAGAAATTTCACAACAGCTGAAAAAAACCCCAGTGTTGAGTGGGAACTGGCTACTGGCTGCTTTAATGAAAATAAAAGCTCTGTTAACCCATAATTGAACAAACAATCTAATATTGCCTTACACTATTACCCAACTTTTCAGCCCCCTATCACTCTGTAAACGCTGCTGACAGTGAAGGATGGGCTGCATTGATCACTGTGTGCAGCCAGTTGAGGGTTCAACCCCAGGCCCTGGGACTTCCTTAACCTGCCAGGGTCAGGGCTCTGTCGATGTTACGGCGCAGGGACGAAGCCAGGAAAGCAAAGAGACAAGGGGGAAAATCCTCTGGATTCCTGCTGCCACTGGGGCAGTTGTATTGTTGGAAAGAAGGGACCGGTGTGGGGCTGCCTGGTGAAGACAGCTCCTCCTCTATATATCCAGTTCTGTCTTTTTTAGTGGGACTACCTGCCATGTTTCAGTTGCCCATTCCTCTATTTTTTTTTCAGGCTGTCTTTAGGCCTGAATTGTCTTGCAGGACTGGTTGGAGCTTTTTTGCATATTTGATTGTGTTAATTTTAAAGTCGGCAGGACTGAATGTCTGTGTGCTGCTGCAGCTCTCAGCTTCACTAATGAAAACATCTCTTGTATGAGGAGACCCTGGTGCCACCACCACCTCCAGTTTGTGCAACAAGGGCCCTTGAAATGTAACCACCAGGTTGTATGTGGTCCAGTTCCACCTGTAAATGCATTAGTAGAGGGTTTAGGGGTGAAGGTGAGCTGTCATATCACCTTGCTCCCAGCTAAGGACCCAGCCCAGCTGGCACTGGGAGTGTTGGCAGCAGCAAGTGAAACTCTCCCCACTTTTCTCCCACCTCCTCGAACCCCAGACTGACTGGCTGGGTGAGCCAGTACCTCACCTCTCCCCAAAACAGCAGGAACGATGTCCTTATCCTCTTCCCTGATGTCACATGTCTCAGCTCCTGGACCCCCACCACTGCTGGACCACCCAGCACACCCTGTGCTGTATGACCCCCCCCAGCTCAGCATGGTGTTTGATCATTAGAGAGGAGTTATTTAATTTATTTTTTACATACTGCAGTTAATTACACTGTCTCTGATTGTGCTGATCATTTCTGCTCAGCCTGGTAATCAACAACCACTCACAGATCTCATGGCAATGCCGGCATACGGGACACGGTGGCTTGATTTGTGCTTGGTGTGAAGCCAACTCAGGCAGCTTCTTTGGGGTTTATCTCCTGGATTCCCAGCCTCAGCAAGAGGATGTGGTGTTCCCATCTGTCCCATGCCCCCAGAGATATGTGGTGCCAGACTCCAGAGGGCTGAGAGGCGGCTGAGCCCTTGCCAGGTTGGGACAGCAGGGAGGTGATGCTGCTCCTCCCTACCACACCCTCCAAGGCTGGAGCCACTGGCACCCAGGGCTGCCATGTGCCTCTTTGGGAAGTTTGGGACATTGTTTTTACGAGCCTTTGCCAAGGCATGAGCCCCAAAAACTGAGACATGCCAGGAGAAAGTGAGACTGGAAAATGAGCAGAGTCAGATAGCCTAAGTGTCTCTTTTTTCCTTCAGAGACACAGAAAGGAGGATGTGCCTCCCAAATTCCTGCAGATCCTGCAGTGGCAGGAGTTACGTACCAGGAGGGTTTCCTCCTGCACTCATCCCTGGTTTTTTTCTCTTCTAAATGATGCTCTGAGTAACTGCCTCTATTATATCATCTGCAGAGGCCTTTCGAATTTCTGCTCTGCATTAAAGACAAAGAATTTTCCACAATTAATGTGCTTTGAGGGTTTCCTGTCACAAGGAACGTAATTAACTCTTTACTGGCCTAACTAATTTCTGCATTTTAAAAAGTAGCCTGATAATGACAAAAGTGGAGCACTCAATCCACAGGATAGCCATTAACAGTGCTCCGGCATTGTGGTGGCTCCATTCAGCCCACAATTACTGTCAGGGAATGGCACTGGAAGCTGCTCCTTGTACGCAAACAAGAACGCTGTTCATTAAAGGCCACTTCTGATAAAGCACAATCTATATTTGTAATGAATATTTGAGAAAGAAAATACAATCCTGGATTCTGAAACCTGCAATACAGTTATTATTCTTTTAATAACACTTTCTCAGGCACAGGACTGACAGATAACAGCATGGTGGCAGATATGAGGTGACTGTTGTAGGAGCTTTGACTCCAGAGATGAACGGTTGGGCTCAGAGTGTCCAGGGATGAAAAGCTGGGCTGAGGGAAAGCTTAGCCCATGTTACATGGGAGAGAGCTGGGGACATTCAGCCCGGAGAAGGGAAGGCTCCAGGGACACCTGAGAGCCCCTTGCAGTGCCTAAAGGGGCTCCAGGAGAGCTGGAGAGGGAC